>CM046295.1:29649877-30924668 GCA_025267735.1 Mactra quadrangularis | reverse complement strand
GTATTTTTAGTCTTAACTTTATTTACTTTGTTTATCCGAAATTCCCGTTCAGTAAAAACAGGCAATTTTTGTCCGAATATATAACCACTCCACTGATTTGGTTTGAAAAGAAAATCTGATCGATTCCTAAGTAACAAACAACTGTAATCACTATAACAACATAGATTTTCAATTAAACTACGTCCTTCACGCATTACCAATTGACTTCCTTTAATTTATTGATGAAAATCAAGATTTTGATGTTAATGTTCAATGGCGGCACCCATGGTTATTTTTTAGAAAATTAACTTGCCCGGAACTAGGGCTTTTTAACAAATGCGTTTTTTCTCAAGAAATGAACATGTTACAATTAGTTATACATGTTCTGGGGTTTTATATTGCAATTCCTTGAAACTGGTACGCGATCATATATTGATAATGATATTTTCTGGTAATACAAACAGGTAACCGGATAATATACGTCGAAGACGAGTCCATGCACGCACCCCTATTTTGACTGATCGACGTTAAATGCATCGTTCTTGTTGGCTTAAGGCATCCGGAGTCGACACAAAAATGCTCAAATCTTGATAATTGTACCAATCGTCGGCACAGGGGCCGACGATAATGAAGTCATTATATCGATATTATTTTAAAATGTAGAAAAATGCGTCGTTAAGTCGTTCATAATGTGATATTTGTTTTAAATTTAGTTTGTTTGTATAACATTTCAATGAAATACGTTGTGGTCTATGAACATTTCAGATTGAGAATATATTTACATGTACATGTATAGTAAAATATCTGTGTCTAAAATCTCCGCGTACGGTTATTGCAAATCAGATGTAGAGATTTTTCCCGCAAAATTTATAACTTTAGCTGGTTACGACTTTAATAAACTACTTCATTTCGTGGTCGACTCAGTTTATAAAAGATTTTTTTTTCAAGAACTGTACTTTTCACAAAAGATCACAAACGCACAAACTCAAACTTTGATCTCGATAAAAAGCCAAGTCGTCAATACTTTGGCACAGGTTAATGTAGAGATGTTGGTATGTTTAGGTTTGCCTGCCTGTCTGCCTGGCTGCCTATCTACCTGTCTGCCGTCCGTCCGTCCATCCGTCTGTGTATCTGTCTGTCTCTCTGTATATCGCTCTGTAGTAAAGTAGTGTTATGATTGTAATGTTTAGCGTTGAATTTTAAAGAATCATTATTGAAGTACATTGGATGAAAAAGTTTGCGTCATCGTAATAACATTTAAAATTTACGATTAAAAAGTCTTTGTTTTAACTTTATTTGTACCGCAGAATAAACACCTTCTCTGTTGAAGAAGTTCTTGATTATTAAGCTTGCATCACACTGTCCCGACACCAGATGGACATACGAATACGGAATTTGAATTTCGCACGAAGATATGACCCCAAAATTGCTCGACAACCAATCAGCACCTAAAACAAGTACGATTCCCACAGAAGGTCTCGCGATCGCATCCTATCCACACACGTGTCTTATTCAAATTTCACGCGATAGCATCCGCTCTACTCACGAAGTCACCTCATAGACGTATAGTTTTATTAGGCGTTACATTGTCCCAATACTAGCACTAAAAGACATATGAATAAAGAAAATTTTATATTGAGGTCTGATCGTTATACGATCGCCTTTTTCGTGATGGCATCATTTGCCATCGTATGATCACCGGCTGAATTTTCAGACTGCGGCGACAACTACGTGTGCATAATTTTATCATGCCAAAAATGTTCTTTTTTGTGTTGAATTTGAGGCCGTTGTAAAGCCTGTATGCCAATCGCGTAGTATTCGCCTTTGCTCCATGTGGTAATCGGTGCCATCTAGCATTTTAGCCTCAAGAAGACAATACGAGGGAAACAAGGAGATATGTGATTGTCATACAAAGGCATCACGACTACGCGAAGACCCCATGATACCAGCGTGTGACAATCGTATTTTGGTACGATGACATCGAGAATGCTCTACGATGTGGATAGAGTAAGCATTTTGAATGACTCAACTGTTGTATATGTATCATGGTTGACATATGAAGACAAAGACTAGCCCCCGAACATCTTTCTCATTAGTCTTGCACATCTCAACTGAGACTACTGAGGGTCAGGAAATGAATGCCTGGGAAAAATAGAAACGTACGGCAACTATAGTACTCTACTTGAGGAGTTAAGACAGAAGTTGATACTTACTTCTAAAAAACAACAAACGCACCGTTTTTAGAAAGTCTAAATCTCTAGATTTAGCCATTGATCAATTACTAAGCACATACTTCTACGTGGCTTTCAACTACCATATATGGTTTAGAATCAGTGGTAGGAAAGAGAATTGCCGTTGAAATTATTTCGTGACCCAACTACACGAAAATATGCTCCGCCTGGGAATGGAATCCACAACCCCTTCCCTTCATTAGAGGACTTGGGTGTAACCAACATAGCTAGCCGGACGACTGGCTTCTATAACAGCACACGACTTCTCAGCGGCCCCTACTATGAGGTCATACAAAAGATTTAAATGTATTATGCATAATACAGGAGAAGGACGCATAGTACAGTGATACAGGAGGTCTCTTTTTTCATAGTCTCATGCTTTTCTCTACGATTCCTGAACTAAGGCGACAGTAATAGACCTGGTTTACAACTTCAGAGTAGCTTCAAATACGATCTCCTTTATAACTATCTAATGTTCAAGTTTGTGATGCCATCAAAGTCGAGATTACATGACTGAGGTGATCCAATGCTCTACTACAATAGAAGAGTGGACTGCCATGAGCATTTTGAAAAGAAATGTCAATGCTGTGGTGCTCTGAATGGCAAGCATGGACGGTTATATGTCCTTGGAATACTAGCGTTTTGAAAGAAAGAATGCCGTCTTCTCCACTGTTAATATTATCTTGATCGATGCTGACCATATGTATAAATTAAAATAACCAGACGCATTAAGACCTTTTCTATTTTTGAACACACGTTACGAGTTTTTCTGACGACCATGGACCGAAAGTCACGTGACGCTTTCGTCCAACATTCTAACACATCAAACTAACATTTGGACGCCGTGTACCTATCTTGTGGCATTCGCATGTCCGGTGGGTTACACCTCGATAAAAATCTGCGTCTTTCAAGTAAATTCTTCGATAGATTAGATGCGATCGCGTGGAATATAGAATGATAGTTGGGGTCGGATCCGATCGAGTGGTCTTCTGTAGGAATCGTACTTGCTTCGGATGCTGATTGGTTTTCGGCGAATTTCGGGGTCATCCTGGTACGAAATTCGAAATTCCATATATGTATGTCCATATGGTGTCAATGTCGGGACAAAAGAAGCACTAGTACTAGAAGTAATCTTTCAAATGAAGTGTAACAATTTTATATAGTTTGTAGCGTTTAGAATTTGATCTTTTTCATTGATCGTTATAATTCTCCGCGATATTTGATTTGAATGATGGTATTTTATCACATTATTAATGGAAAAAAAACATTTTAATTATACAAGTTTGGCCATAATTTATTTCATATCATTACTGCTTTTTCTAAAAATATAATCATTTAAAATATTTGTAACCCTTTTACTTATTAATTTGAAAATTTTCTCCAATAACGTTGTATCGATAACAATCGTCATGTAAAATAGTAAAAACACTAAAACAAGTAAATCTGTGAGCTAATGCTCACTAGTGATACCCCCGCAAAAATCTAAAAATATGTGACAAACAGGAAGTAGATGAGCAAGGAGCATGAAATCGCTTTACAACACATAGAACTATGGGATGAAGCAATATGCAAAGTATTAGGCTGCTGCATGTTATAGTTGCTGAGAAAACTGCGACGGAAATTTTGTAACAGACGAACGGACGGACGGACGGACACACGACGCACGCCCGCACGGACAAGGGTAAAACAGTATACCCCCCTCTTCTTCAAAGCGGGGTATAATAATCAATTCTTTTCCTAATCTCTATAAGATGTACACGTCCACTTCAATCATTCAGTGAGTGAGTAATGTCGTAAAGATTCTCGGGGTTCACCAAGTGACTTTAGATTTTGTCCAATACGCAAGACTTATCAGAAGCAAGGCACTTAACACTTTCTTAAACATGTAGTTCTTGTCATAAATAGACAAGGTTAAGTGTAATACTTTTAAGTAATATATTTTTGGGGTCAATATTGATAAGTGAATATCTACTCCTGTCAATTAATTCTACATTTGAAACAAACTCTGATTTGCTATTCGTTTTAAAGAAACTCGATGGAAATAACTCCGAATTCAAACAATCTAAGATTACATAGCAGATTACAATTCTCCGAATTAGTCAGGAGATAATACACAAGTTAAGATATTGAGCATTCAGCATATATATTTTATAATAACATCTCCTTTATCAGAGGACTGACAAAGAAAGCTAGCCGGATTACTAGTTTCTATTACTGTACAAGACTTCTCAGAGTCCTCTACGATGAGGTCATACAAAAGATATATATACCATAATACAAGAGAAGAACACATGGTACAGTGATACAGGAAGTCTCTTTCTCATAGTCTCAATCTTTTTCTCTACGACTCCTGACCTACGGCGACAGTAATCGAGACCTGCCCTGCTACTTCAGAGTAGCTACAAATACAATTTCCTTTATAAATATCAAATTTCAAAGTTTGTGATGCCATCAAAGTCGAGGTGTTCCAGTGCTCTACTACAAAGAGAATTAAACTTGCTTTGGGTGCTGGTTGTTTTAGGGACCGACAACCAATCAGCATCCGAAGCAAGTACGATCCCTACGGAATGCCACTAGATCGCATCCGATCCACACACACATTGTTTTATAGTTCATGCGATCGCTTCCGATCTACTCACGAAGTCATCCAAAAGACTCATAGTTTTACTAAGTTTATCCCGCAGGACATGCGAAGGCCACATGATGGGTATACGATGTCGTAGTGTGAGTGTGATGTGTAAGCATGTAGTCACGAAAACGTCACGTGACTCTCGGTTCATGGTCATCAAGAAACTTGGAATATATGTGCAAGAATAGCAACAATCTAAAACAAATCTTTATACAGTTATAGTTATACTTGTAGTCGGCATCAATCAAGGCAATAAGAACAATCGGGAAGAATGCATTTTATTTTATCTCAAACAGCTAGCATTCCAAGGACATACAACCGTCACATGCTTGCTATCCAGAGCACAACAGCATGACATCATCATCTTCTGCTCAGCAATGGCAGTCCGCTCTTCCATTGTAGTGAAGCACTGGATTCCCTCATATACCATCTTGACTTTGATGGCATCGCAAACGTAGGTTTGTAGGACAAGCTTCGGTAACTCTCACCGCAGGCCAGGTTCCATAGAGTGATACTGTGATTAGGAGGAAAAGACTTCCTGTATCATTGGTATCATTGAACCATGTGTCCTTCTCCTGTTTTATGCCTTATATATCCTTGTATAACCTCATCGTAGAGGCATCTGAGAAGTACTGTATAGTTATAGAATCTAGTCGTCCGGCTAGCTTAGTCGGTAATACGCAAGTCCTCTAATGAAAGGGTCGTGGATTCGATTTCCAGACGGAGCATTCTTTCGTAGAGTTAGGTAATGAAATCATTCTTACGGCCATTATCCCTCCTACCACTAGATCACATAGGGCAGTTGTCAGCCTCTGGCAGCAGTAGGTTAGTAATTTGTTAATGGATACATCCAGAGATTTAGACTTGCTAGAAACGGTGCGTTTGTTGACTGATCGCCGTGATATGACCTGTACAACGTGGTGCTACCTTGTAAAAGACAATAACAACATTTTGTAGAAGAAAGTATCATATTCTGTCTTCAACTCCTCTAGTAGAGTACTATATATTTGCCATACGTTTCTCTATTTCTCAAACAGTCATTTTCTGACCCCCATAGACCCCTATTTCTATCTTCGATTTTGGCTTTGTTTTCTAATCATATTTCTAAATATTGGTGTGTAAGGAAACTGGCTATATTTATATACGCAATGTTTACGTGGACGACCTGTAATACTTTTTTGTTTGTTTTGGTTTTACGGCGCATCAAACAGAAAGGTTATATCGCGCCGAAAGCAATTAATGATACTATTAATGCAACCGAATTATAATGGTTTTAAGTCCTATATTAATAATAACTATTTATTTTCAGATACTTAAGTGTCGCATACGAGGGTACCAATTGAAATAAATTTCCAAATGAGTTAACTTTAAAAAGTATGTCACAGATGTATTTAGGATCCTAAGGCTATTATTCCATAGTTTCGCGCTCCGTCGTCCGTGTACGCGACTGCGTCCGTATTGTTCACGTGCGTTAGGGATATTACATATTTTCGTGATAGGCGTCAGTATATTAAGCGTGAAAGCTAATTAAGTGTCTTCGCGGTTGTTGCAGAATCTTACAAAGTCTTTTTATGTAGAAAGTGTGAAATTTCACCACTTGCTAATGTTGGGAACTGTAATTGCTTAACGAAATAGACAAGGCCTTCTATCTTCAGTGATTTTTTTCCGCTTATTCCATTCAATCGACGTGCATTTATGGTCGCTATGAGTGCAATCATAAATTGCCTTGTTTTCCCAAACAGTTTTAATTACTTTTTCTCAAATATCTTTGGCAATTCACTTGTTTTTTTTTGCATTTGAATGGTGTTCCCTGCAAAATATGCATCCAGGATTCCTCCGTGTACGTGAAATTTCGCTCGCTGAGCGAAACGGCGCGGACACGAATACGGAAGCGGACACGGGTCGAACGTATGAAATAGACCCAACTGTATTCTTGTTGAATGAAATATCGCAGACATGGACACGAACATGGACGACGGGGCACGGAATTATGGAATACTAGCCTAGTATAATATAATACTTTGCTTAAAAGAATCGGTTAAATCGTCAATCGTAATCTGCAATCATCCTTGAACCATGTTTTTATATTTTACTACAATTTTTAATTGAAGTTTTTAAAATACACTCATCTACTATCTTTGATAGAGTGTACACAAAAATATTAGTTTTGTCTGTAGAGTTGGAAAAAACTGATCGGAACACAATTTGTTAAAAAGTTCCCGGTTCCTTTAGAAAATGTGTAATTAGAGCGATGATATACTGGTACAGAGTCGTTCGAAGTTAACAATAATGGCAGGTGGTCACTGTCATATTGATCGTCTAGCACTGATCAAGTGAAATCCAAGTATATCATAATGTCATTATGTTAGGTCTTTGCAAGACAAGCTACCAGTGGCTGTACGTAAATAGGTTGGAGACGTGTCATTCTAAAGGCGGTGTTTTACATTATCAATGAACTTTTCTGTAATGCTGCCTAAATATTCGTAGATGTACTGCCCCATTTTGGGTTATGGGCATTAAGATCGCCGAGTAGAAAGAATGATTCTGGGAGTTGTTTAGTTAAATGTTCTAGATAAATTTTGAGGAAGATGTAAGGAGTGCACTGTAATAGGTATGTGCAAAGTTACTTCAATAGCTACGGCTTGCAAATTAGTTTTGTAACCGAATTTGTTGTTGAGGGTCACAATTCGCAACGCAATTGTTGAGCCTTCGGATGCTCTCATGGTGTCAGTACAAATGACATTATCAGAAGCATAGTCGTTAATTGATATGTAATCATTCGTAACGGCAGACATCTTTCAGGAAGTAGTTTGATACTAAAAGAAGGAGACCGTTGCAATTCGACTTAGGACCTCGAAATTTAATTGAAGGATAGTTGACTCATGGTTCAACATCAACTGAAAACGTACTTTGAAAACATAACAGGCCTAAGGGCCGAAGCTCGGTTAGGAGAGTTGAAACCCATGTTATCATCCTCAATGCTATAGACGTATTACGTGAAAAGATAGGAGAGGGATTTTTACTGGAATGAATTTCAGAGGAGAACACTTACTAAGTTGACCCGTACTGCAGAATGAATCATCTTAACTGGCTTTGAGACAGCTGCGGAATGTGACTTATCTTTTTATGGTTATCCTACCTTCGACAAGCTTGCGTGCATCATGGAAAGATTCACTTCGAGTCGGAGAACCTCTTTTTCCGTCTTCCAGGCGGAGCAAGAAAGGGATGTTGCAAAATGATTATCCCTCACAGTTTGAACATTTGACATTAAGAGTACAGCTTTTAAGTACACCAGCATGATATGTACTACACATAAGACATACGAGTATATGTTCTCTAGTGCATCTAGATTCATTATGCCCGTATTTGTAACACATTGCGAACGTTGAGATATCTTAACAGAAGTGATGACAGAATAATAAAGTTGTCAAATGTCAAGCTAAGCTAAGCTCTTCAACAATGTCTACCTCTGGCATATCTGCCAAATCGGGACTGTGAATGGCCCCTTTACTTGAATTTAGTGTTTTGTGTACAGTCGAATTCCGTAAAAAGATTTTGCAAATTCCCTGATTGCTGTTTTCTATTGACGTCGATCATAAGTAAACCATTACGGAGCTTCCTGACCAATTTCAAAATATGTATACCCTGATGGCGCTTTAATCACACAATTAAATAGATTATATATAACGCTTCAATCTATGCTGGCTCATACATTCAAAGCTCAGACCATAAATAATTTCATACAGATTAAAAGGAATATCAAAACAGTACAAACATTTAACTCGGACATGTTAGGATACCGATTAACAGACTTTGTAGTCAAAACATTCTCAAGGTCTGCGATTAAGACTTATTCCTTAGACTACCTTTCACTATGATTCAAAATGGTTGATGATTTGTATATTTTATAAACTGTTTAACTGCACATTATGTATATCGGCACAAAGTTATGTATTACCCTATATAAAATGGCTACATGTTTTCTTAAATTTTAATTAGCTTTCGCACAAAATTCACGACGCAAATATCGTATACTTCAGGCCATCCGCATTATTCTGTGTTTCATATGAATTAAGAGAGGCAGAAACACAAATCAATGGTTGCCCTCAAAACTGTAGTAACTCGCTATTAAACGCGATGCACTTACTTGCATTCTGCGGAAAACCCTCTAAATAGCATGTACATTGCTATTCAGGTCAATTTATTTAATAAACATGTAGCTTGGACTTTGCTATTCAGGTCGATATTCTTGAATAATCATGTAGTATATATGCTTAATTAAATTTAAGTATCATCATCAAATCTTTATAATGCGTATCCTATTTCGTTTGAATGTTAATAGTTGAGTACATTGCCAATCGAAGTCAATCAAAGTTAAGAAATCTAGATGGGCAATTGTGAACTTACGGAATGAATTAATAAAAAAACGAATATTCGTCGTCAAAATTGTCCGTTTTTTATCTCAACTACCAAAGCTTAAATAATTTCACGGTGACCTCCACGGTGACTGAATGCATTGTTTTTGTACTGATGGACTTATTGTTATCAAAAATATCTTATAACTCATGGGTGCATTACGACAATTATTTTCTCAAACGCAATCACCGTGAAATAATTATGTTTTGACAGTGGAGAAAAAAAGAACAATATTTGAGCTCCAATTAAACAAAATTGTGAGATAATGCAATGCTGTTAAACTTGGAAACAACCTGTTAAAGCAAATGGTTCGACAGATTTTTGAACATATTTTTTGACTTTCTTATCATTAAAACATGCACATAACGTATTTGAGGATGTTCTATATGACTGCATCTTGCATAAATAACAGCGGTCGTTAGTTCGAAATGCTGGAATAAATCATCTGCATCCGCTTGAGCTTGCCAATCTAAACATGTATATTTGTTCAGTTGAATCCGTCAAAAGTCAAAAAATATCATTATATACGTATCTTGTGATGGTGGTATTTTTACCATTTTTACAAAAAAATAAGTCACATCTTTTATCAATTGTAATAAATCCGTATATTTTGACCCTGATCTACAATAATCTTTTTGACTAATGAAAATAAGAATAATTATCCTGAAACTTGGAGAGAGTGACATGTTCAAAATAGTGGGTGTTGGACATTAAATCGAACAATTCGCATACATTAGGTTATATATACGTTAAATAGAAACATTAGCACACGATTTGGTGCCGATGATTCAGAGTATACAATTACGATATCTGTTGTCCGGGAAAAGAATCAATAATTAATGCATCCTTATTTTTCTTTTGTCGCTTGAGAAAATTAATTCATAATTAAACGGATATAATATTTTTTTAAATTTACACTTACACTGTTAATATCGTTTTTCATTTCTACACTGATGATCTCAAATAAGTCCATCAATGAGTATAGATTAAGATTTTTTGCAAGTAAATAAACCTCAATAAACTAGTATACAAGTAAAAAATTTGCTGCGAAAGGCAGCAATGTGATTGTCAGAGCAAACAAAAAAAAAACAGTTAAGCACAATCTAAACTTTAGTCAAAAGAGCGTAATATTGAATTGTCATGTTAATTGTTAAGGTTTTAAGGTAACTTGGTCTTCCTGTTCGTATCTTTCAGAACTGAAGCTATTTGCATGACTATCGCTTCTATTCAATCAAGTGTTCTTTACATTGCAAATCAGTCATTACCAATTCGTGTGACCATTGGTTCCCAGAAGTGATCTCAATGATAAGGGTCGGTAGTTGGTCTCCGGGCAAATCGAAACTCATAGTTCATAAAAAGATACCTACCAACCGCAACAGCTACTTCCCAAGAGCATAACATTACGTAACCGGTTTAAGACGTTTGCGTAAAGGTTTGTAATAATATTACATTCGGAACATCTGGACCTTTAATGAGTGAATAGTCTCGGAATGTTTCGTGGGGGTCTTCCCTGAAGTTTTGGGATTTTACTACCTACGCGAGGCAAAGCACGTAACGGTTACGCAAAATAATTCTTGTAGTTTACACAAAGATCTTTGTCTATGCCTATTTCTTTGTTATAGATTAAACTAAATATTGTTCATCGATATCATAGACGTGTTATTTCAAATTTACGGACTAAAACGAAATTTCAGTCATAGCAAAAACGATCGTGTATTTATTTACTTCAACACCGGGATTTTCAAATGGCGTCTAAATATGTCCGAGGTTATTCGAAGCGAATGGCCGAGGAGTTCCGAATAGTGATATTAGATAGTTAGCCATCAGATTAGCCCATACCGAATTGTCCAGAAGCAGTAGGATGTTGATTTAGTTTTAAAAATAGTTTATCTGGTAAAAGACGAACCCTCTCTCGAGTGTTACAGGCAGGATTAAGTGCACGTCGGAAAGTGATTAATAAAGAAAAAGTTAGAGATGATCTCAGACGCATTGGAGTGTAAAAACATTTAACTATTTCAACCCATGTAAAACATATTAACAGATCAGAACAAATTATCAGCTTGTCCCGGGACTATCTAAATAGCTGAAATAACAATAAGTCTGTTGATCAAACTTAAAGTTTACAGCATTTGATTCATGACATGTACACTAATCAAAACTCAAAACAGTAATGTATGCAGCTCAACAAACATCTACCTAACCAGTACTACTAACTAGATCATTTTTGACACAAGTAGATCCATACTTTTACATAAAAAAGTCTTGGTCGGAGCTGGGCACGAATTCACAAAATTCTACTAGTCAGAGAATTCAAAGCTTGTAGAAACATTGAACAAATCGTGTTTAACATTGATTGTAGCAAAACTATAAAAGTTAACTTATAGTAAAACATAAACATAAGGCAAAAATGTACAAGTATACATGTATCCTTTACATGATTATTTTAAAAAAAACTAAGCATTAATTTACAAAAGGATGTTTAATAACAACTGTTGATAAACAAAAGGACGTTAAAAATCTACATGTGAAGTAACAAAAGTATCTATTTATTAAGAAACATATGATTACAAAACCATCATAATCAAAAACATTGTTGTACAGGGTGTCCAAAAAGAAACTTTATATACTCAGCAAAAATAAAAACCTGACTGTGTATATTTTCTTAAATTTTTAAAGACCAAATGACTGAAATGTAAAAACAAATGTTGGGCATGATAGAATGATGTATGCACAACATTGATATGGATTTTGTTCGTTATTAATGACGTTTTGGTTTGTTAAATTACACATGTTCTGATGTATGGGTCAAAATTAAATTTATCAGTTTTTGTGGCAGTACCTTGTTAACTAGGTGTAGACATGTTTTAATCAGTTCATCAACAGTTGTAAATTAAATTTGAGTTGTTATTTCATTCAATATCTGTTGTGGCCTCCTCTAGCTCTAAGAAGTGCGTCAACGCGTCGACGCATAGAATTGACGTAATGTTGAACAAGGTTATTCGGAAGGTTGTTCCATTCTGCTATCAACGCAATTGTCAGCTCGTGGATGTTTTGTGGGCTGTGATTTCGCCGAACATTTCTGGTCATTGCATGGTGTTGACGTTGGCTGCAGCTAAGCGAGCGCGTGTAATCCTCGCGGTGTGTGGACGGGCGTTGGCATGTTGAAACACAACTGGGGCGTTCCTTTGCATAAATGTAATGGCTTCGGCATTCAAGACTTCGTCAAGGTATCTGTGGGCGTTTAAGTTGCCGCGGATAACAAAAAGCCGGGACTTCTATCCACCCATTATACCGCCCCACACCATAACGCCTCCACCACCAAACGATCATGCTGTCGAACACAAACAGGTGCGAACCTTTCGCCCTGCCGCCGATAAACTCTTGCACGGCCGCCAGCATGACAGAGATTGTAACGAGACTCATCTGAAAACAGATCGGTATTCCAGTCACGTCGCCGCCAGTGACGTTGCGCGCGTGTCCTACCAATACGAGCATGACGATGGCGTAAAGTTAGAATACCGCCTGTATATGGGCGTCGAGCTCTAATAGGACGCTGGCATGACCGTAACCGATTACGAATGGTTTGAGCAGTAACATTAAACGTTGGTGCTATCAAGGTCGCCGGTCTGAACCTGTCGCGTAAGTGAGTTAAAACGATGGCACGATCGTCCCTTTGGGTAGTTGCCCTTGGCCTACCTGACCTGCACATCACCCGTAAGTCTATAGCGTCTTACAAGTTCATGAACTATGTTGCGATTGCAGTTAAACATTCTACTCACGTTAACAACGGATACCCAACCTCGCAGAATTCCTAATTTCCTATTGCTTGATTTCGTTCTCTTTCTGACAAACGTGCCATCATGAAAGCAATCAACTTTAGGTGTGAATTACACTACATTGATACTGAACACATGTGTAGTGCCTTTAATAACTGTCTATCTGACACAGTTCAGTCTGCACGAGGTTTACATGCGAAAATTGAAAATTTACGCCTGGTATTATTGATAATAGTCGGACAAGACAAAACAGGTGTGTAGTGCAACGATAGTGCATGTATACACACTACACAACATTTTAATTTAACGCACATATAAAAAAGTAATTGACAGAAATAAAGTGTCAGGTTTTTATTTTTGCTGAGTATAGTTTTGATGCTAATTTATAACATATTAATACTCTGCTAGATCAACACAAACTTGTTCATGTTTAGACAATAGGTGTAAGTTTTTATCCCTGTCATTTGTACTATATTTGGTCTAATACTTACAAGTTTTTACTTGATGTCATTATATGGCGATGTCAAACATTTTAGCAAGTCAAGTTAAGGTGCATTGAAAACTTGAGCATATGCACTTTAAAATGGTATATTTTTTCATTAATATAACATAACAATTGATAAAATGACGAATGAGTGAAACTGTAAACTTTCTTTTTGGACACCCTGTATATTCAAACTAAAGGTTTATTTGAACAGCTCTATGGTGCCTACTTGAATTACTACTTTATATGACCTGAATGGACATTTTTCATATGTGTCAGACGCTTCGTAAAGTTGTTATTGTTGTCAGAAACTTCAACATTTAGAGACACATGCAATTCATCTAGAAAACAATATCACAAGTATCACTTTGCAAAGTGGTGTCACTAGAATCCGAGTCAAAGCTACCATAACGCTATCTTTGTCAAATGTATCTGTGAAAGAACATAGGACTCGGTAGCTTATATAATAATGCTTATCTATGAACACTTTTAGATGAATTGCTTATCTTCAGTTATAAGCTGGACGTTCACGGACATTCAAGTTTGCACCTAGATGTTTCCGTTAAAACATCAACGTTTACTTGGGTTAATGTCAAAGCATTTGTCTTGTACGTCATTGGTTTAAGTTTGTCATAATCGTTGAAAATCAAAATGGTTAACAGACCATATTGGATGAAATGAAGCCACGCTATGAACGGCTTCCGTTTCAGTGGTAAACACACGGGACAACATCTACATCTTGCTCGGGAAGCCTGAAAAAACTGAAAACTATTGTCAGTAATACTGTTACATTAACGCAAGTATTGTCATATAAACTGTGACATGACGGGAAAAATCGATGACATCTAGGTTTTGCATTTTGGTTGATCCTTCAATAAAAAAGACATTGATAAGAGTTTAAAATCATCACTTGACAAATATTACTTATCATTGGCTTCTTATCGATAGGAAAATAAGTAACTACCTTTTTCTGTCCGTTATTTCTTCAGTGCTCGTCGAAAATCCGTAACACTATCGACAGGCATCCGTGACATAAGCTCGACAGAAATCCACTCACATTGTGACGGAGTTGGGCCCCCGTGTTGATGACAACGAAGCTCGTCTAGTGACTACATATACACAGTTTTAAGCTTTACCAAGTTTGAAACTTGCTCTAAAGATGAACATAATATGACTCGTTATAAAGTTTCATGAGTGCGGGGATGGTAGCATTGGGCTTTCAAAACTTAAGTATTATTAGAATTAATACTTGGCGGAACATGTAAACCATAACTACGAAATAAAATATCACCGCATGTGAAGACTCTTGTACTTATTTTTACTATATTAATGTACATATATTATATATACGCATAATAGTTTTTCATGGGTAGTATCTTCGTATTGTGTGGAGAAAGGATAACCGTGTACGTCAAATAAGTCGACAAACGGGAAATTACATGTTTGGCGTGAATCTTACCACCGAATAGTTCCTAAGTTAGAATAGTTGCCATCGCCACCAACGTCTATCCTTTCACTGTTTTATCATTGCGGCCATGGTTTTGGGAGAATGTTGTGTTCAGTGATGAGTCGTGTTTCGATTTATGTAACGCCCTTTGGCTTTTCACAGATCAAAACGAGTTTAAGTGACAATCCGTTATTTGCCAAGGTAATCTCATGGGCACATCACATCAACCAGCATTCATGTCATGTGACTGTCTCTATATTTTGGCAACGTCAACACTTTGTATATTAGCATAAAAACGACATCCCTCACGTTGCACACATCCCAAAGGACTAATAAAAGACTAACAACAATAATGTTGAACTAAAGCATCAGTTTGGATACTTGCGTACGCACTGGTTTCTCGAGTAAATCAAGTAAAAACAATATCATACATCCAACACTTTACATTTTTGTCAGTTTTATCAAACACTTTTTAAGCAATTTGATAGGCTGAGAGGGTACTACCTTTGTCTAAATTGATTATCATAAAAGTAGTCTACTTTTATAAGAAACTGATATTTTGAAGCTTGACCCCTACAAGGAAACCCGCTAGAGAGAGATAGTTATCATAACCCTTAGACAGTTATATTATATTGTATTTTGATAGTACATGTATTACTTGTTTTAGATTGATAATAACGATTTTGTCGTCGTTTGGTGGCTTAAAGATTCGATACTAATTCTTCCTACCAAAGCGCAACATTAAGCATCGAGGTTGCAACAGTCATTTTCTAATCGACAAACAGCGTCAGCGTTGCTCCATTTATTGTCAGGACAATTGTGATGTAATGCGTAAGTTAAGATGTTTAGCGTCCTTGTTGCGACGTTAATCGTCAATTACGACGTTTAGCGACGTTTCGACACTTAGCAGCGCTACAAGCATCATTTTGTCCATTGCTGACCGATCATTTAAAGTAAAAGGAACCTCAGTTTATGATAGAAATATGGAAAGTCGTCTTGTTCAAATATGTTCAGTAATCGAAAACCTGCCACATGCAGTGCATACAGTGATGAATAACTTTTCAATGGAACATCTTGCTAGATCGTTGGCCCGCCGCCGTGGTACATTGGTAAATGCGCTGGATATCGATTCTGAAGTTTCATATTTATTTCCGGCAGATTCACCTACCATCACATTCTTATGATGGAGATACAACAATTCTTCTCATTATATATGGACATTAGCTTAGGTTATGCAACGAGTTACTTTTACAATTGTATGGTGTAAATGGCGGCGTACCTGAATCCCCGAAATCTTCGAAGACATGTGTGATTTGTCAAATGCCATGGTTTATAAAAATAACTTATACTGTTTTGGAAGCACATTGATTTTTTTTCCTAATATGATTTTTCATTTACTAAGAAAGTAACTAGTCACGTATCGAGGTAACCATTGTATTACTTTGCAACTATTTGGTCATCAGATGGCAAACATATGCCACCACACATCTTATACTGTGATACAATTTTAGACGTAATTCAACCAATACTCGTGTATATTTGCGAACAGCAGAGGCAAACACACGTTTCCGTACACAAATTCTCTACACGGAGGTATATATTAGATTCACAAGTTTATATGTTAAATATATCTATGGCAAAGTAATATACCCCAGTATATATGTTGTTAAAAATAACCGTAAATTAAAAAACTTTCAAACAAAAGATGACCTTTAAACATCTTGGTCCGCAAAAAAGAGATATTAAGACAAAAAATGCCTATTCGACTTTGTATATATAAATGTGTGTATATATATCACGCTGATATACACCCCCAAAACTTTGAAGCACTTTTTTGCAAGAATATGTAGCAGAGCTTAAAAAAATTAAATTGCATATTATTAATTGGTTTAATGAGAACGTGTCACTTGATTTTTAAAGAATAATATGCATTATTTGGTACATATATTTGCACCCAAACGTTAGGGCGAATAGGTTTCAAGTCGACCTTACGTTGACGTCGACCTTGTGAAGAATTTAAAGTTAAAATTTTCGACCTTACTCTTGATAAATAAGTATATATATATATATATATATATATATATATATATTATTTTACATAAATATATTTAACTATGTAAAGTTTTTCGCAATGCGAAGATATAAACATAATCATTAATCATTGATTAAATTGATATTGATTTAACCATCAACGAGTTCACGCTATGTTACAAAATATGTATTCTTAATACGGGTTTCCTTATTTTAACATACTAGGCAAATATTTAAACGAATAACAATATCATTATTATTACTATTTGTCATGAGAAATCAACAGTAAAAACTAAAATGGAACGATTTCAAGAAAGAAAACATTCACACAAACAAAAGTAAGGGTTGAGAAATAAAATTAATAGGACACACACTTACGAACTGAGAGGTACCGGGTTCGATCCCTACTAATGACACTGCCTATTTCCTTGAGCAAGAAATTCAGCTACAATTGTTCCACTCCACCAAGCTTTAAACGAGTACTGTAAGGGATCCCCTGCATGAAGGTGACTTCAAAATGGTGGCTGATTTACGCCATGTCGGTTTTTCGTTTCTTCGCCGCAAAGAAACAAACACACGACAAAATGTGGATTTGTCGTGTCTTCTTTTGTCGTTTCTTCGTGGCGAAGAAACAAATACGACATGGCGTAAATCAGCCACCATAGTTCAATGATCAGCGGTCATTGTACAAGATTGTAAAGTATATGAAAACATACTTCAAACCGCACTTTAAAGCCACTAAACGAAGACAAAATTTGTATCATCAATCTAAAAACAAGTAATACTGTCTAAAGACTATAGATAAAACAGCCTTGGGAGTGTAATAACTCTCTCAAGCGGGTTCCCGTGTAGGGGTCAAGTTTTTCAATATATCAGTTTCTTATAAAAGTGGGGTACTTTTGTAACATGCAAATTAGACTACAGAGATACTCTCTCAACTAATCAAATTGCTTGAAAAGCGTTTGATAAAACTTACACGACTTTGTTAAGTGTTGGATATATCATATTGTTTCCATTGATTTACTCGAGAAACCAGTGTGCAAGTTTTGAGTTCGCAAATATCTAAACTGATGCTAAAAAGAAACGTCTCATTTGAACTAGGTATATAATTTTCATGATCAGAATAACAAGAGAAAACATTAATGTTTTAGCCTGTACGAAGTCCTTAGTGACGTGTGAACTTGAGGCCTGTCGTTTTTATGCTGATAGAAAAAGTATTGACGTGGCCAGCATATAGCGACACTCACATAACATAATAGCTGCTGAATGTGATATGTCCACGAGATAACCTCAGTTAACAACAAGTTATGACTCATTCGGAACGACCTCGGATATTACTGCGTAACATACTCTCGGATATATCTAGGAGGCCGCCATTGAAGTAATGGCACTACTTTCGGTATCACATGATCGACAAAATGGCGGCGATTGTAAACAATTCGTTAAGAATATTGATGCTTCGTTAAAAATTAGGGGAAAAGCGTGATTATTCCGGAAAGGAGTGATATTTTTTGTTGGAAAACGATGTTATTTTATTGATTCAATGTAATTTTAACTTTAGAATCGGTCGGATTTTCTTATTCGTCAATATCTTCAAAGTGGAAATATATTCGGATAAACTGTAATTAGTGCAATTTCGGACACAACTAGGAGAATAAACCAACATGTGGATTTAATAACTGTAGCTTTATAATCAAGTTGCAATGAAATATATACTTCAGAAAAGAACACTTAATTCGATGAATAATAAAATTATTTGCTAGTTTGATTTAATAAATATATATAAAAATCTAAATATAGAATCTAATTATATAAATAAATACTGTGTTAAAATTGATATCAATCTCTGTTGTTTATTTATGTTTACATTCTTTGTTATTATAACCCATGCAAATTCCATTTTCCTTATAGTCAAACCCAATAAATCAAGAGTCATAAGCAGACACCCGCCCATGTCGCCATAAAAGCTAGCTTGAAGGAAAGGGAGTACAGGTGCTGTATCATAACCTCGGCAACATACACCTTTCTTCTTCCCGGTAAGAGCTGGGATCGGACAGATTGTATTAAGCTCTGCTAGACTGTCTCTGAGCATGCGCAATGGCCAAACATCTCCAAAATGTTAAAAGTTTTAAATATAGATTGAAATTTTTTACACTAGTCAATTTGATATTTTTGTCAGATCACTCCGGTAGGAGAGACCTGAAGGCTTCCAATGTTGGCGCTGAAACAACTGATGATGGAAGGTTGTTCCATTCTTTAGCCGTCCTTGGGAAGAATGCGTTGGCAAATCTGTTCTCTCTAATGCATTCGTGGAAGAACCTATGATGGCCTCGGGTACGTGCTTCATTGCGCTGTAAGAACTTGTCTGAGGGAATGTCAACAAGATTGTTCTCTATCTTTTACAACATCATCAACCTTGCATGTCTACACCTACTCCTTTACTGAGTGGATTTTCTGAACCATTACAATGTTCATAATCCTTGTATGTTCTATATTTTTAAGTTTGTTCCTAAAAGACCTCTATGGCCATAATAACTCTGCCTATCAAGCAGGACAGCTGTCGGCCACAAGTAAAGGTTATACCAAGGACCCTATTTAAATGTGAAAATAGGGTCTATGGTTATATGTTAGTATTGAATTAAGCTACCAGGCCAAGATCTAATAAAGACTCTTCAGGGACATTGATTTGGTTGATGAGTCATTGCAATCAGAGACACAGCTAACTATCAATAATATCCAATTCCCTGATGCAATATAACTAAACTATTTTCTGTTAAACATATACACCACCTTTTTTTTCTAAACCACATTCAAACCAATGTAAACCACTCAAAGAGGGTTGTGAATTTGAGACAAGCTTTAGCCAAAGCATAGTATAACTCTACATATAAGAAAGAAAACTTGATAACAAATGATAGTGATCTAGTAATGATTTATCCTTGAAACTACTATCAGAATTAATGACACCAATAATGCTAGCAGTTTTATGCAGAACTATAAAAAACCAAATCAGTCTGATAACAGATCTCAGTTGATACTATATATAACTTCTTTGGTACTTGCAACAAGAATATGTCTCATGGCAAATGGTCGCCCTTGAGTGCTCGACTTCTAGCTAGCTTTTATTGAGCCTGATAAGCATCTCATTCATTCTGGTGTCTCAGATTTTAAACAACTGAATATTAAGGCACACATACTGCTTGCCAAATTGATGTAACTTGTAAACATTAATGAAAAATCTGAATATTGTATAAAGCCATGTATCTTCCTGTTGTCTGGTGTTTACTACAATTCTTCATTGCACTAAAATAAACAAAAATCATGTGCCCCAATGCACCATTTACTTCCAAAAATCTGCATGAGAATCAAACACTTAACTTTTATGGCTTTACCAGTCATAAACACATCTCTGTTAGCACTTTACAAAATTGGGATTCAGACAAAAGTCTTGAAAATTAATATATTTCTCAACAATATTTTTATTCATATTATTTTCTTTAATTAGATCAGTAATTATGATAAATAAAAAGATACAGGAAAAATGAAAGTTTTTTAATAAAAAACTAAAATCTCATTTTCTATTGCTACAATAAAACATCAACTGGTTAATAATTAACAAATAAATTAGTAACTATGAACAGTTATTCCTGAAAATTAGTTTAAAATCATGCAATTAATTTCAAACAAAAATATAATTATTTTGAAAGTCCTGTTTCAATGAATTGAAACCCATTTTGTCAGTAAAAAAATATGTAAGGGCTTCAATAGCCAAAAATGCAGTCTTTAATGCAACATGTCAAGTCTATTAAATTTAAAAGCTGTTAAGGACACATTTTACTGTAAAATTATTCATGAATATAATTTTGTACACGTGAATAGTGAGAAAATTATCAATCACAAGCATAGAGAAATGGTGTAAAGTACAAATATAATCCAAGTTATAACATTATTCAGATGTACATTTTATAAATTGGCATAAAAGTCATGACTTGTGTAACATAGTGGCCTCATACATGTACTTTGATTTATAATTTTGATTTAAATGATTATATTCAAATTCATTAAACATGGAAATGTTGGAATGTTGAGACAAGTATAAGTTTCAAAATTGACTGAATTAAAACGTACATACAGGATTATTTACATTTGGCACTGAAACACATCAATAACCTCTTGATCTCACGGATGTTGGTGACATGTTTGTTAAATAATAATTTAAATGTCGTTGTTGTTTTGACAAGTGTTGGCAAACGTGGCAGCGATATTTTTAAGTACATTATATCAAAAAGTGACATTTGGTGTTAACAGATATATTAAATATTGGCATGGTAAAATACCACGTTGACAGGAGTTTCCTTCGAACTCTCCAAAAGCATGTTTTGTCAAAGTTATACTGATTGGTTAGAATGAGATGTTAAAATTAATTTCATTAGTCTATTTAGGCAACGCCTACTTGTCGCATCAATTCAACATTGTCCATAAAACCAGGGAACACCATTCGTAAGAGGGGTGTTGTTGGGTTATTGTGCTTGAAGAAGCACTTAAGTACGCTTGATAGTTGTTAAAATTAAATAATGAATTTAATTTAATTTAAATTGTAAAACTTTGGAAAGTTTTAACTTTATAAAATATGTAAAACTATACGATCACGATAATTTAAAAGTTTATTAAATATTTGAAGTTTGAACATTTTTGTTGTAAATAAATAAACACATGCTAACTGGAGTTATGTTACACTTGTTTAACAGTTTCAATCATTCAATTAGGAAAGTCTGCTTGAACTTTGTAAATTTTACACTTTGTTTAATCAAAATTTCACCAGCTGCAAATACCGATGTTAACATAGTCAAGCAGTCAAAGCTAAAGCAATTAGTGTTTTGAAGTAATATCATTTCATGAGCAAAGTAAATGGGTTTGGATAATAATTCATTTGTATCATTAAAAAGTTCCATTTTCATTATTTATGAAAAGGTTTGGATCAAAAGCAAGCAAAATAAATGCCATTCTGTTTAAGCAACCTTATAACAAATATATCAACACTAAGATATAAAGTATAGTTCAACAATATTAACCTGAGCTTGACCTTTATGCAAGATCATATTAAACTTGGTATTTACAGTCTATTTTTGTCTATGTTTGTAAATCGCGCTTTATCAGAAGCTTTCAGCAAAATACACATACTAAACAATTCATTTTCTTTTCATAAGAAATAATACTTTGAAACAGTGATAATGTGTCCAAAATTAAAGGTACAATAACATACCACTTATACAAAATTGATTTATAGTAGCATAGGTTGCTATAACATGTATAATCCCATACAGGCATGAGTAATCTCACTATTTTATGTAAGTGAAATGTGTAATTATTATAATTAGGTAGTTCAAGCTCATAATAATATTCTCGCACTATAATACATAGTTACTATGGCAAATATTAAGAGTAGTTATTGTTCATTTGATCTCAACTATCAAAACATGAATAATTTCACGGTGACTTTGTGCTCTTTGTCTGACACTCAAATATTGAGATAGCGTGTAATCATTCACTGTGAAATTATTCAAACTTTGACAGTTTAGAAAAAATGAACAATAAACAACAAATGAATAAAACATAGATCAATAATTTAACAGATTGTACATAATTTGAACAAAAATCAATTTAATTAGAAATATTTTAAGTATAGATACAATTTGAACCAAAGCACACAGCTTTCTCAGCACATCATTATTCTTTCTTTTCAAATAATAAAATGAAAACCAAAATAATATGATCATTTTTTGCAGCCTCCTGGATCAAGCAACTACTTAAATCTTATACCTAATTTAATTTCGATTGTTCTCTCAGCATGTACTACCTAAAATTTCCTATTTTGTCATTTATTGTTAATTTGAGATAACTAGTGTCTACCAACACATCTGAATAGCTGATAAGTTATAAATTTTATATTTCAATTGTAACATGCATATCAATTTCTAGTCCTTTAAAATATACAGTTCTTTGAACACTAATAATATTAATATTAGTTCAGTCTTATTCTCCTGTTGATAAATTGTTGATTAATTTCCAATTGGATGATTCCTCATGATTTTTCAATCTTCTTTCCAAACAAAATAAAGAAGCACTGCCTTGACTTCCTTGGTTATGAGTATGTGCGTATCTTGAGAACATCTTATATTTGTAAATTGTGCAATTTTTGTATAATAAAACATATCGACTATATTCTCGTTGATCTTATAATATGCAAGTGCCTGAAAATGTAAAAAGTATATAAATCAACTACATCAGATTATATTTTATAAATGATGCATCATAATGTGTACAAATTTTGAAATGACAAGATTAAGCCATTTTATAACAAACATTGAAGTGTGATAGTTTGCCTTTCTGTTAGTAAAATGTAAAAAATGCACAAATAATGTAACACAATGGCATGCTGCCAGAACAATAGAGAGTTTGGTAGTGGTTATTTGACCAATGAGAGCGTGACTGATCACCATGTGATCATTGATACCGTCTGGTGGCCTGCAGCGTTATTTCCGAAAGTTGCTTTCCAGTTCCGTGATACCTGGAGAGCGGATGTGTATTTGTAAATATGTTAGCCAGTAAAACCTATATGAATAATTAGTTATTAAACTATGATGTGTGTTTGTCGTTATATTGTTGGTGATTTTAAGATACTGAGTTAGTATGTGGACAGTGGACAGGTAGTGCCACAATAAATACATACCACAGTTTATTCTAATCACACCAAAACACATGCAAATGATTTGCCAATTTTTGAAGCAACATAAAACTTATATTATTTATACTTTAACCATGCTCACTAATTAGTGTTTTAATACTCTTGGTAATGATTGTTACCTCAAGTTAAATAAAAAATGAGCATGAAGAAGACAGATATTGGATTTGTTTTTACAAAATACTTACTTGTTTTTCCTCATTAACTGAATTTAAGAAAACAACTTTTCAGCACCCAATTAAGATTTCATTGTATTTAGAGCAGCCATCTGAACTGTGCGGCACCATCTGAAATTTCATCACTTACTATTTAATTTCTTTAAGTGCATTTACATGAATTGAATATTTAATGCTCAAACCTTCAGCATATTATCTAATAAAATATTATTCATACAACTAGTTATGCTTTAGTTTCATTGTGAGACATTTGCCTTGGTATAGATTTGCACTATTCAAATGCCAATTATTGTGTTATGTATGGCTGCCGGCTACCCTTATCAGTTACTCTTGACTCTTTCATTTATCAGGTTCCCTTTTTCCTGCCACAAGGTGACAACTTCCCTCTACACAAATTACAACAAATATTTGATTTCATGTACGGTGTATCAAGTCATGACCAGGAATAAATAAAACAATCCAAATTTGAAATCCTGCATTCTACGAGTAAACCACCACCTTGACAATCCAGGATGCATAAGGTCTATTGGGAGATTGAAAATAATACATGTATAACATATTTACCTTCACCAATATCTTGAGATAGTTTTTGCTGATTGTCCCTGTGTTACATTGACTTTTATCCATTATCAGTTGAATACTCCTCATATTTTTCATTTACATTAGTAACTTTCTCTATGACCTAAAACATAATCTTAAGCATGAAATACAGCAAATGCTTACAACGCTGAAAAATAATAACACTATTACAATGTAATCTTTTCTAAACAAGGCTACATATTTAGATACACTCCAATCTTCTATGACAAACAATATGAAAAGTATTGCCAAAAGAATATCAATCAGTCAAGAAGGAAGCCACAGGTTCCATAAATATGTCTGATACCTGACCGTTGCTCCTTCAATGACACTTTGCACAGACAGTCTGAGGATGATTTAGAAGAAGGCCAACTCCTAAAGTTGCTTCAAAATGAATGAAGGATGATCGCAGTTAAAAAATTCAGCCTGACTGGATGGATCAGTCAGTAAAACTAAGTGTCAGTGATCTTAGGTAGCATCCACTCCAAAATCAAGGGATTTACGAGCCTTAGGGAGAGACACTTACTTGTATTTAAGTCAAATGCTGTCAATCAGTATTACGTTAAACATCCCTTAGCCCCAAGATTATTGGTAAAGCATTTTGAACAATATGTATGTATGTATTTATGTGTGTGTTAAGTTTTGCTAAAAATATATCAGACCCATGAGATTGTGTCAATTACTTGATTTATCATACAGGTCCATGCATGCACCATACATGAGACCTAAATTTAAAATTTCTCAGACATGGAAATCTGTCCCCACTTTGTATATGTCTATTTTACTCCAAGTACAGTAATACAACAAAATCATATACCTTATTACAATACTTGAAACAGTCACTGTCCACTAGAACTGGAGTATACATGTTTACAACCCTTTTCAAATATTTATATGATCATATCTGATGGGTTCTTGTTATATTATATATAAAATATACCTTATGAAGGTAGAGCTTCAACCAAAGATCTGCAAAGCAAAAAAGATAGACAAAAGTTGATAATTACTTGGTAATCAATTAATTTATAAACAGGTCTCTTAGAAATAACAGGGGTCCTTCATTTGAGATCAAATTTTTGCGGACAGTCTGAGAGTTTACCTGCAGATCTAGATGGACCTTTCTATTTATACAGGATTTGTCTGTCCATTCCCAACCTTTAGCCATGACTACTAATATATAAGTATGAGAGATGCAGATTGCCTGTGTTTCAAACAATAAAAGAATGTTACTTTTTCCTAATTTATTACTCATGGTATGTTGACCTTGCCAGTCCTCTTTCATTGTAACATATCAATTAGTATAAAGCCACCTGGCTAGATAAGTAGGTAGCACACAAGTCTACTGATTGAGGTGTCGTGGGTTCCATTCCAGGGCGGGGCATACTTTTGTGAAGCTGGGTCATGCAATTATTTCTTCAGCCATTCTCCCTCCTACCACTGTTTTTTTAATTATGAAGGGCAGTTGTCAGTCACTGACCAAAGTATGCACTTAGTAGTTGGTTAACAGCTAAATCCAGATATTTAGCCTTTCCAGGAGGAGTGAGTAGGTTGACTGACCACCTTTATATGACCAATACATTCTGTTGCTACGACTTTAAACCCAACAAACAATTAGGGTAGCTGGTCAATTATATTCTTCATTCCATTTGTCAATTTTAATGACATGAAATTTGTTTATTTTGAGCAGTAAATTCTGTATGTTTTAAATGGAATTAGCATGGAACAAAAACACATATATAATCTATCGCTATCACCAGGCCGAATTATTCCTCATGGGCATGGCCATTGCAATTGGGCTGCAAACATGCATATATATATATATAACTTGTAAGTGGACTAAATTGTCCACTTATCAAAACGGACGGCCTAAGGACGAGTGTGACTTAGGACGGATCGTCTCAATTCCAGCCTTATAACTTATACAAACTTTCTTAAGCTTCAGTGAATCAGATAGTTGTACGCATCAATTCAACTTTCAGTTTCACTTTAAAATCATAATCACGAGATGAAAGAAACTCGACTTACCGCTATCATATAAAGCCATGCAGATATGGACTATTTAAACACACTGCAGTACTTCATCAATGATATTCAAATCAATTGAGACCGAAAGCAAATCGACCTAGTTGCCCAACGACACAAAATCTCTCGATAATTTAAATGTGTTGACATTCTTCTCTTCTCGTCAGCCATCTTTAATAGCGTTCGACACTTTCCGGCAACTTCGTTCATCTCCGTTGGGATTACTTTTTAGCGTAGGCTTAAAACCTAACAATAATACTGTGATTTTCGACATATTCATCCACCAAATATATCCGAGGGTTGATCGTCAGTTTACGGAATCACCCGAGCGGTTTTCCGAATGGTTATGACTGAAACTCGTTTAAAGACACTTATAAGTCTGAGGGTGTAACATAAGTCGAAACATGACTCATCACTGAACTCCCAACACCATGGCCGCTATGATACGAAGGTATAGATAGACGTCAGTGACGGTGGCACGGAAGTTAACTATCCACAACGTGCATTTATCAAAGCAGAAAATTTGTTTACTTCCGAATTGAAAATGTGGTTGCTTTTTAGACACGGCGGGATATATCGACCTTGTTCGTCGAGTTCCGTGATTTTCCGTTGGGTCTTTACTTTCGGTTTTAATCGCAAATTTCAAAAACGAATTAGCATAAATTTTGGAGAAATACTTGAGATTTTGTGCCTTGGGTGCGTTTTATTTATTAGATTAATGTTTGCATAAGTTTCAAGCAAAAGTATGATACTTGACAATTATCAGAGTTCAATTTAGTAATGGGGATTTAACTTTTTTAACATTACCATGTTTGAATAACGAGCCTGAGCCCCATTTGAATGCCGAAAGGGGTCTATGATATACATTTTCTGTGCAATACAGAAATAAGTTTAAATGTTAGTTTTTCAAAAAAAAAATATTGCCTGCTGTTCAACGAAGTCCTGTATCGTTGTTTTATTTTTAAATTCACTTTACTGTGAAACATTTAAATATTCAAAGAATCTTATCAGAATGTTATTTGTACGCGAGTTTGTTTTGCCATAGTTTGTTTTGTAGGTAAATAATTTATTTTTATAGATCGTACCGCACAAGCCCGTATAAATAGGGGAAGGGGGCTAAGGGGGCTCGCCCCCAATTATTTTCAGCAGTTATAGTGATTGAGGATATTTATTTAATCTGTCACACTAAATTGATTGATACATGTATGCTTCTTCGGCAAAATCAATATTGCAAACACTTTTTATGGTACACGAAGCTCAAATGCAGTGTAAAATTAAACTAATACATACGTACTGTAACATAAGTTAACGTTTTTATTTTCTTCAAATAAACCTGAACAAATTAGCCCCCCCCCCCCAATCTGAAAACCTACGTGCCTGCCGCATGAATGTCAACATAAATCTACTTGGATTATTTGTTATTGGAAAAAATTGTTATACTTCTCTTCTTATTGATATATAGCAAGTAAAATAATATTTGTATATTGTAAATATTACTCGAAGTACTCAATCTAGACACGTAAGATTTAAAGTACCAATATAAGTTTCCGTTTTTGAATACAAATACTTCATACGAGTACACTTAACTTAGTTTATGTTGACAAACTAGGAGGTAAACATTATATCAGGGTATAAATTTATTTTAAGTAGAATTCATTTCTTATTTAGCGTTTTATTAAAACTGTAAATCTATGTGCTTACATATACGTTGGTTTGAATTAGCCCCCTACCGGTGTTTACACTATAGCTTTGCATTCCGTCTGTTGTCTGTTTGTCCACTTTAATCTGGATCCGGCGATTTCGAAAAAGTATCCAAGCTATCTTTCTGAAACTTGGTACGTGAATACAGTTACAAAGATAATGTTATGCACATCATTTTTGTTTCTTTTTCTGACCATATTCTGGTAGCTACGGATAATGAAATAGTCCAAATTTGATCAAAAAAGCTTGTATTCCTGTGTATCACAAACTCTACCCAAGCTATTCCAGTTAACTTGTTATTTGAATATGTTGCAATTAGTTAACAGCTAAATACAGATATTTAGCCTTTTCAGGAACAGCGAGTTGGTTGACCGACCGCCGTTATATGACTTACACATTGTGTTGCTACGGCATTTAACCCAACAAAAACAAACAAACTTTACTGGTTTCAATTCTGGAGGATGCTATGTTACAATGGAGGATACTGATATAGTCAAAATTTGATAAAAAATATTGTATTCAGGTGTCACTCAAAATTTATTCAAGCTATATTGATGAAAATAAGTTTATGTGAATATGTTGCAATGTGTATAGTACTAAAGTATTAGAAGAGTATGTTTCATGTAATATCTCATACTGCTCTTCTAATATGTTCATGTACATTGCCAGGCATGTTTCCAGCATTCAGACAACCATTTAATTACGGGCAACTATTTCATTTATTAACAATATCCATTGCACTATTCTTAATATTTTTTATGAAGTTTTTCAAACGCAATGTGTTTTAACGCCTGTTGAAAAACCGGTTGTTTGTGTTATTGAGTTGAGCTGCATCCTATTATCACAGAGTTGACTGGCGTATACTCATTGAAATGTATTTTATATCATTTCTATAATTATTTTAAGTACATGTAAACAATAAGTTTAGATTTTTAAATATTAAAATGTTTAATTTGTTGGACTTATTAAAACGGAATAAATTATATTATACATTACTACAGGATCTTTGTGATCTATCAACCTTTACTTATATACATTAACTGGAAGCGCTAAATATAGCGACACAACAACACCAAATTTAGAGTAGCGGGACTCACCAACAGCAAACCAACATATACATACATATTAGTAAAGTCGCTCTGGGTTGAGCTGCCGGCTTAAGATTAGGTACGCCGACCAAAGAAATATTTTAAGGTGTGACACTATAAACGTGTTTGCATAAATTTTATCGTCATGATACTATTATCCAGTTATATACCTATCGAAGGGAAATAACTCCTACAAAGTAGATTCCTGCTAAATTCAGAACTAATTACTCCAAAACGTCAGCATTACTTCCCCTTGAGGATCATTTGATTATATTTAATCTTGAAAGTCAATCTTTTTCGTTTTATTATAATTCATTTTAAATATATTCACCGAGGAAGGGTTATCAATTTTAGAATTCAATAACAAATAAAGATCAGTTCATTTTTTAATTCAGTTATGTAACGTATATCATCATGTGACTACTGGACTACTATATCACTACTTGTCATAATTTATATTATGATCTGCTGTCAAACGTTGTAAATATCAATGACAGTTTAAAATATTACAAACTTAATATGTAACATGAGTTAAGATTTGTAACTGAACACTGGTCACCTCTATATAGCGTGACCCTGTCCATTTCGGTCAGTTCAGGGTCACAGTTTTGAACTAATTTGACCCTTTATATAGCGTGACCCTGTTCAACGAATTAAGCGGTCACTAGTTTCGGACCGATTTGCGTCGTAAAGCGGTCAGTATAACGGTCATTTGACCGGAACAAGTATTTTTACGGATGTGTAAAAATAATGATCATCGTCAACAGCTGACAGAATGTAAACATTTAATCACGCTAAAGGCGTGGAAAGCATATTACTGCAATAGATTATTGTAATTTTTGTTATCTAATCTGTTAAAGAAAGGTTTGTGTGTTCTCACAAACAAGATTGAGTGAATATAATGTATCAAATAATATCCTTTTAATGTTTATGCACGATTTTTCAAAGATTTTTTTTTCTCAACATAGGAGATATTTTCGAATCGAAATTATTTGCTTCGCAGTTAGTTTTGATTTTTCGTCGACATGGCCAGCGATATCTGTATATGAATATGCTTTTCTAGTGGAAAATGACAAGTTATTGCATATTTCCATTGCAATCAGTGCAATAGTGGGTATACAACTTGACAATATATCAAGTCTGAAGAAACGGCTTACCTTTTACCTAAATACTAAATAGCTTGATATGTAGTTTCATTTCCAATACAATTGATTGCCCAAATGAATAGTATGTATTTACATTAATTTATTTGTAAAATGAAATATATTCTTTATATACGACTATAGAATAGTTATTGTGATGAAACATCATAAATAAAAGACATTTCATGTATAATTATATTTATTTGTTCGTTTGTTTTAAGAGACCCTGCATATAGTGGTCACCTGTCTATAGTGATCACTTTCAGCCAGTGCCTAAGCTGACCGCTATTGACAGGTTTAACTGTATCTTCAAATAAATATTTACTTACAATGTACGTTTATATACTAGATCTAATTGATTTGTTATATATATTATTAGTTCATCCTCATATTCGTATTATTCTCTAATGAGGAATTTAGTCAGTTATTGTCCCTTGTATACTCTTCAAATAGGTGGGTGCTATTAGTTGGATTACTCGGATTTTACCCTGCCAATTTGCCAAAATTGATCTTAAACAACTTATTTTTGTAAATCATTTAATTTGTTTGAACATTCAAGCTTAATGTTTTAAGGGTAAAGAATTATCTAAATTTTATCACTTTTGTTAATTAACAATGAAGATATTAGATAAAATATTTTGTTCTCCTTACATAGGAATTATGATAAAATCCTAGGATTTCAACAGTAAGGACCTACCTACCAATTGGATTGCTTCAGATTTTATCAGGAAAAGGTTACTGACAAAAGTCCCTAATTAGTTATATAATTATATTTATATATTATTGTTATTATATTTTCAAGTGTGACCATAAAATTGCTACTAAATAAGCTACCAATATATGCTTACTTGAAATGGCTAATCTGTTTGGTTAAAAATGGTTGAATCTCTCAGCCAATAGTTCTATTTTTACACTTTCCTGTTTTATGATTTATAAACTCAAGATTGGGTTGGAATTTATTTAATACATCATACAGTTGTTAATACAAATAACAAAAGAAATCTAAATTATAAATGTAAAGATCAAACGATCGATAAAATTACAAAATTTAAAATTACGATAAATCGAAAAATGTGTATACAGTCGATTCAGTGATTATTGAAGTATTTAGATATTTAATTTTTTTCATGCAGAACTTTAACAGATTAAATTTCAAATAACTTATAATGGACGAGCTATGATTCAGCAAAATTTTGTTAATATTCGATAATTGTTCTTTCTTTCTTTGGGAAAAATCCTTTATTATAATGACCATATGTTTATTAGAAATTATTTTGAAAACCCCAACAAATATAGAAAACTTTGAACTTTCATTTAATATTCCACAACCTGTTGATACAATATGAATATTTAACATATTTATACATGCACACGTAGCAAGGATTTTTCTCTTTTAAATGACACTTTTGCATACGCTGAATAATAAGGTCGTATGCCTATTTCAAACATCATGATTCGGGATCGTGCCGGTCGCCTGATTCCATGACAGTAAACTTAGCAAATAATCATACAAGGCACTGAGCTATTGCCGTCTTTTTTATATTATAATTGCTTAATGAGATAATTAATAATATTCGTCATTCTGAGAAGATATTTTTACACTTAAAATTGTGCAAACGATTAACCGAAAACCATGTCTGCAAAGTACGACTGGGAACCAGACAAGCCAGCATATTGTTAACTGATTGTTAACATTAATTATGCTAAATCATTAATCAACGAATCTAGATCAATCAACCACGATTTAGTAAAATAGCAAGCAGTCCCCGTATGTAACATGAAGTCAGTTAAACAGATAGTCAAACAGTTTACATATTTAGAGTCTTTGTCCCTTGTAATATTTAAGGCCGCTTGCTTGCATATTGCTACTTAGATATAAAAATAAACCTTTAAAATAGTATTGAATGGGACCTAGAACGAATACAAAGTTTGATGTCGGAATATTCGTTTTTTTTGATTTTCGAAAATATTCGAATTTTGGTTTTTATTATCCGCATTGAGGTGTTACACAACACACATGTACGATTAACCATCTGACATAATAAAGTCTCCAAAATCATTTTATTGGAAATATTTTCCATACCATGGCTTTTATGCTATTTTGTAGTCTCATTTATAATTGAAATGATGACCAAAAATAAAGCAAAAGTAAAATGCATTTCAAAATAAAGAGTAATTAACTTGTATAGTCCGGTTTTTTTTCTTAACCGTCAAAGCTTGAATTATTTCACGGTGACTGAATGCATTGTTTTGTACTGGCGGCCTAATTGTTATTAAATATAGTTTGACTAAAACATATCATACGGCAAAAACAGCTTTACTAGATCATAATACACACTTTCGGAAACTCATGAATGTATCACGATGATAATTTTAACAACCGTGAAATTATTCATGTTTTGACAGTTGAGAAAAAACGAATTATAAATTAAAGCATTTATAATAGACCTACAAAGCGATATTGTCTCCAAACTTTTGGTGGGTACTGTACACTTATTCTTAGTATAAAAATATTTCAAAATCTGCGATTCGGTAGCTTTAATGTTTAAGGACATCGGCTTACAATTGAACTAGCTTTAGAATAAATTTCAATACGCCACTCCAAAAGTTTGCTCACCGAAAATATGTTTGTATAATATTTCAGAATAATTATGATTTATTAACATACACATGTACAGAATAACCTCTGCAGAGCAACACTCTACAGAACAGATCATCTGCACAACAACATCCTTTGATATTTTCTCTTAATGCGTAATTTTACCTCCACAGAGCAACGGCCACTGAACAGCAAAACACTTAAGTCCCTTCCACTAGGTGTTGTTCTAGAGAGGTTGTACTGTGCATGTATACTACTGTATGAATGTTTTTTATGAAAAGAAGAGGGTATAGTCGTGTTTGGTTTCAAGCAAGGCTATTCAAACCTCACCAAGCATTCAATTTAAACTCGACAGTATACAAATAACTGTACTATGAATACGTAATTTGAATAACATAAAGTGAATACTGTCTATATATTAGACCATGCACTTTAATGGGTATAAGTCCGTATCTTTTAATTATCCAATTGAAAAAATTATTAATATTGTATGTGTATCATGTTAAAATCAGTCTTGCAAATTTGAAAAAAGTAACATGAATTGAAAAAAAGAACTTAATTATGTTATTTTGAAATAAAATATTTACGTCTCTTACAGTTTTATCGTAAACAAGTATCGAACGATCACTGAGATTGACGAAATAAGTCGATTACTGATCAAAACAGCACATTTTATTTTATTTCGTCACAGTTTAAATATAGTTCGAACAAAAATACAAAACACTGTTCATGATAACAATAGAATAAACTAATCCACGACGAGGGACGCTCAGGATGACAATAACATAAACATATGATATGTTTTACGAGTTTCTTAGTTGTAGGTGTATTGGAAAAGATTTTTACCATTACAAGCATAATATACAAACACATGGTTGAATCAATCATGCTAATTTTCTTAAAATGAATTACACAAATTTTATTTTCATTACTGTCCACCCCAGAAATGGATTGTCACATTTTTAATGTTTACCCAAACACGTTTTTTTTTTGTACGCACTTTTATATATATATTATATTTTAACCTTTGTACAGGTCGTCCGCGTAAACATTGCGTATATAAACATAGCCAGTTTCATTACACACCAATATTTTGGGGTGTATTTTTTCAGTTTAATAGTTTAATTATTTAACACTAATTTTTATAAAATACCATTGTATAAAATTTAAAATGTGCAAATACAGTACTTATAATAAATGTTCAAAATCAAAATGTTATGTTTTATCCGTAAAATGCTGTTCATAGATCAGCTTATTCACCTATTCAATGGACAAATCCTTTGTTTAAAGAACAAAAACACGCATGACCTAGAATACGACCTATAGAGCAACACACTCGGAGCAACTATCAATTTCACGGACTTTTCGTGCCTATGTGTTGAGAAAAGGTTTGCCAGTATTATTGTAAATTATACGTTGGAAATAATATTAATGTTCAGTTTGCAAAGAATATGATGATTATCTACAGGTCGTATTCTTGGCCATGCGTGTTTGTGTGCTTTAAACAATGGACTTGCTCAATAAATAGGCGAATAAGCTGTTCTATGAACGGCATTTTACTAAATTTAAACATATCACTTTGATCACTTGTTCACTGTGATCATTTGGACCAAGAAATAATTAAACATAAATTTATTGTTTTTTGAGTGTTTATTGTTTTTTTTGGGTTTAACGCCGTTGCAACACATTGTATAGGTCATATAAAGGCGGTCAGTCAACCTACTCACTCCTCATGGAAAAACAAAATGTCTGGATTAGCTGTTAACCAACTACTAGGCGCATACTTTCGTAAAGGACTGACAATTACCCTACATAATTAAGAATCATTGGTAGGAGAGAGAATGGCCTTAGAAATAATTTAATGACCAAGTTCCACAAAATTATGCCCAACCCAGGAATTGAACCCACGGCCCTCGATCAGTAGACTTGTGGGCTACCAACTGAGCTAGCCGGGCATACATACCCTTTTAATGCACTACATTAAGATAATTTGGTTCATTTACACAAAATTTGTACAATTTTGTACAAATGTTATCAAAATATAACATGCACAATAAACATTTCAAACCGTTTTGCTTCCTTTGTTTAAGACTGACATAGATTTATTTGATTGGGGTATCCTTTTATTAGAGCACATTGTTAGGGCTGCAACGATTCAGTTCGATGCATCGGAAATTGATTGCAATGACGCCGATTCGATTGCGATTCGGGATCAGTGATTTCTGATTCGATACTGACCTTTTAATGTTTCTATAAACGTTATAAGGATAAAAACCTAAAGTTCGTCTCTTTCAAGACTTTTAGTTACAATGATAAACTTGTGATTGATAAATTAGAACTAAAGTTTATTTTCTCCATTTATCTTTAAGCTTAACTGAATAAATTGATGTATATGTCGTATAAACTATATTATTTAAACAATTGAATCACATCGAATAAATTTTCCTGTGAATCGTTGCTGCATTGTGCATCATGGAAATTCAAGTGTTAGAATTGAATATGTATGTCAAACTGAAAACCATAGATCAGGGCCCGTATAGTCATCTTTACCTAAGTTTTTCCTCAAGTAAATCCTGAGCCGTGGCGTAGTGGTTAGCATGTCGGATTTCGAATCCGGAGATCGCAGGTTTGAGCCCGGTCGCGGTAGGTCATACACTATACATGAGTTTTCAACCTCGTGGTATAAGTTAGTACTGGTGATAGAAGTGTCCAGAAAACCTACAGTAGGAAGAGCTGGCCGTCGTGTATATAACCTTAATATGTGTTGAATACGACGTTAAAACAAACTACAGATAAACAAAAACATGTTATGCCTCAGTCCCATAAAATCGTGGCTTGTTGCTGACCCGTACGTGCAGATAGCCGTAGGCCGTAGGAAGCTTGCGCATTAGCGTAAGGTGACGGTACGCACATGACACAAAACAGCACACCTGTTCAGAGACGTAGCTGGAAGATATGCAAGTTTAATTCATACTCGAACACGACTTGTTCATGATTTGACTTTGAAACCGATACAATTATACTGGGCTCATCTCACGGACTCTGGTAAAAAACGTAGCAGTCCGTACAGGTACGGGTCTTTGCGGAGTTTGATCGCACGGCGCCCGTACGGTGCCCTCACGGCTATTTCTTTTTGTTATGGGACTGTTGTTTTACATATTTTCTTCAAAAGCATTGAGGACATTAAAATTTTGATGTGACGTAAAACTACTAGTTCTATTGGCGTCATCAGTTGGTGATGGTAATTTTGGTATCTGACTTTTCCTGTGCAGTTGTCAAAGGTGGACACGTAATAATATCTCAAATGTCTTTTAAGCGACCTACTAGTCAAACAGATAAGAATAGGTTTAAGTTTATGCGACGGGACAAACTCATTACAGGAAAAAATATTGAAATACAAAGGTTAAAAGACATTCTTTGGCAATTAGAAATATTCCATCGTAGCCTCAACTTTATGTTTCATTTCAACACGTCAAGTCCTGAACCAATCGTCTACCATCGATATCGAGTATCTCTTCATTGACATAAAAACACAAAATTCAAAATTCGATGACACTTAAAAAACTCAATTTCAAGTTAAATATTTCTTTACACAAAAGTTACGATTTATCAAATCAGACATTCGATGAACATGTAGTTTCTGTAAGAAATTTCTCGGTAAGGTTTATTTATTGAAGAGCAAATTTTATAGTGCGTTCCACTGAGAAATTAAAAGTTATATTCTGTTCAAGTCCTTTAAAAAGCTCATTAAAATTATCATTCTGATGTATTTTTTGTAATATAAGTGAATCATCTGTACTTTAAATCACATCAATATATTTTAATCCCATAAACTGAAGAAGCATCAATGTATCGTGTATAGTAAACGTGTCGATTCAGTATAAAACATTTAAATACAAAGTTACTAATTACCTTCTATCTTCTTCTCTCTCAATATAAGTCATGTCTACATTCATGATCTTTTCAGACATGTTGTGTTATTGTACGATTATATTTAACTGTCCGATTGCATAAATTAAAACGTCACATTACACGGTATATTTAATACTCGGTTAATTTCGGTAGTTCACAAAAAGTGTATTGTCAGCCCATAGCACGTATGTATTGTATTTTATTTTCAATACGTATCGTAGTTTGTATGGCCGAGTGGGGAGACGGTCAGAGTACAAGTCGTTTTATCGTGGGTTAGAATCCCGATAGAAACTTATTTATTTAAATCATGGGCCGATTGCGTAAACACTTTGCCCCTTGTGCTTCATGAAACTTGTAGAAGCCTTTGTTATAGATTAGGTGGCATCTCTCAAAGTGATGATGACAGTAGCACAACAGACACAGTCAGTAAAATTGAGTGATTTTTATGTTGTTTGTTTTGAAGTGTTTTATTACCATGTCCAAAAATTACTGAATAAATAGACGTAAAACAAAAAAAACGAACAAAAAAAATAAATGACATTCTTAGCTTCAGACTCGCACTCCTTTAAAATTAGATGTTAAGTAGCATGGTACTTTAACCGTACGGACATTCAGTGAGGTGAGATGAGATATCGATACTAAATAAACCTACGCATTGTATTTTTACTACAAATTTCTATATATAGATTGCGGAAATTAAAACGTGTGATAACCGTGCAATCATGCAATCGGACAGTTCAATTTAATCGTACGATAGCTGGGTTTATAACACATGAGGTCAAGGGAGACTAATGGTACTAAATTACAATTTAATATCAAACGAGTCGTCTCCCTTGAACATATAAAACTCAAAACTGCTTCATAAATCTCCTGCTGAATAATGAAAACAATACAGTGTTTTGCAAATCGAAGTTAATAGTTCAGCTTACTCATGTTTTTCAATGCTTGATTTGAATTTCCAGCTCCTAGTATAGCATTTCAGAACAGAACACAACAGAACACAACTTTTATTCACTTCCACAAGTTTAACAAAATAACGATACGTGAGAAGTTAAATAAATTATAAATACGAGTACATCGAAGTTCTAAGCATAGTCGTGAATAGAACATCTATGAGCACATTAAGTAAGTTTGTTTGTTTGGGTTTAACGGCACATCAACACAAAAAGAGCCGAAAATTATTGATAACAAATAATGATACCGAATAATAAGGGGATTAAGGCCTATATTTTGTGATGTAAAGGATATTAACTGAGTGCGAGGGATTTCTGTGTTAGAACAACCTAACGCGGGCTTCTCGTGAAAATTCAAAAAAACGCGAAGCGTTTGAGGATTTTGAGAAGTTTAAGGCTATTTTGTTTTAATACAGAAAATGCGTTATCAAACAATCAGTTTACGCCGTTTAACGGGTCATGATTAAACCGGAAGTGAGGAGTATATCTCAATTGCTGCAAAAAGATAATATGAAATTACGATTAATTTCATGATAACCGTTTTAAATGTAAAGTTTTTGAATACTCAATTTTAAAAAAAAAGTTTAATCTACAAATCGAGACCGATATTTGCAACCAAATATATTCCGAAAGGTAAAAATTATCAGTCAGACCGTACCTACTGTAAAAATAGTTCAATACCATATCATATTATAATGAAAGTATAGTTATAACTCGTGCACGATAATGTATACGGGACCGATTTTTAATTTCGTTTGTTGACAAATATTATATGTGTGCGTATGTATTTAACTAGTGTAATGACTCTGGTGCCAGTGCTAAGTAAATGCTTAGAAGTTGGTTAACGGCTAAATCAAGAGATTAAGCTTTTCCAGGAACAATGAGTAGATTAACTGGCCACGTTTTGTGAGCTATACAATGTGTTGCTACGGGGTTAAACCCAACAAAAACAACCAGTCTAACGTTCTGATCACTCGGTTACTCTTGTATACTAGTGTTGTCAAATAATTCATGTGTCATTCCAGCTTAAATCAAAGCACAGAAGGCGCTGAATTTGTTTGGGTCTCAAAATATCAGAAAGGTGATCACAATATCAAAATATTCATTCTAATTTCCTGTTTCTTGCTCATTGTTCTCGTTTAACAGCTGTAGTTGCGTCTGTTGTTTACAAAACATTTGTACACACGAGTTGATGACGTCATACTCAATTTCGTAGCAAAGTAAACAACTTTTTTATGAAAGGTTCGTGATAGGGTGAGGTTCGAGATCAGGCGTTAATACGGTAAAACCTCCTTTATTTCTTCTCCGTGGGTTGTTCTGTTGACTCTTCAGCGTGGTTTGATCACGTGACAAATTGAACTTGTTATATAAACTAACCCATAGACGAACGCCTTTTAATTGAAGAGTTCATAATTGACGTGCGTTTAATCAAAATTATTTCAACATATTATTAGTAATTTGCGGAAATGGTACATAATTGCACAATATTAGAAATCTTCGACCAATCGGGAACTATATTTTCTTCCCTGAGCAGGTTTGAAAATTAATGCGCCTGTTATTTGACAATTAATCTGGTTCCCTGTCCTATTATGGTTCGCAGGAGACCAGTCAATTTCACAATCTTCACGCAGTGATCTCCCCTGAATTTTGTCGGCGTTAATGTCCATGTAAAGGGAAGTAACCGCTACAAAAAAGCGGACTACTTTGGGCATTTGCAATTAACAGCATTCGGGTCTGAAATTTCGCTACCATTATTTGTTTGGTCTGACGACCCAAACAAATAAAAATCAATTTTGAACTTTTCAAAGATCAGCCTCTCAGATCTGTCAGAAAGTTGTAACATATATGTGTATACATGTAATGTATATGCTGGGCAACAATGACATATTTAATCGAAATCTTCAATACTTTAGATATCATTGTCTTTCCAAATAAACACGGATGATTTTTTTCTGAACTTTGGTTCCGAGGCTATGTTGAGACATGTTAATTATACCCCCGCTTCGAAGAAGAGGGGGGTATACTGTTTTACCCTTGTCCGTGCGTTCGTCCATCCGTCCGTCCGTCCGTCCGTCCGTTACAAAATTTCCGTCGCAGTTTTTTCAGCAACTATAACATGCAGTAGCCTAATACTTTGCATATTGCTTCATCCCATAGTCCCATGTGGTGTAAAGCGATTTCATGCTCCTTGCTTATCTACTTCCTGTTTGTCGCATATTTTTAGATTTTTGCGGGGGTATCACTAGTGAGCATTAGCTCATAGATTTACTTGTTTCTTCAAATATGATATTGTATTAGGATTTACTTTGTACATTGCCACTTTAAACCGTGCAGGAAACACAAGTCAAATGAAACGCTAAAATGCCCAACTGCGTTTAAACACAACGGCTTTTCACGGGTCACAGGGAAACATAATAAAAAACAAAACTCAGAAACACAGAAATGCTTTAAAATGAGTGGAATTTAATATCTAACATTTTACAATGATATATAATAAACAATACAGATAATATTATGTACATAGTGCAAACATATAATACAATTTAACCTAACAACCTGGAGAGTAACAAACATTTCTGACAATATTATACAGTCATCTATACATCAATGTTTATAATAACATGATAATAGAATGATGGGGAAATATAAACAAGTAAGCTATTCAATCCTTACCGCCACTCGCAGTTAAAAATTAATTGTATGAAGGTATGATTAAAGTATGGTGGCATATTTCTACCACAGGATAACCACATAACTAACACGTTAATAAAGTTGGTAACTAGTTACGTAACTAGTTATTTTTCAATAAAAATATTATAACAGGAGAACAATGCAAATTGGTGCTTACAGCTGCCAATGTGTATTTTATACCAATTCAATGTTAAGTGGATGACTAGTTAACGTAACTAGATTACAACTTACCAGTTAAAGATAAGTGATTAAGTGGTTAACTAGTAACGTAGCCAGTTAATCAATTATTAACTAGTTAACCAGTTATCAATTATCTATAAATAACATTGTTTTGCTCAAATGTATTGATACACAGTCACACCACGCAATATCTATTATTAGGTAAATGGTAAGTGGTTATCTAGTTACGTTAACTAGATAATCACTTAATAAACTAGTCAATTATGTGATTAACTAGTTATGTAACTAGTTAACCACTTAACATCAAATTTGTATACTAATACTAGCATTTAGTCAGTTGTAGGCACTAACTTGCATTTATTTTCTAATATGATATTTTATTTATTGAAAAAATAACTAGTTACGTAACAAAGTAACAACTTAATTAAACTTTTGGATAAGTGTAGCTTGATTCCGGACAAGTATATGTTTAGAAAAACTATAAATTCCACACCCCCGTAATACGCTTATCATTTTGCATGGATTATACTTATAACATAACTTGAAATTTCAAAAATACTTGGCAAATACTTTCAACAGAACTTAGTAATAACCTCCTTTGCATACGAAAATATAATAATTTAAATGTGTCCATTAAAAGGCTATGTTGACATAATTAAACTATCTAACATGTTATAAAGATTAGAATTACATTGTATCAAAAATAAAACTATTCATTCACCATAAACAATTTTAGTTAAGGATTTTTATACATTAAATGGTCAGATGCAAGTCTTCGGTAAATATTAAAACTTAAGTATATAAGAACTCCTTCCTTTATCAATGATTCATCTACACTGATTGGTTAGATAAGAATTTTGTTAAATAAACTCAATTATATATAAAGTGAATCAAGTTATTTCCCTGTATTGAATGAACAACCACTGTCACAAAGTAAATTTGTCCATCAAAGAAACAAATATTCATTTTCTTTCACATTTCAATATCTCCTATAACCTTTTTTTTCTAGTCTTTATGTGAAATTTTGACCCCCCTTCATAGAACAATTTTGTTAATGGAAATCTAATGTTTGATTTATGTAGCTGAATGACTCCATGAAACATTACAAGGGGATGTATAAAATCTTATTTGATAGAAGTAGAATCATACAAAAATGTCATATGCTTTCATTTTCTAGATTTCTTTCTTTGAGCTATAGATATACTATTCAGTAAAGTAAATTAAGATGTTCAAAGTACATAAAGGTAAAAAATAAATATTTTGAATAAATAATTTGGGAAAATTTGGAAAACCACCGTGGTCTTCTTTACACGCATAGAAAATCATTGAAGAGTTCTCAATGATTGAAAAAAAAACAAGATTAAGTTTGATGTTTTCACCGGTTCCCTAAAGTATGTAAAATAGTCTGAATAGAATAATAGCGTGCAAAAATAAATATAAACAGACTATTATGTTTTTAGTCATTAATTACCTAAATGTAATTCTAGTTAGAATCATATACTGTTTCATTATTATGAATAGTAAAGATTTATTACAAAAAGTATCATATAAAGTGACACGACGCGGATTTAGTGCAAGATGGTCGTATCTCACTCTTTTCTTATATTGAGTAACGACCGCTTTCCGCTTAACCCACTTTAGTTTAACGACTCAGCTCATTCCCAACCTTGCACACTTTCTAGTAAAATTTGTTTATGAATTTAAAAATAAATATGATGCTTATTGATACTTATGTTCACTAAACCATATTTCCAATTTACAATACTCGAAAATTAACTCACTTTAGGCAACACATGTTACACATTTAAATGAAAACACTAGTCACATGACACTACTATAGTCACATTTATGTTAAGTCAGTGAATAAAGTAGCAACATTGAGCATGTTTGATATTGTTCGTTTTTTCTAAACTGTCAAAGTTTTAATAATTTCACTGTGACTTCGTGTTCATGGTCTAACTCTCGTGATATTGAGTTAGTGTGTATTCAATCACGGTGGAATTATTCAAACTTTGACAGTTTAGAAAAAAACGAACAATACAAAACTGATAAAATTAAAATATCAACATGTGACGTCAAATAAACCAATCACGGTCAGACAGAAACATTTATCACCTAAACATGTCTAACATAAAAAGTAAACGCGAAGTTTAACAGTAAAACACATTTAAATGACTGTAAATATTATCAATATCTTATAAACAATGATAAAACAAATGATGTCAGTTCTTTGATTTGTACAATACATAATCATTAAAGGTTATAATCAATCAAGGTAAACAGGCTGGATAGTCTTTGTGAATGACAATAAATAATAACATAAAATCATCTAACATAAATGTCTAACATGATTGGCTTACATTCACATATACTAATGTATCAATGTACATGCTAACTATGAAACTACATAGTATGTATATACAATCTAAGCGGCCCTCTGCAGAACAAATTCCCTGCACAGCAAAAGCTTTTGATATTTCCCTTTGGCATAACTTTAATTGAATTATTCCAAAGCATCATTCTTTAGTCTCACCCAATGGATGATATTTAAGAGAGGTTGTACCGTATATGCATGTCTGAACTATACAATAAGAAAATATTTTCAGTGAAAATGACAACAAATATTTTCAAAACGTTTTAATAATAATAAAGTAAATGGAGGTAAGATCTGAACAATATACTTTAAACAACTCATAGCTGAGATACTCAATATCTACAATTCTTAAAGTATGATATACATGTATATGTTTTCAACGTGTAAAAAACATAAATAGTGCTAATTCAATCGTAAAAAATACATATTATTCAAAGACTACCAAACTTAAAAAAGACCACTAAAATATGCTATATAAACAATCAACTGTCTATCAGTCTGCTCTCTGATAAGATTATTATCAGATTATTTATATTAAGATTAATCAGAAAAGAATATTACAGTGAATAACAGAGAAATTGTAATCAATAATGGAAATGTAACAATGAGATAGTTTGACACAATCATAAACTTAACTTGATACCCACAGTTTAACCCTAACTAGTCAATCAAATATTTTTACATGTCTGGACCCCCTTCTAATGGCGGAAACAAGTCTTGAAATTTGTGGTTTTACTAGATTTAGTGAATTTCACTGGAGGTTCGTTGTTTGAATTTTTTTCGCATGCCTTCGCCATCAACAGTTGTCTCAACTCAGGGGGTTCCTATGGGGATATGTACCCCCTTGTTACTGAGGTTAAAAAAAGATGATGCAGGACTCCTCATTGCTATAAAAAATCAGGGTCATTGAGCACAGGAATGGCACAAAACGGTAGTAAAGATACATGTTTTCATTAACTGTAAGGACTAGAAATGTATTATATTAGACCCCATTTGAGGAAAATATAATTTAATGAAATGCAAATTTTGGTTAAAAAAAACTTACATTGCACTTTTGCCATTTTCGCTCCACTCCAGCATTGCCATGGTAACTCCTTTCCGGGTTCAACTGGCATGTCCCGGAGGACAATCACCCAGAGAATAACTTGGCCAAGACACATATCCGTCAGTCAATTACATGTATGAATGATATAAGAGCATCTTGAAGAAGCCCTATCGCGTTTATTGCCCATGCTGCAGCCAGTAAAGGGTTAATAGAAACTGAACAAATATGCGCACATTAATGAATAAGGGCTGCTAATGCCTCAGTACATCGGTCATGTAATTAAAGAATATCAGCACTAATATGAATCAAATTATACGACTTATGTAACATATTATATTGAAATATTTAAACCAAATTTTAACACAATTCTTTATTATGTATTGAGTTTATAACAAATTGATACACAGGTAGAAAAGTACATCCTTAGATGGAAATATTTTACATATGTTTATATTGTTACTGATTCTATAAAACATCACTTGTAAGGTCATCAGAAACAAAATGAAGATACTGTGCCGGTACTGGGTTTTGACTGATGTATGATTGTATAATAGACATGTACAATTTTACTGATTCTCATTTATAACAAATTCTGTGTTACCAGACACGCTAAAGCAACTGTGATATTCTTCCACTTTTTTTATTGCAGATATTGACTCTATATAATCATATATATAATCTCTTGATTCATCATATCCCATAATATTTCCATTATCTTGTCTAATAGAACAGTGATTCAGTCTAAATTTAATGCAACAGCGTTTATATATAACACTTTCTATAAATGTATGAAACCATCTAGATGTCATGTTCACGCGCCTCAGATCAATTGATATTTGTTTAACACTAGGGTGAAGTAACAAACGAACATTGTCTCTTATTGTAATATTCTCCAGTGTAATTTCTTTTATTTTAGATAGATACTGAAAATTAGTTATCAATCTTTCTACCAAATGGTCATCTAGCCGTCCCATCACATCTATATCTAAATATTTCAGTTCTAATGCATACTGAATAGAATTGAATATATTGGTATAATTTCTAGCAAAACTTTTAAAGTATGGACGTAATGCAATGTACTCTAGAGACGAAGTATTTATATTGGTACATACACTAGTTGTGTGATCAATATCCAAATATACCAGCTTATTACATTGAACTAATTCAAATGAACCACAGACATCATGGTAAAAGTTATGTTCAGTACAACTTACACTATGCAAGCTTACATGTTTTAAAAGACTATTATTACTAAGAAATTTTGTAAGATATTGTATATCTTCATGTGAGAGTATAATCTGTTTAAGACACAATGATGACAGATAGTGGAGATCTTCTAAAGGTAAAGAGAACATACAGTGTTGTCCATGACACCCTCGTATAATGCTAATAATTTGTAATGATGATTTATTTTGTTTGATCAGTTCATTGAATTCTCTCTCAATCTTTTTGGATTGTCCATCAACATGCAACCCTTTTAAATTTGTTATATAATCAAATTCATCAAAATAGTTTCCAGTATCTGACACTAATAGTCCAACATCATTGAAATTTGATAAAATAAGCTTCTTCAAATACATGCTCTTAATATCAGTTATATCACTATCAAATATAAAATCTTTAAGTGGTAATAATTTTTCAATCTGATAAGATCCTTCAATAGTACATTTAAGAATCAAATCTTGTAAAGATAACAATAGATCACTCTTATCCACACGGTCATCAGATGTAGAGAAAATTGACAATTCCCTAGTTAAATCTAGATCTTTTGATATCAATGAGTAAATTCTAGTCATCAATGATGCAAGATTTTCTATAGATAATCCAGCATAGAATATGAGGAAATTTTCGTACTTCAATATATCATTTATAGTTCTACATTGGTTGAACAGTTCTAACACGTTACTGGTATTAAGGGTAGATACATATATGGCTGCAAAGAACTCAAGATAACTTTTATGTAAAAAACTAAGTTTGTGTTCTTGTTTTGCAAACTGTCTTTTTACTTTATTCTTAGATAATATTCCAATTGTACAGAAAAAATTTGTTTCTTCTTCAGACAAACAATAAGGTTCTGAGGCCAGTTGATCCCTAGTAAATACAAGACTTGTTATATCAGTATCATGTTCAAATAATAATTTGAATGACAGCAAACATAGTTGTTCTATTTGTGAGAAATGATCTTTAAAATGCTTCAGCTCAGACAACCTATCAGGAAGTTTCAGTTTAGAGGGCTTAGATTGTTGAATGACAATCCCTTTCTTATGAGCTATTTTGAAAAGCATGTCCATGATGTTCCCATATATCAAAGATTTTGACATAGATGTTAATGGGCGGTCAAACCATAACATAACCAAATGAGATGTAGTCATGGGAATATGCAACATATCTAAAAGATTGACCTGCTTAACTGCTATCATAAACCCCCCTTTCATTTTGTTTTCTTCATACTTAGAGTTTATAATATTGATTAAGTTACTAACATAGGCTTTTATTTCTGTTTTACCCAGGCCAGTCATTTTGACTTGATGATCCAAGTTTGTTTCAGATAATCTAACATTTTCTATTTTGTAAGGTCTACAAGTTGTAAGATAAACACATTTCAGTGATTTAGGCCTAACTGGTATTTCATACCTTCGTTTGTCAGTAGGTTCAGGAGTCCATTCATCAAGTCCGTCAATAATAACAATTGAGTCATGATTACCTAAAATTGTCTTAACAATTCTATACATTCTGTTCAATTCATCATCGTTCTGACAAAAAAACAACTGATTGACTACAATTGCATTTAAATCTGTAAAATGAGTATCTCTTAAATTAACATAAAAAAGAAACTCAAACCTAGCTAGATAATCAATGTACTCCTGCATACCAACTTTTTCCAATGTCATGCCTAACTTTGATTTGCACCATAACAAAGATAAAAACTTACAAAAAGATGTTTTACCGACACCTGCGTCTCCAGTCAAGTATATATTCTTACAATCTTTGTCTTTAACATGAAACAAATCAGAACAAGTTTTAACTTCCTTTAAATTGTCAAAAGATTCATAAGTTTGTTGCTTTTCAACTTTGTGATAGTTTACAACATACATTGTTGGCTTTTGATACATTTTTAGTGTGTCTTCTGTTTCATCTTCTAGTAGTGGACACAAAGGTAAACTTGAACAAATATCACTTTGGTAAGCATCAATGAGTATTTTCTGTATGTCTGAAAGTATATAATTGTACATTAAATATAGTTCAAAAATCTATACAACTCACTTAAAAGCTTAGTTGTAGAATATTTGTTTCAACAATAGTAGGTTATGATATCATTCTCTGAACACATCATATCAACAATGATAAAACATACTAGCTGCTACTTTACTTGGTAGTCAGTATTTACAAAAGAGACAAAAATAGAATGTTTTCAATGTCCTTCCATAGTTTATAAGTTATGATTTGCATTTTCGTGCCCATACATTTTACATCCGAAATATTTAATTATATTGTTCTGTGAATCATAACATGTTTTCTTCAAGATTATACATTGACTGGACCAAATTGAAACCAATACTTCTAAATTTAAAATTGAAAGTGTTTGTGAGATTTTGCGACTATCTGTTGTGCTTGTGCCCATTACAGTATAACCTCTCTTGAACAACGCCCACTGGGAGGGACTAAAGTATGTTGTTGCTCAGAGGTTGTTGCTCTGCAGAGGTTAAATTCTATTACAATTATGCATACATTGTTGTGCAGAGGATTTGTTGAGTAGATGGCCCCACTGCAGAATTTATACTGTATACTAAACAAACTGACTGGTTTTATGATCGCTTTGAATAATATTCTGATCACATGTATTAGGGATGAGACGATATGCCATTATATTCATACGTATTACCTACAATACATATCGTGGCCCAGCACGGTATAACGCGATTCGACCATGACATTCGTAATCAGGGGAAGTCACTTCATTGTCACGGTATTTTCAGTATTCGACAGGCTTTTCATCAAGAAATATAATCTCTGTGGTTGGTCGTAAAATTGGTATGATACAATTCAAGCCGTGAACATCATTATCTCTGAAAACTAATAAATCATGTTTTAATCAGATAGTGGACATCCCAACCCCAAGTTTGGACAACTCAACCCATGAACAATTCATTCCGTATCATATTTTTTGAGTTAGTTGAGTTGAAATAGTACTTTTCTCACGTACGGATGATATCTATGGATATAATAATTAAATTTCAAGATATTGTCAAACCATGCATTTGGTAACAAGTAATTAAAGAGAATGAAGTCTAAAACAAAAGTTATTATCTTCACGTATTTCTAGACAATGTTACTTTTAGTAGAACGTAACAAAATAATTGTTTTATCCGATTCTTTTGTGAACCTTAAATGCTTATTGTTTATTACTAATGCGATTTTGAACCGACTTATTCCTCTGTTGTGTTTATCTTCTATGTGATCATAAATTAAAGAATGTGAATACTGTAAATGCTCCTCGCTCATCTACTTCCTGTTTGTGGCATATTTTTAGATTTTGGCGGGGGTATCACTAGTGAGCATTAGCTCACAGATTTACTTGTTCCCTACTGATTGATTAAAGAGTCTGAAACATTTTAATTGGACACCCCTCTTACTTCACACAGGTGCACAAATTAAACAATCTATCAGAAAATGAAATAATTTCCTGTACGTTGCTACAGTGATCTATACAGCATGATTATGCAATATGTATGTACATGAATACTGTTCATGAAATGAAATGAATATTTTTATTTCTTATATCGTATTGTATCGTCTCTTTTCGTATCAATACGTATCGTGTCGTGTAATGACTGTATTGTCTCATCCCTGACATGTCTATTTATGTATACTGAACTCAAGTCGATAGTTTGAATGTACTATCAATCATGGATAGAAACTCATACCACAAAACTATGGAATAATGGCCTTCAGCAGTTATTATATTTGAACCGTTCACAATTTGGAGTCCTTAAATGTTACAATATAAACTCAACAGAGTGGCCCTCTACAGAGCAATTCCTCTTTACAACAACAGCTTTTGGTATTTCTCTGACATAATTTTTTTGGTAAAATTATACTTGCATTTAACATCTGCAGAGCAGCGACCTCTAGAGAGCAACATCTTTAGTCTCTCACAGTGGGTGTTGTTCAAGAGAGGTTACACTGTATGACTAAATTTAAATCATGTAGCCCCTTGGGACTATGTACCACTCACATAAGAACTTGACTCTAAAAGCAAATGTCACAAGAATTTCAGCGCTCCCATATTTTGTGTAAACCTTAAAATAAGCCAGTCTATCTCATAGGTAGCACAGCAAACAATAACAGCAACATGACACTCATGAAACAAATAAAAATATAATACTGTATAATATTTTATTGTCTTAGTTCATGGTACAGGTTTTGTTTTTTGTACAAATTGTAAAAAATATTCAATGTTTTGAAAAGATAAAAAGCATATACACATACACTCACAGGTGATGTTTCAGAAACTATAGTCAACGTCAAGAATGTTAGCCAAGTTTAGGAGAAGTTCTTAAGAGGTTCATTTCATTATATTTAATTTTATGCATATAATAAATCTGATAAAACACTAGTCAACCTTTGTATTTACTGTATAATGACTGGAACGTTTGTCAACTTTAACACAGAATGGAATTTACTTTACTTGATTTACAGTCCGACTTAAAAAGTTGGTGGTGATATATTATTTTATTATATTTTATTTTTTCTGGGTGGGGGTTAACGCTGTAGAAATACATTGTTTATATTATTTCACAGAGGTCAGTCCACCTACTCACTGGAAGGGCTAAATTTCTGCAACTTCTGTTAACAAACAACTAGGCACATACTTTCGTTTGTTTGTTTGGGTTTTACGGCGCACCAACACGAAAAGGTCATACGTACGAAAGCAATCAATGATATTATCAATTCAAACGAAACTATTGATGTAATGCTTTAAATCTTATAATATACATTTATTTCCTTCAAAAAGTCAAGTACAGCAAATGATGGTACAGACTCAAAAAGTTCTCTGAGTGAGCTACCTTTAAAATGTTTGTCACAGTTGTCTTTAAGGTTCTGACAGTCAAGGAGAACGTGTTTGACATTGAAATGTTCGTCACAAGGTATACATTTAGTTGCTTCTTCTCTTCTGAAGATATGAATGTGTTAATCTGGTATGACCAATTCTACATCGCGAAATCACTATTTGATCTCTGTGATTATAAAATATAATTGACGAAGATGAATTAAGGGTTGGCTTTATGTCACGTAATTTATTAAAAATTGCATTGTTCCACAATGTTTGCCATTTTGATTTAATTAACGTGTTTATTGAACATATGAAGTCACTGCTTTCGTCAGTGATGGACCAATGCCTTACATGATTTAGAATCAGTAATAGGAGAGAGAATGGCCATAGAAGTCTTTTCATGACAAAGCTCCACGAAAGTATTTGTCACCCAGGAATCGAGCCTACGACCTCTCGGTCAGTAGATTTTGCACTATGGACTAAGCTAGCCGGATTGGCTGAGTGATTTTTAGATAAGTATTTGATATTCATGATAACAAGAGCTGTCAGTAGAGACAGTATGCTCGACTAAGTATGTGTCTAATGAGATGTGGTTGGTGATAAGGAACATGAATGTTTTAAAATTTGAAAATATAACCTTAACAAATTGACAGTTACTCAGGTGTGTAAGTGAAATAAGTGTGCAAATTGTGATCAAAGCATCAAATTTGGCATGGGGGTACTTTGAGTCATACTGATCAATATTAGCCCAGGAGACAAGCATGAGGGGTCTTGTATCTTGCCTAAATGGGGCCCCAAAAGGGGCACATATATAAGCACATAGTGTTAGAATTATCATCTCCATTAAAAATTAGGATGGTTATTAAAATATATGTATTGTGATTTTATATGCTTAAGAAAGTATACTGTACTCTCAAAAATAGCTTTTTGTCAGTTTATTTGCAGTTGAGGCCCGGCATCTGCTTTGAACTTGTCATAAGGCCCTAAATAATGTACTATGTAATGATTATGTAATGATATTATTGAATAAATGATAAATATTTTATTTGAAATTATATAAATACATCATACTTTATAAAAATAAGCCTTCAATAATTAATTTATGAAAATACACCAGAGGTACCATTGCATGAAACACATGACGCCCCGAAGGGGTTTATCACTGAACTCGAAATAAATAAATACCTAGTATGCCAATATTCACTTTATTCAATCAAACTGATTTATAAAACTTACTATATAAGATACGTACATTCAAAATGACCATTATAAGTAATGATACTTTTTTCTAAAAGTTGAGGCCCTAACTGGGGTAATTTTATAACGCAAAGCTTAAATAATTGTAAAAAAAAATTCTAACCATGTTTTTATTGGAACTTATGCTGTCATTACAAGTGTGTTAAAATTCAACAGTTCTTACATCATATACGAGTAAGAATTTTGTATGGTTAAACGGTACCCTATTAAGATTTTTTTTATTATTGGACATGGATGATTTTTATATTCATTACCGATTAAGGCCTGTATGACTAGAGACTATACGACCTGTTTTCGTCCTAAATTTTACAATACCATAATTAGGTTTTGTATTGAGAGTTTTGATAATACAAAAACGTCCTAGGCACCACTGCCCTAGATACATTTCAAGTTCTATAACAGTATGTGATCATGTTTTAATACAAGTCTAATATCACCATTTTGCAAAATGAAATAGTCCTGTAAGAGACCATGCATTACACCGACATCATACCCTTGAAGCTCGGAGTAATACTAAAACAAATATGTATACTGTGTTTGATGTACAAATTTATTTTATCAGAATTTATTATAGATCTTTATCTTAAAATAAAACAATTAGTATATCAGATATCATAATGAGAACATTTCAAGAGGCATACATGTTTCAAATATAAACATCCCCAAATGCACGACATTTGTTCATAAAGATTGGTAAAATTGATTTGACTATTCAACATAACATGACATGAATTATAGCATTTCGTAGTCTAGAATTTATATTTTCAAATGCTCACTGACTGGCTGTTATCCCTAATCACATGTACTTGTACATTTTATACACTTATCAATCTACTTGAGGAAGCTTTCTCTTCATATGGTAAAAAGTCTATGTGTCAAAGGGAATAACATAACCCGAAAAGGTTTTACAGCGGAGTATATTAAAGGAAAGCAGGTACATGTCTTGCATAAAGAAATAAACCATTGACTCTGAAACGATTCGAAGCTTAGACCTTTTCATCTGTAAGCGAGTGTAAGAGATTAAGAGCATTTTGTGAAATCATGTTTAGCGAACTTACCGTACTTAAACATTTTTTAAAACTTATAAAATAAAAGAAATGTTTACAAGTTTTACCATTGCTCAATAGACAATTTCTATAGTAGAAAAATTACCAGAAGGATTACATGTCCCGACATAAAAACGGAAGTATAACCAAATTTGAAGACGAGTTTTAAAATCTTTAATCTAATTTATTGCACTACTGTTAGAAAATTAATCTGCCAAAGCCAAATTCCTTGAACACTGCAACAGCTTAATGGTCAGTCGGCTTTATACATTCATACAAAACATAGGACTACAATAAATGGTGCTATTAAATGGATAATGATGTGGAGTACCTCCATACACTGGTCACCTTGTCTATCTAGCATGTTATTCATTATAAAGCATTCAAACTTGTCAATAATCCAAAACATGAATAACCCCAGTGAAATTAACAATATGAATTGCAAGAATAATGATCATGTGTCCATGACCCGTCTGAAACCTTTTTATGTTTACTTTTCCGTACTGAGTACCATGATATCAAATCTAAAGGAAGTTACTTAGTAACACTGGTGGTTTATCCAGTCTATAATGTTTCTTAAAAATTATGGTTATTTGTTATTGTGTTCGCAACATATATTATTACATTATAAAACATGTATGACTTGGTTGGATAGATGCTCAAATTAGTTTTTTGGAAACTGTGGTTGCAATCATAATAAAAGAGCAAAAGATGACAAATCAAACTGATAAACATCAAAATAAGGGCCTTTTCGTAGATTTTCCTTTAACCCTTTACTAGGATAGATAATTTTATTTGCATAAAGTGGCCATTTTTTCTCCTCAGCGATAGGGCTATTTTAATATGCATTTGTTCATAATTAATTGACGGACAGCAATGCAACTTATGCCAAGTTATTTCTTACTTGGTTATCTGAAAGTAGAAGCCAAACTCCAATTATGGACTAAAATACTGAATTGGTCAGTGAAAGGTTAAATGCCTTATCTTTTTTACCCAAATCAAGTCGGTAAATTACATTACATAATTATGTTTCAAACATAACCAAAATAAAGACAAAAAATAATGAACAACACACATGTACGTGATGTATCATGTTTCACAGTTGAATTAGCTAAAGTGGGACCACTTTTATTTTCTCCATGCAGGGTCTCTTTCTTCATTGTTTCAAGTAAGTGATACTTCCGCTGAGTAATTAGATTCAAACTGTGATTGGATTTTGGTTTTTATTTTTGGACATGTTTTTTTTTTATTTAAATTTTCCAAGGGGCCTCTCAATAAATTCATACAAACATACATGATACATATAGATCTCATTAATTTTTGAAGAAGCAAAATGCAATAAAAACATTAAAAAACCTAATCATTGTATAATAATGTACTTTATTTGATGAATGTTACTGATGCTGAGATCAATCTTTGTCTCCAGTCCTATTAACACTTGAATCCTATATAACCAATACAGAAAATTATATATTCAAAATTTATATAAATTCCCCCTTGTTTTGGCCTCATGTTATCATACTTTGTTTTGTGATTTATTTCTATAAAAAGACATGATAACTAACTTCACAAAATTACTTATTCAAAATACTTGAAGTAATAAATTAAAAAAATGAGAACAGTAATTTCACTGGTCATTTTTGGGCGTTTTTGTGTTTTGTTTTCTTAAAAACCCTTACCTGGACCTCAATAACAATTCATTGTATCATGTTAAATATTGAAAAAAGTTACTAACATAATGGTACTCATCATGAGTGAAGAAAATTTAATTTAAATATTTGATAGATACATATTTTACACTAAACTATGCACTTGTAATAGCTGACCCTTTTCATGGCCCCACAATTTTATCAGTAGGGCCTCTCATGATTGTCTCCTTGCAGTTTCTGAGGAGCATCACTCAAAATGATACGAAGAATAAATGAGTTTCATCATTCATTATGTTATTTGAACTGTACATAATAGATTAAATTCAGACAATATTCTTATTAAAAGAAACGAATTATCATTACATGAAATCTGCTGGATACCAAGCCACATTGGTATACAAGGAAATGAAAAAGTTGATATTTGAGCTAAAGAACCTTTAACCCTTCAACCAGTGGATATCAAATTACCAAGCAATGGCTTCAAATGTTCAATAAACACGTTAATTAAGTCAAAATGGCAAACGATGTGGAATAATGCAATTTTAATAAGTAACGTGACATAAAGCCAACCCTTAATTCATCTTCGTCAATTATATATTCTAGTCGCCGGGATCAAATGGTGATTTCGCGATGTAGAATTGGTCATACCAGATTAACACATTCATACCTTCTCAAAACAGAGGAAACACCGAAATGTATACTATGTGACGAGCATTTCAATGTCAAACACGTTCTCCTTGACTGTCAGGATCTTAAAGATATCCGTGACAAACATTTTAAAGTTAACTCACTTAAAGAACTTTTTTGAATCTGTATCATCATATGCGATACTTAACGTTTTGAAGGAAATAAATGTATATAATAAGATATAGAGCTTTACATCATTAATATTGTTTAAATTAATAGTGTCATTGATTTCGTTCGGCGCGATATGACCTTTTTATGTTAGTGCGCCGTAAACCCCAAACAAACAAACAAACAAACATACATACAATAGATTAAATGTTACTGATAAAATTAGATATTCAATATTTTTTTTCAAAAGTTTCCCCTTGTTTTGGCCTCTTTTGATCGTATTTGGTTTTGCAATTTATTCAAATGAAGAAAAAAACACCATAGCTAGCCACACAAAATAACCTATTCAAATACTTTAAAAATGTGAAAAAAATAAAAGAGAAAATGTACTGGTTGTTAGAGAGTTTTTTCTGTTTGTTATCCATAAAATCCCTTTATGGGGCCTCAGTAACGATTACAATTATCATGTTAAATATTAAAAAACATTAACTGAAGTATTTGTACTCACCTTGAGCGAAAGAAATTTAATAATATTGAGTTTTAAATATAAATAAAGGATTTTACATAGTACTATGCTATCATATCAATTGTTACGGGTGACCCCCTATAGGGCTCCATATTTTTGTTCACAGGGCCTCTCATGATTGTCTCCTGGCTTTTTTTCCGAAGTTCACACCTTAAAGTTGATTTCCTAAAATATTGGTGCTTTAATCACAATATGCACAATTCGACCATATTTTGTCCCTTACAAACCTGAGTAAGTTAAAACAATTTTTTTAAAGAAAAGTTTAAGTTCATGGGGGACAATATTGAAAAAATGTATTTGGAGTTATGAACCTTGTCGCATGAAATGTGGCTGATAATAAGGAACAAATATTTAAAGTTTGAAGTATATACCTTAAGAAATATAACTGTTGCAGTAAAAACAAATGTTTTTTACAGAAAGTTCAATGGGGATTTTTTCTAAAAATAAAATATTTGGACTCGTGTACCTTGTCACATGAGATGTGGTTGATAATAAGGAACAAGAATTAAAAGTTTGAAGTTGATACCTTAAGAAATATAACAATGCCAGTAAAACAATCAAAGTAGAGGATCTGGAAGCTGTAGAGAACATTTTAAAGTATTTTAACTCTTTCAAAGGAAATACTTTTGTTAATTGAAAAAGTACTTAGGAAAAGTAGTTTAGAGAATACCGGGTGATAATTCAGTGTTTGAATTTTAAATTGGAATAGTTGTGTTGTTAAGTTTTCATTGGGATTTAATTATTGATTCACAAAACAGCAACTTTTATCAATAAAATATGTACATGTCATTTTAGCGCTCTCGTTAGGGAATGGGTTTCTTAAGATATAACAAAAAACATTTCACTTAAATATATCATTACTATTGGCCATTATATTGATTACAAATAAATGTCAAAGATATAAAATAACCAAATATAACTGACAAGATATTTAAAATATTAGCTCCTACCACTCTCAATATTCAGTATATAAAAAGTTAACACTGTTATTCCATAGTGAGATGCTCTAATTTTGTAATAATTTCACTTCATATCCGGCCTATATTTCTTTTATCCGAAATGTCTAATTCCATGATTTTTTTCTACCATGTTTATTTCAACATTTGTGTTTACGTTTTGCATTGTACATTTAATGGCCTAATTTAAAACGAGTATGTTTAACCATTCTTAAAATGAAAATATAAACAAGAATTTTGTGATTTTTCTCACATTTTCATATTCAAACATTTTGATACGTTTCATTGTTGCTGTAAGTATCAAAGCGTTAATAACACTGCCTGGATATAAATTCAACTGAGTGAAATTATTTAATATTGATGTGGTGTGTGTTGTATTGTTTACGAGGATAATTTCTGTCACGTGAAGGTGCTAACCTAACTAAATACCATTGCTCTAACATGTTATGTAATTTTCCGCGACAACTTTGTTATACGCATCAAAAGTTGTGGCCTCTAAGGTCTTAATTGCTAATGCATTACATGTCAAACTTTGTAAACACGTTCATATAGTTAAAAGTATTACTGAACTAAATAGCCGGTAGTTTTGCATGATTGTTTCATCGTAGAAAGTGACTCGTTCAACAACTTTTTTTAAAATAACAAAAAGCAATAATCGATTGAACCTTTCACTTTTTATGTAAATTTGCAAATTATGACCTTTGTAGGCATACCTGGAATGATCTTTATAAAGAACCTTGATGTAACCGTAGATGCTACATATAGAAGCTATACAAAAGGTCTTCATCTTTTATTTGAACATACTTTTGATGGAATAAAAATAATTTCCGACCATCAATAACCGCATTTAACTTGAATATGTTACAGATGGAATGTCAATAATCAAAATTAAAAAAATACCATAGGTTACGGTCGTACATTTCAGCTCGTCACCAAACTCACAAAAACGGCCAGATCGTCAATCGGTTTCACTATCTGCACTAGAAACGATAATTTTCCACAAAAATACTTTTTATGTCAAGACAATCTATCTACAACTAATGAAATGGTGCTCTATATACCCCAAAATCCTAAAATTCGTCCGATGTCAAACAACTTGGTGACGAGTTAAGAACTACGACCGTTAAAAAGTCCTCAGAAACATTTTCTCTATATATACTGTAATAAGGAAAATCTTGGTCCGTCACCTGTGGAATGGGCTTTCTTCATTTGTGTTATGTGACGTCATATCAAGCAATGAAAGCTAAAGTAAATATTTCTAAATATGGTCATGTCAAAATAAATAGAACTGTTAAGCAAATCGTGTCTTTAAAATTGTGCTTTGGCGATATATTTTTAGCTTCAAGTGCCAAAAGTGAAAATAAAATGTCTGTACGTTACAAAAGTTGACCCAAACATGAAAACTTACTCCAACATGACAATGATTTACCCTATTGAAGGACCCCTTTTTACCCCTTCGTACTTCAAAATTTACAATTTTAGAATAATGAAAGATTTACATTAAAACACTGATTTCAGACTATAGTCTGGAAATGACAAAATGCATATTTTTATGTATTTAAAGACATGGTTTTATTTAATAATATTACAAATGCTACTGGGGTAAAGTCTTCAGAATTAAATTTAAGATTTGTTCTTATACAATGTATAATGTGAACACCTTCCGTACGTGTATAGTTATAGAACAAACACTTATTATCGTACAGTGTAATTCTGTGTTATTATTTTGACACCTACAGGAAGGACAATCCTGAACACGGTGGCATACTTTGAACAAACTTTAAGCGTTCCTGGTGGCAATTCAGATTGGATGAAGAAGCTAAAACTCCTATGTTAAAAATATCAGGAATCGAATAAAACAAACTTAAATATGTTTCTATAAGTCATCAGTTATCACCTTTTATAGCGCTAGTGTTCCCTGACGTAAAGTTGTATTTGAAAAACAAAAATATCGTTAAAATATGTGATACTGATCATTTGATTGCTAACAAGCAAATGTCAAAGATATACCAGTAGATTTACCATATAAAATGTTGAGACAAGATATACTTGTATTATGTAGAATATTACCACAGACAAATGAATAACATACTTAATAATTGAATCCTATATTTGGTTCTGAGACATAATTAGTAGATTTATAGTGGGCATCTTCAAGGTAGTATACAAAAATATGTTTAAATCAATTATTACCTGCCATGTCTTCTTCGCATAGTCGCCCTTTTTTAGAAGACAGTAACTTCATATCTGATCTCAAGTCACTTATTGCATCACCATGTTGTTTAGTACACTCTTCCATATTTCCTACTCTTGTATATAGTATTGTAATTCCATCACCATGCTGTTTTTTACTCTCTTCCAGATGTCCTACTGTTGTAGATAGTGTAGCAATTTCATCACCATGCTGTTTTTTACTTTCTTCCAGGGTTCCGACTGTTGTAGATAGTGTAGCAATTTCATCACCATGCTGTTTTTTACTTTCTTCCAGGGTTCCGACTGTTGTAGATAGTGTAGCAATTTCATCACCATGCTGTTTTTTACTCTCTTCCAGATTTCCTACTGTTGTAGATAGTGAAGCAAGTTTATCACCATGCTGTATTTTACTCTCTTCCAGATTTCCTACTGCTGTAGAAAGTGAACTTACTTCGGATCTCACTTCATCTATTTCACGTTGCCAATCTTTTATTGCCTTTTCAAACTTTTCCTTTAGTTTGTCATCTATTTCGATAGACCCTGCTTCATTTATCTCTTCTTGCAAATTAGGAAACCCGCAGTAGTTGGCCAGTCCTTGTAGAATCTGAAGAAATTAAAAAAAAATCTTTTTTTTGTTTGTTACCATACTTTAGCAGGCGCCTTAACAACCCTGAAAGATATTATTAAAACATGCATTTCAACTCATGACCCACGTTTTCAGCTGTAAGTCCGTTAAACTACTTATTAATATTGATTCCTTACTCAGTTGTTACTGAGTAAGGAATCAATATTGATAAATAGTTTGATAGTATGTGCATATAAATAATACAAAAAAAACATAATAATGATACATACAGGTCGTTCACGTAAACATTGCGTATACAAACATTGCCGGTTTCATAACACACTAATATTTAGGGGTGTATTATTTTTACAATTTTATAGTTTAATTAGTTTTCACTTATTTTATAAACATATCATTGAATAAATTTTACCATGTGCATGCACACTATTTATAATAAATGTTACACATAAAAATAGGGTGTTAAAATCAGTAAAATGCTGTTCATGTATTAGCTTACTCACCTATTCAGTGGGCAAGTTCATCGTTTAAAGTACAAAACCACGCATGACTTAGAATACGACCTGTAGTAACTTTCTGTCTATATTTAGTCAACATTGTTTAGTTTCAATTAGCAAAATACCGTGAGGCATTATTAGAAAGTGTGTTCATATAATGAATTAAGGCAACGTAGTTTGTAACCTATTTATCAGTTAAATCGAAACACCGGCGATTACGAATTGCGCAGTTAAAGCCTGTGACACACAGACCACATGGTTTATACGGTCGGCCACTTGTGTAAACCGTACAAACAACCGAACCAACCATGTTCTGTGTTACACTCGAGTCATTCGCGTGTATTTGTAAAATCCAGGTAGGAATATAAGACTTTAAAATACTACTAAGGATGTCATGTCCGTGTTGAATCTTTTATGCGATCATACAAGACCGTGCCAGATCATGTGACAGGGTGGCCACGGAAATTCTAAAATGAAATTCCCGGATAATTCCCTGATTTTTCCCTGACGTAACGGTATTATTCCTTGATCATTGCAAGGCATACTTGTACTATGAGTTATAAATACATTATCCCTGTACAGCTAAAACGTCATATCTTAGTATTTATTTACTATTTACTTGTAAAAAAAGGTTAATATGAATATTTTTAGCTAAATAATCATTGTATAATGTGATTGTAAAAATATATCCCCTATATCATGCAATAAATATGTTTACAATACGGTATGTCAATAACTAGGTCCACTTTATTCTTGAAAATGCGAATTAGTGAAACAATGTCGCTTCATGTCCTAACATATTTACCTACTGATATCTAATTGTTTTTGGCAAGACAAGAAGTATGTAAATGAAATAATTTCATTGTATTTGTATTATACATTTTGTTGTATTACAAAAATTGGTTGCATACATTCTGTTTAAAACTTTGATTGGAAGCATTCATATTAGTAAGGCATATCATTAGTAACATTTTGACTAAAATACCATGAATTTAAGAATGATAGCCATGCATTAACAGTTTATTATTTTCATTGTTAATTTGCTAATTAGAACAATGCTCCCTGAATGAGATTTTTTGTACTATTATAGACATCTATTTTAAATGTAAGATATACTGTACATAGCATGTGATAAGTTTATTGTTCCTAGTGTTTCTAGTCCTGTTTTAAAAACAACCTTAATAAGTGATGTATGAATTTCATTTAAATAAAGCATTTTCCAAAACATTAGAAAAAAGAAATCACTGTTTTCATTTATCTGTCATCTAGTTTGTCAAAATTAATTCTAAATTATTCTTTTTTGTTTCCATGATGAATGTAATAGAAAAAATATTGAATTTTATAGGACAATTGATAAAAATACCGCCTATGAAATAAACTTGATCAATGACAGAACCAATAAGTCAAAAATCTTTTTTTAATTGGTTGTGTAATTTCCTGATAATTCTCTGACTTTAACCATTTTTTTTAATTCCCTGATTTTTCCATGCAGGGAATATTATTTTGGCATTTTCCTTGTTTTCCCTGTTTTCCAGAGTCCGCGGTCACCCTGATGTGAGGCCGAATGAGACTACTGAATCAGTAAAATTAAATATTTAGTCAGCAAAATTTTATAAATGATAAATCAAATTTCATAATGCTCAATACAACTCTAAAAGTTGTCAGTAGAATCATATAAATGGGCAGTAGAATTATATAAATGTTTAGAAGAATTATATGAACGGTCAGTAGAATTATATAAATAGTATGATTCAAAAGACGGCCAGTGGAAATCTATAGATATAGATGGTCAGTAGAATTTTAAATGAATAAATTAATCCATTGAATACGTAAAGTCGTTTCATATATCAAACTCATCATTATTGCTTATAAGAAATTTAAATCAAACTTGAAAAATTAATATTTGTAAACGGTTAAGTATTTTTTCAAAATGTTTACCGTGCATAACTCCTTCCATTTTGTGGTTAAAACTGTCTCATCTTCCAACACGCTTCCACTATGCGCCAACTGAAATATGAATAAAAATTCATGTAAATATATATTTTATAATACGTAAAGAATATAATTGACTGTTCATGTTAAACTGCATATTAGAAGTGATACTATACTGACTAAAAAAAAGAAACTGTACACGTATGTATATACATATTCAATGGACCAGTTTATTTATTCACTACGTTTAGTTTACTATGTCAAACCCCCACATGTTTGGATTCAAAATGTCAAAGGTAACATTTCAAAAATAAGCAATTTGAAGCACAGTCAGTATTGTCCTCGGGGGCGTTTCTCACTTGTTCTGATTTTGTTAGACTGGAACATTGCATTAAATTTTACTATCAGACATTCAGTCTCTGTTACGCAGCAATGCAAGCATTCTGCTACGCATGTAGTGCACGTAACGTTGAATGAGATCATCAAGAAGACAGCGCCATTCTTCGACCAAAAGACCTGAGAGTCGGCGCAAATTAGGGATTTTATCGTGTGTCCTTTTTCTACGTCTCAATTCATCTAAAAGATGTATTTAACGTGAATCTTGATTTTTCAATGAATACCACTCGACTCCATTGGGCACGGCACCAACGCACATGACGTCTAGCAAAACGCAAAAGTTGCCTTTCAAGAATGAGCCCCACGTAACACCGCCTTGAATGTTTTGGCCGACTGCGATTAAGAACAGTTTACAAACTGATGCCATACGCGACGTTGAATGTGTGTCCATATGACGACGCGAATAGTTCTAGCATATGTAACCCTATGACGTCCTAACCAAGAACGGTCGGAAATACTGCCACTTTGATAACAATTCTGCAAAGTAAGAAAAGTTTCATATTGCAATTCATCTTGCACGCGACGTCATTGAAGACTAAATTGAAGATTCAGACTTCTTTTTTACTAGAGTTAACGCCGCGCCAAAACAATTTAGGTCATTTAACGGCGTTAAGCACACCTTACCTAGCTTTCATGGACCATTGTCCATGACCAGTATTCACCTACCCTTCATCAAGACCGGAAACTTCTCCATATTATCTAATCAATGGAGGAAAATCGACAATATGGACAAATTTGAGACTTTTAATTTGCTGGTTTTCGGAGAGACGATGCATGTTCATGCAGCAAGTTTTTCTGAACCAAATGAGATTCATTGATTGCTACATGCAGAGAGGGTGTACACACAAATCGTGATGCCAAACTCTTAATCACCTGACTAGGGCATGAAAAATGAGTTTTTCAGAATGTATATATTGCCCAGTGTGTGGCTGTCATATTTTTGTCATTTTCATTTGACTAATCAAACAGTTTATGAACGGACAATTGTATAAAAATGAAAACACACAGATAGCTAAATATAAAGTTATGGCATAAAACGTATGTGTCCAGTTTCTATTTTTAAGTCAGTAGACATGTAAAGTACATTAAACCACACTTAAAAAATCAGAATAAATCTGTGTAAAGAAATCTTTGGGTCTCAGTGTATAATAACGACTCTTCCTTAATACAACGGTAGGAGGGAGGGAGAATGACCTTAGCAAAAAGTTTATACACAATCCTTAAAACATAAGTTGATTCCACCAGGAAATTGAATCCACGACCAAGGAATATACCATCAGATACACGGCAGAAATGCTATTATATGTTATTATACCTCACGTGATTTATTCAGTAATGTGACGTCACAGGCGACTATTTGTTAAGTCACTCACAATAAAACAGATTCAATTAACGGTCCCCCTTAAGTATTTTACGTCCTACCGTTGTTGTGTTGAATAATTTGTTAACAATTGCTGATTTTTGTTGTTCGGTATGATAAAATAAATATCAAATCTAACAGAGGATGATTAAACGTAATGTTCACCCTTGATTTATTTAAACTTCAGCTTGTAGGATGTGATATGTTTATACTACCATAGAAATTTAATACTTACATCATTTCTGCATTGTTTAAGTTTGGCAATATATGCTTCCACTCGAATGTCTGTGGGCTGGGGATTTAACCATACTTGATCAGTAGAGGGACACAACCCGCATGCATTCCTCAGCAAGCAGGTCAGCAGGGTGATATCAAATTTGTCTGACGATGGTGTGTTTTCAATAGGAGGTAGTAGTTGAAGTTGTACTTTAGTAAGAATATTTCTTGACACAAGTTGTTGAAACTTAGCTTTTTGAGAAGGGTTGTTATCTAAATACACCTTGTAGTCTGGACCAACAACGTGGTCAAACACTCTTCTTAACATTCCCGTACCTACTACTATAAGTAGGTATTCATATCTAAATACAAATATTTTATCTGAAATAAATAATAATTATTTGTAGTAGATTCACAGTGGTTATAATCACACTATTTCTATGTGGGTGGTTCACTAAATAAACCTCGAACTCTGAACCAACTATCTGATCAAACACCATTCTACGCACACCAGTCCCGACTTCTATCAATAAATATTGATATCTAAATACAAACGTTTTATCTGAAATAAATTGTAAATATTTTACTTAAATTAAACACTGTTAATAAACATTCATTCAGATTATGCACAACAACCTCTCACATGACCATATTTCCAGGTTTATGTACAACAACCTCTCACATGACCATATTTCCAGGTTTTTGTACAACAACCTCTCACATGACCATATTTCCAGGTTTATTTACAACAACCTCACATATGACCATATTTCCATGTTTATGTACAACAACCTCTCACATGACCATATTTCCAGTTTTATTTACAACAACCTCTAACATGACCATATTTCCAGGTTTTTGTACAACAACCTCTAACATGACCATATTCCCGGTGAAAATATAACCTTATATTTTCATCGTTCATGACGTCATATTAGATGATTAATGGCGTCATTTTGGAGTAGAAATGACGTCACGTTATAATGTGTGTAAAATACATCAAATAAAACGCAAAACTAAGCATGAAAGAAACAGAATATTAGTCAACTTTGGTGTGAGGTGATTTTTATTTCAACTCGTGAACTCAGAAAGCGACATTTTCACTCGTGGCTATGCCACTCTTGAAAATATGTTTTCTGAGCTCACTCGGTGAAATAAAAATCGATCTTACACTAAAGTTGACGAATATCATCTATAACATTTTATTATATAACTTTATGTAAAATTAACATAAAAACATTAAGCTGATGCTTCATACCAAATAAGCACACCCTATGCTACAGTTGAAGGGAAAACTTTTTAACATTTATTTATATAACTGCAAGTAAAACAAGTGACCTCAGAGTCGGGACCAATATCGACCTCAATAGGTCATGATTGGAGAAAAAATTGTGTGGAACCTTGATGTGATGCAACATACCAGATTTAAAATTGTATCATTCTTACAGTTTGTAATACTGTTGACCTTATTCAAATCTGATGACCTCTATAATTATCTTAAAAATTTGATTCCAGGTTATTTTATTATACCAAAGTAACGCCATTACAACACAAGTCTTACAATCCTAAAGTGCGTTGCTTCAAAGTTAAAAAATAAACATATTTTTATACTGTGGTTAATGCCGTTACAATACATTTTGGTAATTTGACGGGGACCAGCGCACCTAACATAGCTTTCCTGGTCCATTGTTTATAACCAGTACTCACGAGGCCGGGAACTACTCCATATACCTTCTTAATGGAGATACATTGACATTATTGACAAAATATCATGAGAGGGTATAAACTTTCCGTAAATTCAAAGGTGTACCCCTTCTGGGCACTAGATTCCAAATTTGCGGTGCGCTTCTTACTGCGCTACATATCTCGGTTGCCCCATGACATATTTTTAACAGTTTGTGTAGAGGACCTTCAGGTGATACTGTAGGCCTTTTATAACTGTAGGAAAAATTTGTCCTTGACAAAGAAGTATTTAACAGAAATTGTTGCAAATGGTCGCACGCACACGTGCAACCCAGCACACACACGCACACCTGGCAATCACACAATAGCTCACATTGAGGAAGTAAACATTTTTCTTACCTGGTCCTGGGTTTCTTTCCACCCCAGCCAAAACCAGAAGCATCCCAATAAATGATAATGCTCCAGTCATTTTAAAAATATCTTGTATGTCTTTATAATGGTAGCAACTAAGTTCTCACCACTTATAAAGCATCCTTCACTTTATTGTCATTTCCTTCATACCCTAGAAATAAAAGTTAAACCATGTAACATAAAGACGTAATGTCACACAATATGTGTACCATGTATCAGATAGACGTCAAGTCAAGCGATGTGTGTACCTTGTATCAGAGAGACGTCAAGTCAAACGATGTGTGAACCTTGTATCAGAGAGACGTCAAGTCAAACGATGTGTGTACCATGTATCATATATACGTCAAGTCAAGCGATGTGTGAACCTTGTATCAGAGAGACGTCAAGTCAAGCGATGTGTGTACCATGTATCATATAGACGTCAAGTCAAGCGATGTGTGAACCTTGTATCAGAGAGACGTCAAGTCAAACGATGTGTGTACCATGTATCATATATACGTCAAGTCAAGCGATGTGTGAACCTTGTATCAGAGAGACGTCAAGTCAAACGATGTGTGAACCTTGTATCAGAGAGACGTCAAGTCAAACGATGTTTGTACCATGTATCATATAGACGTCAAGTCAAACGATGTGTATACCATGTATCATATAGACGTCAATTCAAACGATGTTTGTACCATGTATCAGAGAGACGTCAAGTCAAACGATGTTTGTACCATGTATCATATAGACGTCAAGTCAAACTATGTTTGTACCATGTATCATATAGACGTCAATTCAAACGATGTTTGTACCATGTATCAGAGAGACGTCAAGTCAAACGATGCCAGTAGCATGTATCATATAGACGTCAAGTCAAACGATGTTTGTACCATGTATCAGAGAGACGTCAAGTCAAACGATGTTTGTACCATGTATCATATAGACGTCAAGTCAAACGATGTGTGTACCATGTATCATATAGACGTCAATTTAAACGATATTTGTACCATGTATCATATAGACGTCAAGTCAAACGATGTTTGTACCATGTATCATATAGACGTCAATTCAAACGATGCCAGTAGCATGTATCATATAGACGTCAATTCAAACGATATTTGTACCATGTATCATATAGACGTCAAGTCAAACGATGTTTGTACCATGTATCATATAGACGTCAAATGAAACGAAATCAGTACCAGGAAACATGTAGACAACATGTAACACATTTTTTCACCATAATATATGGCGACATTATGTCACACAATGTCTTTACCATATAAAATAGTGACACGATGTCACACATGTTTTAACCATGTGATATAATAATCATATATGCATATTTTCAGTAGTAAAGATACAATGTTGCACCAAAAGTCTTCAACCAGTAGATAACAAATTACTCATCAGTGACTTCAAATGTTCAATCAATACGTTTATTTAGTCAAAATGGCAGGATAGAGGATTTCGTCAACTTTGGTGTTAGATCGATTTTTGTTTCACTGAGTGAGCTCAGAAAACATATCATCACTCGTGACATAGCCACGAGTGATAATGTCTTTTTCTAAGTTCACGAGTTGAAATTGAATAGATCTTTCACCAACGTTGACGAATATTCTGTTGTTTTCATGTATTGTTTATTTATCTTATTAGATGTATTTTCAGCAAGTAATAACGTGACATTTTTCTTCTAATAATACTAGGAAGAAATGTTAAATTTATATTTCTATCGTATAGTTTTATCGTATAACGCGACCTTTCATCGTTAAGCATGATGGTTCAGCTTACTCAATAATATTTGCTAAACGACGAGATCTTATAGTGTTTACGCGATGAAGAATTGGACATGCCAGATTAACACATTCATAACTTCACAAAAGAGAGGAAGCACCTAAATGTAGATCACATGACGAGCATTTCAATGTAAAACACGTTCTCCTTGACTGGCACGATCTTAAATATAGTGCGTACGAGTTTACCCCGACCTGACCTTTATGCAATAATATTCATTACATTGAATACGAATGTAGTATTAGTGCTAGGATTTTATCGTCAAGACTTGAATATAATTATAACACAGGGATTAATTTTAAAGTACATTTAAAGCGAACAATAAGTGTTTATTACACATGGACTGGAACATTATGATTATACTATGAGGCTAGCTACCAATTCAAATGTTTTGGGTTTTAGCCCAACAACCGCCATCACCACCACACCCATTTTATTATCAATTATATTCAAAAATGTAAGAGCACGAGTTTCCCGTTTGATTGCATTTGAATTGTGAGTTGTTTTACATGCGTGATGTGTATACTTTATACATGTCTTATTTTATCTTAAATACGTACAGTTCTATTACATTAATCTGTCACAACTTGAATAATTACACGGTCACTGACTGTGTTATTATTTAACCTCTTTAAAAACATTGAGCCACAAATCCATATTTATTATTGATTATCTAACTATACTTGCTACGATTTTGAATATCGGGGAAATAACAAGTTCGAAATGGTTAAAATAACAGATTCAGTGACCGTGTAATTATTCAAGTTGTGACAGTTTAATGTAAAAGAACTATAACGAGCCGAAGCATACAGTAGGCGTGGTACTGATTTTCGCCGGGATACGTGTATATGATTACTAGATGCAAATGAGAAAGGTTAGGTCGGGTTCAATGTGTACGCACTTTACACTCGTGACAAACATTTTAAAGTTATCTCAAGTGTTTATAGTGATTGTTGTTAAACGTCTTTTGAATTTAACTCAAGATTTAATGTATTTATTAAATTAACCCATTTGACAATTTATTAATTGTGCGAATGAAAAGATTACAAAAATGTTGGTTCTAAATTTTGAAATAGTTATTAATATCATTATTTAAGGTGGGTCGGTACCTTACGTGGAGATAGAAACGAAAAATATATGTTCACTGATTTTGATAAAAAGTCGGCAGGCAGATACATTCATGCTTCTTGTTTGTTTTTCTTGTAACCTTGGCGACGTTGTTGTTACTTTCACGGAGCTTGTTTATCATTTTTATTAATCTATAGTAGCTACGTCATTTTGAATCTGCATGAATGATGTGTCGCTTCTTAATCAACACAAATTGAAATCGAAAGTGGAGGTACTATACACTAAACAAAATAAAATAACAAATCTTATTTTACTCACCGAATTTGGACACACTTTAATAATTTATAAACAATACAGTTTAGATTGTATCCTTTACACGATTATGTCAACATTCCTTAGGAAAATTACAAAATGAACATAAACTCTGTATCAACTGTAACGTATAGTGGACGATTTATTTCCCCCGATGAATTTCTGTACACAATATTACAATCAATGAGCTATAAATAGCACATTGCACACAATTACATGTAAATTGATTATACATGTACTTACTGCAACATGTTTTATATATTTTGGGACAATTGCAGTTTACCGGTACGTAGAATATAGCGTAACTAAGCGAGGAGCGCGAGCGTTTAGGCGCCTTCGGCGCCGTTATATATAGGTGCGTGTCAACGCGCCTATCTTCCTAAATGAAGAATTAAGCGCAAAAATAATGCGTTTTTTGAATTCCCCGTAAAAAGTTACATTTAAAACATTGGGTTTAAACCCAATGTTATAAATGTATAATGGAATAAAAATGTAAACAAACCCTGTCGTCTTCTTCTCTCAATGAATTTTCCGACTGATGACGATTCCCACGTGATCAGTCATGTGATTGAATTCTGCATTTTCATTGGTGGTTACCGTTAATGATATGCAGAACGACCTCACATGTAAACAAAGTAGTAAAAGTTGTAAAATGCCTTTTGTATAATGACGATCTGTACGAGATTTGCAAAAACCGTAGATATTTAATTGATTGGCTTCAGAGTTTTGATTTGTTAGGAGATTTTAGTGGGGTGTGCATTGTTTGTGTCGAAGGATCAGTTAGATTAGTGGAAGACAAGAGTTACAGCAAGGACGGTGTGGTTTGGCGTTGTAGCAATAGGAAGTGCAATAAGAAAACGAGTATAAGGGAAGGCTCTTGGTTTGTCGGTACGCATTTATTGCTAGAACAAGCATTAAAATTGACTTATTATTGGGTATTTGAACTGCCAGGTGAGTTCATAAGCAGGGAACTACGTATTGGTGGTAAACACACAGTCGTTGATTGGCGGAATTTTGCAATGGAAGTGTGTCTTAAGGTATTAGAGCAGGACAGTGAGCAGATAGGTGGTCCGGGAAAGTTCGTTGAGATAGATGAAAGTAAATTTGGGAAGAGGAAATATCACAGGGGGAAGAGGGTAGACGGTGTGCGGGTGTTTGGGGGCATAGAAAGAGAATCAAAACGGTGTTTTTTTTGAGGTTGTGGAGGACAGAAGTGCAGCAACATTCCTATAATTAAGAAATACATTAGGCCAGGAACTACAATTCTATCAGACTGTCGGGGGGCGTATTCATCTCTAGCCACAGAAGATTACCTGCATCTAACAGTCAACCATTCCATCGAATTCAAGAACCAGGATACTGGAGCGTGCACCAATCAAATCGAGTCTACCTGGAACGCAGTGAAAAGGTCTCTGCCTAAGTCAGGAACCCAAAAACAATTATATGACAGTTATTTAGTCGAATACTGTATTCGCAAAAAGTACCTGCGAGAAGCTGAGGACAAATTCCTAGCCTTTCTCGGACTTATCAAGAGAGTGTACTCTTGCAAGAAGAGGTCGCCGTTAGTTGAAGTTGTCTCCCCTTCTGTACACGACAATAGCGCAGACTTATTTGATTAGACATCAGACCAGATAAAATCCATATTTTTCTGTCGTTTCGTGTTGTTTTTTATGTTAAATCGGGGGCTACTGCCCCCGAACCCCCGTTTTTTACGTTTTAACCGAAGAAAAAAATGGCGGCCATCTTCTTTCTTTGTTTATTCTAGCATAGCAACGGAAGCGCACCTGCCATGTGTAAGCATCCTGTTATGACATGCGCAGAAGTGGTAAACAACTACGTACCGGTAAACTGCATTCTAGCCTATATTTTTAAAATATAACACGATTTTAAACCGTTACATACTATCTTGATTGATTTAAGACATTTTTATATATCGAAAGTTGCACTTTTGAAAGTCTTTATTCTAGAAATTGAAAACTTAGAATATTGAAATGTAGAACAAAAAAACCCTAAATGTTTTAAAGTACAAACATGTTTAAAATGAAAATTTGATTTGTAACCTACTAGCCTGGTGAATCAGTTACAGGGTAAACATTGGAGCTGTAATATTATTTAATAAATCTTATTTATTTATTTATTGGAGTTAACGCCGTATCAACACAATTTAGGTCATTTCACGGCGTCCAGCGCAGCTATACTAGCTTTCCTTGACCATTGTCTATAACCAGTACTCACCTACCCTTCCACAAGGTCGGAAACTTCTCCATATTATCTAATCAATGGAGGAAAATCGACATTATTGTCAAATTTTCATGGAAGGGTATAGCCTCCCCGGGTGGGATTCGAACCCACACCCCCTCGGGTACGAGCATCCAAATCCCGGCGCGCCAACAACTGCGCTATCGACCCGAGTTTTAATAAATTTACTGTTACTATTTCATTCAGGAATCTAAATATTCAAATCTTTTTGTGATAAAAAATGAAATCGAAAGTTTATTAATAACCAAGTAATACATGTATAACTGACACCACATAGTATTCCTCAACCTTTCATCGTATATTCTAAGTAAAAACAGTATTAACTATAATATTAATTCTACTCACCAAATTACGACAAGATTTGATAAATTATATACAAAACAGTTTAGGTTGTATACGATTATGTCAACGTTGCTAGGGGTTATCTTATTAGGCTAATTGTAGCCTAATACGTCATCGAGTACCTATTAGATCACTAACATGAACTCTGTATCAAATATAACGTACAGTGAACGATTTATTTCCCCTGATGAAAACACAAAATTGACTGTTGGAAAGGTTTAAAAAGTATTAAGTTTTTAAATGTTTATTTTTATAAGATAAGTTTAAATAGTAAATATACGTATCTTAAGAAAAGACATAATTATGTTGTTTATTTTATTTTCAATATCTTTAACTTGGCAAGATTTTTGATAGTATTTAGTTCTGATCGAGGGGCCTTGGGTTCGATTCTTGGGCGGAGCATACTTTTGTGGAGCTTTGTCATGAAATTTTTTCTACGGCCGTTCTTCCTCCTACAAATGATTTTAATAATGATAGGCAGTTGTCATTCACTGACGAGGGTATGCGCTAAGTAGACCTGACATTTAGCCTTTCCAGGAGGAGTGAGCAGGTTGACTGACCGCCGTCATATAACCTATAAAATGTGTGCAACGGCGTTAAACCAAAACCAAACAAACAAACTCAATTATAAAATTTGAGGCTGGGTACCGCAAGGAAATTTTAACCATGGAAAACCGTGGTTTTTACTAAATACCACGGTATATACCACGGTCTACCACAGTATAATTAAAATACACTTTTAAAAAGATCATTAATTAACATTTAAAAACACAAAATCCCTAATTTAAAGGTTATAACTATACCAACTTAATCACCATTGATTTTGTTTATGTTTTTTGCTCAAATTCATTGAAAATTTGATGATATTTCCAATCCAAGTTGAAATTAACAAACCAATTTTAAACCAATCAGTCTGTCTATTAATTGTGTCATGACGCCATACGTGTTGTTATTTCGAGGCATTCAAAAGGGGTCAAAAGTGCAAAAATTTACTAGGATTAATCGGGGAATAAATACGGCATTTTTGTGGAAAAAAAGAAAATGAATAAAACAATCGTGGAAGAAACCCATGCATACACAAAATGCGTTCCACTGCCTTTAGAACCGATCTCGAAATCAAGAATTAAATCGACATATTTTATTCATATATACTACGTAAATTTACTATCAACTTATAACAGAAAATGACGACTGTCGTATATTAGTCAACGTTTCTTTCTAGCAGAATACAAGACAACTCTGCATGGCGATTGCTACTTTACATGGGATTGCAAGTATATATATAACTTCCACAGCGTTATGCAGTGATGAACCTATTTTAACTAACTAAAGCAGAACTTGTACACGGACTTGTCAAAATTAAAAAATAACTTTATGTACGACTCGGACAACCGTTGATTTTGCCAACCCTGACATATATAACATGTGAAACCTTAATCACGGGTACTACTCGTTCAGGGGTACTGTAATACCGGTATTTCCGAAATTACCGCGGTACCGTACCGCGAGATAAAAAAACACGGTTACCGGTTTACTGGTAATACCGTGCGCCTCTAATAAAATTATATATTAGACATGGTACCTACACGCTTTCAAAAATCTTTCCCACAGCGTTTTCAGTTCTTTGATTTGCACCAATTTTTCTTGTATCCTCTATAAGAGATGTAAAGATAAATACAGTAGGCTAACTAGTATTAGTATTTCCAAAAATGCTTGAAATCGTCGTTTAGCCATGTATGAAATCTCCTTTAGTAAAGCATTCAAGCAATATATGTGTCAAGGTTTTATTTCGTCGAATGTCTATTTATAAAATGCCTGGAATTTAACAATTTAGCCATGTTCCGACCGCGCAAGTACAAACGCATTACTTTGGTAGACTTCACAATTCACCTGTCCATTTGGCAAGAAACTATATTTATTGATAAGCAAACCAGATTATTCGATTCAAGAACATGTTCTGTCCCATATTTCAAGAGCTAATCGAACGATGATTATATTTATTTACAAGAAAATATTGATGCAAAGCATAAAAGGTCCCTAAACAATTAATAACACGAAAGTACTGCTTAAGTCTGTGATCTATATAAGTGAGTCATTAAAATTCTTTAAAAATGTATATCAACCGCTTATTAAACCAATTAAGTCTGAAAATTAAATATAAACACCTATGTAAATGTACAATACATAAAATGATCATTATCAGTTATGGTCTGATTTCACGGCTACTCAACGTCGTGATATTGTGATGCGAAGTTTTTTGTAGCAATGGGCAAAAGTCACGTGGCATAAATCCTTGCGATTTCTACTGCCGACATTTAATTGGCTTTTTCATGCAATCATTGCACAACCCATATCCGTTGAAAGTTACATAGAAAAGCATCTTTTTCCAAACCATATAAACAATATTTTTACCAACACACGAAATATCAGCGTTTTATAGTAACACAATTCCGCGAATCTTTTCGACACACTTGAAACACTCGTCAGTTTTTATATTTGTTCGAATGGATTATGTTTTCTCGTGTCCGAGTAAATATGTTCACGTGGAAAAATGTTTTTTGAACCTTACATTTCTAAGTTTTTATATTTTGCTGGCATGTTAACTGTTTCTTTCTTATAAAATTATAATTTCTGTTCGGAATAGCTTTCTATTTTGTAATTAGGCGCATCTTTTCGGAATTGAGATAAGTATTAAATCCTTCCGAGTACCGCGCAACAAAAGTCTTCCGTAACCAAACTTCTCACAACGGTTACGTCACACGTTGCTACTTTAACATGATAAAGGGAAATAACCGCTGTGGGAAGTTTTTTCCGTAACAAGTAAATGTAATTTTTACTGAAATCAAGCTCGCAGACAATAAGTAGCGGACATAAGTGCAGCGGACGTTAAGGCAGGCTACACACCATTAAATTTTCAAGCGTATATTAGCAATACACGCGGCAAAAATAAAAATGTACATTGGTATTGCTGAAAAAACATTAATAACTTCGCAAGGTATTAAATGATTCATAACTTTTTTGTCTTGAAAGGATTCGGGTTTAAAGATTTTATTAGGTACGTCTTTAAATCTGTATAGATAGACCGCGAAAGCCGTCGAAAGCACATGTTTTAGTTTAAACCAAAGTTAAGAAGAGAAAGTATAACTTTCTTGGAGAAACTCCTTTTAAAGATAATTTGTATATGCTAAACAAAATGAATACAATGTTTACAGAAACTCGGCACGAATTACATTTAATTAAAAATTCACAAACCTAAAGCTTGGTACATTTTGTATATAGCCATGTCTCTGATCCAGCTGTATGATTTCAAAGAAGACGATCGTGTTTTAGTCTTAACTTGATTGACTTAGTCTATCCGAAATTCCTGTTTAGTCAAAACCACCATATTTTCTCCGAATATATTACCACTTCATTGATTTGGTTTAACAAGAAAATCTGATCGATTACAAACAACTGTAACCAATATAATAACATAGATTTTCGATTAAATTACGTGTTTAAGGAATGACAAAATGACTTCAGTTAGTTTATTTATGAAAATCAAGATTTTGATGTAATTTTTCAATGGCTGCCCCATGCTTATCTGAGAAAATAAACTCGCTCGGAAGTAGGGAAGATAGGTTTGCTTTTTTTAACAATTGCGAGTTTTTTCAAAGAAATGAACATGTTACAATCAGTTATGCATGTTGTTGTTTTTTAAATTGAAAATTCCTTGAAACTGGTACGCGTTCATATATTGGTAATGATATTTGCTGGTAATTCAAACAGGTAACCGGATAATATACGGCGAAGACGAGTCCATACACGCACCCCTATTTTGACTACTGGACGTCATTTTTTATCACGTGACCTCAAATGCATCGTTCTGATTGGCTTAAGGCAACCGGTGACGACGCAAAAACGCTCAAACTTGATAATTGTTCTTATCGTCGGCCAGGTACCGACGATAATTATAGCTACGTTATCAAGCACCTGTTAGAACATGAACTCTGTATTAAATATAATGTATAATGGACGATTTATTTCCCCTGATAAAACTATGTACACAATCACACAATCAATGAGCTATAAATATCGTAATGCTCACAATTATACATGTTAATTGAATATATGTTACTATCCTGCGACAGTTTTTTATATATTTCAAAAATATAATACGATTTTAAACCTTTACATACTATATCAAATGATTTAAGTCATATTGGTTACATCTAAAGTATAACTTTTGGAAAGTTTTCATTTTAAAGTTCAAAATTTAGTACATAGAAATACATATTATAAAACACATATAACTTGATTGATGAAACAGGTAAAACATGTCCTTGTTTTTTCTGTTTTGTTAATAATATTTAAATATTAAAGTAGATAAGACTAAACAATATAAAATACGTAGATTATTTGTAGTAGCAGGAAGAAAACATTAAAATAAAAATTGAACTATATTGTAACTCCCTAAATATAAATAATTCAAGTTAAAACAACTTCTTGTATCGTATTTTATATACAACTTTAACTTTAAACTATCGTATACATAAACATATAAAGGTTACCTTAAAGTTCACTGCAACGTCTTCCTCAATGTCGTATCCGCAAGTTACTAAAATTTTCGACCTAAACCCTGGCGCAACATGTCATAATTATATCCAATCAAAACATGTTAGCGAAACAGGTTATACGAACAGCGCTATATGGTTTTAGCAAGTAGCCAGCCAATCAAATCCACTCTCCCTGAACAAGTTCGTCATGTCTCTTTATCACATGACTCATTTAACAACGGAATGTATTTGAATTGATGTGAGTTTATACATGCACAATGACATTTTTGTACGTAACATTGTATCTTTTTTAGATATTGATAGCAAAAACTATGGTTTGCAGCAAATGGAACAAAGGGTTGTGTTGACTTAGGGAAGTAAAATGCAAAACCAATGTCTCCCTTGTAGTAAGTGTTTGTCAGCATTTGCGATACAATCACATGGGAATTTTAACTCTGTGTGTAATTGATCAGCTGCAAATACACCTAATGTTGATTTAAATTTTACTTTTTGTATTTTTTTCTATTCTTCTCAGCATTGAATGATAGTTTCCATTCACTAAACTTCCTTTGTATATGTTGAAGTAAAAACAGTGCATTGTCTTAATCTTTTTTTAGCTTTAGAATCTATTTGTAAACTTATTTCACACAAAGCAACTTTTCAAACCCATTGAATTGTAAAGCTTGTTTAAGTTGTATTTTAAAATGGTTGTGTTTGTTCTCTGTAAAAATACCATTGATTTCACCAACTCTTACCAACGTATAAAAATCCATTATTTTTCTTGAACTTGATCTGCATCAATCCAGCTGTCAAATCGTTTTGGGAATCCCTCTCAACGAACAATATACTGCAATTTATTCGTATCTTTTCGTTTTTTTACATAACACAGAATGTCTTCATTTTATCAACTAGAATCAGTTCTTGTTCTTTCACATATCCTTTAATTAACTTGGGTTTGAAATCGATGATTTTATACATTGGTATACCTTGTTTAGATACTCTCCTTTTGATTTTAAATACTTCTGTGGTATATTGTTGTTGGTATGCTCTTCTAAATAGGTGTCTAATATAACTTAATCGAATCAAAATTACCGATTTTGAATTTAAATTTAGGTGATGTTTTGGGGAAACGTTTGGGTTTCAAGTATAATTTACTCAAAAAAATGTTTCATTATTTTTCAGGATATTATTTGGAGACAAACCACCTAAACTGCGATGTTTAATTGTCGTTATAGTTATTAACTAGATCTTGTAATTGATCAGTATTATCTGTAATTGCGTTGATGTCTTAACATTCGAAACATGATACCTCTGATTGTCCGAATGACTCTTTCTGCATAATCTGCTTTAGTATTGCTATGTGTGTTTAAAAGTAAATCTTCTGTTTATTCATAAACTTTTTAATGTCCTGATTGATAAATTCAGACCCTCTATCTGTTCTTATTTTAGTAAATGTTCGATGTTTCAATACATCTTTTATCCTGATAATACTGATGACTCTTATTGTTCGAAAGTGGGTGAACTAACAAAAAAAACGTGAAATTATGTCTATGACAATGAGTTAATACTTCACTCCATCATTATACTTTGAAACATTTTCAATCGACATGAGATCATATTAGCCTGGTCATTTAATCCGGCAACTTGTAATTGAGGTGTTTTGTACACATATCTCACTTGTTTTTGTAATGCATTGGCATCCTGAGTGTTTGACCATTTGTTGATAAACGTTAAAGTCAATACTCCCGAATATCTATATTATTAAATTTGCGAGTTTCCTGTTTTGTGGAAGAAACTGCGCAGCTTTGAATAAATCTTTTGTTTGTCACTGGAGCACCTATATACCGGCATATCAAGTTGACAATTCTTTTTTGACAAAGCCTCTTGATATTTGCAAAAACTGCCAAAAATCAACAAAAATATTGGGTTTTTTGTGTCTAAAATAGTTCTAGATAAAACTAAAAATAGACCAAACAGTGGTTATTTCCCTTTATTGTCATTACCTAAAGCCCGTGCTTGCACGGGCTCCCATCTAGTGTTCTGTTAAATATCTGTCGTAATTGTGTGGCTTCCAAGAAACTTCTAGGAGAAAGTACTCAGAAAGAATGCGTTCCTTTTCTAACTTGTTCTTTTTTTGGTTGGTATCCCAATAATATCTATGGTTCAAATGAATTGCTAAATATCGATATTTCCTATTTATCAAGGAAAAGTGACAAGTTAGTACTGGAAGACTGGTTAGGTGTATAAGTTTTAAAAAAAGCAACAATTTCTCCTAATTACCCAGAAAAACTGAGTGGGAGCTCATGTGACAAGTCAGCGCTAGCAAATTTGTTAGGTTAATCAACCCAAACAAATTCAAAGTTCATGTTAAAACAACTAACGGGCAATACATAGTTTACAAGATATTTTATTTTGGAAATCATCATTATGCAAATGTTACACATTATTACAATATAAAACAAGGTTGTACACCACAGTTTGTTAAACAAATGTTTTAACATAATATTTTAAATTCAACCACTGTTCGTTATTTAAGGATATAGGTGAAAATCTACGTACAACGGAAATTGTTGATAATTTTATACATAAATATGAAAGAACAGTATCAGCATGTTGAAATCCACCATAAATTTTGAACCTCTTTCATGTTTTTTTCTTCTATTTTTTCATGATGTCAATGTGTTAAATTGACAGTTGTTCGGTAACGGTGTGTTGTCCAAAACACATATCATCCGACTTTACAAATCTGTTATCTTACATAAAAAGTCAACAAAAAGAAGCTTTTGCACGTTTTAGGTAAGTAATTCATTAATTTATCTGTGATAAGATTTTTTAGAGATACTATATATATTAGTATTAAAACTCGTCACTTAATGACTTGTCTAGAAAAAATAATGTCCACACCGTTGCGATCATTTTACAATGTACAAATAAACACAGATACTCAAATCAAATTCTGGTACCACCGAATAAACTTTCTTTTGACCTTGCATCTTAGGGCAAAGGTTGATTTGCGCAAAAAATTGAAAAATCCATTTAAGTAAGTAAAATTAAACGTACATTTTTTATGTTTCAACACCGTTCATGCATTTTAAAACAAATTTTCTATTTCCAAAAACAAAATTACTTTAAATTATGGACTGCCTAAGAGCTGTAGATAATATGCTAATGTAATATGTTTTAGCGACGTAAGCATGCTTGTGTATTCATTAATAAATACCTTAATACCAACACCGTTACGCAATTTATGTAATGGTGTTGATGATTTCGTAACGGTGGAGGTCGTTATATACCTTTTGACAGTTTTATACCACTGTAAACGATATTTTTCATTTAATTTTGTTCAAATTCTTTACAGTGTTTCGTATTTCGATATAATTTCCTTTATCCAACATCATTTTAAACTGTTTGTAACGGTGTAGACAAGGCTGTAACGGTGTTGGAGTTTTTGATAAAGCATGACTGAAATACACACTTTTTTAATGCCAAATCAAAGCTAATTATGGTCAAATATAGTAGGGATCCAACGAATTACTGTATTGAAATATAAGTTCTTAATTTTTCTGCAAACAGCGGATTGATAATATCATTTTATACCCAAAAAACTGGCCTGTTCAACAAACTATAATTACTAAGCCTTCATTAAATATACATTCTTTTAAAAGAGAAAGAGAGATGGAAAAAGAGGAGAGACGAGAAAAAGTTACCACAAAAAAGGTACACATTGTTGTTCAATGGTAATTGTTTTATATTGGAACAAGCCGAGTCTCTAACATTTGGATTTATATCCACCACAGAATCACATAATTTATGATTTATTGTGAAATAGATTGGAGTAACATTTATGATAAAAACAAGTACTGTTCCAATCCATTTTACGTATGATAGATGTTTATTGGAACGTAATGGTAATCCTTTTTCAAAGCTAGAATCATTTTTTTTATCATCATGGCCATATTTTCCTCTACGCTATTTCAAAGCTCATTTCAACAACTGACAGTAATGAATACAAAGTAAGAAATATAAGTAAGTACAATAAAACAACATAATACTGTAGAATGCAATGTTTTTAATTTGACACAGTTTCATGTGAATGCACATTATTCTATTCGATTGATGGTTAGCATCATTTTATTCAAATTTTCTTGTCATTGGTTTGTTTTCATGACTTGAAGAAAGTCTTGGCTAGCTATAACCTGTTTGTGAAGATTACCAATTTCGGGCTAAATGTTTGATACAGTCATTACATCCATCCAAGATTGAATAATATTCTTCTCATTTACTTTTATAAGCATGTCATCGAAGTAAAACTCAATTTGGTGTTCATCATCAGTCACTTCCAGAGACATCATACAATCGTGTTCTCTTTGGGATTGGTGACCTATGCGGCATCTGTTGTAATATTTCCTTACTATTAATCTTTGAATCTTACAAAGAGCTGTTGCAAACATGAAATCAAAGTAAGAACCCATCAACAATACAGACGTTGAAGGCGGTGTTGCATGATCTTTTGGTGGTTGCGAAAATTATATTCTATCAAGTTTGACTAAAAGAAACTCCATTTCATTACAGTCTGTTGTCATAGAACGACAACGTTCAACGTTCATCGTTCATATTCATAGTGCTGTTCATAACTAACTTCAATTATTGTTAACGAGAGAATGAGTTTATGTTTATTCTATCACCTCCTTTTTATAACAATATTTATAACAGTTCATGGACAATTTTGAATTTTCAGTCACCCTGATCCAACCCGCCACGATGAATGACGCCATTTTGAAAATCTGGTGACTTCAAGAGATTCCAAGATGATTGCGCAGAAGACGAATCGCTTTTTGACTGTCTAAAATTTTTAAAAATAAACAAGTTGATGAATTTATTTTGTGTTCTTTTATTGGGTCATCTTGTTTTTCCAATTGTATAATTTTAAAGCACAGAAATGACACTCCACTGTATCATTTTTACCAGTATAATAAAATCTAGCTGATGCTAACTAAAACTTATCTGGTTGAAAATGAAAAGACCACAATTCAAATGTTTTTAACCTATCTTGGTATAAATATCTTCACCGTCGATTTCCATGGGTGTGTTCAGGGTGACTGTCCTGCCAGAAATTAGGATAATAAATGAATGCTTTCTTTTAAATCACAAAGGGATTCAAATACACAGCTTGATAAAGTGATGCTTTTTATACGCCCGTTTTGAAAAAAACGGACGTATTATGTTATGACGTTGTCCGTTTGTATGTTCGTGGACAATTACTTGTCCGGATGATAACTCAAGAAAGGATGTATATATGGTCCTAAACATTTAGTGTGGATAGCCCTTAGATAGAGGAGGTTTCCTATTGATTTTGAGACCACAGGGTCAAAGGTCAAGGTCACTGGGACTTAAAATATGAAACCTTGTCCAGACGATAACTCAAAACGACTGTACCTAGGTACACAAAATATTATGTGAGAGAAACCCATGTGCCAAGGATGTTTCCTAGTGGTTTTGGGGCCCCTGGGTCAAATGCCAAGGTCACAGGGGCTTCATATTGAAAAAAAACATTTGTCCGAACAATAACTCAACAACAACTAAACCTAGGTTTACCAAATTTCATGTACTCCTTAAGTAGAGAATGTACCCTATTGATATTGAGACACAAGGGTTAAAGGTCAAGGTCACTGGGACTAATTTATATGAAAACTTTGTTTGGACAATAACTCAACAACCATTGTTCCTATGTTCGCCAAATTTTATGTCATAATAGTCCATGTGTCAACGATGTGCCTTTGGTTTTGAGACCCTTGGGTCAAAGGTCAATGTCACGGGACATCATCTGGAAAAACCTTGTCCGGATGATAACTCAGCAACCATTTTCTTAGTTTCAATTTTATGTGTTGATAGATCTTTGGTAGAGGATGTTCTCTTTTGTTTTTGAGACCCCAGGGTCAAAGGTCAAAGTCACTGAGACTTTATTTATATTAAACATTGTCTGGACAATAACTCAATAATGACTGTACCTAGGTTTACCAAATTTTATGTAAGGGTAAACTAAATGTCTAGCATATGCCCCTTTGGTTTTGAGGCCCTTGGGTTAAAGGTTAAGGTCGTAAGGAAGTCATGAGGAAAAATCTTGTTTAACAACCACTTTAACCAGGTTCACCAAACTTTATGTATTGATACTCTTTGTGTCAAGGGTGTCACTTTGGTTCTGAGGCCCAAGGGTCAAGGTCACTGGAAGTTCATATGGGAAACCTTGTGCCGGTGATAACTCAACCACGGCTGTACCTAGATTCTTAAAATCTTTGCTTTGGTTAGCCCTCCAGTTAAGGATGTGCCCTTTTCTGAGATCCCGGGGTCATTGGACTATGAGACTATATGACTGAGGTTCTACTAAAATACATTTAGAGAGAAATTTGTATGTTTAACATTAAGTAGTAGGCTGAAGAGACCTTTCACTTTTAACATATATTCTATATCAAAACCTGCTTTAAACAGGGTTGTATTAAATTATCAATTATGAAGTATTAGAACCTACATGTATGAAGAATTCTCGTACCAAGGTCCAAGAGGCTATCAAAATTCAGAAGCAAGTATCGACAATCGTGATAGCCTCTGCCCTGAGTATGAGAATGGTACGAAATGGTAGATTCAGAATTTACTGGTAGTACCAAGACACCGTTGTGACCAAATGTTATTTAAGCAGAAAAGAACAACAACACATAAATAGATACAAATAAAGGCAAGAAACATTATGTCTTTCATTAAAAAACATTCATTTGAAGGTCAGGGTAAATTTAAGGTAGGTCTCTTAGCCTGAATGTCTGCTGAGTGTATTCCCAATTGCCAGTCGTGCAGGGTCTATTACTTGTATTTCTCCTCACAATTTTATTTGTAAGCAAATATTGCATGTCTTTTCCATCAATACGCCGTGCCTATAATTATATTAAAAAGAAAGATTTTTGACAACTCCAAGTCAATAATTGTAAAGTCAGCAAATCAAAAATAGCACCAGCTAAGTATTTTTGCAAGTAATTGAATCAGTAGCGGACTTTGTAGGCGATTTGACACCCCCCGGAAAACAAAAGCATGCTGTGTGAAATCATTATTATTTGAATTTGTTAAATGACATTTTGTTTAAATCATACACGTTTAAATTTAGTAAAAGGAAATTCTGTGAAATAAAGTTCCCGATTAACTTTGATTTAATCATTGTAATTATGTTAATTTCACCGAACCACAATACAGTCAAAGACAGGTTTATTTTATAAAAATCTGTCGGAGAATGACCGGAACTAAGCTGCGAGAACATTTAGCCAGATGCCCTTTGTCATTTTTATTCATATGCATCTGTCATTGTTGTTTTGATCCATCGAACTTTTCGACAGAAATATTATTCGGAACTTATCGGCTATTTAAAAATATTCTTGGACATATTAAGACCCCATTTTGGAACTTTGGCGTCACATGCCAAAACAAAGTACTTTAACTGAGTGTTGATGTTAACTAATCTCGTTCATTAAGGCGGTAATGAATGTCTCGTTTTTATACATACATATGAATATGCTTAGCCTCGCGTATTTAGTTAAACCCTAAGATTATTTGTGGACCCTCCCCCATGTATGCTCCCACGAATATTCATTCAATTAATGATCGAGGTGTCCCAAATGAATAAAATATATTTAACGTAACCCGTCTTGTGCCGCCTCTGGCTACGATCTGAAACCGAAACTACATTTTAGATATTTATTGACATAGAGTATTTTCTGAAAATGGAATGTTTGGTTTCTATTGCATCGTAACTAAGTACATGTACACTTGCAGCTGTGAGAAACACATAACAGTTTTTTTTGCTTTAAGGTACAACTGTAAAAATGCTTGGGTTTTAGGCTAGACGCACTTGGTCTCTAAGTGATGGATGGTTGTGATTTCGATGTCATTGATATTTCGGACAGTAAAATATGTGTAGAAACGTTATTATAGTGTACATATAAACTAAAATTATACTTTGTAGCTCGGCTTTCTTTAAACAGACCATGCTATACGCTCACCAAAATTTCTAATCGGTCACATATTTTTATATAATCATATTATCAAATTCTCAATAATTATGACTTTATACGAGTGTCTTAACGACATATCTTTTTAAACAGTCATTAAGTGAAGAATTTCAAAACAAATATTAAAAATCTGTTCTAAAATTAAAATTTTGATAATGTGCATGACCTCTGTTTGCGAATTCTAATTATTGAAATTTGATAATATAATAAAGTACAGAATTTACTTGATACATTTTGCTTCAATAAATATTGCCATAATAGCCCTTAGTATATTTCAGTTATTTGGAAATAAGAAATTTCTTGGTGACCGATTAGAAATTTTGGTAAGTGTATAGCATGATTAGTTTAAATAAAGCCGACCTACAAAGTATATTCTTGTTGATATGCGTAGTAAAGCTTGATTAGTTTAAATAAAGCCGACCTACAAAGTATATTCTTGTTGATATGCGTAGTAAAGCATGATTAGTTTAAATAAAGCCGACCTACAAAGTATATTTTTGTTAATATGCGTAATAAATCATGATTAGTTTAAATGAAACCGACCTACAAAGTATATTTTTGTTGGTATGCGCAGTAAATCATGATTAGTTTAAATAAAGCCGACCTACAAAGTATATTCTTGTTGATATGCGTAGTAAAGCATGATTAGTTTAAATAAAGCCGACCTACAAAGTATATTTTTGTTAATATGCGTAATAAATCATGATTAGTTTAAATAAAGCCGACCTACAAAGTATATTTTTGTTGATATGTGTAGTAAAGCATGATTAGTTTAAATAAAGCCGACCTACAAAGTATATTTTTGTTGATATGCGCAGTAAAGCATGATTAGTTTAAATAAAGCCGACCTACAAAGTATATTTTGTTGTTATGCGCAGTAAATCATAATTAGTTTAAAGAAAGCCGATATACAAAGTTTGATAATAATATGGATGTTTCTGTTTCAATCATTAAAGTAAAGGAATGCTGTGGAGAGACTGTATTGAGAATTAAGTCAATTTCGTTTAATTTATATGAACTTTAATCATTGTTCATATTCGTTTTCAAACGAACTTCTTGCGGATTCATAGATTACACTTTTGGGGTTACCGCCGTAGCAACACATTGCATAGGTCATGTAAAGGCGGTCAGTCAACCAACTCACTCCTACCGGAAAGGCTAAATCTCTGGATTGAACTGTTAACCAACTACCAAGCGCATACTGTCGTCAGTGACTGACAACTGTCCTACATTATTACAAATCATTGATTGGAGCGAAAATCGATTATACAATATAGATAACATAATAATGCGTGCAATACAGACAATGTTAAACAAATATTTTCTATAAAATGGCCTCACTGTGAACAGTCTTACTTTATTTGTACAAACAGAATGTGTTTTGCACAACCATAGCTGAATAGAAATATATTGATTACTTATAAAGGCCTAGGTATTGTATTGTGTCCATATTTGTTCTGTATGATAAACTGATAAATAGAACTTTACAACTAGTCAATATAGTCTACGGTTACATCAACAATGGGCAAATATATTGCCCTGCAGTTTATTTGATTAATTGATTTTTATAACCGGATTCCTTAAATACATGTAATTTAATATTTTTACACTGGATATCTGAAAAGTATCTCTATTCGCGAACTGTTGACTGGTCAATAGAAGCGACTGATTTGGCGTGCTACTCAACTGCTACTGTACTGATCTAGTGGGGAAGTACCGATGGGTCTAGTGGTAGTGGTAGTCCAGTGGTAGGACGCGTTCTTAGGGATCGAGAGGTTCTGGGTTCGAATCAGATTAGGGGCATTGCTGATTTCCTTCACTTCGCTCAGGTGTAAATGGGTACCTGCGAGGGTGGTATTATTCCGTTGCGCCAATTTTTCGGCTGCACTAATAAATGTAGTTAAAAGACGTCCCAGGGAGATTGATAAATATATATCAGTTGCCCCATGACCAGAGTAATAGTCGAAGAACGTGCGTAAGCATGAAAATTAGCCAAAAAATGTAATGATATTTACTTGCTGCGGGGAATTTAAGCTTTACAAGTTTTTTTTTGTCTGGAAAAAAATGTTTGTTTAAAAAGTGATTAGGTAATAAAATGAGTTATTTCATGTGTGATTTGGAAAATGTCAAACAATTATCCGTTTGGTGTTTTGAACTGTTGCGCTCGCTCTATCTGGGACCAACAGTCAGACTGTTCAAAAATCACTCATAGAATAACTCAATTGTTGTAAACATACATGTATATCCTGTAGAGCGCTGTCGTACAGGATCTCCAAGGTAACCATGGAGGGTCACGTCGAAATGACCTTAGCGTCAACCAATCAATGCATAGCTTCCATCTAGACAAAACACAATTAATAGCATTTTGATTTCGTTATTTTTATTTTTAGACCTAGGTAAGCTAATTTGACGGTGGTGTTATCCACTGGCTGTTTTTGGACAGCTCGTTACAAATTGCATGACGTAGACAATGTTAACAAGTTACGTATCATAACAATTTTCGTTATTAATATTATGATGAGAAAAGGTCACCTGAACGTGACCCTCGTTTGGAAAAGGCCATTTCTTAATCAGCGAGTAGGCGAGCGGAAAAATCTAGATCAGGTTTTTAATCAGATTGCATAATATCAAAATTCTTACGATAATTTTGCGATACAGAAAAGTTGGTGCCGTTTTAAAATTTCATGACCAGCTTGGTGTTAATGCACTGTATAAGAGGAGGATGAGTCTCTGGTTTGATTCCTTTAGGGACTTTCGATTGTTGCTTTGTTGGTTTTAGCGCGGTAGCAACTTTTTGTATAGGTCATATAACGGCGGTCAGTCAACCTACTCACTATTCCTTAAAAGGCTAAATTCCTGGATTAAGCTGTTAGGAGCAGTGGCCGTAGAAATAATTAAGACCAAGCTCAACGAATGTTTTGCCCGGGAATCGAACCAACAACCCCTCGATCAGTAGACTTGCGTGCTACCAACTGAGCCTGCCGGGCAGATAGAAAGCTAATGACAGAGCATTTAACAGCAAGACTAGAACTACACACTCATTTACCGATTGAACTTAAAGCAAACAGAGCAGTGTTAGCATAACGTCGAATCCGGAGATTGCAGGTTCGAGCCAGGGCGCGTTAGGTCATACCCTATACATGAGTTGTTAGCCTCGTGGTATGATACGTTAGTACTTGTGATAGAAAAGTGTCCAGTAAGCCTATAGTTGGAAGAGCTGGACGTCGTATATATGACATGAATATGAATACGATGTTAGAATCCAATTATAAAAAAAAAAACAATAATAAAATTAAAACAGACCGGAGACGACGTTGAGCAATTACTTTACTCTGGTATAGATTCCATTCCAGATGGTAAAGTGGTAACAGTGGACTTTATTAACCACAAATGTTTCATTTATGGTGTTAAGTCGAATATAAAGAATTCTAATAAATTCCCTTACAATTTTTAAAAATTGTATTTCGTATAAAAAGCATACCTATCTGTCTAGTATTAAATCATTTGAAACTTTAATTTCAATAATGTCTTTATATTTCTATTATAGTAGAGACATGTTTTCAAATTAGTTTAGTTCATCCTCGTTTTGAGTGTGCATGTAGCATATTTTTAGTTACATAGGGTTTAATGAAAATAAGGCATGTTATGTTGAAATGTTTTGTGACTAAGCCCTTATAAAAAGTTTCAGCACCATTAGCGTACATTTTGTACCGTTACGTAAATAAAAGCTGAAAAATCATCAGTATTAAAATAAAATTTCATATATTTTATGTAAATATGTTGTAAATGCAGATAGAGTGAGGTTAATCTTAAGGACTATGTAAAAGTTGAAATTACAGAAAGGTACCTTTAAGTACCGGCCCTTAAAAGATTGGTATGGGTAAATGCAGTGCTAAAAATACCACAATGTTTAATTATTGAAATATTTTGGACCAGACAATATTATCGTAGGTACTTCACATCACCTGTGAATACAGAAATAAATACGTTATTTTCTGTACCAGATTCCTTTTATTCTAGCGGACAATTTCATAATACATATGCAGATATTGAATGCACTAATATCACTCTAGATGCACTGAGGCTTACATTTTCTATATCTGTGACTGAATTTACATATATGAACAAACAAATAAAAGAGCTCTGTAATCAAAATTTTGGCGTCCATTTTGTGTGTATTAAAAACTTATTCATTACACATCTTTGCAGAAGTCAGGGGCTAATCACAAAAATGTGTGTACATACGCGAACTGAACTTCTATCTAAAGATTTCGATGAAATGTCTTAAGAATGTTTTTATGTAGTTATTATAGTCCGATTTTATCCGGTGAGCCGTGACTGCACTTTTGTATTTACAGATTTTTGGAATATTCCTACAAAAAGGTAACACAGCTTATCAACCAACCAACTGATTACTGCCTTTATCATAATTATTCAAGTTTGATTTAAGTGACTCAATAGTCGTGGCAGTAAGACACTTAGATTGATAGACATTGCTTTTGCTACCCCGGGTTCGAATCCTGTTTAGTATCCTTTATTCTTTTTTATTCACTTTATTTTTTTTTATTTTTTGCAATCATGGAAACGTACCACTCGAAATCTCTGTGCAGCACGAAGCCAAATGTATATAAAATAGAATATGCATTTTTGCCTGAGTTTGTGCTTATTTATTACTTTGATGTCATACATTAACTGTCTCGATAGTGTCTTATAGAAATGATTCTAAGCACATGCATTATATAAGAAAGAGAATTGAAATGGAATGCATGTAATTTTGACACATTCGTTCGATTGTATCATAGTTTGGTTTCTAATCAGCCACTGCATTTGAAGCCGAATGTATAATATAAATATATTATTATTCGATACAATGTAAATAGCTGGATATAAAAAATAAAGAACCAAGGAAATAAAGCAAATAGAAAGTAACTAATTTCGGAAATTTCGCTATCTTACGTAAGATTCTGATGAAACAGTCCCAGTTCTTTATCAGCCCTGCGTTCAGTAAGCATTTAACGTTAGCCAATCACCGTTACCGTTATGAACGGTTAATTGAACGGTCCGTTGAAGCGCGAACGTTTAAAGATAGCGGACAAGAGAATCTTTACTACAATTTATTACAATAATTCGGAGAGGAGGAATTGTTTTCTTGTTTACTTTTTTTGTAAATTTATTGATTTAAATCAACGGGAGTAACACCGCCGACTTCGTTGTAATGTCAGTTACTAATTTCCAAAATATACTAGAACTATTTTGTTTCAGGTTGTTTCATACTCGCGTACTATATACTTACACCGTTAGCTGTTTGCCTGAAACGTTTTCCGCTAACAGGTCATTAGTGAATTATACCTATTTTAAGTGTGTACTTTTCATTACCTGTGTCCATTATTGGACACCGTACTTTTTGTTTGTACTACTTCTTTTGTGTAAAGTTGTATTTTGTGTAAAATAAGACATGTTGGAAATTATGAATTTTAGTCTATAGAGATATTTTATTATACTGATTTCAGACAATGTATAAATTAATTTGTATTTTTAACTCTTAGTGCATCTGTACGGGGGTGTACACAATCTGATAGGAAGATTTTATTTTAACTGTTTTCACTGTACTTCATGTAAACTTGCACAAAAGTTTACATGTTTAAACTCACTGTTTTCATAAAAAATAAATATTACTAAACCACTTTTTATATATGTTTTTCTATTAAACGTACTTTTCATTAATTTCATTAGGATTAAAATGAAAACTGAAATTTATGAAAAGTTTTTGTAAATTTTAATTATTGCAACCACACCTATTTTAAAGTCATGACGGACATTCGTAAATTACATAGTCCTTAAGAAGACCTTCAAAATGATACATGGAGTTTACCATTCAGTTTGATTTTTTTGGTAACGTAAATCTTTGAGCCCTAATTGTGGGAAAACGCATAACTCGATACATTTTGGGCGCGATACACCCCTGGGTCATACTGTAATTTGACATTGAAAATGAGACTTTTTATATACGGCAAAGAAGGATTTTACTTAGTGGTATATGTAACCTAAAATCTGCAACATTACATTATTCGGAAAATAATCGACATTAGACTGATCACAGCCAGGAACAAGCTATAGTCCAAATACGAAGTACAGCATACATTCTAGATTAGATGTTTGCTCAGTGGCAACTATCTGAAGATGCACGGCACCATGATGGTCGGTAAAAGTAGAACTCCCGTTTGTTTTCTTTAAAATTTATGTATTGCGGTTCTAAGTTCACTGTTAACTCATATATATACTTATTTCAACGCAAGTCTATATTCTTTTCTTTTTAAATCAAAGAGCTCACGTGAGCTAAACATATTTATTATAAAGTATTTTTGCGCAAGTAATTAAAATGATTTTTTCTCTTCTATCTGCATGTGAAATACATTATTCATAAACAAATTACAGTTACACTTGTCTTAAGGACCACTTTCTTATAAAACAACTATCAGCACGACATCTTACCTAACTTTACTGGACACTAGTCTATCACTTGCATACATCTACTCCTCCACATACATAATAACTTATTGTCATATTGCCACTGAAGGGAATAACCAGCCCCGTTGGGATCCGAATCTGTACCCCTTTCGGGAAACTAGATCCAAAATCCCTGTCCAATACAAATTGCTCTACGATACTTTTAATGAAAATGGCCCTGCATATAACAGCCATATTATCATAACAGCAAATATAGTAAATGATACTAGCCGTTGTATATAGGATGGCTATACTCTATCTACCTTATTATGAAAACTTGAAAGCTGAACACCTCGACAATTTCTCATTCTAAAAATGGTTTTATTCTTCGTGGAATATCTTTTAGTAACGGTTTAACATAATCTTTTCATTTCATTTGATTCGAATAATATACATTACATAAAAGAAATACATCAATAGTTGACAGATTATTAATCATTGCCCTGTCTACACACATTATACAAATTGAATTAAATTAAATGAAGTTAAAGCCACTATATGAAGATATATTCATTAACAGTAGACTTGAAAACTGTTATAAGAATTTATCAGAAAATACCATGCATTAGAGACACAATAAACATTTCAATACATTTTGCTTTCTAAATTTGACTTTGACAAAGTGTCAAATTCTTTAAAAAGTGGGGTACTTTTATAAGAGCACACTATATTTATGTATACGGTGATGTTTAATATACCTGATCCAAAATAGTTTTAAAGCTTAACTATGTAATACGAAGTAAGATTTTCTCTAATAAGACATTATCTTAGCATTCTGTGATCAAAACTATTGCTTCGAGTATTGACAACCGATTTCTACATTCGGTTTCGATCTACTTTCACTTTGAAATACAATAAATAACATGAACATATCTAAACATTATTTGCATTATTCAAAAAATCTTGTTCATTAGAGGTGTTTGAAATTGATAAATGTCTATATTTTCTTTGCAATCAAAAGTGTGATACTTTTGATATAGGGGCTTTAAATAGTTTTCTGATATTATAATGAAAGTATCATAGTACCTGAGCTAGCGGTCACCTGTATTTTAGAAATAACGTACAGATTTCTATATTTGCCACGGTATGTTTTTTATCGCGGTACCCATCCCTAGAGAAAATGAGATGAGCTATATAGTGTTGACAAAACAATCATCAATTTATTCATAAAAGATCAAATAACTTAACAATTTCAACAGATATCAATAGAAACTTCCTTTAATAATAGATTTTAAACAATTTACTAATGTTTACATTTCAACCAAGTAACAATATTTCTATAGAAAATATGGTAAAGAGGTTTTATGTACTTGAATTTACTTGAAGCATTCATCAATGTACTCTCTTTGTATTTCAATATCTTTGCTTCAAATAAAGAAACTTCAAGCCTTTCATGTGAATAGAACCATTCTTTACCTTATTCATCTACGAATAAAACAACTCAAAACAACTCAATATGAATTGTAAACCGAGTAAATATTTGTCGTTCCATTGAAGAGCACAGAAAAGGAGGGGGGAATGGCGGTTTTGAGTACAACGTCATTGAAAGAGACGAAATAACTAAAAGAAAGAATCAATAATCACCAGGTGTGTTTAAATTAATAACGATTGTTAACTTCAAGTTTTAATAAGGTAAATCAATACAAGTGACAATGCTAAACAAACAATTCAATATTTATTTTTTCATAACATGACGGAACTCCACAGTTATCAGTGTCACAAGTTCTTGGACAAAAAACATAGAAAAACTGATTATACATACTACACATAATTATATTATAATAAGGGACCTAAGACTGTTGTTTTTCCTTGTATACTCTTCAACTAGGTTGGTACAATTAGTTGGGTTACTAAAAACTTTTTATAAACCACTTAATTCGTTTGAAATTCAAGCTAAGTATTTTTAGGACAAAGAACTATCTTAGTTTTATCACTTCTGTAAGTAACTTCATTAGCAAGAAAGATAATAGATGCAATATTTTGTTATCCGTACATAGGACCACAATGATAAAATCCGAGGATTCCAACTGTAAGGACCTACTTACCAATTGGATTGCTTTATATTTTATCAGGGAAAGATAACTGACTAAAGTCTCTAATTACAGTTTATATGTATCATGGTTTAAATCATTAGTTGATAAACTAATTAATATTAATTTTTTAATTTGTTCTCGGGACTGTGTTTATTTATGGGTATATATTAATCAGTATATTACAAAACATTATTAAATAACTATGTGTTATTTGCCCTGTAAAGTGCCAAATTCACTGACTGCACAATACTGCAAAATCTGTTTAATAAATTGAAAACTGGGCCGAAATCTCGAAATCAGGTATCAATACGTGTTATTGGTCCTATAACAGATTTCTGCGCTCTGATTGATGGACAAAACAGGGTCAATATAAGTTACGATTATCGCAAAAAATGCCGCCATTTGTTTTTAGATGGATTTAAAACCCAATTTTTAACGGATTCTTCCCGCTGCGAATAATATTGAACATATTAAGACGCTATTTAAACTGTTGAAGTAAACAGATATACGTAGGGGTGGGACAATATATACTTTTTTTAAAAAATCATTGTAAATAGTATGTCTTCTATTGCCAATAGGTTCATATTGATTAAATCTAGTAAGATCAGAAATTCAAAATACGAATTGCATTCCGGTTGGAACAGTCCATGTTTTCAAAATGGCTGCCAAAAAAGAAGAAAAAAATGACATATGCCATTGTAATAGTAATTTTTTTAAACAAAGCGTAGATTTATATGCATTTATTGATTTTGCAAATGCAAAGGGCATATTAGAAACATAATGGTAAAATCCTTAAAATGGTAAAGACTAGATACCCTGTTTAGCTGGGGTGAGTAAGTTGGAAACTGCAGCAAGGATTCTCCAATTTTTGAAATTTTGTCTAATCATAATTTTCTGCTATTACGGTATTTTTCTGTAAAAAATGACGATTTTCTAGTATTTGGGGGGTATTTTGCTTAAATGACGCATTTGAACTAAAAATAAAGAGCTAAAATATGTTTCAAATATGCCCTTTGTATTTGTAAAATCAATAAATGCATATAAATCTACACCTTTTTTAAGAAATTACTATTATAATGACAAATGTCATTTTTTATCCTTTTTTGTCGGCCATTTTGAAAAAAATGGTCTGTTCCAACCGAAATAAAAAAAATATTTTTTAATTTTTTACCGAATTTGTTCTTAATGCACTTAATGGCAATAGAAAAAATACTATTAAAAAATCAGATCGGCCCACCCCTTATATACGCTCGTTTAGGCAATGAGTGATGTTTGGTTTTTAGTTCGTAAATTTTGAAACATCACTCATTGCCTTAACGATCGTATACTTTTTTATCTTTAAACTTCATTTTAAACAGTTTGTGATAAAAGCTGTTGTTTTCAGTTACTGTATTGAAATTGAAATTTCTACCGTTGGTTTAAGTTAATTTGAAATGCATGAAGTATACGGAGTACAAATGCATGTGATATAATTATATTTAAAAAATGCTACAATTAAATATTTGCTTTTTTTACAGTCCGTGTGTAATTTAAGTCTAGAAATAAGGACTCTAAGACTTTAATGGTCTCATAACAACTACAGACACTGATCAATATTGAGATTAGAAAAATAAAAAAATAACTGTTTATTTGTACAAAAGACTTCCGGCCCATAATTCATTTTAATTTATATACAACAAGTAAATTCCAAATAATGATACAATTGTATGTGAATGCGTTAGGTATCAGCAAGTAATGGCAACCTGTTTTATGTATCTATATATGATATATATATACAAATATATATCTGTTTGTAGATTAGTCCAATATATAATGTCACAGAATTATAGTTCATAATATATTTTAAAGATTGGTATACTCATCAATAATTATTGTATGTATATATGTATTGGTTTGTATATATGTACAAATGTATATAGGTATACATACACATATTTATGTATATACGTTTGTTTGTTTGTTTGTTTGGGTTTTACGGCGCACCAACACAGAAAGGTCACATCGCGCCGAAAGCTATTAATGATACTAATAATTCAAACTATATTAATGATGTAAAAAACTATATCTTATTATAAACATTTATTTCCTTCAAAAAGATAAGTATCGCATATGATGGTACAGATTCAAAAAGATCTTTAAGTCAGTTTACTTTAAAATGTTTGTCACGAATGTATTTAAGATCCTGACAGTCAAGGAGAACGTGTTTTACATTGAAATGCTCGTCACATGGTATGCATTTAGGTGCTTCTTCTCTTTTGAGAAGGTATGAATGTGTTAATCTAGTATGACCAATTCTACATCGCGAAATTACTATTTGATCTCTGCGATTAGAATATATAATTGACGAAGATGAATTAAGGGTTGGCTTTATGTCATGTAATTTATTAAAAATTGCATTGTTCCACAACGCTTGCCATTTTGATTTGATTAACGTGTTTATTGAACATTTGAAGTCACTACTTGGCAATTTGATATCCACTGGTTGAAGGTTTAAAGATTCTTTGGCCAGAATATCAACTTTTTCATTTCCTTGTATACCAATATGGCTTGGTATCCAGCAGAGGTGTACTGTTTTAGATTTTAAAATTTCATGAAATTTCAATTCGATACTTTTAATAAGAAAATTGTCTGAATTACGATTTTTTATGGCAATAATACAGATAGAGAATCTGAAAAAATGATAAAATTACTATTAATACTATCTGATATGTATGATAAAGCAAGATCTATTGCTTTGACTTCAGCTGTAAATATGGATGCCTGGTCAGGCAATCGCATTCTTGCAACAAAAGAATTTCCATATGCGGCGCAACCAACTTTGTTTCCATCTTTAGAGCCGTCAGTAAATAAATGTGTACAATCTTTGTATGTTTCTAAGATGTTAACGAATTCCGATTTAAAGGCCTCTGGGCAGGTAATAGATTTACGTAAGTTTGTCAAATCAATGTTAACGTTTGGTATGTTGTAGGTCCAAGGAGGGACATTTTCATCAAAGTTCTGTAGAACGGTAGAGGTGTTAATATTAAGCATTTCTAAGTCGTTTTTAACGCGCAGGCCAAATGGTTTAATTTCGTTTGGTTTGTTGTCAAATTTATATTGTCAAATTTATCAATGTAATTTGGTTGAAAAACAACTTTTCGCGCCGGGTTACTATTGTTAGAAGATATTCGAGTTGCGTATTGTAATGAAAGCTTTTGTCGACGTAATTTTAATGATGGCTCGTTAGCTTCAACATAAAGACTTTCAACAGGTGAAGTTTTAAATGCACCAAGGGCGATACGTAAGCCCTGGTTATGTATTGTATCAAGCATTTGCAAGTACGATTTACGTGCTGATCCATACACAATTGACACATAATCTAGTTTTGAACGAACAAGACTTCTGTATAATTTAAGTAATGTTTGGGAATCAGATCCCCAATCAGTATGTGAAAGTACTTTAAGTAGATTTAAAGCTTTGATACATTATGTTTTTAGAGACTTTAAGTGTGGTATAAAAGAGAGTTTTTTATCGAATGTAACGCCTAAAAATTTAGCTTCATTTAAAACAGGGATTTTTGAGCCAGAAATGTAAAGTTCAGGATCATTATGATGCTTTCTTAATCGACAAAAATGTACACATTGTGATTTTGACTTGGACAATTTAAAACCATTTTCTGTTGCCCACTTTTGGATTTTATCCAAGTTTTGTTGTAGTTGGCGTTCGATACTTCGAATATTTTTAGATCGATAACAGATTAAAAAGTCATCTACATATCTGTACCAGGATTTATAACCTTAACATTATTATTAATTTTAAGACCAAAAAGGGTAACTGATAATATACTGCCTTGTGGCACGCCTTGTTCTTGTTTGTGGCTATCTGATAATGTTGATCCTAATTTAACTTGAAAACTTCTGTCAGACAGAAAACTAGAAATTAACATTGGTAGTCTACCGTTTAGACCGGCATCTTTTAAATCTTTGAGAATACCATATTTCCAAGTTGTATCGTAAGCTTTCTCAAGATCAAAGAAAATTGAAACTACATGTTGTTAATTGACAAAAGCCTTTCTTATGAATATTTCGAGGCGTAATCTAACTCGGAAAAACAAAATATTAATTTTCATTCTAACAACGAAGAAGAGTATAACACCCTCTTTACAATTTACGATTTCACCGATTCTATCAAGCATGCCAAAGATACAGCTGCTGGCCCTGGTGAAATTTATTATCAATTTTTAAAACACCTCCAATTGGTATCTCAACATTTATTGCTCGATATTTTTAATGATATATGGATATCTGGTAAAATTCCAGATTCCTGGAAGGAAGCTTTAATTATACCAATACCGAAACCGGGTAAAGACAATACTGACCCCCTTAACTACCGACCAATATCTCTAACTAGTTGTATTTGTAAAACGCATGGTTAATAAAAGACTTATCTGGTATTTAGAATCTAACGGTATAATAACTAATTTCCAATCTAGTTTTCGAAAACAGCGAAGTACAAATGATGTATATACGTACGTTTATATGTATCTATGTGTGAGTAAAGCTGTCGTTATTTAGTCACGTTTGTTTTAGTAGATGTTGCTATTCAGTAGTTGTTGTTTTTCAGTAGCTGTCGTTATTTGATTAACTGTCGTTATTCAGTATTTGTTGTTATTCAGTAGCTGTCATTATCTAATTAATTGTTGTTATTCAGTAGCTGTCGTTATTTAATTAACTATTGTTATCCTGTAGCTGTCTTTATTTAATTATTTGCTGTTATTCAGTAGCTGTCGTTATTGAATTAACTGTCGTTATTAAGTAGTTGTTGTTATTCAGTAGCTTTCGTTATTTAATAAACTATTGTAATCATGTAGCTGTCGTTATTTAATTATTTGCTGTTATTCAGTAGGTGTTGTTATTTGATTAACTGTCGTTATTCAGTAGTTGTCGTTATTTATTTAAATGTGGTTATTCAGAAGATGTCGTTATTTTATTACTAGTAACAGTCGTTAGTCAGTAGTTGGTGCTATTCAGTAGCTGTCGTTATTTAATTAACTGTCGTTATTTAGTAGCTGGAGTTATTTAGAAGTTGTTTTTTTTGGTATCTGTTGTTATTCAGTAATTGTTTTAATTCAGCTGTTTTTAGTATCCAGTATTTTTGTTATTCAGTAGATGTTGATATTCAGTAGATGTTGATATTCAGTAACAGTGTCTGTTCTTATTCAGTAGATTTTGCTATTCTATAACAGTTTCTATTCAGTAGCTGTGTATATATAGTAGATGCCTTTACTCAATAGCAAATATTGCGACTATTGAATTCAAGTTTATGCAATAAGAACTCTAAAAACCTGACCCTCTGAAAACCGGAATCCTCTGAAAACCGGACGAGTTTTAATGTCCCATATTTTTCTCTTTTAAATACATTGATACATATCCTCTGAAAACCGGAAACTCTAAATTTCGAATACCGGACCTTTTGCCATGGCTTCTAATGATAAATATGCATAAAAAATCCTCTGAAAACCGGACACCAAGTGTCAAATTTCTGTGTATTGTAACAGCTAGTTATTCATAATCCCAGGCAAATGTCAATTGTTAATTAAATATCCAAGCATTTTAAAGATAAAAAAACCACTTGTCTGCCATTGTTTAGGAATCTTGTAATGTTTGTTTTGTATAAACATGTATTGTTGTACAGATATGATTTGTGAAAATATTTTAATTTCAAATATTGTTTTTATACACTACTATAATATTTATCATATAAGGCTACATGCTTGTATTCAAAATTACCAAAGTATGTTAATTGTAAGGAAATAATAATGACTATCTTTTTTATCTTAAGTAAAATATTGGAAAAACACTACATGCTTTTATGACGTTGTTATTGTTGTTATGTGCTTATATGCATTCATTTATGAGAATAACAATAATATAATGAGAATAACATCCGTATTTATCAATTATTTATTTGAATGCATTCAAAGTCCATTGATAACATGTGCTTGTATCTAAAGAAAAGTTATAATTTCAATTTTCTCAGTTAATTTATACTAAACCAAACCAAAATTGACCAAACTTTAATGAAAAATAAATTAAGATATAGCTGAACCATCCATTTAATGTAGGAAAATGTCCCACCAAACCCATAGCTAGGTTTAATAAGTGATTCTGTATAGGCCTATAAAAACCGGAATCCTCTGAAAACCGGACTTTTTAGTCAGTCCGGACCAAGTTTTTACTGTACTGCGTTATTGACATTTATACTTTGTTACTTTATTAGTGCTTATTTTTTCGGTCGCTAATATCGTAATGATAATTGTCGTAATAGTCATGACTTGTATTTTTCCATGAATATAAGTATGTATGAATATCACGTTTGTCATCATTCATGTTTCCATCGGGGGAAATTTTCCTAGTTGGCTTTCTTACATTTTATGTTTATAACCGATATTCTTCTTTATTTCACCATGGATAAACTAAAGCTATTTGTTCACATATTGTGTTTATTTTTATAAATTGTGTAATCACCCGCCAGTGTCTATTATTGTATTTATAAATTATATTTTAACATTTTAAGACAAACTAATGCCTCAGTCCCATAAAATCGTGGATAGTTGCGGACCCGTACGTGCAGACAGCCGTAGTCCGTGGGAAGACTTGCGTATTAAGATGACGGTAAACACATGGCACGAAACAACACACCCGTTCAAAGCCGTAGCTGGAAGATATGCAAGTTTAATCCTTACTCGGCCACGATTGTGTTCACGATATGACTTTGAAACTGATATGGAATCAAGGGCTTCCCTTGAGGACTGTGATAAAAACGTAACAGTCCGTACGAGTACGCATGAGTCCTTGTGATGTTTGATCATATTTTGTTTGTAAAAAATAGTTTTAGACACAGTATACTTTAATAAGGTGGGCACAAACAAAGGATACAAAAGTACAATTAAGTTAAAAGTAAAATGTTTTATAAATTATGTATTGCTTAAAATAGTTGTACATGACTTAAGACATACTGTAGAAGTCGTACAGTATGTCGGCGAATGCACACGACATAAACGTCAAGTTTACACATAGTTGAATTCAACATTCTGATAAATTATTGATATAATACAATAAATAATTTATTTTATACCAAAAAAGTCTTCATACAATAACATGAATGTGATTTGTTATCTTGAAATCGAGTTTACAAGACAAGGTATAGATGTCAACAAAGCAAACTAGTACGTGATTTGGAAGTGATTGTTAACGTTTTTACCTATTATATAACGATGTAGAATCATCAAAACTGTTGCAAATAGTTTATCACGAGATAATGTTTTTTTTAAAAATCTGTCTATGTACCAGAAGATTTGTTATCCCATGAAAAAGAATCAATTTGTATAAATTCACTACCCATCGCAATCACAGATGTAGTACAGTCGTTTTTACACCGTGATTTAGATCAATCATATAAACTAACATACAGTTCAACTATTAAACAAGTAAGTTCAATAAAATTAGCCGCGGCCGTGACGTAGTGGTTAGCATAAAAAAACTATAAAAAAACTTTTTCATTTGATTAAACGCCTATTTCTATATTACATATTCAATGGCGTTGAACAAGAATGTAATAAAAAATAAATACATGTAAGTAAAAACCCTCCACCATAAAAACATAATGTGCATACAATAACACAAAACAAAATAATAATAATAAAAAAGAATATCAAACATAATGTTATATAGTGTGTAAGTTTATTTATTTTTTTTTATTGAGCTTTTATATTTCATATTTTTGGACCTACATCCTTCACAGATCATAATTCGACTTAATTTTACATTTTTATCACTAAATTCATTTTTATTTTATATTGAAAATTGGTGTCCTGAACAGTATAACATGATGCTACTGTTAACCGGACATGTCCTGAACAGTGTAGCATAACGCCTTTGTTAACCAGACATGTCCCCAAAAGTGTCGAAACATCACCTTTAAAGGGCCCTTAATACATCCCCAAAGGTGTCGAAACATCACCTTTAAAGGGACAATTTATTTAGGTTGTCATTGCAGTCTTATGAAACAAGGTATAAAATGACTTAGGGCGAGGCAATCCTCATTCCCACATCATATTGCACTCACTCAATCACTTAGTATGTTTACCGTAATTGTAAGGTGAGACATTAACAAGCCATTTTAGTTTTAGAATAGATCATAGAAAGTAGAGAAATAATGAGTTTTCAATCGTTTTTTGAATACATCCAAAGTAGGTGATAATTTGATATCATCTGGTAGCTTATTCCATAGCATAGGACCAACTGTACTAAAGCTTCTGTCACTGAATGTTTTTTTCTTATTCTGAGTACCAAAACATTCAGGTCTTAGGATTTTGCAGATCTAAGACCAGATCTGCTTTGTACAGGCTTTTGGAAAATTTCCGTCAGGGATGCAGGTGCAGTTCCAGAAAAACAGTTGTACATGAAAGTACATATTTTAAAGTTGATTCTTGCTTTGACTGGTAACCAGTGCAGTGAGTACAAAGCATCCTTTGAACTGTCTGATTTTCTTAGCCTTAATGCTAGTTTGGCACACATGTTTTGGATTCGGTGAAATTTGTTAAGATCACATTTTGAGACTCCATACAAGATTAGATTACAATAATCTATGTGGGACATGACCAAAGATATGACTAGTGTTTCTGTTGCTTCTTTATCTAAATATTCTCTAATACTTTTGATACGTAAATAGTTTAACATGGCAGTTCTACTTTTTGTTTTGATGTGATCTTTAAAGCTTAAGTTTTCATCAAGAAAGGCCCCTAAATATCGAATTGTCTTCACAGATTGTATAGTTTCACCAGCAATATTGATTGACTGGGTTAAGCATTTTTTCAACTGTGCTCTGCTTCCAAACATAATAAACTCAGTCTTTGAGTTGTTCATTTTTAATTTATTTTCATTCATCCATGAATTTGTTGTTAGAGCACATTCTTCGAGATCAGAAATGGCATTTGCTTCTTCATTCTGATTATTAGGACAGAATCTTTTGTTAGCAGTGTGGTCATTAGCAAAACCATGCACTGATATATCAGATGGAATGACATCAGCATGTCTGACTTTGAATCCGGAGATCGTGGGTTCGAGCACGGTCGCGATAGGTAATACCCTATACACGAGTTGTCGGCGTCGTGGTAGGATAAGTGATAAGGTAGAAAAAAGTGACTACGAAATCTACAGTAGAAAGAGCTGGCCGTCATATATACTCCTCAAAAAAGTTGAGGACCACAAAATGAAAGAGCTACAATTAAAATTAATCTTATTGCTAACAACAAATCAAATGTTGATATGAAATGCTCAATTCCAATTTTAAACAAAGATAAACGAACGTTATAGTGTTTAACAAAAGTAAGCAAGTATGAGATCAAGAGGCAATGTCACTACCAATAATCAAGGTTTGCATAGCGGTGGGTGGGGTATAAAATTTTACAAATATCGTCGAATATCACAGCTCTACACCGGGAGTTGAAACTGCGAATCAACTTTCTGATTGCTTGACGAGGCATTAAACCAGTTCATCCAGAAATAAATATAGATTATATTATATGAATATGAGTAAAACAAATGATTTAACATTAAATAGAAAATTTAAATTTAATACTAAGTATTATTCTATTAGTATGATAAATGACGAGTATTATGATGTTGGTACAATAGTTCACAATAAGCCTTTAAGTATTGTATCTATGTCTGGTATAATCTATAAAATTAATATTATGTTCCGTAGGAGCAGTAGTCCAGTGGTAGAACGTGCGCTTAGGGATCGAGAGGTCCTGGTTTCGAATCTCACCAGGGAAATTGCTAATTTCCAAGCAAGACATTTACGTGTGATTGCTTTACTCCACTTTGGTATAAAATGGTACCTGTGAGGGTCATGCACTGTGTGCTGTGGCTGCAATCTTTGCTGTATATTAACAATTTGTGTTTAACTCGATGATCGGGGAAGTTGATGTCAAGGGTTGACTGAATAGTGATAGCAGAAGAAGACTTGCTTTAACTTTAACTTTATATAACTTTATATAGTTTGTCCTAATATATTTTTCACTTTGAAGTGTACAGTTGATATTTGTCCGATTGACATGATCATAACGGAGAGATCTACATACACAATTAGTAAAGTTCATATTATCACTGGTCCATGGATTGTTGAATCAACTCCAGGAAAAGACCTTAATATTTTCATTACGTTTGCCTTCCTACGTTTGTATCATATAGGACAGTAATCGGCAATATAAATGCATAACTCTGTATTAAAACCTATAGTCCAAAAATCTAGACGTGAATCATTATTATCATTATTATATCCCATTAATTTTAATTTAAACATACAAACGCGAAACTTGATAAAAGTGATCCGATTTGCTTTGACAAATTCAGGACCCTTAAAAAAATAAAATGCATTATATTTTTAAAATGATCTCAGTCTGGAATTTTATCTCATATGTACGTACTTTAATCATAACGTAAGTTAGTAAAATGTCTTCGTAATTTCAGTCGATTTTATATTTAAATATGGTTTATACTTTTTGCCCTTAGAAATATCTTCTTACACTCATTGCATCCTCTCACCTTTTTTACATGAAATATGATACCAGTTTGAATTCAAAATTGAGTTTGTGTAGAAAAGTAGGAATATATTTGCACATTAAATTTGTCTCGACTGGGCGATTTTAAAAGATATTTAAAAGATTTTTTCGTATAAAAAGCATACCTGTCTGGTATAATATCAATACTATAACTTTAATTTCAATTAAGACTTTATACTATTATTTCAGTAGATACATTGTTTAAAATTCGCTTAGTTCATCCTCGTTTTGAATAAAGCATATTTTAAGTTACATTGGGTTTATTGAAAGTTGGGCATGTTTAAGGCTAGTATTTTTGTGACTAAGCCCTTATAAAAGTTTTAACTCCATTTGCGTACATTTCCATATAAGTTATGTAGAAGTGTTGTTAATGCATTCTAAATAGAATATCAGTCGCAAAAGTTAAGTTTTATCTAAAGAAGATCTTTAAGAACATACATACTTTACTATACACGTATACTGTTTCAGTGGTAAGTCATACGGAATTGCAGAAAAGAACGTAGTTTTTACCTTTTGTGTCTGTAAAATATAATTCGCCTATTGATTTAATTGACAATTGTTTTGGAAAAAAACTCGATTATTGAGAATTCAGTCATCCACTATCCAATGTCCGCGTGTACTTGTCTAATATCTAGCCGCTATATTGCCCCATGAACAAAGTTTTCTCTGCTCGAGTTCAATCAATACCGTTACGCCAGAACGGGCTCAAAAAGCGGTACATGATCTTCATTCTCTAAGATGGTGGCTTTATATGAAATATTCAGGGAATAGAGGGGTTAATGGATGCTGACTGACTGGATTAGCCCCCTGACTACTCTCTGTGCTTAAGAATTTTGTATTCGCCTTCTCGTTTAAACAAAGCAGTTATGGCAAATATTTCGTTCATAAGTTTATCTTATAAATTTCAATATTTATACTTAATATATTTAACTCTTATCGTTGTACAAGTAGGTCACATGGACGTTATAGTCTAATCTATTGTGGTTATGTTGATTTCTGTTAACTCTTACTTCCTGTTTATATCCTTTAAAAATTATTTATCAAAAACGCTTTATCAGCCATTCTCCAGAAATCGTTAACATTTTGTAAAAACCCGTCTCACCAGGTTATATACTACTATATACACAACGTGAATCAACGCTTATTTTTATAATCACTTAGAAATGTTATCTTAGATTGTTGTTGCTAAAATGGTACAAAAAAAACATTGAAAACTTATGCCCTTTGGCAAAAATTTGCTGAGCAAAAGTAGAAAAGTAGAAAAATGCAGAGTCTTCAGCTCTTTTTTATATTTGCTTGAAATAAGCAATCTAAGATTTGCTGTTGCTTATGATATGTATATATTTATTTACAATATATGAGTAGTGAATTGTATTATTTTTAAGACATTTTACTTATTCGAATATGTAATTCTAAGATTTTCCACATTTTAGGGTTGTCTCCAAATCAGTCCTATGTTACCGTAACTATTTTTGATAGTTAAATAACTTTCCAAAAGGTGTTGTTCTTAATTGTTAAACCATTTACTAATACTATAATGTATCAAATTATTTGGGAAACAAAGTTTGAATCTTATCCTTCCAAAGGGGTTTCTTACATTGAAATGTTGTTTGCCAGCGTACATTGGTGTGATCAAGTGCAACTAACGCGAACATTTACTGTTACTTTTATATTTAACACAGTCCGGAATACGTTTGCGAATCCGGAAATCTTGCAAACTTACTTTTTTTTGTTTTCATCTGATTTATTTCAAATTTTCAATAAATGTAGATCTACATATGGGCATAACACCAGTAAACTTTCATCAAGATATCTTTACTAGAAATATGTTTAATTTTAAGTCAAACGTCAAAATTCCCATGGGAATTGGCAAATTCCCATGGGAGAGGCATTCTTTTATGGGAGAAAAATGGGAATTTTCTCCCATTTACAAATATGGGAGAAAAATCCCATTTTTTTTCAAAATTATCCAAACAAACATTTAGAGATAAAATTGGATAGATCTATTAGTAAATAACATTATTCCAAAGAAAAAAATGCATAATTTGTCATTTATAAAGCATTTAAACACCATTTAAGAATTCTCCCATTTCAAAAATGGGAGAATTCTCCCATGGGAGAATTCTCCCATTTCTGTATATGGGATTTCTCCCATGGGAGAATTCTCCCATTTCTATATATGGGATTTCTCCCATGGGAGAATTCTCCCATTTCTGTATATGGGATTTCTCCCATTCTAAAAATGGGATTTCCTAGTATATATTAGATTTTGCATTTTATAAAGACTATCTAAGGGAACTGTTACTTAATAATTATAGTCAATTATTGTCGATTATTTACTATTTGACTGTATTTTATGAGTAAATTACGCTGCATAGTTGAAAACAGTTCTATGGTCTTTTTTATAAACAAAAATGATTTTCTGAAATCAAATTATATGGACTGGGTACCGCCAGGAAATTTTTACCATGGTATACCGTGGTTTTTTACTAAATACCACGGTATATACCACGGTATACCACAATATAATAAAAATACACTTATAAGAAGATCATTAATTAATCTTTAAAAACACAAAAACCCTAATTTAAGGGTAATAATTATAACATCTTAATCACCATTGATTTTGTTTTTTTTGCTTAAATTCACTGAAAACTTGATGATGTTTCGTAATCCAAGTTGAAAATAACAACCTAGGTTAAAACGAATCAGTCTGTCTATTAATTGTGTCATGACACCATACGTGTTGTTAATACGAGGCATTCAAAAGTGGTTCATGCAATAACTTACTAAGGTTAATCGGAGAATAAATACGGCATGTTTGTGGGAAAATGAAAATGAATAAAACAATCGTTGAAGGAAACCCATGCATACATAAATTACGTTCCACTGCCTTTAGAACCGATCCCGAAATCAAGATTTAAATTGAAATATCTTATTTATATATACTAAGTAAAATTTAATATCAACTTATAACAGAAAATTACGACTGTTGTAAATTCAACAATTCTTTCTTGCAGAATACAAGGCATCTCTGCTAGGTGATTGCTACTATACCTGGGATTGCATCTATATGTATAACTTCCACAGTGTTATGCAGTGGTGAAACTGAAAAAAGGTTTAACAAACTAACGCAGAACTTTTTACTTGTACACGGACAAGTCAAAATAAAAAATAACATAATGTACGACTTGGAAAATCGTTGATTTTGCCAACCATGACATATATAACATGTAAAACCTTAATCACCGGTACTACTCGTTCACGGGTACTGTATTACTGGTATTTCCGAAAATACCGCGGTACCGTACCGCGAGATAAAAAACCACTGTTACCGGTTTACCGGTAATATCACGCACCTCTACAAATTATAGCAAAAAAACATTGTTTTAGATAGTTGAAAATACCATAGGTTACTCAAAAGCTGTGTTAGATACATTTAGAGATCGACAAATTGATGACAAATTTTCTTTTTCATTCATAGTTGATGCTTTCTTAGTAAGAGCATGTTTGTATTGTTTCTTGTTAGATATTGACTGAAAAACTGGTTAGATGATTCAGAGACTAAAAACATTTTCAGCAGTGTTTTAAACATTCCATCTGATTCCCAAATGGGCCTACTTTCATAGAGTTTGTTCATGAAATGATATCTTCTGCAGGGCTCGAATTTAAGCTCGCATACTTATATGCATACAATATGTTGCTACGGTGCAACCCCGCCCCCCAAAAAAAAAACCAACTTCACTAAAAACTAATATTTTCAATTTGCATAAAAGGCAGTTGTTCTAATCATACTGTCAATTAGATATTCATAGGCGTATCTGGCAGAGGGGTCAGGGGGTCATTTTTTAACATAATTGTCTTCATTATAAAGGTTTTAATTATTGACTGAACAATAGGGCTGTGGATTGTTGAGCAAGTGGCGATCCGATCTGAACTACGAGTCATATATGTAGCGATTCACAAATCAAACCACGAATCACTCGTTAATGGAGAAGCCTACAGGAAGAATAACAAAGAAAGTGAACAAGAACAGCTCTATGCTTTAATAATTTGGAAAACCATGGCATGTACTCTTAACATTCCTATTGCTAGACGTTTAAGGGCATTTTCAGTGAAAACAGTTTTGTTTAAATGTGTATCAATCAAAATTTTGTATTAATCTACCAAATTAAAATTTTTCATTAATAGTGGGGCTAGTTTTCAATAGTGATTAAGCTGAAAATGTTCCTTAATTGTTTCTAAAAATAGGTTTCAATCCGACGATTATGGACATGGCAAATATTTGTACTTGATTTTCTGGTTGGGATCGCAAATATCCGAATACTCGGATACTAGCAACAGCCCTACTGAAAAATATACAGGTATTATTTTAGTCTGATAGTGGATTGACCAGCAGCATCCCAACATGTTATCAAAGCCCGTCTCATGCAGAACACACGGCTTATACGGTTGGCCACCCGTGTAAACAGTACATGCAACCAAACAAACCTTGTTCTGTTCCAAGTCACACTTGGGCCATTCAAGTGTATCCGTTAAAGCTGTGTATGATCTTTAAAACTTTTAAAAAACTGGTACGGGTGTCACCGTAACAAACCGTACTTGGAAACATTTATTAATCGTACAAAAATCGTATGCAAATCGTGTTCAAACCGTGACAAATCTTGCATGACCTAGTGTAAATGTGCTTTATTCGAACACACTCGCGCTATATTCCAGTCTAACTCGTACTAGTCAACCCGTGTATAACCATGTATACCGTATTGGAACGGTGTCCATAACCATGTTCTGTTCGAGACCGCCTTTACATCTTGTACGTGAACTGTACATAATGTCATTGTATGCCAGTTCTTACTTGTTGTAGCGTGTGAAAATATTTTAACATTCAAATATTTTTCTATAGGGTAGACCAGGGCTGGTTGGTACACTTTTCCTATAAGTTTATATTAAAAATGCTATATAAAGCACATGTCTACAACACAACTCTATGTTATTGCGTTTTTTGTAAGATTACAAACATCTGGATGTTACCAAGGAAACAGATGACATCGATCGTTTAATGAAACAGTTCATTTGTACCAACTATCTCCCGTCTCGGGGCAGGTTGGTACAAGGCAGTGGGTTAGTTGGTACAAGATAAAACCAGTGTTAATAGTCAAACTGTTAACTTGAAAATATTGAAATGATCTGGCATTTAACTATGTAACTATATTTTACCTTGGTGGTCCAGTCAGGTTTCTCACTATCATATGTTAACTGTATCCTTCTATGTTCAACTAAGTCTATGTACAATTTGTAGCTAACATTGGCTTCACCCATAGATCTCGACAGGTGCACTAGGATTATCATTACAATGCATCATGTCTGGTCTATGAATTTCACCAAGATATTTCAGATGATTCCAAACTTCACAAGACTTATATGTCAAACCTTCAAGTCTCAGTACTCTGGCATTTGTCATTTCGTTTCTCCATGTAAACAACTGTTTATATCCGGTTTTTAACTGTGACAGGTAATTTTGTCGGTTTTAATCAGTAATATGTATGTTGATTCACATTTCTGCCAAGTGTCAATAATCTATTCCAATTATTAGCCGTTATATTAAGGATTTTCCAAAGAGAATTTCACATGTTAGCTGTCCATTTTACGGGACAATTGCAGTTTAGCGGTACGTAAAAAATCCTCGAAATTGTAGTGTTTATTAACTAAGCCTGGCATATCATTAAAGCTAACAATCAATGAAAATACAGGATTTCATGTTATATCAGGGGCTACTGCCCCCGAACCCCCGTTTTTTATGTTTTTAACGAGAAAAAAGCAACGGAAGTGCATCTGCTCTGACTGGTTAGGCATGCGCAGAAGTGGTAAACAAACTCGTACCTGTAAACTGCAATCTAGCCCATTTTACATATTTACTGTTTCCGGTCCGTTGCTATTAACAACGCATACGGATCTACATTCAAATCTACGGACATATTAGTATTTTGCTGATTTCTACCATACATGAGTGTAAAAACATTAGAAACCATCCATACAATTGTTATATTTCTTTACGTATTCAATGTATCTTTTAGTATATTTTGTTATTAAATGGTCCGTAATAATTATATTACTTAAGTGCTAATTGCCAAAAGAGCGCAGTGCTGATGCATTATTGGACCGCTAGCGCGATGGCCTAGCAGTCTGTAATGCAATATTTGTTGCACTTCCCGACTTAGCGACACTTGTTGTAGCTCTGCTACTGTCTAGCATTTGTTGCACAGGGAACACAGGCCTGAGCCGAGGTCGAGGTCTTTAAACATCCAAATTCGTGATATGAACACTGAATAAATCAACATTTGTCTAAAAACTAGATCTAAGCGTAGTTCGTTGGTATTTAGTGTATAAGTAAGATTATTTCTAATACATTCTATAAGTAGATTTCTAATAATATTTACCCTATCCTGTCACCTGCTGTCACCTCCCCGGGCCCCCTAAAAGCTGCATGAAGTCCACAGCAAACCACAGAGGATCCATAGGAATCAGTTATACATGTATACTGTCTATAACTTAAAAGGGCATAGAAAGAATAGCAGCTTAGACGATCTTCATAGAACTCTACAATATTAATTTCATTTCCTTGCTTGTACAGTAATATTTGTGAACAAATACCATCTTGGCTCTGGGTTTTTATAATCATATAGTCTTTGTTTCTGTGTCATTGTTTGGATGTAAAGTTATCCCTTTATATGCTGATAGTAGAAACAAATGAAATGGTAGTCTGTTGCACAGGTTTGTGGTGATCATAAGTGACTATATAGTCACCTACAATCACCACAGGTTGCACAGAAAATTTGACAATACTCACTAATACAGATTGAACAAATGGTCTGTATCAACCTACCATGTGCACCAAAGCCGGGCCTGACACCCTCTGGGTCCACCTGTGTCTACAGGGGAGGGTCCAGGATTTTTTCTAGGAGGGGGTCCAAACTTTTCTAGGGGTGTCCGAACTTTTATGGGGGTCCGTTCCTAGCACGACAACCACATTATACACATTTTTCAGAAAAATGCAACATATTGATAATGAAAACTACATAACCATTAAATCTAGGTTAAACACTGAGAAAAATTGATTCATACTATTTAAAAATGACTTACAAGCAAGAAATACACTAATGAACATGTACATTTTCCAAATTCTAGGGGGGATATTTCATTATTAAAACATTTTAAAAGATTATTCATTTTACATGTTTGCATCTTGACGACAACGATTATGGGAACAAATTAGTAATTGTTTTAGTAACTTTAATTCCGGAAGTAAGACTTAGGGATGTTGTTCTTTTGTAAAATTTCGTCAATTAATACAATAAAATGGATCTGACAAAATAAAGAAGCTTTGTGAAAATATTAATGTGATATAATTCATTTAACAAACTATAAAGGAAACGTAATCGACAATATATTCTATTCTGGATGTGTTCTTTTTTCTAAAAAGTGAGGATGTTTTACATTTGTTGTGTCGCTAGATCCTAATGACTGAGAGTTGTGCATCGGGCCCATTTACTTCATGGTTTCTGACCTGATCAGGGGAAGTAACTCTTCCGTCACGGTTTTAGGGCGGAGCTTAGAGGCGCTTTGTGGATGACCACAAAGCGTCTCCGATGGCATTCTAGTTCTAGACGTTGAGCCTACCGGTCGACTCGCTGAGAAACTAACACGCAAAAGACAATACTAAGGACAGGTAACATTCCCTGAAATAGATTAAGACCTTATTGTACACGGACACTTTATTGGCGACGAGGATTTTTGGTGATAGTTCCCACAATTTGGTCAGTTAAAGGGCTAACAAATTCAGCAACTTGGGTTTAATTTCCCGCCATTCTCGCGTTCTCGTTTGCAGAATTTGAGGCTTTAGACCTTATCATTTGTTAGCAAGTTACTTTGCAAGGTAATTTATTCGAGTTTATCTGGCATTTGCATGCCAAAGTAGTGGTTTAGCACCCACGAATCAGAAAAAATTACACATTTCAAGGGAATTGAAGGTCCGTGCAAGTCACGTGACCTTGCTGCTGGATTCGTCCCTAGAAATTTCGCCCTGTACCTAAATTATTGTTTTTTTTCAGTCAAGTTAATTTGTTTTGTTGTTGTTTTGGGCCAATATAGGCAAAATAATTGTTGTTTGTCTGGGCTTTGAAACTTAAGTGCAACAATTTGTCATAAATTAACTTAAAACCTACTTGGTTGTTTATTTGTGCTGGAGTGACTCTTATAGGGTCTATTAGCACTACAGTTTCAGACTGAAAGCAGTAATTTGCATGCAATTATATAAGGACTTTTAGTTCTTGGCTATTGTTTGAAGTGACAGGTACTTTTTAATTTATATTAAATAATTTTTGATTTAATTGGACTTATAGTTCAATAATTTGATCATTATTATTTATTTCATAAATTAGGGCGTTAGTCTAGTTGGTACAGTTTGGATAGGGAGTGAGTTGACTTATAGTTCTACATTCCTATTCATTACTAGTCTGTTTTTGATCTTGTCTGTAAGAAATTTAATTTCTACATTAAATATTCAAAAACTGAATCATTTGTTACTGCTATTGAACTTTTAGTTCAATATTTTGGTACAAATTAAGAGCTTAAATCCAGCTTGTCTTACATTTTGTGTGAGTTTGTGGACTTGTAGTTCTATTTTTCTCACTCACTGTTTGTTTTCGATATTGAGTGCAAGGACTTTTAGTTCGGTACTCATTCGAATACAATTGTTCATAGCTAGTTACCTTGGTCAGTCTGTTATACAAAACAAATAACTTTCTATTATTATATACATTGGTTTTCTGGGTCTGTTCTTTGTACATTAGGCTTTACGCACATATTATTTCAGCTATTTGACAGTATTTATATATTATTAACACCCCATCAAACAAAATGGAAAAAGTTATACATATAAATACCGCTACTCTTGAACAACTAAAGGGCATCCCTGGTGTAGGGGATGAGAGAGCCAAGCAACTGGTTCAAATGAGATGCTTGTATGGGTCTATAAAAAGGGAACTTTTGGAATTAGTTCTTCAATCAGAACTTAGTTCTAAAACGTTGGAACTGATTGACTTCAGTGAAGAAACCAAGGACCCATTTGACTTCAATGAGTTGCATTACCAATTAAATGAATGCCCCAGAACCAGTATAATGAATACCCCAGAACTGACCTACCGACACTCTCTAATCTGTGGACATCCCCAAACAGTGTCATATAACACCATGCCCACATATACATGTGCCAGCACTAGTATGATGGGACCTTACAGTGGTGCAGTGGGGATGGCTTACAGTTCTGTTCCTACCAGTGTGACTACCTTTTCTACTCATGCAAGGGTACCACATAACCCCAAAATTATAGATACATCTCAGGGTAATTCGATGGCAAGAATGAATTTGTTTGAGCAAGCAGCTGAACAAGCTAATCTGGCACAGTTGTCTGATCCTAAGCTTATAGGATCTTCTAGATCCAAACAATATCATGAACTAGATTTAAGTGATTACAAATCTGAAAAAGAAGGTAAGGGTAGAGGTGGTGGTACACCAAAAACGGAACCAGAACTTAGATTGTCTGAAGGGGTAAGATTTCCAAAATCTTCCAAAACAGACGAGTTTAGTGCGCAGTCACGACCGGAAGTTAGATCTTCTAGATCTAAAAATTTATCAACTGCTGTTAATGACACAGACAGGTCTTCTAGATCTAAGTTTGTTAACAAAAACCAGTCTCAGAAGTATGACTCAGATGTTTCAGAGAGGTCTTCTAGATCTCGAGATACTAGCATCTGTTCAGAGTCAGATCTAGAGAACAGGTCTTCTAGACCTACACCTCTAAAGGCTAACTCTCATGGCTGTCATAGGTCTTCCAGATCTAAGACTATTAAACAAGAAAGGGAGACAACTACCAGAAGAAGATTACCTAAATCTGCTCCGGTAGACTCTGACTCCCAGGTTTCGGAAAGATCTTATAGATCTCAAAAGACCAAAGCTAAAGAATCTGTATCAAAAGCTAAATCTTATAGATCAAAGCAAAAGAAATATGAGTCAGATTCTTTTTCCAGCGAAGATGATTGCACTTCACAAACAGATGTGACCAGTGCTCAGAGCTCTGATACAAGTGACACAGATGATTATGAGTCTGCTAGAATACACAAACATAAACGTCACTCTAAAAGAGTCAAGTATCGTTCATTTTCCTCCAAACATCAGAAGAAACATGGAAACCCAAAACACTTACCAAAAGGACTGAAGTTTGACGGTAAGACAAATTGGACTTCCTTCAAGGGAAAGTTCAATAGCTACAGGAAAGTTCTCAAATGGTCAGAAGGTGAAAGTCTTGACTATTTAACCTGGTGTTTGGAAGATAAAGCTTTGGACTATTTTACTATTGCTTTATCAGCTGATAGTAAATGTACCTTCCATACACTTATGGAGAAGTTGGAAACAAGGTTTGGTTCCAAAGAGCTGGTGGAAACCTCAAAAAATAAATTCAGGCAAAGCCAACAACAAGTGAGTGAAAGTTTGGAAGAATGGGCCGATAGAGTATTGACAATGGCCACAGTTGCTTTTAGTGACAGTTCAGAAGATACTCTGAGAATTGAAGCAGTTACCAAATTTTGCCTAGGTCTTGTAGACAGTGAGGCAGGAAAACATGTTAGTTTCCAAAGACCAACCTCAATGGAGATGGCAATGAATCTTGTGAAACATCACCAATATATTAGTAAAGCGGTGGATCATAAGAAAAGAGGAAAATCAAAAGATGATGTTAGTGTCAACACTGTCTCTGCTTTATCAGAAGCTAGGGTGGAAGAAATGATAGCCAAGGCTATGCAACAGGTGTTGAATAAGCAAAAGCCTAGGTCTAAATATTCACCAGACAGATCATCTAAACAGAAGTCATCTCCAGAGAGAAAACCTACATACAAACCTTCTGTAAAATCTTCAGTAGAGTGCTATTTTTGTAAAAACAAAGGCCATATGAAGAGTGAGTGCAGGAAGTACAAGAAGTGGTTGGAAAAGAAGAATTCAGGTGATCAAAAATCCAAGGATTTAAACTCCAAAGGGTCGGGCAACTAGACCAATTGCCTGAACCCGCAACAAATAGTGGTCAACTGCCTGCTTTACCAGTAGAATCTAGTGATGTTGATGTACCAAGGAATACCAAAAAATTATAAACAACTGTCTAAAACACTAACCTATGTTCTTAGACATGAGCCAGATACCTTTGGTATAAAGTTGTCGTCAGGTGGATATGCCTACATCGATGAATTACTACAAAAAGTTCCCAGTTTACAAAAGTTCACGGTGGAAGATGTGAAAACAGTTGCTTATGCTGACCAGAAACAAAGATATACCATCAAGAAAGAAAACTGTAGATGGAAAATATGTGCCAATCAAGGCCACAGTGTGGAGGTGAATGAATTGGAGTTATGGCCTATTCAGTCATCTCACGGTTATCCTGTGGTTGTTCATGGTACAAGTAAGAAGGCTTGGAAGAGCATTAGAAGGACTGGTCTCAACAAAATGCAAAGAACTCACATCCACTTTGCAACTGGTGAACTAGATGTCATCAGTGGTATGCGATCATCTTGTGATGTATTAATCTTCATTGACTTGGAGCGAGCATTACGGGATGGTCTGAAGTTTTATAAATCAGCCAATGGTGTCATTCTGAGCAGTGGTAATGATGAGGGCATTATCCAACCCCAGTATTTCAAGAAAGTGCTGGACAAGAATACCAGGAAGCAACTTGATCATGGTCTTATAGAGCATGATCAATCGAAGCCTGAACCAGAAGCACAGTATCAATCAACTTCTAAGGACTCGCATTCTAGACAAAAATTGGAAAAAGATCCTTTGGATGTTAACCAATCTAATGCGGATTATGTTCAAGAAGATGCAGCCAACCGTACAGAGTTAATAGATGATACTGTTGAAGATGTCAAAACCATTGGCATTCATCAAGTGCGAGCTGGTTCTTCTTTTATCAAGTTAACTGTAGGCGACATCACACTCAATGCAAGGATAGATTCTGGTGCTGAAATCAGTATTCTTTCTGAAAAGGTTTATAACCGATTAAGAAAGAAATCTGCCAAAACTAAGGAGGTCGTTATGCAAATGGCTGATGAAGATGCTGTGTTGAATGGTTTTATTGTGGCTCCTTTACCTATCAAGATTGGAACACAAAATTTCAAGGAAAGGCTATACGTGGCTCCAATTAGTGACGAGATGCTATTTGGGCATGATTTACTTCATCATCTGGGTATCTTGTTAGATCTACAGTCAGACACCATTTTGCTGAATGGAGAAAGGATACCACTTGAAACAAACTTCAAGAATGCTAGGGTCAAAATCGCCAGAGTTTCAGTTGGAAAAAGGACTGTTGTTCCACCAAATTCTGTTGTCAGGTTGAATTGTGATATCAACACTACCATGGATGAAGATTATTTCATCGAACCAGTTGATGAGGTTAAAGTACTGGTGCCTCGTACGGTGACAGCAGCAGGTTCAAAACCTGTAGTATGTTTAGTAAATGCGACTGACAAATACCAAACGATCAAGAAAGGTATAATTATTGGCACAGCACATGCAGTTGATTCCTTCCCAGAATACTTGGATGATACAGATTATGGTAATAATGCCGGTATAAAAGCAGATGCAGTTGACACTTGTGGGACTTATAGTCCAAATATTCCAGCAACAAACAATGTTAACGTTGCACAGACTTGTAGTCTGGACAGCAAAAACACCTCGTTTGTTGAACAGATTCCTGAACATGTATAAGCTCTGTACGAATCCTCCACGGAACATTTGAATGCAGACCAACGTGACAGATTAGCAGAGATTCTATGCAAGTACGGTGATGTCTTTGCCAAACATGACTTTGACTTGGGTGATTTCACGGGTATCGAGCACAAGATAGATACAGGTGAAGCAAAACCAATCAAACAGCGCATGCGAAGAACCCCTGCATGTTTTGCAGATGAAGAAGAAGAACACTTGAAAAAGATGCTTAATGCAGGTGTGATTCAGGAGTCACAGTCTGATTGGGCTTTTTCCCCAGTGTTAATCTGCAAGCGTGATGGATCTGTCAGGTGGTGTATAGACTACCGAGCTTTGAACAATGTCACGGTCAAAGATACTTTTCCACTACCACTTATAGAAGACTGTTTGGATAGTCTTTCCGGAAGCATTTGGTTTTCTAAACTAGATGCCAACAGCGCTTATTTTCAAGTGAAAGTTAGTCCAGAAGATCGCAAGAAAACCGCCTTCATTACCAAGTATGGTCTATTCGAACACGTCCGAATGGATTTCGGAATGACCAATAGTCCAGCCACATTTTCCCGAGTTATTGACTTGGGTTTGCGAGGTTTAACTTGGAAGATAGTTCTGGCATTCCTGGACGACATTCTTGTAATGGGAAAGACGGTTGAGGAACACCTTCAAAATTTAGCCACTACACTTGAGAGATTCCAGCAACACAAACTAAAGCTGAAACCCAGGAAATATGCACTGTTCAAGAAGGAAGTGGAGTTTCTTGGAAGAATTGTTACTGGTAACAACCTCAAAATGGCAGCTAAGGATGTTCAAGTTGTGAAGGAGTGGCCCACACCAACGTCATCTAAAGATGTGGAAAGATTTCTTGGATTGGCTAACTATCATCGCACATTTGTTAAAGACTTCGCAGCTCTCGCCAAGCCATTATATGGCTTGACAGGGAAGAATGCATTCAAATGGGGTGATGAAGAAGAGGCCGCTTTCCAAACCCTGAAACAGTCTCTTGCAGAACCACCAGTTCTGGCAATACCCAATAACAGTGACCCATTCATCCTAGATACTGATGCTTCAGACTATGCCATTGGTGCAGAACTCATTCAAGTGCAGGATGGTGTTGAAAAAGTAGTTGCTTATAGCAGTTACACTTTAACACCAGAACAGAGAAACTACTGTACCACCAGGAAAGAGCTGTTAAGCATCGTAAGGTTCACTAGACAGTTCAGGCACTACTTATTGGGGAAGGTCTTCACCGTTAGGACGGACCATTCTAGCTTGACATGGTTGCTAAAATTCAAGGATCCACAAGGTCAACTGGCACGTTGGATGGAAGAATTGGCATTGTACCATATGGTGGTGGAACACAGACCAGGTTCCAAGCACGGTAATGCGGACGCTTTATCAAGAATACCCGATTCACTTAGCCCTTGCCATTCTTACTTAACTGGTATAAGGATATCCGACTTGCCATGCGGAGGATGTCATTACTGTAAACGTGCAGACGAACAGTGGGGCACTTTTGCAGAAGAGGTCGATGAAGCAGTAGATATTGCCAAGAAAAATAAAGTTGCTTCAGTGCAATCATCTGCTCTTGAAGAGACCTTGGTAAAATGTGGAGAAAGTGAAGATGAGGAAGTTTTGGAACTTATGGCTGGTAAAGAAGCTGTATCAAGTTTAGATCTTGGGAACAGTCCGTCTAATTTTGACATTGTGAGAGAAGATGTTGACTCTTATAGAGTTTGTGCTTGCTCTTCATCACAGAAACCAGAATGTTCTGATGAGAAGCAATCTTGCTGGGGGTTTTCTGTAGCTGAACTTCAAGCTGAACAGTCCAAGGATCCTGATTTGGAAATTATACTTCAATGGCTCAAGTCATCGAAAGAACCTGAAGAAGGACCCTTGTTCCTGGCAAGCAAAGCAGCCAAGCATTACTGGTTGAATAAGGAACTTTTTGTGTTGATGGATGGTGTGGTTTACAGAAGAAAAGTTGAGGGAACAGACTTGGACCTGGTTGTACCAACTAGTCTTAAAACTCAGGCTATGGAATTGCACCATGATATACCATCAGCTGGTCATCAGGGTGTTGCGAGGACTAAATGCAAGATGAAAGAGAAATTGTATTGGTATGGAATGTCCTCAGAAGTAGAGTCATATGTTTTGTCTTGTGCGATTTGTAATCAAAACAAGAAAAACAAAGTGTACGGAAAGGTTCCTTTGACTGAGTACCAATCGGGATCTCCAATGGAAAGAGTTCATATTGACTTCATTGGTCCTCTCCCAAAGTCAACTCAAGGCAACGAACACTGCCTGATGATGATGGATCAATTCACTAAGTGGGTGGAGTGTGTACCCTTGCCATCCCAGAAGGCAGAAGTCACCGCGAAAGCAGCGATTGATGAATTCTTTTCAAGATTCGGATATCCATTTCAGCTTTTCTCGGATCAAGGGAGAAACTTTGAAAGCAAGTTGTTCGAAGCACTTTGTAAAGCTTTGAAGATCCACAAGAGCCGAACTACACCATACCGTCCTTCAGCGAATGGACAAGTGGAAAGGTTCAACCGAACCTTAATGGATGCCGTTAGATGCCGTTCTGGGTAAATCTCAGGATAGGTGGGATCAGCATGTTCAACAAATAGCTAGTGCTATTCGATCTTCCGTTAATAGAAGCACAGGGTATACTCCAAATATGCTCATGCTGGGAAGAGAAGTAAATACACCTGCTCACATCATGTTCCCGAACACCAAACAACCTGCCGATAGCTACGATGAGTATGTATCTGGTTTGGTGAAGTCTTTAGGGAAGGCCCATGAAGAAGCTAGAAGTACACTTCAGACTTCTTTAAAGAGAATGAAGAGGAACTACGACCTGAGAGTGATGCTGAGACCATATGCGGAGGGTGACGTTGTGTATCTTTTAGATACCGCGGCTACAAAAAGCAAATCCCGCAAACTTACCGCACCTTGGAAGGGACCAGCAGTGATTGTTACAAAGCTTTCAGCTTACTTGTATCAAGTCAAGCTTCGAAATGCTGTGTTTGTTGCCAATCACGACAAAATGATGCCATGTAACGATCGAAAGTTACCCGATTGGATCATCAAATATCAAACTTCGGATCATCAAGAGACCGAGAAAATAGAAGATGATGACACAGTCTACTGTACATGTAAGAAGCCATGGAGCGGAAGATTCATGATACAGTGCGACTTCTGTGATGAATGGTATCACGGTTCATGTGTTAATGTATCTGCTACTGATGCATTAGACATAAATAAATATAGGTGCCCAGTATGCAAATAATTTAGACATTGGACTTATAGTTCATATTTACTTCAGATGTAATACAACACTGGACTTCTAGTCCTTGTTGACATCACGAGGACAGTCCTCAACTTGGAACTTATAGTCTCCTAGTTGATCCTCAGAGAGCTAATACTTCAACTGTCTACTGTAACAAGAAATGGTGGATACCTTATCTGCTATTTGACAACCTGGTAGAAGGTGAAGTTATCCATTTAAATGGTCTTAAATGGATGAGGTCTAAGGGTATGGTTACTGGCAGTCTCTACGTCTGTAATGGTTGTACATGGTAGTGCATCCTGGCGAATAGAACGGTAACACAGATGAAGACTCCATTTGGTATAATTTAATTTTATTCTTTTACCCTTAAGACGAAAAGTAGCATTTAGCTCCTGACCGTGTGGCTCCTATTTTATCATAAACTCACCCCAGGTCTGAACCTTCTCAAATAAAGTCGGGGGGAGTGTTGTGTCGCTAGATCCTAATGACTGAGAGTTGTGCATCGGGCCCATTTACCTCATGGTTTCTGACCTGATCAGGGGAAGTAACTCTTCCGTCACGGTTTTAGGGCGGAGCTTAGAGGCGCTTTGTGGATGACCACAAAGCGTCTCCGATGGCATTCTAGTTCTAGACGTTGAGCCTACCGGTCGACTCGCTGAGAAACTAACACACAAAAGACAATACTAAGGACAGGTAACATTCCCTGAAATAGATTAAGACCTTATTGTACACGGACACTTTACATTGAAACTCAACAACTGGATGCCAAGGCTATGAATGTCAACAATCAATCATGAGCATGATGTACATACTTTTGGTTTGAACTTTATATTGGACAAGCACAGAGGATTGAGCATGCATAGGTATGGTCCTTTATATCTGCGACCTATCTTTACGTGTTTGTATTCTGTGCTTTGTCATTTACAACATAATGAAAGTTATTTCATGCCATGAAACAATTAATGAGGTAAGCTCATTTCAATTTTTTAATACTCTTTCTGTAAAAAGGTTGGATCAAGAATGTTGATCAGAGGGTTCATTAAATCATAATCTGGGTATCTGGAATTTTGTTGTTTTTGGAAGACCCTGTTATGACTGGATGTAACAGGGCATAGGAAGGATCTGAATATTTAGGCCGCAGATGTAGTGGGTGCGGGAGGGGTGTCCCCTCCTGCCGGATGAAATTTTTTCTGAATGTAAGCCTCTGAAACTCATTCTCCAGCACTTTCAGTACTGTACCCCCTGTTAAAGAACAAATCTTTGATTAATAACAACAACTCAATACGTTCAATATGTGTCAAAAAAATTAACTTTGCTTATTTTATCAAAAAATAGACAAAGCCAGAAGGTATTTGCAACCAAGGTTATATTGACAAGATATCTTATAATGACTTGATAAGGTATTATGTTTAAACAATTAAATTCTATTAAGAAAGAATATACAAAAATATAGTTGGTAAAGATATAAACTAAAAGTTAAGAATATTTTATATTAATCCTTAAGGCCACAACAAATTGATCATATGTTCTATGGATTTTGTCCGAAAAAAATTGGAGCGAGCGAGCGAAAAAAAAAAAAAATTTTTTTTTCCCACATTTTGCATTTTGAGGAGCGAGCGAAAAGCGAAAAATAAAAAAAAGTTATATTTTTATGAATATTCATTTACTTAAAGTCAATATGCACTTAAATGCAGAAAAAACTTTAATGAATAGCATTCTGTATTATTTCAAAGTGCATATAAGCCACAATAATCACTTAAATTATAGTTGTGGATATAGACATGCTTATTTAAATATAAAACATGGATTGATGCTGTACTACTATGGATTTATTCTATTTTTCTTACATGATACAATTTTAAAAGCACTGCATGTATTTATTATTTTTCTCTCAATTATAGTTTCATATTTAGTCTTTTTTCCTTGGGTTTTATTATCATGACCTTGGATTACAATGAAATGTCAGTTTAGCTCTGATTATCTTGTAGTTTGTTGTAAGAAAGATTACTTTCAGGCGCGTATCTGCCATTACGCACTTTACGCACGTGCGTTACCTCGATTCCAGAAATAAAAAAATTAAATAAAAAGTGCCAAAACGCTGAAAAATTGGATGCCTTACCCGGGTTACTTTTTATTTGCTCTTATGAAACTGCCGATTTCATGAAAATAGGATAGAACGAATGGTATTTCTGTTGTCTAATTAGCATACAACCGATTGGTCAAAGTATCACCAAAATGCATCTTAGCCAATGTGATGGAAAAAACTCCAGGGAGGGGGCATGCTCCCCAACCCCCTAGCATTTGTGCGTAATCTCAAAAACGGCATAGATACGCGCCTGATTACTTTTTGTTAATATTCATAAAATTAATACTTTTAATATGATACATACAAAATAAATGCCTGTATTTTGTTCCAGATGCATTTAGATTACTGTAAAATATACTAATTTCATTAAATATTGAACTTCAAAACTTCCAAGATCATTGTAAAAATTTAGAATCAGCACTTCTAAAATTATAAAGGACCAAACCTGGTGACTTTTTATGTAAAATAAATCCCTATATTAACCAAATAAATAAGAGATGGAATCAACAACAAACAGCTTCTCAGCAAATTTAAATCATTCTGAATGAAAATTTTAGGCTCTGCACCCCTATAAAATGATGGACCAAACCTGTTGACTTTTGGTGTATAAATAAAGTTTTAATATTATTCCAGTACATAAAGGATGGGCTCAAATTATATTTAACTACTCAGTATACTTAAGTTCCTGAATGAGAATTTTAGAATCAGCACCCCTATAAAATGATAATGAACAAAACCTGTTAACTTTTAAGTGCATAAATACAGTCTTATTGATTAAAAAGAAGAAGAAGATTATTAATTAACCAAATTATGCTACAGACTAAACAACATACAACTGCTAAGTATACCTAAGTAATCCTGAAGGAAAAATAGAATCAGCACCCCTATAAAATTAAATGGACTATACGTTTTGGTGTCGAAAGTATAGCTTTTTGGTAAATAATACAAAATACAACTTCATTTTAAATCAGTCTGTTCGAATATCTCCGGCATGAACATTATAAGAAAAGGAAATCTTCTATCCTGTCCTACCTCAATTCATAAGACATGAGTCGACCTCTATTGTAAATTATTTTTACACAGAAGGTGAACATATGACGTCACACATCCAGATCATCTTTGTAGGGTTGATGGAGCCGCTCTGTCTACGTCACTGTTCAACTTCTGTGTGTATCAAGAGTTAAAGTTTATGGAAGTTAAGCATTGCATTTATTACGTATAAATTCAGTATACATGTGTTAAAACATGTACTAAATATAATTTAGGATTTAGAATACAAAGGAACAAAGGATCGACACGATCATCATAGTGACGTATGTTAACGTAAATACTTTACTGTTTTGTTTCAAATATAGCAATGTCATGGTGATAAGCTTTGATATTAAGACCAAAAATTATTGATTTTCTCCGTAAAACTTCTTGGATGAGTGCCAAAAAAAAATTGACTTCAAAAAAAATCTTGATGCGGAAAAAATTTTGAAGTGCGGGAGCAAAAAAAAAATAAAAATATTTTTTTTCCATTTTCGGATTTTTAGGTGCGGGAAATCCGACGAACAAAAGATCAATTTGTTGTGGCCTAAATTAAGACATCTTTATATAGATCCTAATTTAATTCTATCACTTTCCAAATGTCTGATTTTTCATATAAACCTTGTTACATATGTATAACCATCTTATCAGACTAGATAACATTCACACTAGGGGTCCTGCAATGAAAGGGACAGTTTTGTTAGATATTATATACACTGTAAGTATTTACTTGATGCTGATTGGCTGAGGTCTATAGTTACACTATGATATCTAAAGGAGGGTTTCTGTATTTTACTTAAAAACCAAACACTGAAAATACAAATTACATGTGTGTAATGTACATTGTTTTCATAGAGTCTTTATTATGAAGGCCTATAGATATATATCTGAGTCAGGAAAGAATCTTTATAAATTATGGGAGTAGTTGGGCACTATCTAAAATATTCTTTATTAACATTATTTATGTTTTGGTTTTTAAATATATTACATATTTGTTAATCAATGTCATTTTTACAATTATTATAATACTATTTAAGGCATTAAATTATAAACCCAAAATTTATCACTAGTCTTAAGATCAGTGCATTTAAAACCAAAAAACTAATGCATTATGAACCTAATAATGATAATATTTTGTGTATATAATGTCAAATAAGCATCTGGCTAACAACTAAATCAAATGTATAAGAAAATTATTATCTGCAATTTACTTAAGCAACTTCCCATCTAATATGTAATATCAGTGGTAAAAGTCCCCTACTCTTCATTATGTATTTTTATAACTTGGACATGTGCCAAATAATAGAAAAGAACACACTGTATATAGCTTAACAATAAGCATCATTCAAACTTTGACATAGACTATAATATGCATGATTGTATTAGTTACATGTATTAAGAAACAGACTATAATATGATAAGCATAGAAAAGATTTTTATTAGAATGTGTTCATGATAGAAACATATATCTAATGGCAGCCTGTAGGAAAAACCTACCAGTCTAATAGGACATTTATTTATTTTTGTATATAAACATGTATATTATATTCAATGAACATTGTATGTAATTGATAAACAAATAACAGAAAATTACTTATTTTAAGTATTTTTTTTAAAATTAAATTGCAGATTACTAGTATCTTGTGATATCTGAATATGATCATAAATATTATAGAAATGTTCTTATAAATATATTCATGTATTTTCTTATTTTCATAAATATTCAGTAATTGCTCATAGATGACTATTATAATTTCAGTAGATGTAGAGAATTAATTGACTTCTTTTATGCATTGTCTCATTTTTTTCTGTTGATTTTTTTACAACTACATCCATCATTTGTATGCACATTATTATAAAATCACTTGTAATATGTTGTTGTCTTTTCAATAATGTATTGGGTTTAAATTTTAATTGCTGTACATCAAATTGAACAAAATTGTAAATTACTCTTTAAGTCTTATCAATTACATGTAACCAATGTAAGTGGAAACTATCAAAATTGTTACTATGGCAACCAGCTGATATCCCAGGATCAACAGTCTATATATAGCCACAGATCTTAGATAAGATAAGCATTAAGACTAACTGTAAATATACATGTATATACACTACAGACTGTATAATAGAATTGTTAAAGAGTAGATCTTATTTAAAGATAAAGCAGTACTAGCCTAAATGTTAGATACAATATTTATTTAACATAAAGTTAGATGAACCTTATAATGATAAGTGTTAGCAAAATGTGATAATGAAAAACTGAACTTGCTTTCACAAACTTAGCAGAATATTATATTATTATGCTATCTTGTTTTTTTTCTGATGAAACTTAGATTAAATTAAAATGTATTCTGATATGTTTATAGATAAAATTGAATTTGTCCAGTCAACTATAGTTATAATGTCCCCTGAAAAGAGTAAATGTTGATTTACTGGCCTCTCAACAAAATACATACTAAATAGAAAACATTCTTTCCTGTATGAAACAATATAAGCACTTGGTTTTATCATAAAATTATATATTATATGTATTATAATTATTATCATGCAATAGATAAATGTAATTCACCCCATCCCAAGGGCTGAGGACAGTAGGGAAAAGAACTGTGACAAAGCATTTTAGTTTCCCACACACTGCTTGGCAGGGCATGGTTGACATAAAGATTTTGGCCGGTATAGCGGAGGGGGTCAGGGGGTTCTGTATCCCCCTGAAATTTCCAAATATATACCTGTATATTAGTGTATCTTTTTGAACTGTGAACCATTTGAATTTGCACGAAGCATTTTTATACCCCCGCTTCGAAGAAGAGTGGGGTATAATGTTTACCCTTGTCTGTGCGTCCGTCCGTCCGTCCTTTACAAAATTTCCGTCGCAGTTTTCTCAGCAACTATAACAAGCAGGAGCCTAATACTTTGCATATTGCTTCATCCCATACTCCCATGTGGAGTAAAGCTATTTCATGCTCCTTGCTCATCTACTTCCTGTTTGTCGCATATTTTTAGATTTTGGTGGGGGTATCACAAGTGAGCATTAGCTCACAGATTTACTTGTTGTTCTTAAGCTCAATTTGTTCTCCTTTAGTTTTAACATAGATCTACTGGTTGTGTAATTTTTATTATCAATATGCTGCATTACTCTGCAAACAGTTTATGGACTATAACCAGTCATTTAGAATTGACAAGTGGGTGGAATTATCGAAAGTCCCATAGAGCAGGGATTTTATGAGAGATTTGCATGATCAAAATTGTAGTCCCTGCTGTTTACTGGGATTAGGAGAGGTGGGTGTTTTAAGTGACTGGTGCATAAGGGGTATCTTTTTTAGGGCCGGTGCCAGTATCAGAATACTGGGATATTTGCAATATTGGCCAGAAAATCAAGTACAAATATTCATCACGTCTGAAATTGTCAGATCGGGATCTATTTTTGAAAAAAAAAACATGAAAGAATATTTTAGCTTAATTAACACTGAAAATAGGTCGCACTACATATGAAATTTTAATTTATGTATGGGGTGAATTATCTTGAGTCAAAATTTAGATTGTTGCACTTATAAAAAAAAATTATCACTGAAAAGCCCCAAACACGCCTAGTAATTGAAATGTTTGGAGTACATGGTTTTCCATACAATAAAAGCTTCTGTAATTCTTTACTTGTTTTTATAACATGAATTCCTGTATGCTTCTCCATTAACAACTGAATCAAGATTAGATTTGTAAATTGTTACACACGAATCACAGTTTGGATCCAATCGCTACTAGATCAAAGATCCACAGCCCTAATCTTTTTGATAACATTGTATGATTAAATCATTTGACTATTTTATTACCTCAACTTAAATTCTGTTGATTTGGTTAAAAATATCCTAAGATAAAATGTGTATTTGGTTTTCAGTAATGCTTTAAGTTCTGGGGTCAGACTTGTGGGTAAAGTTGATGACTACCATCTTAAATTTTCTTAAGCACTAGGTCCATTAATAATGTTATGAAATTCAAGGCAAAATTATTAGCTAGTCCGATTGGACGAATCAGGTAGATTTCACAGGCCTGTATCTATATATGCTAATCCTGGAGTCAGGCTAGTGGAATAGGTTGATGACTGCCATCTTAAATTTTCTCAAGTACTTTATCCATTAATAATGTAATAAAGTTCAGGGCAAAATTATTAGCTAGCCTGATGTATGAATCAAGTAGATTTCACAAGCCTTTATCTATGTATGCTTGTCCTGAGGTTTGGCTTGTGGGTTAAGTTGGTGACTGCCTTCTTAAATGTTTTTGAGCATTAGGTCCAATAATAATGTTATGAAGTTCAAGGCAAAATTATTAGCTAATCAGATTGAATGAATCAAGAAGATTTCACAAGCCTGTATCAATATGTATGCTAGTCCTGTGGTCAGGCTAGTGGGTACAGTTGATGCCAGCTGCCATCTTAAATTTTTTGAGCACTTGGTCCATTAATAATGTTATGAAGTTCAAGGCAAAATTATTAGCTAGCCCAATGTATGAATCAAGTAGATTTTACAAGCCTGCATTCAAGTATGCTAGTTCCGGGGTCAGACTAGTGGGTTAAGTTGGTGACTGCCATCTTAAATTTTCTCGAGCTCTAGGTTCATTGTAAAATAATGTCATGAATCTCAGGGCAAAATTATTAGCTAGCCCGATTGAATAAACTAAGTAGATTTTACAAGTCTGTATCTATATATATGCTAATCCTGGAGACAGGCTTTTGGGTTAAATTGATGACTACCATCTTAAATTTTCTCAAGCACTTTATCCATTGATAATGTTATAAAGTTCAAGGCAAAATCATTAGCTAGCCTGATGTATGAATCAAGAAGATTTACAAGCCTGTATCTATGTATGCTTGTTCTGGGGTCAGGCTAGTGGGTTAAGTAGATGAATTCCATCTTAAATTTTCTTGAGCACTAAGTCTAATAATAATGTTATGAAGTTCAAGGCAAAATTGTAAGCTTATATGTCCGATTGAATGAATCAACTAGATTTCACAAGCCTGTATCTATATGTATGCTAGTCCTGTGGTCAGGCTAGTGGGTTAAGTTGATGTCTGCTGCCATCTGAAATTTTTTTGAGCACTTGGTCCATTAATAATGTTATGAAGTACAAGGCAAAATTATAAGCTAACCCAATGTATGAATCAAGTAGATTTTACAAGCCTGCATCCAAGTATGCTAGTTCTGGGGTCAGGCTAGTGGGTTTTGTTGGTGACTGCCATCTTAAATTTTTTGGAGCTCTAGGTTCATTGAAAAAGTTATGCATCTTAGGGCAAAAGTATTAACTAGCCTGATTGTATGAATTAAGTAGATTTCACAAGCCTGTATCTATATACATGTATATGCTAATCCTGGAGTCAGGCTAGTGGGTTAGGTTGATGACTGCCATCTTAAATTTTCTCGAGCACTTGGTCCATTATTAATGATATGAAGTTCAAGGCAAAATTATGATTTAACCCAATTGTATTTATCAAGTAGATTTTACAAGCCTGTATCAATGTATTCAAGTCCTGGAGTCAGGCTAGTGGGTCAAGTTGATGACTGGTATAAAGTAAAAGAATAATAGTGTTTTCTTCTCCTTATTTTTTTATGAAACTTAAAATTTTGGGAAGCCTGTATTCAAGTATTTGCACATGCTCATCTACATATGTATTCATAGAAGCAGGTTAACAAATTAACATTTATGTAATGTATTTACAACCAAGTAATCATAAAAAGTGTGGTAATTTTTTAAATGAAAACTTCATTAAAGAAAACCCGGGTCGATAGCCAGTTGGAAGCGCGCCGGGATTTGGAATCTTATGTCCCAGTGGGTGAGGGTTCGAATCCCACCAGGGGAGGTAATATCCTTCCATGAAAACTTGACAATAATGTCAATTTTCATCCATTGATTAGATAATATGGAGAAGTTTCCGGCCTACGGAAGGGAAGGTGGGTACTGGTTATAGACAATGGTTCAGGAAAGCTGGGTTGGGTGCACTGGACGCCGTAAAATGACCTAAATTGTGTTGACACGGTGTTAGCTCCCATAAATAAATAAAATGAATAAATATATATTCATTTAAGAAATGAAAAAGAATTAACAAAAAGCATTTACTATTTTAGACAAAATTCAGAAATTTAGAAAAATCATTCAAATTATCTACAAGTTGTCCAAAGAAACTTCAGCTCAATATCAAATTTCCCTAATATTGAAAAAATTGGATTTCTCCCACGGGAGAATTCTCCCATTTTGAAAATGGGATTTCTCCCTGGGGAGAGTTCTCCCATATGCGATATGGGATTTCTCCCACGGGAGAATTCTCCCATTCTAAAATATGGGAATTTTTTATTTTTGGACTTTTTAAATATTTTTTTTCACATTCTTGTTAAGAACACCAGTATGATGCCAAATCTGTATTTTTACCTTGTTATGACCTTTATTAATGGAATTAGAAATGGGAGAATTCTCCCATGGGAGAAAATTCCCACATTCTAAATGGGATTCCCATGGGAGAGCCATTCTCCCATGGGAATTTGCTGATTCCCATGGGAATTTTGACTTTTGACTTGAAATTAAACATATTTCTAGTAAAGATATCTGGATGAAAGTTTACTGGTGTAATGCCCATTTGTAGATCTACATTTATTGAAAATTTGAAATTAATTGGATGAAAAACAAAAAAAGTAAGTTTGCAAGATTTCCGGATTCGCAAACGTATTCTGGACTGTGTTATTTATTGGGAGAAACTTTTATGAAACCTCAGTGTTCCGTAATAAGTATTTGAAATGCTGTATAATATCATATCATTTATGGAAGAAACAAACTGTTTTGTTTTTGATATTCCTCTGTTGATCGTTTGGGCATGTTTAAAGCAAAATTTGGCCTTAGCACTAACAGTTAGGTATGTGTGTAAATAAAACATATTTTAGTGCAGGTTCAAGATGAAGCACAAGTCTGAAATCAGTGTGATAGATGACTCTAATATTTTTAATTTTGACAATTAATAATACGTCTATTGACATGTTTCTTTAAGTGGAAAGAACAAATCTTGATGTCTCTTCCATTGATAATGATTTGTTTTCGTTACGGCGGATAGATAGCTTGTTACGGCACATAAATTGAAATAATAACAATTTACGTGATCAATGAATTTAATTGAATGCATTTCACATTAACACACTACTTTAACCACGTAAACAGACTAACTGTACGTTTCCCAGTCTTGTATGATAAAAATTGATGAAAATTGTTGCGACCTTGGAGATTTACATATTTGGCACACCTGTCAGGAATTGGGTCAATTACTTGCAAAGTAATTAATTATAATTACCATTATTCTCCACCTCAGTAATTATAATTAATTGTTAATTACCCCGAGTAAGGACAATACTTAATTACAATTACCATTATTTACAAAAACAATTAATTATCAATTGATTATTTTAATGACGTATTTAGGCAAAAAATTATATTCCAGTTACTGACACGTATTAATTGTTGTTCTTACCTACAAAACACAAAAATAGGAGATAAGATAACTCATATTGCAGTATACATGTACTTGATACTTTATTTTTTCCAATAATTCTTAGTTATGTTTCATTTTCACAATGTACATCATATCAACAGAAACAATGTGAAACATTTACTCAATATGGGCATTGGCTTTAATCATCAAAAGAGCTTTAAATGCTCTGTCGATGAGTCCACATCTTATTAGTTGTGATCAGTGGATCATCTTATAACCTTATATAACAGACAGACAGACGGACGGACGGACGGACGGACGGACGGACGGACGGACGGACGGACGGACGGACGGACGGACGGACGGACGGACGGACGGACGGACGGACGGACATACAGACAGACAGACAGACAGACAGACAGACAGACAGACAGACAGACAGACAGACAGACAGACAGACAGACAGACAGACAGACAGACAGACAGACAGACAGACAGACAGACAGACAGACAGATTCTTTTATTTCTCGTCAGGTAATATTTTACAACATGAGGAAATACAATGGATTTACAGTTACATATATACTCCCATTGTGAACAAAATAATAATTCATCTTAAATTATATGTATGTACAGTATAACCTGCATTAAGCAGCCAATGAAGGGAAGTGACAATATTGGCTGATTCAGCAGGTGACCACTTAATCCAGGTTAAGATAAAATGCTTTGATTAGTCAAGAAGCAGTGAGTGATTATTTTTACTGGCTTTAGCCATAAAATTTATGTTAATACTAATTCAAAATAACTTTAATTAAGAAAACAACAATTTACTTAAATCAAAATTTGTAAAAAAATTAAACAAATATTTAGATATATATTATATATTTGATTTGTCAAATCTTATTTAAGATAATTAATTATGCAGTTTCATATTAAATGAACTTCAAAAAGGACACAAGTGACAATGTCAGTTGTATATTGGAAGTCTTAAGTTATGTGATGACACTTTGTTGATAAATTTTGACTGTTTAAAGACTTAACTAGGTGGGGTTTCACATATCTGAACCATTATACAATGGTGGCGACACTTTGTTTATTCTAAAATTTAAATGACCATGACCACTTAATGCAGGTAAATTGATCAATGTTTAAGGAAATGTGTGACCTCTGGCCACCGCCAGCATGTGACTGCTTGTAACAGGTGCAAAATAGAGTGATTTTCATTGGGAGGAAGCCAGATTGGCTGCTTATATTAAAGGGCAAAATTATGGAACATTTTTCTTTAACTTTGGGGTCCAAAGTTTTTCAGCAGGGGAGAGTTATTAAAGGGCAAAATTATGGAACATTTTTCTTCGGAATTCTTAATAATATTTTGTTAAATATTTTGTTCAGTATTATTTTTTTATCAATCTAGTTTTTCATGATTCTTTTGTTTCAACATATTGACACATGAAATAGTAATCTTTGTTTGTATTTTGCCTTGAGTTATCATATGAACAATGCAAAGTTTGATTCTGAATTTTATGGTAACAATAAATAACCGGAAAAAGACATATCGTATCCATAAAGTTTTAGCCCGCAGGAAAAGGATGTCAGGAGAAAGCGGCTAGTTACGTGTACATAATTGCGCAACATAGTATGATTTTTGGAGTCCGCCCGCCTGTCAAAAAGGGGTTAATATTAAATTTCATTGGTTGATTTTTTTAAAACAGTATTTTTCATTGGATACATGTAAAATGTTTGAAAAATAAAATAAGCAATGCAGGCTACGAACTTCATAATTCTGCTAACTGTTGCCGTGTTGAAATCATAAAATAAAGAAGAGTTAAAATATTATTTTGGATTATTTTATAATTCCCAGGTACTGTCCATACTACAGACGTTGGTGTTGAAAACCAAGTATTCATAGCAACATAGTAAAGCCGCTGTACAAGCTAATTCCCCCTAGAAAGGCAGCGCTTTATTACTTACAGCAGGTGACCGCTTATTACAGGTGGCTGTAAATGCAGGTTATACTGTATACATACACGCTCACATACATTCATGTATGCATGTGCACGCACATGGACACGTACACCTAGGTTTATCTTGCAATGAATTCACTAAAAAAAGTATGGGGGAACTCGATAGAGTATTTAGTGGCCAAATATCATTTTAGTTTCCATTAATAATAATACCGATGTAATATGATAGATGATAATTGATAAGTATTATTATTTTAAGCTCTCAATGGGGTTAAGTATATACATTGTATATACATCACTGGGTATAATAATGATACATACATACTGTGATATTTATAAAATACTGTGAAAAATACGTACATATATATTACATATACATCGTATATGTATAACATATATATATGTATATATTTAGAGAGAAACAAGCAACTGTTATGTTGTCCTTAATGTCATTAAAACTGTTTAAATGAACTCGAATGCTCGAATGAACCTACATAGTTTATTCAAAACTTTTTCGTCCTGGTTGTTTAACAGATTACTAAAGTGTAAATCATTATTTATATAAATTCTATCTGACATACGAATTTGCCTTTCTATGTTAAAGTAATAACATTGTAACAAATAATGTTGTTCTGACCCAACGAGTCCAGAGTCATAAGGTGATAATGACTCAGTGTCTAAGTTTTAATGCTTACATTATGACTGGTTGGGGCATTCGGAAACAGCGGCTTTCAGGGGACAGACTTACATAGAGACTTTATTTTAAGTATAGTTTTGATTAACGTTCCATACATACATTACAACGCGTACCCTTGTTCATTCGGACATTCTTGATTTACATTGCACAAGTAGTTTGAACGCTAAAGATTGTAAAAGCAGATTATTGAACAATGCCTTTTGAAATCAATAGATTTTCTCTTTGGATATAAAATTCTAAAATATCTAATCTATATTGTTCATTGACATACATTGGCCATAGTTGTTTAGGCTTACTGACTAATTTTGATGCAACACATAGAAAGAAATGAATCAATTGAATTTTAGTTTCCTTGCTTGAATAATAAATAAAATTTAAAACAATGATAACATTGATATTTGTAGTGAAAACCTAAATAGTGCAGGTGCTCGCCTAGCGGCAACCAGCGGTGCAGCCAGCCAATCAGAGGGCAGAACCTTGTCACATGAGCTGCACCACCAATCAGAAGCGAGCTCTGTCCATTTCCCGCCCACAGAACGCTCTCCTCACTCTCTTGGCTCTAGACACTCAACATGGTAACACGTATAATCGTAGTCTGACGTAGACTGAAAGTCTTCACAGCTCCTGTGGTAAGTGCAGATTAATATAACTGCAATATTTTACTACAATGGCGCTGCGACGTTTCGCACCTGCGTGTGAAGGCTATTATTAAATCGCCGAGAGCGATGTATGCGCGATTTAGATTTGGTTTCACCATGCCGAATTTTCGGGGGTGAAAATTTACTCCTCGACGAATTCGTATTTGGTTTGGTGATTTTAGAATTGCGCACTCGTCCCCTTTTAACACTTTTAGGCCTTTTGTATTTATTTTTGGACTGAATCGGAAGGTTGGCTAAAGAACACAAAGTGCATTTTGGCGGTGAAAAATCCCGTGAGATGCGTGGTGTTTAGCCGTGACCAAACGTCACTTCCGTTAAATAAATAAAATGAGAAAATTGTCCGCTTATTTTTTTATTCTTTAGGCTTATATACTCCGGTGTCCTTATTTCGTCACCCCAAGGCTTTAATTGGATTTTTGTTTTTAAAAACTGCAGGAATAGATTTATATTTGCAATTGCGTTTTAGAACTTAATTCTATGCATAGATAATTAGACTCATTTTCCTTAGCAACTCACGAACATCAACAAAAAATAAAAAATGTGACGACATTGGGACAGGGAAGGAAATAGGACCTATAAAAATAATAGTAATACCTATCAAAATAATAATAATTCAAAAATAATATCAACTTGTCAGTTTGACAGGACTTGCTGGCCCATACAAGGTGACTACAGTGGGTTGTATTTTCATAATTTGTTTACAACCACCACTCAGATATCACTTAGTTTTGGGTGTCTGCCCAACAATCTGGACAGCATTTATTGTCTTGTCATTATAATTATATCCCTACTTAGGATTTAGTGCTTATATTTGTGGCTGTTTGATGATCTGGTTGGACCCAGGTGTTAGTTCACTGTGCCATAGGGTTTGAATAGGGATAGTTGATGATCTAGACTGCCCACGTTTCATTTGGTACTGTAATCTGGGAATAAGTTTACGTTTCGCATATTGCAGTTCAGGCTTGACCACATTTCGCTTGAATCAGCATTTTGATACGCTTCTACTGTTTCGCACAGCGATCTAGAAGTAATCATTTTGCTCATTTTTTGTGATCTGGTTTGGGTCTGGGCTTAGATTTGTGATCTAGACTCCCCACGTTTTGCTTTATTAGGTGTTCTGGGTATTGTTTACGTTTCACTGGTTGCAGTCCGGACTTGGCCACGTTTCGCTTGAATCGGCATTGTGGTACGCTTCTACTGTTTCGCATAGCGATCTAGAAGTAATCATTTTGCTCGTTTTTTGTGATCTGGTTTTGGTTTGGACACTGCTTAGTGATCTAGACACCCCACGTTTTGCTTTATTGGGTGATCTGGGTACTGTTTACGTTTCACTCATTGCAATCCAGATTTGACCATGTTTCGCTTGAATCAGCATTGTGGTACGCTTCTACTGTTTCGCATAGCGATCTAGAAGTAATCATTTTGCTCATTTTTTTGTGATCTGGTTTGGGTTTGGACATTGCTTGGTGATCTAGACACCCCACGTTTCGCTCTGTTTAGTGATCTGGGACTTGTTTACGTTTCGTCAATATACTTCCTGTCAATTCTTGGCCTTGGTTCTTTAACCGGGGACTGGTCACGTTTCATAAATAACAGCTATTTTAACTTGGAATAGGACAGGGATATTAAATCTTAACAGCAGTTCATTGTAATATTAATTTATATTTATTCAAATTTTGGAATTAAATTTTCGGAATGGCCCCAACAAATTAATCAAAATTAATGAGGCAAGTAGTAAAGAACTTCAGAATATTCTTGGTGTGGGCCCCAGAATTGCTGAAAATATAATTAATTTTATGTAACACCTTCCATTTACCCGGGATAATATAACTGAAATTAAACAGTTCAGGGTAATGCCTCAAATAATGGATTAATTAGATTTTGGTGTTATTCAGGAGGTGAACCTAGATAGAGGTGATATAGGAAGTGATGCCTATATCCAGAAGTTAAAGCTAGCCTAGGGCATTGATACCAGGGCTAGTCCTTCGGAGTCTGGCATCACTGCTACACCAAGGAAAACGGTCACTGATCCTAATTTACACCAAAACTAATAGAAATGGTAGGAAAGATTTAGTGGAAACCCTTATGGCTGAATTTCAGATGGAAAAACAAAATCCTGATGAAAGTTTAGATGATTGGGCAGATAGGATTGAGGACCTGGCTTATAGGGCACTCCCTCAAGAATGCATGACGCAATGAAATATTAAGCGTTTATGCCAAGGTTGCTTTGACAGGGAGGCCGGATGCCACATTATTACCAGGCCACTCATCCAAATTCGGTCCAGTCAGCCTAAGAGGAAATAGGTGGTTCCAACTAAATCAAGAAGGTATCTTTGGTTGTCAGTCTGAATCGGTCAAAGCTGTTGGGAGGGATATGACCTTGTCCTTCATGAAAATGAAGATTCGTGCCTAGTTCCTGCCAATCAAGCCCTGACCACGAATGGATCAAATGACCAAACATTCAAAATCCCCAACACGCAAAACAACATTTTGGAAAAAGTAACTAAATAACAAATAAAATTGGTCACATTATTAGTGATGTTGGGGGACTAAAAACCAAATTATATAAATTTTAAGTTGAAAATTAATGATTGAATCCTGCTGGAAACTGATGCACCGTACCTGTCTCCCAGATCGGATTTAGGTTGTAATCATCCTTTATTCTTGACTTGGGAGATGTTTGTAAGTTCTCAGCTGATATAAAAGGCATTAAGTTAGAGGAGTTTATCCATCTATCTTAAGAGAATGCTACTAGGTTGCATGAATTCTAGTGGGATAGGTTTTTCAGTATTTTTATATTTGGGTTTTCTAAATTTAAAAATTCATAAGGTCAAGTAGAAAGATTAATTAGGACCTTATTGGACTCTTGGAGGTGTTTCGTCTACAAATCTCCTACTGCTTAGGATATCTACCAACCCCAGACAGCGGGAGCCATCCGTTCATGTGTTAATTGGATGACCGGATTCACTCTCAACAAATTAATGCTGGGAAAAGAGGTATTCTAACCTGCTGACTTGGTTTATTCTCTTATCCAAGTCCAAGCTGGGGAGGGCGGAACACTGGAGTGGAATTAAGCCAGGTTGGAGGGAAAAATTAAGCTTAACCATAAGACTGTTTGGGAAACTATGAGATGTAGTCATGATCATATGAGAAGGGATCAAGATCTAGGAGTCCTGGAGAAACCATACACTCTAGGTGACTTGGATTATGTTCTCAACTCCAGCATACCTAAAAAACTATCTCTTATTTGGAAAGGGTGAGGCTTGAAATGTCTCCAACACTTTAAAAGAAATGAAGTTTAAAAATTCCATATTCACAGCCCACCATGATGTCTTGACAGGTCACTCCCTGTTGACTCCAAAGATACATGGATGGCACAAAAAGGCTTGAACACCTTGTTCCACAGCCCATAGAATCACATGATTCTGTCATTTACTGTGTTTGTAGGAAACCATACCAGGGAGAATTCATAATGCAATGTGACAATTGATCCCAGTGGTACCAGGGTGTTTGCATAAACATAATTGCTACCAACTCCTTGGGTATTGAGAGTTACACTTGTAAATTATGTCAAGACACTTAATGCATTTGAAATTCTTTGATTATTTTGGTAATTAACTTGTATGCTGAAAATATGATTTCCTTTTCTCGAGTGTTCTCATTAGCAAAGTATGTACTATGCCATGAAGCCTCTGTGTTATAATATTTTGACTTAAATTTGGGTATTAAGTTTGGCGCTTTCTAAAATTATCCTGTTATCTTTTTGGATTAAATTTTGGGTGTTTAATTTGGCTTTTTCTAAATTTAATTGGGGTAGGGAAATCCTCCAACCATTTAGGACGGGGAAGAGTGTAGTGAAAACCTAAATAGTGCAGGGGCTCGCCTAGCGGCAACCAGCGGTGCAGCCAGCCAATCAGAGGGCAGAACCTTGTCACATGAGCTGCACCACCAATCAGAAACGAGCTCTGTCTATTTCCCGCCCACAGAACGCTCTCCTCACTCTCTTGGCTCTAGACACTCAACATGGTAACACGTTTAATCGTAGTCTGACGTAGACTGAAAGTCTTCACAGCTCCTGTGGTAAGTGCAGATTAATATAACTGCAATATTTTACTACATATTCAAATGTAAATAATGCATATATGGATTTCAAATTATGCCTTGACGTTTAGACGTCAAACGCGCGAAATTACGATGTGGGTCATGGCATGTAGGCAAAGAGAAATGTGAATGAATTTGCCGATAGGAAAAGCATCTGAAATATTTTGAGCCTTTTCAAAAGTAGGAAAAAAAAGTTTTTTTTACTAATTGATATAAATATAATACATATATATCATTATAATACGAGTGCAATTTACACTTTATATTTTCATCTCGATTTTTACTGAGTGGGTGACATTTTATGTAGACAAAGGAATTCCTCTGGCAAATTAAAAAAATCAATGTTGTGATAAATTTGAACTCATTCTCATACGTTAGGATAAAAAAGTATTTTGTTCTGTAAATTTATATAGAATTCAGTAGTTTAACAAGAAAATAATAGTAGTTTAAATTTTCAATTTACATTTTTTCCTTACGTCTTTTTTGCCCGTCTTCATCTTTTCTGTCAGACTAAATACTTTGTCCTCGTCTCATAAAAGATGTAATATCAATGAACGTTACTGACGTCATTTACAGACGCTATGCAATCATTCAGCGCCAAAAAGTTATGCGTTTTCTTGCTGTTAGTGATTGGGTGGTTCTACAGGGACAGGGTATCTAAATTTCCATGTTACGCGTCTACATTGATTTTCAATATTTTTTTCGCCTTTCAAACGTACAGAATATATATCATCAGTCATTAAATTCGGTAACAAACTACGTATGCTATTTCGACTTAATTTTTCTTTCGAATCATATATGGCGTGATATTCTTCTCAAATATCAGCAAAATTTACATGATTTAAATGTGTCGCTATTCGACGCTAAAAGAAAATAGCCTCAACTTTTGTCGTTGCGTCATTTCTTCTCTTTTTAATTAGGATTAACGCTGTGTCAACACAATTTAGGTCATTTAACGGCGTCCAGCGCACCTAACCTAGCTTTTCTGGGCCCTTGTGTATAACCAGTAATCACCTACCCATCCTAAACGTGTAATGTAAGCAATTCAATAAAATGCAATGAAAAGGAAATTTTGGAGGGCAGTGTATATACCTCATCGTGGAACATGCACTTTTGATAAATTATACCATGATACTATTGTAGTATTTTAAAGTTTATTTATAAAACATTAATGCACAAATTTGACCAAACCTCGATGACATTACAATACAATTTAAATAAACAACATATGTATAACAACATACATTTATTTAAAACAAATCACCTAGAATATCATTTGAATACAGAATCAATTATATAAGAATCAAATTCAGAATTTTCAAGTGAAGGTTTGAGTCATGACGTATAACGGCTACATATCGGCGCATTGAAATTCAATTTAAACATTTTAAATAATTTATATCACTATACAAAGCCTTTTTGTTGTTTTATACTAATTATGTTTTTTCTTTATTGTGAAACATTTTCTTAAGAATAAGTATATCATTCTTCATACTGCTTCCTGGTTCTCCTGTGCTGAGCTAGATTAATAGTTTCATGCTCAACAAAACATCGAGGTGGGATTTTTAACATATTCAAGCTTGACAGTTGAGAAAAAAAACGGACTATGCATCAGTCTCTATTCTGCTTCCTGATTCTCCAGTAAAAAGCTTGTTTAATAGTTTCAGGCTCAAGAAAACAACGAGGTTTTGGATCTGATTTCAACTGAGGCAAATCTTGTATTTTTTGTATTATATTTAACGCCGTAGATACACATGGTATAGGTCATATAAAATCAAAGAAATCCGCATGGTGCGTTCTTTTTTAGTGACATTATTGCTAGTGTGTTCCAACACAACAGCTTTTCACAGATCACAGGGAAAATAATAAAATATATAAACCACAGAAAAACAGAGATGCTTTAAAATGTTCAAAATTTAATAACTAACATTTCAACTAGACATAATTACATATAATAAACAAAACAGATAATTTTATGTACATAGTCAAAACAAAAATAAAATAAAATTTAACATAACAACTTGATAAACATTTCTGTAAATATTATCGAGTGCCTAAATTTTGACCCCGATCTTACCTTTTACATTTGCATCTAATATGTATATACACATTTTCCTAAAAAAATCGCTTCCACACCTATTGTACACTACGGCAGCGATTGTAAAATTGTAGAAGTAGGTTTATGTGTTAAATTTCAACGCATAATCCCCACAGCCAAGATGCAATCGAGCATTAATACTACTTTCGTATTCAATGTAATGAATATTCTTGCATAAAGGTCAAGTCGGGGTCAAACTTTACGCACAATACTGTCCTCTAAACATCCATGTTTATAATAACATTATAATACAATAAGGGACTTTAGTCAGTTATCTTTCCCTGATAAAATCTGAAGCAATCCAATTGGTAAGAAGGTCCTTACAATTGGAATCATCTGATTTTATCATAGAAGTCGTATGTAAGAATAAAAACAAATTTCATCTAATATCTTTCTTGTCAATGAAGATATTATAGAAAGTGATGAAAATACTAAAAATACCTAGCTTGAATTTCAAACAAATTAAATGATTTACAAATTTTTTTATTTAAGATTAATTTTGGCAAATTGACATTGAAAAGTAAGGTTAAAATCCGAGTAATCCAACTAATTGAACCTACCTATTTGAACAGTGTACAAGGGGAAATAACTGACTAAAGTCCCCTATCATAGAAAAAAACATATATAAGATAAACATTCCTTAACACCACTCACAGTTAAAAACCTATTTTATGAAAGTATGATTCTAGCCTAAAATCATGGTATTATTAATTTATTACAATACAGGGGTGTGGAAGTCCTATATCCGACCTGTCTGATCATACATTTATATCTGCCGACAAGTATATATGAGCTGCGCTATAGAAAAACTTGCTTTAACGACATTTTTTTTAATTTTATGTTTTTGCATTTTAATAAAGAAAAAAGTATGTATTGTGTGGAAATGAAAACCGTTTGCGGAAATACAGCTTACTTTTGATGCTACAGTAATCTTAAGTACCCATGCTATTCATTGACTTTGGTTTTGGAGGTTTTGGGTTATCCGATTCTGAATCTTATAAATGTGATGAAATTTGTCTTCATTTAATCATCAGCCATATTAATTATATTGAAAATAAACGTACCACCGAAAACAAATCAATGAATATTTAATCCAAATTTTTGGTGAGTACTGTACATATCAATATACCTAACATACATTTGTAGTTAAATAGAATGAATTATGGAATTGTTTAGCTGCCATCCAACATTGTTTTTAGTGAGGAATTTTAAACCTTGAATGGTCGGGTGTAAATCTTCGGTAAACATTATACATATAAATATATTTATAAGAACTCCTACCTCTATCAATGATTTATCTATACTGATAAGTTAGAAAATAATTCTTTTCAACAAATTTAAACATGTATTCAAGTCTATATACAGTGAATCAAACTTCCCACAGCAGTTATTTCTCTTTATTGAATTAACGACCACTGTCACAATGTAAATTTGTGAATCAGAGAGGCTGATTAAATTCAATATTTCCTATACATGTGAGTCTTCTTTTCAATAAGTTATTATGATCAAAGTATATTAAGGTAAAAAAAAATAGTTTGAATGAATAATTTGGAGAACCTTCGAAAATCCATCACAGTCATACACATAAAAATCATCGAAGAGTGTTGCTTGTAAAAAAAGAAAGTTTGACGTTTGCACCGGATCCCTAAAGTATGTAAAATGACATGAATATAATAAAAGAGCGCGAAATGAATATAAACATACTATTATGTTTAATTACATACATGTTATACTATTGCATTTGTTTGTTTGTTTGTTTGTGGGTTAAAAGCCATAGCAACACATTTTATAGGTCATAGAACGTGCACCTACTCACTCGACCTGGAAATGCTAAATCTCTGGATTTAGTTGTTAACCAACTACTGTGCGCATACTATCGTCAGTGGATGACAACTGCATACATACTTAAAACTCATTGGTAAGAGAGAGAATGGCCGTAGAAATAAATGCATAACCAACCTCCACGAAAATAAGCTCCGTCCGGGATTGGAATCCACGACCCCTCGATCAATATACTTGCGTGCTACCAACTGAACTAGCCGGGCGGCTAACTATTTCGTACCATATACTATTTTATTATAATGAATAGTTTAGATTCATTACATGCACCAAAAGCATCATATTAAGTGACATAAGTTTAACAACGCAGCTTGTTCCCAACCTTACACTCTTTCTAGTGTAATTTGTTTATAAACTAAAAATAATTGATGCACATAATCAGTCTTCATGACAAACTTTTATTAGCACGGGAAATACAGTCTAGCAAACTGGAATTTTTACAGGACCAAAAAACTGGCTAATATGTAAAAGTAGGTAGTTCATGTAAATGAACAATGTAACGACAACAACAATTTTTATTTATTGTAAAATGTAAGCTGAAAAAAAATGGTGGACCGTCGAACCACTAACAATCTAAAAGTCACTGGACTGAATGCAATTTCGATGAACTCGGTCCACGGTCCTCCGGCTAAATTCTAAGACTGTGCATTAGATAATTATACATACATTGAGTAAATCTTATTTCTTTGACTTTACTTGTAAATGAACATACTTTAGGCAACCAATGTTACACATTTAAATGTAAACATTTATCACATAGGACTACTAGGGTCACATGATTTATATGTAAGCAGTGATCAAAGTAGCAACATGTGACATAACCGCAGTGAGAAGTTCAACAGTGAGCAAGTTTGATACAAAACTGATAAAATTAAAAAAATCAACATTGGACGTCAAATAAACCAATCCCGGTCAGATAGAAACATCTATCACTGAAATTTATAAAAGTAATTGCGTATTTGTAAAGGTACTAGTTCACAGATTTGGTTAAGATTTTTCAATATTTTCAAAATACCATTCAGTGTCTGTAATTGTGTCAAAAATTAGTTCTTTATATGTTAGGACGAACTGACCTACAGATCGCATGAAATATACAATAAAAGTCAATACCGTAACATACGGGGTAGATTTTTACTACTTGAAACACCATCATTTGTACTTAAATGTCAATTTGCCCCAAAATTGTCTTTATCAAATCACTAATTTTATGCATAAAATGTGTCTATGCAATTTTGCTAGTTTCAAAAAAAATTGATGATTAAGTTGAAATCTCTGAATGAGTACCTTTAACAGTAAACTTTTAAAGGACAGTAAATAATATCAATACCTCAAAGTTCTTTGATCTGTACAATATATAACCATCAAATGGTCTTTAAATAGAACAAGGTAAACCGACTGGATATTTCTAGTGAATAACAACAAAACATAACATATAAATCATCTAACATAAATTTCTGACATGATTGGCCTAACTACATATATACTAATGTAACAATGTACATGATAGACTATATAACTACATATACAGTATATCCTCTGCTTAGTGGGCCTCCGCAAAACAAATTATCTGCACAACAACAGCTTTTGATATTTCCTTTTGGCATAACTTTAATTTATTTAAAACTCTGCAAAACAAACACCTCTATAAAAGCAACATACATCAGTCTCAGTGGATGTTATTTAAGAGAGATGGTTCTGTATATACATATCCGAACTATACAATACTATGATATTTTCATGTCCCAGTAACAATGACAGCGTACATTTTCAAAAAATTTCATTAATAATACAATAAATGGATGTAAGATCTGAACAATTTACTTTAAACAACTAATAGCTGAGATACTCATATAACAATATCTACATTTCTGAAAGTATGTTATAAATGTATTTAAATACCAAATTTAAATATAAAAGTAGTGCTCATTCAATTGTTAAAAGACTACCAAAGATTTAAAAAAACACCCACATTTGAATATGCCATTTAAAAGTTCATCTGTTTTCGGCAAAGATCATTACAGAATATTATCAAGTAACACAAATCTGGAAAAACTTCAATCAATTACTTAAATGTAGTAATGAGATAATTTACAATCATGAACTTAATTGATACCTACAGTTTAACCATAAACTAGTCAATCACATATTTTTACATGTCTGAATGGCCGCTACACGTCTTGAAATTAGTGTTTTTACTAGATTTAGAGAATTTCACTTGAGGAAAGTTGATGAAAAAAACCCACATTTTTGCACATACCTCAATTAACAGGGGTCTCCAAATCTCAGGGGATTCCAATCGGGATATGCATAACCCCCTTTGTCGCTTTGGTTTGAAGAGGGTTCCGCGCCACTCTTTGCTAGAAAAAAAATCAGGGTCAATAGCGCAGAAGAATGGTGCAACAAAGTGATAAAAACATATGTTTTCAGTCTCTTTAAAGTACCAGCAATTAAGACCTCACTTGTGGAAAAAAATAACTGAATGAAATGCAAATTTTGAGTTAAAAAATAGCATAAATTGCATTTTATGTCATTTTCGCTTCACTCCAGTGCTGCCATGATTACTGCAATCAGAGTACACCTGGCATGTTACATGACTCAATATTTCTAGGAATAACTTGGCTAATTTGCATATCTGTCAGTCTATACATTAACGGAATGCGAAAATCTTGAAATAGCCATACTGCTAAAATTTGTAAAAAAATGTATTATTTTCCATGTCGCATGCAGTAAAGGGTTAATAGGAAAACTGTATGTATATTTAGGGGCTGTTTAATTTACACCCACCTATTGCAATCCTTGTAATCTACAGTTCATAGGTCATGTGATTAAAGATTACCAACAAATGTATGAATCCAGTTTTTGGATTTATGTATCATATATATACTGAAATATTTACAGAATTTCCCACTTCTATATTACATATTAAGTTAATATCAAATTGGTTGATAGTATTTGTTACATATGTTTCCGTTCTCTTTGATTTCTATAAACCATCCAAGCAAGGTCATCAAAAGTAAAATAAAAAATATTGTGCCGGTACTTTGTTTTTAAAACTGAACTACGTAATGTTTAAAATTTAGTCCTACTAATGATGTATGATTGTATCATAGATAAGTACAGTTTTACTGATTGCCATTTATAACAAGTTCTAAGTCATGAGGCCAGGATCTATACTGATAGTACCAAATTTAGACTTTATATAATCATGTAAGTAATCAAAAGATTCTTTCTCAAACATACTTCCGTTAGTGTCTGCATTAATACAGGAATATAGTTGTAATTTACAGTGTTTATATAGAACACTTTCAATAAATCTTTGAAACCATGCAGCTGTCATGTTCACTCCATCCAGTGTAATTGATACTTTTTTAACACTAGGATGAAGTAAGAAACTAACATTGTCTCTTATTGTAACATTTTTCAGTTTAATTGATTCTATTCTAGATAGATATTGAACATTAGTTATCAATGTAACTACCAAATGGTCATCTAACTTATCCTCCCCATTTATATCTACAAATTTTAGTTCTAATGCGTTCTGAATAGAATTGACTATATTAATGTAACTTCTAGCAATGCTCTTGGATTTTGGTTCTAATTCAATGTACTCTAGAGATGAAGTATTTATATTGGTACATACAATATTGGTATTTTCAATATGTAAATATACAAGCTCATTACATTGAACTAATTCAAATGAACCACAGACATCATCGTTCTCCAACTCACCCCAAAAATTTGTAAACCTGCGATGTTCAGTACAGTCTACAGATATCAAGCTTACATGTTTTAGTTGACTATTATTTGAAAGAAACTTTGTAAGATATAGTCTATCTTCATGTGACATGTAAATGCGTCTAAGAGACAATGATGTAAGATAATGGAGATCATCTAAAGGTAAATAAAGTGGTGAATTAAGATCAGTATTAATACTTATAATTTGTAATGATGATTTATGTTTTTTTATCAGTTCTTTGAATTCTCTGCAATGTCTGACAATATGGCTATCATATTCATCATCACAATTAAAATGCAACCCTTTTAAATTGATTATTTCATCGAATTCATCAAAATATTCTCCAGTATCTGACCATAATAGTCTAACATTATTTATATGTGATAAAATCAACTCCTTCAAATAATTACTTTTAGTATCAGTTACACGATAACCATCAAATATAAAATCTTCAAGTGGTAATGATTCTCCAATCTGATCAGATCCTTCAATTTTACATTCTAGAATCAAATCTTGTAAAGATAACAATTGATCCATCCTACCCCTTGAAACATCATCTGTAGAGAAAATTGACAATACTCTAGTTAAGTCTAAATCTTTTGATATTAATGAGTAAATTCTAGTAATCAATGTTACAAAATTGTCTATATATAAGCCAGCATAGAATATGAGGAAATTTTCATACTTCAATACATCATTTATAGTTCTACATTGGCTGAAAAGTTTTAACACGTCACTGGTATCACGGTTAGATACATATATAGCAGCAAAAAACTCAAGATAACTTTTATGCAAAAAACTAAGTTTACATTCTTTTGGTCCACACTTTCTCAATATTTTTTTCATAGACAAAATTCCAATTTTACAGAAAAAGTCTGTTTCTGCTTCAGACAAACTGTATGGCTTTTTCGCCAGTTGATCCCTAGTAAATACAAGACATGTTATATCAGTATTTTGCTCAAACAATATATTATATGACAACAAACATAATTGTTCTATTAGTGAGAAATGATCTTTAAAATGCTCAAGCTCAGACAACCTATCAGGAAGTTTTAGTTTAGAAGTTTTAGAGGGCTTAGATTGTTGAATGTAGATCCCTTTGTTATGAGCTAATTTGAAAAGCATGTCCATGATGTTTCCATATATTATGGATTTGGTCATAGATTGTAATGGACGGTCAAACCATAGCATAACCAAGTGAGATGTAACCATGGGAATATTCAACTGATCAGACATATTGACCTGCTCAACTGTTTCATAGAAATCATATAGACTTTTGTCATCATCAAACTTAGTATTTATCAAACTGATTAATTTTTCAACATAGGACTTTGTTTCTAATTCACCCAAGCCAGTCATTTGTACCTGGTGATCTAGGTCTGTTTGAGATAATCTCACATTTTCTATTTTGTATGGCCTACAAGTTGTAAGATAAACACATTTCAGTGATATGGGCCTAACTGGTATTTCATACCGTTTGTCCGTAGATTTAGGGATCCATTCATCAAGTCCATCCATGATAACAAGGGAGTCATGATTTTCCAAAATTGTCTCAACATCGCTATACATTTTGTTCCATTTGTCATTGTTTTCCGAGAAAAATAACTCATTAACTACAATTGCTATTAAATCAATATAATGAGTATCTCTTAAATTAACATAAAAGACAAACTGAAACTTTTTAAGATAATCAATGTACTGCTGCATATTGCTTTCCTCTAGTTGTTCCCCTAACTTTGACTTGCACCATAACAGAGATAAAAACTTACAAAATGATGTTTTACCGACACCAGCATCTCCTGTCAAGTATATATTTTTACAATCTTTACCTTTGACACGAAACAAATCAGAACAGGTTTTTACTTCCTCACTTTTGTCCGGAGATTGATTAGTTTGTTGTTTTTCAACTTTGTGATAGTTAACAGCATACATTGTAGGTATTTCATACAATCGTAAAATATTTCCTTTTTCATGTTCTAGCAGAGGACACATAGGTAAACTTGAAAAATTATCTTCCTGGTAAGTCTTAATAAGTCTTCTCTGAATATCTGAAAGTATATAATTGATCACAAAATATATTTCAAAAATAAATCCAACTACCCTAATCTCTAAGTGGCAGAGCATTCACTTCAATAACGGGAGGTCAAGAGTTTATTTAATTTTTATACCAACAAAGCTTCGGCAGACTCGCTTCTACCATTCTCAACATCCAGTGCTTAAAAGAGTTTGGAGGTAAGATCGTTATTCCATAGTATTATGCTCGCTGTAATAGTTTCATTTTCATATCCTGTCATAAAATATCATAAATGGTTAATTTTATTATCTTGTGAACGATGCTATATTGACAATTTTTTCACGTCTTGCATTGAAAATGAAATGGCATAATTTTAAACCAATATGCATAACTGATCTTAAACTGAAAATGTTAGCAAACATTATGTGATTTTGTCTCACATTTTCACATCAAAAAGTACTGATTTGTTTAATGATTGTGGTAAAAAAAGAAAAAAATGTCTATACTTGTACACTTATTACAGAACTATACAGCCTGTAGTATTGCATGAATGAGTCAATGTAGAATTGCCCATGTTCCGGAAAGTAATATAGATGATAAAAAAGTAACCGATTTAATGCTCTGTACTTCTCACATTATATATCCGAAAGCAATCTACCATTTCAAGCTTTCAAATTATAAACTAGTAGAAACTTTGCCACATCTAAAGTCTAGCAAATGAATGAACTAGATCAATAACCTGAATGTAACGGTAGATGTTACATATAGAAGATCCAGTTTTATAGTTTGTATAGATACATATTCATTATTGTACTAGCAATTGTGTGTTATGACACCTGAAGGGAAGACAATCTTGAACACAGGGACAAACCTTCCCATTGTAGCAATCCTCACTACAGTAAAGTTCAAATATTTAGACCACTTTTTTATTTCAGAATGATGCAATAAAGACAATTATTAAGACTCAAATCCTTACATTGTGAACAAAAAAGGGTCTTTATAATAAGTGTATCAACCATGCATATGTTTCTAAAAGACGTCATCAATTAGCACTATTTATAGCGCATTTTTTCTACACAATTGAAATCGCTTGTGCATGTGATAGGATCATTATAATTGATAACGCCCAAATATCACAGATAATAGAAGATTTAGAGGAACCATCGTTTAGACAGGAGATACATGTATTGTGCAGAATATAATATCACAAACAAATAAACAAAAACAAAACATCAACGTCCGTCCAAAATTTTAAGATTTTTAATGTTTAAAAGTAAAAAATGAACTAACGGATAATAAACTAGGATCACAGAAATTTGTGGTATTAGAAAATATTTAAAAAATAGTTTTGGCTTAAAATGCAAGGCCTAGAACTTTGTTTTTTTGCATGTAGCATTACTAGATGGTGCTTCACTAAGATTGTTCAAATTATGCCGATGGGGTTATAAAACAATGTTAAAAATATTTTATTCCTTAACTGCAAGGCCGAGAGTTTTGATATATGGCATGTAGCATCACTAGAAGGTGATTTACTTAGATTGTTTAAAATGTCCCTATTGTCGAAAATGGCCCCGCCCCATATGTCTCATGATTTACATAGAGTTATATAAGGAAAATTATTATATAAAAATCTTCTTCTCAAATTCAACAAGTCATAGAGAGTTTTTTGATTGTGGTTTTATCTTAAGTTTTCTGCAAAGTTTGTTTAAATTATGACCCTTGTTTGAAAATTGGCCCTGCCCCTTAGATCACTGTTTTCCACAGCTGAAACTGTAGTTTCAAACAATGCAAACTGACCAAAGTCATCCTTTATTAACATTTTGATCTCTAAAAAAAGAAATTTAATGTTGCGTTTGGACTGACAACCGGAGGATTATGTTTTCATTTCATTCTAAATGTCTTCTTTGTTTAGCCATATTTTCCCAACCATGTCTATACACTTGATGAATCTCATACAATATATAATAAAATAAGAAAAAAATATATGCAAATCATCAAAGGGTGTAATGATTAAAAGTTAGAAATGTACTAACGGATTATAAACTAGGAGTACAGGGCCCTGTTTCACGATCGCTCTCATCACTTACATAAATAAAAGATTGTCTTTAATATTTTGACCTTAACATGTGGAGAATATTACGTACAAAATAGGAGTTCACTCCCCTTGTAGGGACTGAAACTTTGTGATTGGGTTTGTTCCCATTATGCCAGATTGTAGATAATTGATAAATCGATAATGTACAGTGTCATAAACCGATAGAAACTCGATATGATAAAGATGATGACTAAAATTATAGGACATCCATGGTGTAACACTAACTGATAAGATCGGACAATAGATTAGTGTATGATATGGTATTACGTGACTGAGCAAAATATTTTTTTTAAATAAAAGCCATTATTATACTATGATAGTAACGTCGTTGACAATACTTTAGACCTACTTTCAAAATACTGAAATATACAAATTTCGTATTTCAATTACATAGCTTGATCAAACTCAAAATACTGAAATCATTATTAATACTGAAAACTTTCATCCATGTGTTAAAGTTTGGGCTCTGATAATATTAGTATATTTCTGCAGTAAATTGTACCCGGGAATTTGGTATAATGTTATGTAAATCTCTGGCTGCACAAAACAAATATCTTTAAGTTACGTAAATGGTAATTGACTTTTATTGATAAGAAATAATTGATAATGATTGTTCTTAGTGCAGTGCAATCTCGTTCATTAAACATAATTTGTCTTGAATCATGATTTTGAAGAGCGACAAAAAAGTATATTTATGAATATAACATACTTTTCAGGGAGTTAAGTTTTTTAGACGGTCATGTAAATTTTAATCAGTAACCATGGTAATGATATTTTTACGCGATGTAATATTGCCGGGGATAGACAGTAATCCAATCAGTGCCATCCTGTAATAATTAAAGTTTTATGTTTGGTGACCGCTGTATAATGACCCCTTTATCAATAACACAATCAACATTAGGGGTATAATATGTATCAGTTCATAACAATGATAATTAAAATATACCAATTATGCTAATAATCTTATCTTAGATATACATGTGTCTACAGTATTGTTTTAAGTGAAGTATGGATTTTATATGAAATCTCGGGTAACAAAATATGAATTTCACTTCGGTTATGTCTCTTTTGAAATGGGTCTGCTTATATTGCCCCTACAAGGCGGCTGAACCCACTTTTCGAAAATCTAAACAACAAACACACGAAGAAGAAACACGAATGTTAGTATGGATCAGGGTAAATTTGTCAAATTCCCAAAATAAAAGTCATTGCTGTGGGAATCATGAATAAATAAATAATAATGCTTACATGTTTTAAAATCGTGCTAACTGTAATAAATTTTCGTGCTTCAATCACCCAGACCATAATCAACGCAAGAACGTTTATTATTCAAAGTGCTTTTCAAATCAGTCATAAATTTAATATACAATAATGTAACTTAGGGAGAAATACGTCACACTGAACATTATTAACTATTGTTTATTTTACTTAGAAATGCAACTTAATAATTTCTGATCATCGCACATAATTTTACATGTGTACTAGGTATTTTCATCGAAGTATAATATTAAAATATGAGGAGCTGTCGTATTAAGTTCATTAAAATGTTATCAAATTCTAACATCAACCACTCTTTTTATAAAACATGTACACTGCTGTTTTCTTGAAGCGAGTACATAACCTCAGAGACATAGATATTCTTATCTATGTCTCCGATCGCATACACAACAATTAACGTTACATGTAATGACCCAAGTGCGCCTGTACTCAAACTCGCGAATTTCTTAAATTTTCTATTTCAACGATTTCGTAACAAAAATGGAAGCAAGAAGACAATATTTACCATCTTAAAGCTTAGTATCCATAGAATGTGCATGTAGGAGGAAAAATTCGATTTTAATGCAAACATTTATAATTGAAAATAGAAAAATTGCATGTCAGCAATATTTTTACTCTATTTTTAATATGACTCACAGTAGTTAATTTTAAACTGAAATGGAAGCAAGAAGATGCCACTTAAACTCGTTTAAAATATACCAGATTAAAGATGATTGACTAAACTTTGTGCCTGCAGGAGATAAAATATTTGCATATTTCAATATAATGTCGAAAATTATGATTATAATATTTTTACCCTACATGTATATTCTGTATGATAAATTTCTCTATTGATTGAACCAATATCGATTTTATCTATCTCAACAAGGGGGACAACTTTCGGCGGATTATCACAATAAGTTGGGTATGCTATTTGTATCTCAATAAATATTCTAAGTGGATTTCACGAACCCTTTCTTACTTAAGAATAAATTTAGGGTTGATATAAGCGACCAAAACTTAAACCATCAAAATTACTTAAGCGTACTAGATATCCAATGTGTGTTAATTATGAACTCCATAGCGTAAACAGTTAAATTGTGCTTGAAACAATGTTTTTGTCTGGCATAGGTTCGAACCGTGAATGTTATTTTTTCACTTTTGGTCAATTCTTTTTTCTTTGTCAATCATTTGTGAATTTTATTATGCACACTTATCTTATATTCACTTCATTGCTGTACTTGTAGAGTTTATTCTTTTCCGAAATGACAATGTTACAAACTGTGCATCAGCGAAGATTGAATAATTAGTGTTAAGTAGGTAATTAGTGGAATCAGGGTATAGTAATAACATTCATACGAAATCTCATATATTTTAGGCCATTATCAAAGCTTGGAAACGAGCGTTATTTATTTTGAAAAACAAAACAAACTGCAAAATTGCAATGCAAACTATCATGCCCGTCTTGGTTAACAATATGGTATGTCTAACTTGTTACAAGCACGTGATAAAAGTACCTTTTGCTGGTTTACAACTTTTTGAATGTGAGTAAATGTTCCAAGCAGTTACACAAAAGTATAACATGAATTGTAATACACGGATCACTCAGTTATTGCCCGTTTGGTAAAAATCCTACATTGAACAGTTCGAAAATCGCTTAAAGGGATATACAGGCAAAAGTTCGACTTCATATTTCCTGATTTTAAATTATACTTTTAAAATTGTAAATGCAAAAGACACATTGTTATATTACTCGGCAAAATATTACTTAATTTTCTCGTAATATTTGGGGTGTTCCTAACTAGACCCACGTAGGTCAGGTTAGCTAAAAAATATGTGACTGGGACTGTGATTTTGGGGTCATATGCGGCAATGACGTTACATCAAAACACGAGGTTAAAGTTGCGTTAATAAATTGTGTTTTGTAATTGATTGAGTAAAGATGGGATAATTGATTGTGAATCCCTCGGTAAAGTAATTATTCTTTCGACAATCGATTATTGAGGCGAAAAGCTTTAACTTGCGGTACGAGTAGATTTTGGTTCTAGATAAGCAGATTGTGTGTTTTATGCAGTCTTAACTTATTACTGATTATTTCATTGCAAATCTTATTTTTACCGCTTTCGTGTAAACTGAAAGTTGATGTGTAATCAACCGGAAATAAACGGACGGTAACTATGTTTTAAGCTACCGATGAAATTGTTGTCTGCTGTCATGAATTCCTTCAAATCTAACTAGACAAGACTTTAAAAGAATCTAGTGCTATTCCGTACACACTCATCCATATCCAAGAATGCACAAAATGACATTAAGATAAGTCAGCTCAGTACATTTTGATACTTGTTACAGTCAAAAAAATCTTGGCTCTTCGAGGTCTGCAAGTGTTAGTTACATTATATCAGTTTGATTCACACGATTTGTAATTAATGGAGGAAATCATCAATTACTAAAATGAATTTAATTTGTAACTAAACAGTTTGGTATACTGATTAATTTGTTAGAAATTCTAAGTTAACTATGTTTTGTGTCATTCCAGGTCCAGAATTTCATGAAGCTGTAGACCGGAATTTTTTCAGGACACACCGATTTTGACAACAAACTGGACCTGATATCACGAACGCTCTCATAACAAAATAAATTTAGTCTTAAATATATATACTTAACAACTTTTCTAATTATACTAATTTCCCCTGCAGATAATTTCAACTGTTGTTAAAATATCTAAATGAAATTTCATGAGTCAACTATGGGATACTATATATTTCATGTGACACAAAATACGTCAATATCCACCGTGTAGTTACCGACTTCCAAGATGCACGTGCATTTCGTGCTTTTTACTCGTATGAGACAAACGGTTTGCATTTACACATTTATTCTGTACATGCCGAAATCTATAGCGATTTACACATAATATCTGTGGTTGGTTGTAAAATGGGTATGGTAAAACTAAACCTGTGAACATCATTATCTCTGAAAACTAATACATATATCTTCTGCATGGTTGCCTAATATGATATATTGTCATTGCTCAGGGGGTCACATGGAGATGACTTTTGTTTCGATCAATCAATTATTGACACACATATTTCATTAGGAAGAAACACTAGTACTAGCATCCTGATTTTGTGATTTATATTTTAGATTGAGGTATGCAAGCTTATTTGATGGTTGTGTTATTTACAGGCTATGGTTAGACACTTTTTGCAGATGTATAGTTACGAGGTAAACAAGTTACAAAACATAAGATTGTGTCATAAATATTAAAATTATAATTGGTCACCAGTACATGACCCTCATAACAAAGTAGCCAGATATTAATTAAGTGAGTAGGCGATCAGGAATTTATGTATGTTTTAAATCAACACCAAGTTTGGACAACTCAACCAAAGAACAACTCATTCCATATTAAGTTAATTGATTTGAAATAGTACTTTTATCATGTAGGGGCGAAATTTGTGAATATGATAGTCAAACCATACATGTAAAACACAAGTTATTAAAGAGAATTACGTCTAAATCAATAGCCATTATCTTCACATACTCATACAGAACGTTACTTCATCTGTGCATGGTTTTAACTAGAATTTAACAAAATTATTGTTTAATCCAATTCTTTTGTGAACCTGCTTGTGAAAGGCTAATTGCTAATGTGTTTTGAACCAACTGATGGAAGCATTCTTCTGTTGTGTTTATCTTCAAGGTGATCATTACTTAAAGAATGAGGATATTGTAAATGATAATTTCACAATTTTCTTAATAACTACTCGTATCGTATCGTATTGTATCGTACATAATCATATCGTCTCTTTTCGTGTCGATGCCTATTTGATATTGTGATGACCGTATTGTCTCATGCCTAACAAATATACTTATGATACTTAACTCGAAGTCAGTAGTTTGATTGTACTATCCATTATGGATAGAAACTCATATCACAAAACTATGGAAAAATGACCTACATCAGTTATTAATTTGAACCGTTCACACTTTTTGAGTCCTTAAATGTCACACTATAATCTCTGAGTGGCCCTCTACAGAGCAATTCCTCTTCACAACAACAGCTTTGATATTTCTCTTACATAAAATTTGGGTAAAATTTTAATTGAATTTGACCTCTGCAGAAAAGCGACCTCTGGATAGCAACATACTTTAGTATCTACCATTGGGTGTTATTCAGAAAAAGGTTTCACTCTATGAATACATTTAAAACATGTATCCCCTGTACCACTCACATAAGAACTAGACTCTCGTGGCAAATGTTACAAGAATATTGAGCACTTCTTTTTTTGTAAACATGAAATTAAGCCTATCTATCTCAAAGGTAGCACAGCATTGAACATTAAGGTTGTATACATTATCAGTAAGACGGAAAATCCACTATCGTTATCAATCATACTCGTCATTTACAATTACACCAACAGGACACTCATTAAAACAAATCAAAATTAATATTAAATATTCTATTGTCATCTTGGGACCTCTGTCCTGGGTAACTTCATTGTACAGGATTTTGGTTTCTTTCTACAAACTGTAAAATTAATCAATGCTTTGAAAAGATAAAAAAACCATATACACTCTTTAGGGGGATTGCAAAAAATATGGATAACAGTCAAGAATGTCGGCCAAGTTTCGGAGATGTTTATTACATTTAATTATATTGTATTTTATGCATAGATTAACTAAAATAAAACACTAGTCAACCTTTGTATTTACTGTATAATGGCTAAAAAGTTTGTCAAATTTAAAACTGAATGAAATTTACTTTACTTGATTTACAGTCCGACTTGAAAGTCGAAGTGAGTAATATGAGGATGGATTATAGCACCACGTTGTAAAGGTTACTTCACGGCGATCAGCCAACCTACTCACTGATCAAGAGTTTGGTGGTTAGAAACGTTGACTTTATCTAATATAAAAATGGTTTGACTTTCATTACTTGCTTCTGAAAATTATGAACTGTTTATATTACAAGTTTTTGTTAAAATCTACAAGCTATGAATCTTAAATAAAGACACCACTAATGAATTTAGCACTTAGTATGTCATGTCTCGAAAACAAAATAGCTGAATATAGGTGTAACTGTTTAAGCGAAAAAGGCTACGGAATCTCATTTATTGTTGTTTACATGATTTTAGATTAAGGGGAAAATGAATAAATTGAATAAAAGTATGATTGCAGTGTGTTATAATACGAACAATGATAATAATAATAAAACACCGTCGGATTACGGTGCGATTCGGTGGCGAATATGTATAACAATTAAAATCAATGGAATTGATGAAATTAATTAATCGATGTTCTGTTGGAATAATCTCAAAAATCTTAACACACTAAGCGTCCCTTCTGCGGAATTCTCGTGGTCTAGGGACTCTATAGCCAGCCAAACATAACTTTAGACAAACGTTAACCATTTGTTTATATTTAAGTAATGTTCGAATTCCATTCAGTTTAGTCTACCCGTTCCCTCGATTAAAATTTTACTCATAACTTAGGCTATTTAAGAACGGGTATGTTTGTGAAACGCACTTTAACTTAAAAAATGCAAAGAAAGAAAATTTAAGGTCAATCTAGAAATTTAAGATAGGAATGCGTTCGTGAAAACAGGCCCTGATCTTTTTGGTTAAGGTTAGCATATTTAGTAATTTTATTCGGAAATTACGTATTGATAAATTGTTAACTACACTGTAATTAATAAATTGATAAAAGATCTTTATTACGTGTAATGTAAATTATACATGTCGCAATTTCAATGTTCTACTTTTTAGTATCTTTTTTTGCCATTTCTTAAACAAGGTTTTTTTATCTAGATCTAATCATAATTTCGTATAATGGCATTACAGTAAAGTTCCGGTATTAAGACCACTTTTGTTATGGCATTATTTAAATAGAAATTTTATCATATTATCATCTTAAACGTTGTAAAGTTGTTTTATTAATTTATTTACTGGAGTTAACGCCGCGTCAATACAATTTAAGGTCATTTTACGTCGTCCAGCAGCTCACCTTACCTAGCTTTCCTGGACCATTGTCAATAACCAGTACTTACCTACCCTTCCATAAGGCCGGAAACATCTCCATATTATGTAATCAATGGAGGAAAATCAACACTATTGTCAAATTTTTATGAAAGGGTATAACCTCCCCTGGTGGGATTCGAACCCGCACCCCTCAGGAACGAATATCCAAATCCCAGCGCGCTACCAACTGCGCTATCGACCCGGGTTAAACGTTGTAAAAAGCAACAATGTCAACTTAATAAGCGAGTCAATTTTAATCCTTCCTTGTTTAACTCGTCAGCTTAGAACATAATCGCTCTATATTTAACTCGTAGTATAAGCTGTCAGCGTTATAAGAGAACCCTTGATAATCGAGATGATCGGTTATTATGCCTCACGAAACGGTCCGAGATTTTGCATTTGCCATTTCACAAAATCTGATACCATTCCATCAGGGGCGGCGTCCCGCTTTGGCGCGGACGCCAATAAAATAATTGAGTAAATAAGTGAATTCTATATTTGATTCTGGAACAAAGTTACCAAACACTACAAATATGTAGCACATAACTTCAAAGAGTAAGTGTTTTCATAAATTATTACCTTTTCTTTCTTCATGTGATAGCTGTGTTTTACATTTTGGTTCCTCAAGTGCTTCTACTCTAGACGTAAGTGCACCAATATCTGATCGTACTTCAGCTATTTCACGTCGCCATTCTTTTATATCATTTTCAAACTTTTCTTTGAGTTTGTCATCGATCACTGCTGACTCGGTTTTTTTTATTTCTGCTTGCAAATTACCAAATCCACAGTAGCTGCTAAGCTCTTGTAGAATCTAAAAATATTTATATAAAAACTTAATTTAAGTTTGTTTCTATACATGATCAGTCGGCTCCTTAAGAATATTGTTACATAATCTCAAAAACAATGAAATGTCATATATGCAAGTTAACTTTAAAATGCTTCGTACGTGCCTTTAGTCGAAAAAAGGAATCCCAAGGATATAAATCATGTAAACCATGTATCGGTGAATAAGAAAGATCTGTGAAAATATCCTGATTTTCAAAGCATAGACAGCAAACGAATGCGTTTGCCTCCTTCGTTCTGTTTGCTTTGTTTTCCGGTTTTGATGGAAGTTAATGTTTTTATACCTGCTTTGTTTTCCGGTTTTGATGGAAGTTAATGTTATTATACCATGTCATTTTACGTGAGAATGAATATATTAACAGTTTGATTTTTAAATAATGGTCGGTAGAATAATATAGAGTTCAGTATAATTATATGGGTAGTCAGTATCATTATATTATTTGTCAATAGAACTTTATAGCTAGTCCGTAATTTTTTTATAGAATTAACTAATCGATTAAATAAGTGATATAATCGTACATAGCTGTCTTATCAATCAACTTGCGTTATGTAGTTTTATAATTCATAATTTTGAAAACAATGGAAATGGGTAAGTTTTTTCTACAATATTTACCAAACATAACTCTCTCCATTTTGTGGTTAAAACTGTCTCATTTTCCAACACGCTTCCACTATGCGCCAACTGAAATAGGTAAACGAACACATGTACATATATTGCATTAAGAATTGAGTTAATGAGTAGTAGTGAGTTTGACTTAAAACTTTAGATTTCTATAGTATTGCTACGGCTCTCAGACGTAAAACTCTTCGTATCTGAGCCATAACTATGTACTTTTGAATATATATAACGACGACACTTTCTTAATACTGTGGTAGGTGAGATAATGACCATAGCAAATATTTCATTAACAAACCTTACAATAATAACATGGTTTGATCAGGAAATTGAATCCACGACCCGTGAATATACCATCAAAGAAACAACATGACAGTCTGTTGAACGTATACTATCGTTTTCAGTAATTTTGATAAATGGTACTTACATCATTTCTGCATTGTTTAAGTTTGGTGATATATGCTTCCACTCGTTGGTCTGAGGGTTGAGGATTTAACCATACAGGATCATTAGAGGGACTTAAACCACAAGCATTCCTTAGTAAACAAGTTAATAAGGTGATGTCAAATTTGTCCGACGATGGTGAGTTATCAATAGGAGGTAGAAGTTGAAGTTGTGCAGTAGTAGGTTTATTTCTTGAAGATAGAAGATTGTTAAAATCTCTCTTTCGATCAGGGTTCTTATCTAAATAAACCTTAAAATTCTGACCAACAATGTGATCAAAGACCATTCTTAACACATAGGTCCCTACTTGTATCAATAAATATTGATATCTAAATACATATTTTTCATCTGAAATAAAACATGAAACACCATTATAAAACTTTTAGTTTATGTACAATGATCTCTCTTGTGACCATATTTCAAGGTTTGTGTGCAAAGGCCTTTCACGTTATCATATTTCAAGGATAATATGAGTTATCTAGCAAGTGACAATATTTCAAGGTTTATATACAGTGACCACTGACGTGACAATATTTCAAGGTTTATATACAGTGATCTCTGACGTAACCATATTCCAAGGTTTATTTAAAGTGATCTCTGACGTAACCATATTCCAAGGTTTATTTACAGTGATCTCTAACGTAACCATATTTCAAGGTTTATGTTCAGTGACCTCTAACGTGACCATATTTAAGGTTTACGTACAGTGACCTCTAACGTGACCATATTTCAAGGTCAACGTACAGTGACCTCTAACGTGACCTTATTTTTAGGTTTTCGTTCAGTGACCTCTGACGTGACCTTATTTTAAGGTTTACGTACGGTGACCTCTGAACTGACCATATTTCAAGATTTATGTTCAGTGACCTCTAACGTGACCTAATTTTAAGGTTTATATACAGTGACCTCTAACGTGACCATATTTCAAGGTTTATGGACAGTGATCTCTAACGTGACCATATTTCAAGATTTATGTTCAGTGACCTCAAACGTGACCATATTTTAAGGTTTATATACAGTGATCTTTGACGTGACCATATTTCAAGGTTTATGTACAGTGATCTCTAACGTGACCATATTTCAATGTTGATGTACAGTGATCTCTAACGTGACCATATTTCAAGGCTTATGTACAGTGACCTCTGACATGACCATATTTCAAGATTTACGTGCAGTGACCTCTGACATGACCATATTTCATTGTTTATGTACTGTGATTTCTAAAGTGACCATATTTCAAGGTTTATGTTCAGTGATCTCAGACGTGACCATATTTCAATGTTTTTGAACAGTGATCTCTGACGTGACCATATTTTAATGTTGATGTACATTGATCTCTAACGTGACCATATATTATTGTTTATGTACTGTGATTTCTAAAGTGACCATATTTCCAGGTTTATGTACAGTGACCTCAAACGTGACCATATGTCAAGGTTCATGTACAGTGATCTCTAACGTGACCATATTTCAAGGTTTATGTACAGTGACCTCTGACGTGACCATATTTCAAGGTTTATATACAGTGACCTCTGACGTGACCATATTTCAAGGTTTATATACAGTGACCTCTAACGTGACCATATTTCAAGGTTCATGTACAGTGACCTCTGACGTGACCATATATCAAAGTTTATGCACATTGAACTCTAATGTGATCATATTTCAAGGTTTATGTACAGTGATCATTAACGTGACCATATTTCAATGTTTACGTTGAGCAACCTTTCACATAACTCTAAGTACATCCCTTATCATACGGAGAAACAATTGTCCAGAGAAAGACGGACATACAGACAGAATAGTCTCAACAGACAGACGGACAACATCATAATTTTAAAAGTTCACCTTTATGTTATTAAGCATATAAGGCAAACAAAATATTATAGATACTATTTAGTTGTATAGTTTACATACAAGTTAATCATTCAACAATTACAATGTACAGAACTAGAAAGAAATGAACTTTGCAAACACGTAGAACAAAATACTTTGAGTATAGACATTGTTGCCAACAACGTTACAATATACATACAAAAATATCAAATATATTAGTGCAACACGTTTACTTACCTGGTCCTGGGTTTCTTTCGACCCCTCCCATTACCAGAAGTATGCCGATAAAAGATAAAGTTCCAATCATTATGCCGTAGTCTTTAATTATAATAGCAACTAAGTCATCACCACTAAAATCTGTACTTAATTAAGAGTCCAATACTTCAAAATATTGTCATTCGTTACACGTATATAATCTGAAAATAAAAGTTATACTATGTAACATAGAAAAGTGTTGTTACATAATGTATGTACCATGTAACATAATGTCGTCATGTCATATCATATGTTTACAATACAGTATAACCTCTGCGGAGCAGCCCTACACAAAACAAATCCTCTGCACAACAACAGCTTCTGATATTTCCCAAAGGCTTAATTTTAATTGAATATAACCTCTGCAGAACAACAACCTCTGAACAACAACGCATTTTAGTCCACCCAGTGGGTGTTGTTCAAGAGAGGTTGCATACCAAGCAGGCATCAATTTATTCGATCTTTGTACCATGTAATATAGAGGCATGGAATCACAAGATGTCTGTACCATGTAACATAGAAACGTCAAATCACTAGATGTCTGTACCATGTAACATAGAGACATCAAATCACAAGATGTCCGTGCCATGTAACATAGATGCTTCAAGTCACAAGATGTTTGATCAAGGTAACAAAAAAGCATCGAATCACAAGATTTATTTACCATATAACATACAGACATCAATCACCCAAAAATTATACTGTTTTTTCTATTATTGAAAAAATATACAGCTTTATATTGTTCATGGTTCGGTATATCGCCGCACGCCATTATAGCGTCATTTCTCAATTATCACTACGGTCTCTTTCAGTAACAGTTTTTATCAACTAGTACGTCAAAACAAATGAAACACATACGACGTGACGTCAAAAGTGTATATTGTTGACGGTTAAAATTTGATTAACATTGGTGCAAACGTTTGCGTTCCACACTATAAATACTTAACCTACGGAAGAAGAAAATATGGCAAAATCGGACAAAATGGCACAACCCAGTTATTCAATTTTAATATTTAACAAAATAGGCGAAACGCCAATAAAAAACTGTGGAAATGTTGAATCTAACATCAGTGAAAACGCCTGTAAGCAGGGTACTTGTCAACCGCCGGTTTAGGAGGTTTGAAGATGGTGAGGAAGATCTAGACGATAAAAATAAATCAGAAAGAACGTCAGAGAGTAGACAAATTTGTAATGTCAAGCGCGCATCCGACGACATTTACGATAAATAGCCGATGACTATTTGCGAATTAGCAGACGAACTAGAAAAGATAACGCAGTCCATTCAGTTGAAACACTCATCCTCACCTCTGCCGATAAAGGCCTGGGTATCCAGAACAGTTGGTATGCACATGATCATTGTGTTTTTGATATGCAAGTTGCCCTACTCTCCCTTGCTGTACCAAAAGGTTATGCAGTGAATTTCAAGTCCTGATTCAATTCAAGAATTCAAATGATACAAGTTTAAAATAAATAACAGTGTAAGCCAACATGAATTTTATATAAGAAAACGAATTTCGTAGATTGAATTTTACCAGTACGTCCGCCATATTGGATTTTATTAGCGCCAGCACTAGTTCTAAATCAAAGCAGGTGCCCGCTCCCTTGTTTTAGCAACATTGACGGCAGCAATTTTGTCTCTCAATTTGACTGTGTACAAAGAACTTGTGCATTTATTATGTCATCACTGGACCCAGGCTGGTTCAATGATATGCTCAGCCAGTTAATACATAGACATGAACGGTGTATCGCAGCCAATGCAACTCCTTTGAGAAAGAGTGACGCTATGTAAGTAAAGGTTATTATACTTTATTAAGACGTCGTTGACGTCAAATATCTGTGGCCTGCGGCGGGATACGTTACCCTACATAGAACAGGAAACTATAGCTCGAGATTTAGAATACGCACATGCATGATTTTTCATACGCATATAGAAAACTACTTTTTACACAACTGTTGTAATTTTCAAGTTTATTCCACGATCGGTTTGGGATTTATGGTGTTTGTCTCATTACTTTGGATCTGGATCACCCCTCGTATATATTTATCTATATATTATTTAGTAATATAAAGAGACTTAGAGGCTCAAATAGACTATTTCTACTTATACTATGTATATTGTTCATATATAAATATATATATATTACATAGTGATAGAAATAGACTAGGAAATAGACTTTGGAATAGTTGTACGTTGTATAGAAGAGAGTATTATTTCACCATAGAAATAATGTATATCAAATGAATGAAGAAATTATACTCCAGAAATAGATTATTGAACAGAACCATTGTTGTTCTACTTATTAACCAATGAGGACCACTTTTACCCGGTTACAGAAACTTATGGTTTTAACAGTTTTGACATGCCTGCCTAAAAGTGGTACCAGTTTCGACTATTCAAACTGTAATAGCGCATTCTTCAAGTGACTTTCTCGCTACGTTTTGTGCTTTTCTTGTTTCTTTACACGAATTACAGTTGGAACGAAGACAAAACAATGCGTAGCTTATTGAATGGGAATTGCTTGCTTATTTTAGCGAAATAGCCACTTCCGTTCCAATTCATCGCAAGTTGAGAAAACGTGTTTCAGTATTGGCAAAATACGATTCTGTAACTTGTAATTGACTGCAATGCAATGCAAAATTTCATATTTGTAAATTAAACGGTGTTCAAGTTATTCGGTTTGTATTTATGGCGGTTTAGAACTTTTGAGCAGAGTATATAAATCAAAGTTGCAAATGATGTCGTAGTTTAAGCCAGAAGCCAGTTTAAAGTTTAAATGCTTGCTTCACATGTGTCAAAAGAGTTATGGCCCCAAAAAGCCCCACTGTTTTGGTATAAACATACCAGTAACGATTTTTGCATCCACTCGTGCATAGTGACTTCAGCTACTACAGTATATTGCTACGATCGTCAGCCTTAAAAGTTTAACCCGAAGCTCATTCACAAACTTAGATAAGTATTTACCAGTTAGACAATTTTATCATTCACATACTTTACCTTTTATTGTATCATATAAGATTATAAATTTAACCTAAAATTAATATAACTGAAAAGATCTTTATTCAAAATTCTAAAAATGGTAACTGTCTGTAAACCAAACTAGCAAAAGGAAGTCACAAAATGGTCAATTTTGTTAAAAATTAGTCATAATTTTGCTGAAAATAACTGAGAAAGGAATACCGGTTGCCATGACAACGGCAAGAGATTTTGACTAATACATTTTGTTTTCTATGTTTGGGCATCAAACTAAACATATGCTGTGGAAATAAACAAAATCTAAGCACTTGAGTGCCAGACCCCTTCTTTAAAATTTTGGTTCTTACAGAAAATTGGTCTTAAAATCTAAATTAGTTCACTAAGTTCATACAAAGTCATATTGGTATACATGGAAATGAAAAAGTAGACATTTGAACTGAAGAATCTTTAAACCTTCAACCAGTAAATATCAAATTACAAAGCAGTGACTATAAATGTTCTATAAATTCGTTAATTAAGTAAAAATGGCAAACGATTTGGAGCAATGCTATTTTTAATAAGTTACATGACATAAGCCCAAGCCTTGACTCATCTTCGTCAATAATATTTTCTAATCGCCGAGATCAAATAGTGATTACGCGGTGTAGAATTGGTCATACCAGATTAACACATTCATACCGTCTCAAAGGAGAGGAAGCACCAACGTGTATACCATGTGACGACATTTCAATGTAAAACACGTGCTCCTTGACTGTCAGGATCTTAAATACATTCGTGACAAACATTGTAAAGTCAACTCACTTAACGAACTATTAGAGTCTGTACCATCATATGCGATACTTAACTTTTTGAAGAAAATAAGTGTATATAATAAGATATAGAGCTTTACATCATTAATATCGTTTGCATTGATGGTATCATTGATTGCTTTCGGCGCGATGTGACCTTTTTGTGTTGGAGCGCCGTAAAACCAAAACAAACAAACAAACAAAAAAACTTAAATAGTATTAAAATGCTTTAAAAGTGACAAACTATGCTGTTTTTTTGGAATAATGTTATGTACTAATAGAAATATCAAATTTTGTCACTAAATGTTTGTTTTGATGAATTTGAAAAAATGGGAATTTTCTCCCGAATTTGTAAATGGGAGAAAAGGCCCAATTTCTCTCATAAAATTCCCATTGGAGAGCCAATTTGCCAATTCCCATGGAAATTTTGACTTTTCACTTAGGATTAAACATGTTTCTAGTAAACATATCAGGATGAAATTGTGCTGGTGTTAAGCCCATATGTAGATCTACATTTATTGAAAATTAAAAATTAATCAGATGAAAAAAAATGTACCAACTTTCAATAAAATAACTTGAATAGTGTTGAAAATATAAGAGTTTCAAAAACTTAAACCTGAAAATTAACGCCGACGCGCAAGTGATAACAATCGTTCTCATTTTCTTCGAAAAGTCGAGCTAAAAATTACGAAATGTAGATACATGTAATATTTTAATTTCATAAAAAATATGAATACTTACATAACAGTGTTTTTTGTGTAAATCTAATCCATTCTAAATGATTTAGACTCATGTTGTGCAGTAATTTAACATGGTTTTCACAGATAGTCAATGATTGTTACTTTATATATGTACCATAAACCTGGTAAAAGTTTGCACTACTGGAAACAAACCCCGGCTGTACTTACAATCTATTAAAGGTTTGTGTCACTCATATATATATCACGTGATTCTAGCTTATATTCCGGTCATAAGATGAGGCTCATGATGGGGAATCTTAACACTATAGACAATACAGGAGTTTAATAAGAATCAAGTTATACATGTATGCAGGGCCGTATCCAGAGGCGTCATAAGTGGGGGCGAGATTGGGTGGGTTCGGAAGTTGTATCCCCTCCCGAAGATGTAGGCAAAGTTTGATATATTGCATGTAAAATGAGCAAATCTGAGCTCTTTTAAAACACTCTTTAAAAGGATAAAATGAACCTTCAACTTGGAAAATAAGGGACCTTAGTCGGTTTTTCCCCTTGTAAGTCTTCAATTAGGTAGGTCCTTTTAGTTGGATTACTCGGAATTTACCCTTATTTTTCAATGTCAATTTGCCAAAATTAATCTTGAATAATTTTTTGTAAATCATTTCATTTGTTTGAAATTTAATCTAAGTATTTTTAAGGTAAGGAACTATCTAAATTTCATCACTTCTGGTAATATCTTTATGAAAAAGAATGATATTACAAGAACTTTTTGTTACCCTTACTTATGAATTCAAAACGCGGGTCAATAATTTAGTTGGTAGCGCGACGGGATTGGAATCTTGTGCCCAAAGGGGGTGCGGGTTCGAATCCCACCCGGGGAGATTATACCCTTCCATGAAAATTTGACAAAAATGTAGATTTGCCTCCATTAATTAGATAATATGGAGTAATTTCCGGCCTTTATGAAGGGTATGTGAGTACATGTACTAGTTATAGACAATGGTTCAGGAAATCTAGGTTAGGTGCACTGGAGTTGTGTTGACACAGCGTTTAATCCAGTCAGAATAAATAAATAAATAAATAGGACTTCATTAAAAAATCCGAGAATTCCAACTATAAGGGATTGCTTTAGATTTTACCAGGGAAATATTTTTATAAAGTCCTAATTATCATTACATTCTAACGAAATTGTCAGAGTCTGACCGTACTAATATCGATCGGAATTTTGGCTGAATCCAGTGTTAACTTAAAAACTTGTAATTGCATTTGATACCGCTCCCCGCTAGCGTTGATTGGGTTGTTCGGAAGGGGCATCTCTTCGGACGAAAAATAGGATGACATCAGAGCAAATCTTAGCCCTTCTGGGCAGACTTAAAGAAAAAATAGAGCGCTAAACTCGAGTTATCAAATATCTAATGGGTCCGTTTTTGTTTGTTTATATCTAATTTGTTGGCTTGATAAAACACTAATTTTGAAAATGCACCAGTTTTATTGTATAAAATGTCGAGAACTTTACAAAAAAGTACGCTTGGTTAAAATCAATGAATGCAATTAGAAAATTCGCCAATTTTACATAATAAACCCTTAGGACAATAAAAAAGAATTCAAGTATTTAAAACTCAAATTGACATAGAATAAAAGCGATGATATAAAAATTAAGTAAACTTGTTGTAGGTAATGTCACTCTTGAAAAGTTATTTGATATATTAATTCATTTACCATCCTTTCTAAACAAAATCAAATATTGACTGTTTTCCAATAGTAACACAATTTGTGAATCATTTTAATGACAAAAAACCATTATTTTGTACTCGGCTTTTCTTGTCTAACTTGCAATGAAACACCGATGTCATCCATGAATAATATATTAATGTTGTCGGCAAGATCACTCTTTAAAAGTTATTTGACAAGTTAATACCTTCATTTTATATGAAAAAAGTTCGAGTGTCATGCCACGCAATTTATGGCCTTTTCAAGACAACTGTCAAAATTTAGGATCTTAAAGACAGTACCGACTGTGTCAAATTCAACAAGAGTTTGTTTGTTTGTTTTGTTATGTTTAATATCGTACCAACACATTATATAGGTCATATCATGGCGGTAAGTCAACCTGCTAACAGTTCTTGGAAAGGCTAAATTTCTGATTTTAGCTGTTAACCAACTATACGTGACTGACAACTGCATTAGATAATTAGGAATCATTGGTTGGAGGGAGAATGGCGATAGAAAAAATTTCATGACCAAGCTCCACGAAAGTGAGTCCCGCCCGGGAATCGGAACCACGATCCTCGATCAGAAGACTCGGGTGCAACCATCTGAGGTAGCCGGGCGGCTTAGAACATTTATAATAAAATCGAAAGAGAGAAAGACAGAAACATAGTAACAAACACATACACGTAAGTTTGGTGAGGTTCTTAACTAAGTTGTGCAAATATCTTGTTACTTGTTTACATCTGTCTACATTTACATGTTACTCCAAATTAGTCAATTTGGTCACAAAAACTGAGTTAAAACAACAACAACATAATTAAAAGTAAAATGTTAAAACAATTAAGTAAGGAATAAAATAAAGAGATAAAAAGTAACAGTTACCAGCATATCCTTGAAAGTTACTTCCTATACAAAAAGTTTTACATCATTGTAAACATAAATAAATGATATTAAATCTCACATTCACTGTTATATTCTATTCAATGTTTATGTCAAAATATTTTATTCAATTTAAACTGTCTACTTCCTTCACGTATATAATAATAACCTCTAAATAAGACAAACACTTAACTCACTTTTGATATGGTTCCGAGCAACAAAATAGTTTGGCGTATTTTGTGTTCATACGCCGAACTATTTTGTTTCTCTAAACCATATCATCGATACTTGAAATGAATATATTACTATTTACATTTAACTGTGATATAAATGATGTATCATATTTTCAGAAATTTTAAACCATTAATGCAAATAATACCTATAAACAACATTAAGTATTTGTCCGTAGCCAAGTGACGTATTCTACTTGAGGTTTTATATTTCTATTTCAAATATATCATCCCATTCCCAGAAATCTGAGCTTGACAAGAAACAAGATATACTTCACTGCTGGTCCAGGGTTTCAGGACATTCTTGATAAGTTATCATAGACTGATTTCACAATTCAGTTTGACCTACAGTGCTTGGTATATATTATATTAAATAGATCTTGAATTAATGAACTAAATCTGGTTTGAAAATCTAATTTCTTGTCAGAATGTGATTTATGCTCAAAGGTTCAATAGTCCAGGGGATATGCAACAAATCCGCAAAACATAAGTTGTCAGTAGAGACAGCATGCTCGACTTAGTACGTATGTGACACATGAGATGTGTTCAATGATAAGGAATGTTTATATCTTAAAATTTAAAAATGATACCAAAAAGAATTGCCTGACCAGTTTAACCTGCAGAGTGAAACATGTGTTTCTAATAAGCTACGCAGTCAATTTTTAGGCGATAAAAGTAGTTCCGTCGTCTGACTTGATCAGTGACAGATTTTAACTTTTATTGATACGCGTGTGGAAAATATTTAATCAAATATAAGTGTAAAGGAGAAAACTGTACTTCAAGATTGTGTATGGCAAGAAAAATAAAATAAAATCCATATAATATTTGTCATTAATACAGGGTAGGATAAACACTTCGCTCGCATTTTTTGACTTGCTCGATTCGTACATAAATCTAAAGAGTAAGGAGTAATTTTTAGTGTGGAATTGTTAGGTTTCAGTGGGCACGAAAGTCTTTTTATAATTCAATACTTTGATAACCGAATGTTTACACCCCTATTAAAAACTTACTTGTCTTCGAATTCAGCCAGTGGGCCATGAATCAAGTCTACCAAAATCGTTGTTGGTTCAGTAACTAATGAGTGGTTCGGAGGTCTACCAACTTTTTACAATCTCCAATTTCCATATTTATTAAACCGTGTTATTTGACGTTATATTGTTTATATAATATAATATAATTTTAGGATATGTGATGCAAAATTATAAAATGAACTATTTAAAATATTTAACCTATGATAGCATAATAAGATAATTTCAAGTTTTCAACATATTTTAACATTTATTCAAACATTTTAATTTCAGGTACTGATAAAAACAATCAGTGCGATACATAACTACAAAAACCGGTTGAGAAGAAAAATCTCTTTCAAAACTGTGAGAATTAGTATTGCAATATTAACTGGTATAACAGTTAACTGGTACTTTCCTTGTAACACACAATGATATATATTTACTGGGGCTCCGACTAGAAAATCGAGTTCGAATATTCGGCACTTCCCAAATCGTCTGATTGCGATGTAATTGTACAAAAAAACGGAAGCAAATTTTCAGCTTAATTACCACCAAAATATGAGCTGCACTACACTTGAAAGCATAATTTAACATACTTTGCACATCGCTATTATTTTGAAAATCGCGCGCAAAGTCCTCCTCACAATCTCTTACATGACTTTCCATGTATTAAAATCTTCTCTAATTCTTTACTTATTTTGTTATATTTATGATTTCCTGTATGATTCTTCATCAACTAGTGATTCGTGGTTCGATTTGTGAATCATTACACATAAATCGTGGCTTACAACTTTTGAGTTGTGTAAATATATTAGAAATATACCAGAATACATACGTTTAACCTGGAGGATTTAAAAATTGTTTCTTATGCATATTTTTTCTTACAGTATAATACAAGATTTAATAAAACATTTTACTATGCTACTTAATGAATTCTATAAATTTCAACTTGCTAGGTCTAAAAAGGAAATGAGGTTTAGAAAAAATACTATTTGAATATGCTGGACAGGTAACGATAAATGGTTTTCAACCTGAACAACAACTTTTCTAAAACTCTAGGATCATTTTTAAACTAGTATTCAACGTTCTGATAATGGCAATTTGAATGCAAATTTGATATAAATGTAAAATATAACAATTTTATTGATAAAATCATAACCCATCACTAATATTATAGAAAACTTTATTGTTTACTAACATTTATTTTAAAACACAATTAAAGCCATTTATTGGTAACTGTAAACAAGAGTTGTCAGTAGAGACAGCACGCTTGTTTTTTCGGGGTGCTTGTGTAAACAAAAATATGATAATCAACAAGTAAGAATTTTGTATCAAATGTATGCTAGAAATATGAATCTTATCATTCTTAATGTTGGTAATGATAAGGAACATACATGTATATTTAAAGTTTTAAGTAGATACCTAAAGAAATAAAGAAGTTACAATAAGCATATGCTATTTAAAGAAAAACAAGAAGTTCAAGACGTGTCAATTCTGAAAAAAAAATATTTGGAGATATGTTTTATTTATTTATTTATTTATTTATTTGAGTAAACGCCATGTCATCACAATTTATGTCATTTTTTGGCGTCCAGCGCACCTAACCTAGCTTTCCTGGACCATTGTCTATAACCAGTACTCACCTACCCTTCCACAAGGCTGGAAACTTCTCCAAATTATCTAATCAATGGAGAAAAGTCGACATTATTGTCAAATTTTCATGGAAAGGTATAACCTTCCCGGCAGCGCTATCGACCCGAATTATGAACCTTGTCACATAAGATGTGGTTGACAATAAGAAACATATATTAAAGATTGAAGTTTATACCTTTAGAAATAAAAAGTTAGAGTAAAAATTATTTTACTGCACAAAAAAAAAATAATCAGAAATATGGATAGTCTACCTATCTTTTAGTGAAATTTAGACCACCGTAGGACATTTTTGTTAATGCAAATCTAATGGTTGATTCATGTAGCTGGATGCCTCCCTGATATCGTACGGGGGATGTATAAAATCTAAGTTGCGTTTAAGTCCGTAATCTAGGTCAAAGGTCAACTAGGTCAATTTATTTTTTATCACACCCTATGCTCTTTATACTGAAATTTCAAGAATTTTAATCGGTATAGTGGAGATTGTCTTTGATGAAAATTAATGTATTATGATTAAACTTTATTTCTATGAAAAAATTTGAGTGTTTGATTACATGATTACTTCCCTTTTAAGCATTTTGTCGCGAAAATATATGACAAAAAAATCGTCTACAATAGTTCAACTAGTAGAACTACAGTTAGTGTTTATGGTTTAAATCTACTTGAATTGTGTTTATTGATGTTTTGTGACCTTTTTAGTGGACATTTAATAATCGATAAGGTAAAAATAATGTCACAGTGGTGTGAAATTAAGGGCGAGTGGTATACCTGTTTTTAGAGATTTTTTGACAAATGTGGAAAACTTTTGAAAAGGCAGTTCGTTATTTAATTCACGTTGCTAGATGACTTACTGAGCCACATAGAGAATGTTTAAAATCCTATTTTTTGATACAAATGTGTTATTTAGGTCAGAGGTCAACAAAGTGCATTTCTTATTACTAAAATTATGTGGTCATTGTACAGTTTATTACTTGCAAATGTCAAGTAAATTTATAATAGAAAACTTTTTAAATACGTTCAAATTGTTCAAAAGATTTTTAATGCGCCTGGTTACATGCTTACGTCCCTTTATGTAATGTTTGTCTGTGGTGGAGGCTTCTTTCTCTCCAAACAACATTGAATTTTTTTAATTAAACGACAAACTAATGAATAACTAACTAAACTTTTAATATTCCTTTAATTGATACACAATATCAAAACATTATACAACAATAGTAATTTACAGAATCCAAAACTTACTATAATTAAAACTATTGTCATAAATAAGCTAACTACAGGAGATGTGGCGGCGTGGTTCGATAGAATTGGGCCTATATGAAGTGAATTTTCCCGCCAACACGAGGAATCCGTGAATTTCATGAATAACACGAATCACGTAAACGAACTGAAAAGGTGTCTAAAATGATGAATAAAAACAGACTATTGTGTTAACAAAACTATTGTGTAAATGATTACAATAACATACTGTGTTTTTAAAATGATTAAATTTATACGTATATTAAGACATTTGCAATAATTAATTAAAAATAACAAAAATGTATTCGCTCTTAGCGACATAGCCAGTACCTAAACAAATAGACAAATATAGGTTCACATGTGTGAGCCAGTACCTAAACAAATAGACAAATATAAGTTTACATGTGTGAGCTAGCACCTAAACAAATAGACAAATATAAGTTTACATGTGTGAGCTAGTACCTAAACAAATAGACAAATATAGGTCCACATGTGTGGTCCAGTACCTAAACAAATAGACAAATATAGGTTCACATGTGTGGTCCAGTACCTAAACAAATATACAAATATAGGTTCTCATGTGTGGTCCAGTACCTAAACAAATAGACAAATATAGGTTCACATGTGTGAGCCAGTACCTAAACAAATAGACAAATATAGATTCACATGTGTGTGCCAGTACCTAAAAAATATACCAATATAGGTTCACAAAGACTATGTTTCAACCACTGGCGATCGACACAGTACCAAATAAAAAACATCAACAAAGTTATTATAATGTATATTAGTTATTAAGTTTTAACCCAAATTCAATTAAAGGCCCGTTTCGCCATTATAAATAATCTTATTTCACAGTTTTATGCATGCACACGTATTAAAGGCTTTGCTCTTTTAAATGATATCAACATATGTTACATACGCTGAGTTATAAGGTCGTTGGACCATTTTAAACATCATGATCAAAACAGTTTATTCGATAGAAAAGTCGAGACAACACAAAATACACAGTCAAAATTTGTACCACTATCAAAATGTATGAGTATTCATGACGTAGAAAACAAAAAGCAAAGCAAGTTATGTTTTACACATTCATATATCGATTTTGTTACTAACTTTTTTTATTAAACATTAAACCAGGTCGGTAGCATAATTTGCAGTGCATCGGGATTTCGAATCTAGTGCCCCGAGGGGTACAGGTTTGAATCCCACCCGGGGAGGTTATATCCTACAAAGAAAATTTGACAATTATTAAATACAAAATGCGCAAATAGATATTATTAAACAGGTACACCATGTTTTAAAGATCAATGGACTGGTAATCATTGGATAGCCAACTATGCAGTTTAGTTCAAATCCCATAAAAAGCTACCCCATTGTTTCCTGAACATAAAACTTTATCCTACCAGCTCAGTACTGGGGGACCAGGAAGATTTTTTATTCTGAGGGCTGCGTCCTTGTTTAAACCTCTTCAGAAATCTAATTGATCAGTATCATTCAATATCAAACTGAAACTATTGTTATCTGTTCATGTATATAACTTTAACTTTCCGTATACGTGACTGGTATGGCAGTTTGAAATAATAAGAAAAGTTGATTGTTTCAAAGGAAAGATATTTACGTCCCGAAAGGATTGGACCAAGTGCGTCTCTTTGAAATTTAGAAGAAAAATAGACATGTTCCAAGAAAAGTGATATTTATCCCGAAAGGAGTGTAACGCATTATAAATCCAAGTATATAATAATCTGAAGTAGGCAATGAAATATTGATGGACGTATTTAACAAAGGTATGTTAGTCGTGTCAGATTTACAGTCAGATGGGTTATATACTGAACTATATGCAAGTTACAGTCATAGCTTGGTTCACCCTACGACTTGCACCAATCATTCTGTCACCTACTATAGAGAGTATATAGATAAACTTTATGATCTATGGAATATGTATTCACACAATGGTAGTGTTATATTTATTGGCGATTTTAACGCCAAGTATGACCATGATAGTGTAGTCACACGTGACATGTTATTATACAATTTCTTAACTGACAATAATTTATGTCCAGTGAATACTTTGTCCAACTGTATCGGTGCTAAATCATCTTATGTATCCTATGACAATAAGTATCATACGTTGATTGATTTTATATGTGTAACATTAGAGCCCTCAGACTTATTAGTAAGTTGTGAGATCGTTGATGATCATTGTTTGAATGTCTCACGACACAGACCTATTATTGTATGTTTGAATGTACCCATTGTGTATGAACCAATGTATAATCTGGTTAAGCATGATTCCATTAATTGGAAAAAAATTAATCCTAACCATGTTTCTCAATATAACTCTTACCTCACGAATGATAGTGAACTAGTGCAAATTATGTCATGTTCCCTCGGTATTGAAGATATAGATATTGCTTATGATGTATTGTGTAACAAAATCACTTCATATGCACTTAAAGCGTTTCCTATTGTCAAGTTTAAGAAATACTTGAAGCCATATTGGAATGATGAATTAAAGGCCGCTCATAAATCAATGAAAACTTTAAGAACGACATGGTTTTCTAACGGGAGACCCCGTGGCATAATGCACGATTCGTTTAAGAATTACAAAAAAGCCAAATGTGACTTCCGTCGGCTTCATAGAAAATATGTTAGTTTATACATGAGAAAAATTAAACGATGAAATTGACCAGACCTCGGAAATTGATTCTCAAAAGTTTTGGAAATTAGTTAACAAGAGACGTAATTCGAACTCATTGTGTGGAGCTAGCATTAACTTTAATGGTACTGTCTTGAGAGATAGACAGCAAATAGCACATGGTTGGGGTTGTTATTTCAAAGAACTGTAATCTCCTTCAGTGGACGAAGAATTTGATGAAAATTGGAAACAACATGTTAATTTAACAATCTTAAATACCATGGATTCATTAGTACTGATGATCACGCTATTGTACATCCTAGTGTTGTTAATTGTGAAATTTCAAAATTGCCGCTAGGTAAAGCTAGTGGTGTTGATAACATTCATTATGAACATTTAATTCATGCTAAAGATGTGTTATCGCCAATATTAGCAAACTTATATACTTGTATGTTGAGAACAGGTCATGTTCCGAACAATATGAAACGTGGAGTCATCACAACTCTGTATAAAGGTAACAATAAAAGGAAAGATAACCCTGATAGTTACCGTGCCATCTCGTTAACTTCAACATTACTTAAACTTTTTGAAACAATGGTGTTAGAAAGGTGCAAAAATTCTATATTGTGTGAAATAAATCCACAACAAGGGGGTTTTCAAGACAAACTTGGATGTATGATGACATCATTTATACTTAGAGAAAGTGTTACTTTTTCACAAGAAAACAATTCCAAATTATATATATGTTTTATGGACGGACGTAAAGCCTTTGATACCGTATGGCATAATGGGCTATTCTACAAACTTATGACCGAAACTTTAATTGATACAACCTCCCTTATAGCCATACGTGAAATGTATACAAATATGACTAGTTGTGTAAAATTCGATGGTATATATTCTGAATGGTTTAATATTTTACAAGGTACCAGGCAGGGTGGTAAAAGTTCACCGTTACTCTATTTACTATTTATAAACGGACTCATCAAAGAACTAGAGAAATGTAAATTTGGATTTTGTATGTACAACACTCAGTTATCTTCCCCTACTGTTGCTGATGACATGGTATTAATTTCATTTTCAAAAAAGGGTATTGATGAAATGTTAAGTATATGTGACACGTATGCAAAACGTTGGCGCTATTATTACAACGCTGAAAAATGTTCTATTGTTATATTCAATGAACATGGTTCTATTGATTATAACCGACATTTTTATATTGGAAATAAAACAATTAATACGGCCAAAGATTATACACATCTTGGAATATTATGTGATTCTTTCTTGTCAACAAGTAGTGTAGTAAGCAAAGCTTGTATTAAAATTAGAGGATCGTTCCTAAATATTTGTAATAGTGGTATCTACCCAGATGGTATTAATCCTCTATCTCCGAGAACTATTTATAATTCAGTTGTTTAACCTAAAGGCCTGTACGGTTGTGAGCTGTGGGGAAATATTTCATCATCCCAACTACTTACTCTCGAGAGAACTCATAGGTTCTGTGTTAAATACATGCAATCATTGAAACGTTATACTTCAACTGATTTTTCACTATGTGCTATTGATATGACACCTATAGAAACAATAATAGATTACAGGAAATTACAGTTTTTTTGGTCAATTATGTAGACTTCCAAACATATATTTGGCTAAAACAATATTTAATGATAGAATTGTTCGATTTTCAAGTTTTGACAATCAACGTAATGGTTTTATACCGGAAGCTAACAGAATTTTAAAGAAATATAATATGGACTATTTTTTCGAACAGTATGTTACAACTGGAAATTTTCCATCTAAAGCAACGTGGAAACAAATATTACATGTTAATGTTATAAAACCCGTTAAACGTGGGTCTTTTGAACGTTTATGTGACGATAGTTCTCTATCTTATTTATCACAGACTTATTTACGTGATAATCTACCATGCATTATTTGGCCGGTGGCGAAGTCTAATCCTCAATACTTATTTACCTGTAAAACGCTTTGTGCAATTATCGGGTCATTGTATGACGATAATTTTCGAAAAATTTGTTCAAAATGCTCTTTGGTAGTTAATAAAATAATTATACACAAACTTTGTTTCTGTACTAAGAATTCACAATTGCGTGTTAAGTTGTGGGATGAGTTTATAAACTCTTGTGGAATTAGTTCATATATTGAACTTATCAAACATTCGCCAAGTGCTCAGTGTGTATCTCTCTTGTGTTCAGTATTAAAAAATGTCCGTTGCACTCCAAAAATTATTTGTGGGGAAAATACAAGGGCTGGGTACAATACTAGGGTAAAACCTTCATTATTTCATATAGATTACAAAAAAACTAGTAACAGTTTCATGGTCACCATAGGATTTGCTGGCTGATCATGGTAGCATGCATGTTTCTGATGGAAACAAGATTTTAAATATTGTTCCATTATTTTCTATCTAGTATTACCGACAATGTCATTTCACTTATAAATGTGTTTAAAGATGTTACCCAGGTTTTAGTTATTGATTTATTATGTGTACATATGTAGGTAGCCATAACAGTATGTAGTTAAATAATTAGTTATTGGTTTATGCATAACGTAGTGTAACTGTATTTAAACTTTAAAAGTTCATATCAGTGTACTGCACGGGAATTGTTGAATTTACGTGCGTAGCTATTTTTATTGTAGAAATAAACTGACAGTTCTCTGGTATCTAGGAATTTAGTTAGATCTTGCTTTTATCACGGGTTTTTGTAGTAATGTAAGGATTTTGTGAATTCAGTGAAATCCGTGCGTAGATGGCGCGAATATTGCCTATATAAGTACACGTATTCATCGATTTACTGTCACTTCTCATTTTGCGTTTGGTTAACTCGTACGTTTATACTACTATTATTGGCATTGTCTATGATTATTGTTATGGAATCATTTTAGCCTGGTGAGTTAAATTTATTTCAGGATCTTGTATTTTACGGAAACATTGCTATTTTTATATTTTTACTTCAGGTTTATTTTAGGTTTAACCAAATTTTCGGTACAGTTACAATATTGCTTTAATTTAAACATTTTTGATATCGTTGGTGTTATTCGTCGTGAATTTAGAGTATGAGATATCATGTTTCTTCATCAGAATTTAATGCTTTTATATTATTGATAGAGCTACTGTACACGTATATTTCTTGTAAATTTTATTTAATTGAATCTGTTTTGAATGTCATGTAATTGTATTTTCAGGCTGTATTGTTGTATTGCTGTATTGCAGTATTTTGTAACTAATATATTTGAACACTACACCCTCGTTGTCTTTCTGTATTCAACCTGGTTTACAATGGCGATCCCGGCAGGATATTAGTTATTCAGCTATCATACAGCCAGGCGGAACGTCTTAGAAGTTTATAGAATTACTACGAGGAATACCAGCACCATTTTATATTGGTCACCAGCTTATCATCATTACCAGTTGAAGTGTTTTATATGTTGAGGTGTACCTGCTCAGTGTATTGAACATTACAGTATGTATTTACACGTGAGTGTAGGTTAGTGTGTTCTGGACACCGCAGTTGAAGTGTGATAGAAGAAGTATCTCGTCCAGTGTGTATGGGACACTACAGTTACAAGTTATCTTTACGTGTATGTGTTTTCTTTAGTGGCCACGTGGGATTGTCACGCGTTTAACCTTTTTTATGGTACCATCGCGATTGTGAAATTGTTTTTAATACGATATCGTTTCAACACGAATAAACTGACGTACTGTGTGGAGTGGACCATTGACATTACATCGACTCGACTTTTAATTGGGACACCACTTTAACTTTGTCTTTATACAACTTGTTACTTTATTTAATTGTGTATTGACATTATTAGTTTTGTTCATACATATTTTATTGATATTTTGTTTAGTATATACAATGTATATTTTGTATACATGTATTGATCATTATTTGTTAGGTTATAGGGTGTTTAATTTTGAACTTAGAATTTATTTAAACTTTTTAAGCAGGTATTTTATATTGTTTTTTTTTAGTCGCGTTTAAGCGGATACCGTCGACAGCGGATTGTGAGTGAACTATATTTTCGGTTATTTAGTCATAAATCTAAGATTTATTTAGATTGCACTTTGTTACAGTAGTTAGTTACTTATCATAGATAAAATTGTAGTAATATATGTACTAGGTCATGTGAGGATATGTAGAATATTACACTTGTTTATACAGCGTTGTTAACATAGTATCATTGTAATTTATGATTATTGTTGGTGGTAAATCGTTGTTTTTGTTGTTTTTGTTTTGTTTTCAGTATATTTTCAGTGTTATTGACATAATGGCAGAAGGTGATAGTACAAAGAAATTAAGTGATTTGATTATGACGCCGAAAACTCCAGGTCATATACCTATGCCGAGTAGTCCCTGTCCTTCTACCGAAACTTCATGTAAGATGGTAAGACCATATATTCCTAAATTGTCATTGTTTTCAGGGGATGATCCTTGCCCAAAAGGTGAGATGTCTTTCATTGAATGGCGTTTCGATGTAAATTGTACGCAAAATGATGCCGATGTTTCGGAAAGTATATTGTTACAGGCGATGCGAAATCTTTAAGAGATAATGCTCGAAAATTGATTATTCCTCTTGGAGATACTGGTACAGTAGATGACATCTTACGTAAACTGGAAATTATGTTTGGCGATGTTTCTTCTCATGGAATGATTATGCAATAATTTTTCAACGCAAAACAGTCGCAAGGTGAGTGTATCATTAGTTTTTCTTGTAGATTAGAAGCAATGTTGCAAAATGCAATCGAACATGGATACATTAATGCAGATGCCAAAAATGACTTACTTAGGCATAAGTTTTGGAATGCCTTGTATGATGAGAGATTAAAATCTGAAACTAGACAATTCGACTCAATTAAAGATTTCAATTTATTGTTAAGAGAAATAAGGGTGGTGGAAAAAGAGTTAAAAATAAGTCAATCTAACAACAAGAGAGTTCATTCAAAGGCCTTAACTGTAGATAATTGGGAAGATAAACTCTCATCCTTAAAAGACTGTTTGCAGGCTAAATAACCCAAGTGAAAACGAGACTGCAAACAGAGTTTAGTTCTAAATTGGATCAAATTCTATCTAAGCTGGAAAATTCAAATTCTCAGGGATGTGGTTGTCGAGGCAGAGGTGGATACCGAGGATCTCGAACCACTAGTGATTACGGCAGGCCGGGTTCGAACCAAAACCAGTCAAAAGATTAACCGCCTCAGTTGAGAGTCAGCCCGAGGCAGGTGGAAAAAAAACGGCTCAAATAAACTATGGTACAGGTTGGTCGGGGATTCGAACCAAGGAAATGTATCCATAGAGAATGTTACCTTTACATGTTTAGTGGATAGTGGGGCGATGGTTTCCACCATTTGTCAAAGTGCTCTGGATTTAATTGAACCACGACCTGAAATATTTTCATTAGATGACCTAGGTCTTGAATTATCGTCTGCTGATGGTTCCAACTTAGATTATATTGGTTATGTAGAATGTCGAGTAAAATTAGAATTTTGTAATCTAACTTGGGATGTTCCTTTGTTAGTGGTACCTGATAATGAGTTTGCTCGGTCTTGTCCAGTGATTATTGGTACTAATATTATCCGGATGCTTAGAGAATTGAAAAATGACAATATACCAGATCCATGGCGTGTTGGATTAGAATCTTTAGTTTGTAATTCTTATAATTTAAAACTTTTAGGTAAAAAACCAGTGAAGTTGGCTCCATATGAAACTGTTATTTTGAATTGCGCAGCTAGAAATATTGATCATGGTGTAAGCCAAGCTGTTACTGAAAGTATGGAAGGTTGTTCTGGTTATACTGTCTGTCCACGTCTGGTGAAACTGAAGCAGTCAGGATCTTTTAATAAAGTGGCAATCAAGGTTTGTAATATGTCGGCCAACAGTATAACAATCAATCCCAAATCGCCTGTGGCTAAGTTGACTCAGGTTGAGATAGTGGATAACTTGGCCTCCGAGTTACCTAGTGCTTCCGCCGATGATAGGACTACTCAGTCAGATCTTGGTATAAAAATCAATACTGCGGATTTGACTTCCGAGCAGCTCTTGAGGGTACATCAGGTATTAGGTAATTGGAAACACGTGTTTTCTACTGGGCCTACAGATATTGGTTGCGCTAAGAATTTCAAGCATAAAATTGTACTTGAAGATTCGAAGCCGTTCAAGCAACCTTACAGAAAAATACCCCCAGGAATGTATGAAGAGGTCCGCCAGCATATTAAAGAAATGTTGCGAGCTGGCGTTATCAGACATTCTGAAAGCCCTTACTCAAGTAACGTTGTTCCTGTTAAGAAAAAGGACGGTAGTCTACGTTTCTGTATTGATTGGCGTACATTAAATTCAAAGACTAGGAAAGACGCTTATATGATACCTCGATTTGATGATATTATGGATAGTTTACATGGTTCAACTATGTTTTCTAAGTTAGATTTAAGGTCAGGATATTGGAATGTTGAGTTAGAGGAAGAGAGTAAGCCGTACACAGCATTTTCGGTAGGAAACTTAGGTTTTTATGAGTTTAATCGTCTTGGATTTGGATTATCTAATAGTGGAAGTTGCTTCCAACGTCTGGTTGAACGTACAATGGGTGATTTACATTTGAAAGAATGTTTAATTTTTATTGATGATATTTTGATATTTTCTCGTACATTTGATGAACATGTCAAAACATTAGAGGCGGTTTTAAGCAAATTAGCAGAAAATGGTCTTAAGTTGAAGCCATCTAAATGTGAGTTGTTTATGTCTTCAGTGTCATATCTGGGTCATGTTATTTCAGCCGAGGGTATACATACCGATCCAGACAAAACTCGTGCGATTAAGAATTGGCCTGTACCACGTACTATTAAGGAATTAAAACAATTTCTAGGTTTCGCTGGATATTATAGGCGTTTTGTAGAAAAATTCTCATCTATTGTTGAACCTTTGAATAAGTTATTTAAGGGTCACTGTTTTAATGGGAAAAAATCCAGTAAAAAGCGTCGTAAAACAAAGCCTACACCTTGGTTATGGGGTGATGAGCAACAAAGGGCTTTTGACATGACTACAAATGTATTGCAAAATTGACTTCAGCTCCAATTTTAGCATATGCAGATTATTCTAAGCCTTTCATTTTACACACTGATAGTTCAGGTTTAGGTCTAGGTGCTATACTATATCAAAAACAAGAAGATGGAACTGAGAGGCCGATAGCATATGCAAGTCGCAGTTTGAGACCTGGTGAGAAGAATTATCCAGCGCACAAGTTAGAATTTCTTGCTTTGAAATGGGCAGTGACTGAAAAGTTCAACGATTATCTTTGGGGTAACAAGTTTGAAGTTATTACGGATAACAATCCGCTTACTTATGTTTTGACCACAGCCAAACTGGATGCAACTGGTCACAGGTGGGTAGCAGCTTTAGCAAATTTTGACTTTTCAATACGTTATCGAAGCGGGAAGCTCAATACTGATGCTGATGGCCTTAGTAGGGTTCAGCCGTTGTCTCAGAGTGAAATCAAGGCAGTTTGCTCAGCGGTTAATGCGAATATTCCGTTTATATCTTCATTGGCTATGGGTTCGATCCCCAGTGCCAACGACACTAGTGAAAACTTTAAACATATTTCCAAAGTATATTGGAAAATAGAGCAGTCGAAAGATGCGTTATTGTCTAAAATTATTGATGCGTTGAGAAAAGGTAGCCGTCCGAAGAATAAAGATTGTTCTCCGATAGAACAGAAATATTTCAGACAATGGAACCGTTTTGAGTTACGAGATGGTATTTTGTATAGAAATAGTACAGTAGATAATAAGTTTTGTCAACAATTGGTTCTACCAGAGTCATATCAAAGTATAGCTTTGAAAGGTATTCACGATGATATTGGTCATCCTGGTAAAGAAAAAACTTTGTGGTTCGCAAAGCAACGATTCTATTGGTATGGTTTAGAAAAAGATGTTAATACAAAGGTAGAATCATGTGATCGATGTGTTCGCAGAAAAGCTCCCATTCAGGTGGCAGAGTTGGTTAACATAAAAACGTCTCGCCCTATGGAATTGGTCTGTACTGATTTCCTCTCGTTAGACGTATCCGAGGGAGGTTATGAACATATATTAGTGTAAACTGATCATCTTACTAGGTATTCACAAGCTGTGCCGTGCAAAAATCAGTCTGCCTATACTGCGGCTAAAGCTTTATATGAAAATTTCTTTCGTTACTATTCATTTCCAGAGAAATTGCACAGTGATCAAGGTAGGAATTTTGAAGGTAAGGTTATCAAGGAATTGTGTGAAATTGCAGGTATCAAGAAAACTCGCACTACGCCCTATCACCCGCAATCTAATCCGGCTGAACGTTTCAATCAAACATTACTGAAGATGCTTGGAACTTTACAATATGAGCAGAAAAGAAATTGGACGTCATACATTTCTCCGCTTGTACAAGCGTACAATGCTACTAAAAGTGATGCTACTGGGTTTTCACCCCATTATCTAATGTTCGGTTGGCATCCCAGGTTAGCGGTTGATGTTTATTTAGGTATTGGCGAAAATGAAGGGTGCATAGATAAGCATACGTATGCTCAGAAACTTAAAGATAGGATGAACTATGCGTACAAATTAGCAACGGATGCGTCCGCAAAGCAAGTAGCTAGGGGTAAAGCACAATATGATCGTAAGGCTAGAGCTTCCAAGTTGGAAATAGGTGACCGAGTTTTGGTTTTGTCTGTTGGACAAAAAGGGAAACATAAATTGTCTGATCGTTGGGAAGAATATCCATACAGGATTGTTGCTATTCCTAACTCGGAGATACCTGTGTACGATGTTCAACGCAAAGACGGCCAGGGTCGGATTCGAACTTTACATCGTAATATGTTATTGCAATTCAATTTTTTACCTCAAGGTCATGAGATAGAAACTCGTCCTCGTCGTCGTGTCAAAGAGAGAAATAATATGCATGAAGTTAATTATTCAGATTCATCTTCAGAATCGGATTCTTCCACGTCAGTATATATAATACCACAAAGAAGATATCTACGGAGTGCTTCACAAGGTAACCATTCTTCAAACAATGAACAGTCTAATAGCATCGATTCGATTCACCATGAAACGTTATCCAGTAATGATAGTGGTGAGCAGTCGGTGGTTCTTAATCCACGTAGGTCGAACAGAATTCGTAAACCACCAGACCGTTACGGTGAATGGATAAATAGAATATCCGCTGGGAAACCTCACATAGAGGCGTATATTGGTGAATATATAGAAACTTTGGTTTGAACACTGTGTTACTTTAAGGTAAATTATGAGTATTACTGGTAATTGTTATGTAAGTGTGCTTGAGTTTGTTTGGTTGGTTTCCAAACGCGTATTGACTTTTGATTTCATCGTTTTACATTTGTTACTGGATATGTATAAATGACTTCGATGATCTCTCTTACTTGTGATTGCGTGCTTTTTCTTATTTTTCTGAGAAGTATTACAATTTGTATATAATAGAAAAAGCTCATTGTCGTTTTGATATATGACAAGATATGAAAATTGAATTCGAGATTATGGATCGTAAGATAAGTAATTGTTGCTTGCGATTGTATATTGTATATTATTATCTGATTACAACATGTTTAGCTTAAATTCTAACATATAAAATTTGTTTTTCAGAATTATGTAACTGTAATTATTGTACTGTAGTTGGAAATGCCAGGAGTCATTTCAATGTGGGGAGAGAGTATGTTACCCAGGTTTTAGTTATTGATTTATTATGTGTACATATGTAGGTAGCCATAACAGTATGAAGTTAAATAATTAGTTATTGGTTATGCATAACGTAGTGTAACTGTATTTAAACTTTAAAAGCTCATATCAGTGTACTGCACGGGAATTGTTGAATTTACGTGCGTAGCTATTTTTATTGTAGAAATAAACTGACAGTTCTCTGGTATCTAGGAATTTAGTAAGATCTTGCTTTTATCACGGGTTTTTGTAGTAATGTAAGGATTTTGTGAATTCAGTGAAATCCGTGCGTAGATGGCGCGAATATTGCCTATATAAGTACACGTATTCATCGTTTTACTGTCACTTCTCATTTTGCGTTTGGTTAACTCGTACGTTTATACTACTATTATTGGCGTTGTCTATGATTATTGTTATGGAATCATTTTAGCCTGGTGAGTTAAATTTATTTCAGGATCTTGTATTTTACGGAAACATTGCTATTTTTATATTTTTACTTCAGGTTAATTTTAGGTTTAACCAAATTTTCGGTACATTGACAATATTGCTTTGATTTAACCATTTTTTGATATCGTTGGTGTTATTCGTCGTGAATTTAGAGGATGAGATATCATGTTCCTTCATCAGAATTTAATGCTTTTATATTATTGATAGAGCTACTGTACACGTATATTTCTTGTAAATTTTATTTAATTGAATCTGTTTTGAATGTCATGTAATTGTATTTTCAGGCTGTATTGTTGTATTGCTGTATTGCAGTATTTTGTAACTAATATATTTGAACACTACACCCTCGTTGTCTTTCTGTATTCAACCTGGTTTACAAAGAAATCCTAAAAATATGTTTGAAACTTGAACATCCACTCTTTCAAAGATCTGCAATACCTTTAAACACAATGAATACACCAGTACTTTCAGTGCTTTGATTTCATATATTTGTGAATAAATTGTTTATGCTGTCATTGCAAGTTTGCTTCATTTAAACAAATTATACAAACATATATATCAATATGAAGTAAAAATAAATATTACCACAATACAAAGGTTATTATAATTGAAATGGTTTGATTGTATACTACTTGCATTTAAGTTTAAGGCATGTATCAATAAAGAATATAGGAGATATAATCGTTGTGCTGCGAAAAAGTATATATCCTTTTTAGCCAGAAGCATTTAACCTCAATTATGAACATGTTCTCAATATGGAGTTATTGGTTTAGAGGACAGTATAATGTTAGTTATCATGATACATATAGATATTCACCCGGGTTGTATTAACCTTCAATGAAATTTTTACAATAACGTCAATGAGATGTATGGATAACTAATCGGCCTAGAAAAAGGGTGTGTATGTATTTGTTATTGGGCCGACTTGATTTGCTCGGGCGGCTCAAACCGGCGTACGCCGATTCAGAAACGGCTACCGGCGATTCGCTTTATTTGCTCTGAGATTGACCCGGGTCTACAACCGTTAGAGCAGCTAGCGGCGAGCATGTGACGAATATGGCTAAAAATAGATACAGGTGAAACCATTATTACAAAAATTTACTACGATTATGGACAAAATACTAATTGATGTGTTCAATTAAACTTTCTTACGCGTCATTTGTGTAAGAGTTATATTACAAGTACACATTTTCCTCGCCAGACACGAATTTAAAACTTTAAATACTGATATGGATTTATTTACACACACTACTTGAAATGCGACCCTCTGCAACAGTAACCAGTTAGCCGAATCGCTTGATTCATATGTCACACCGGGCGAGCCGATCGGCGATAGGCTTACGCCGGCTTACGCAGGAAAATAAAGTTGATGAGCGGAGCAATTCTTTGCTCTTCAATTTTGGGGGAAACTATCAATATCCAGTGAAACTATTGTGTTTGGACACGGTTTAAAACCAAACAAAAAGAAAGTATTGTATTATAAGCTCAGTCACATTAGCTGGATAAGCTCCACTATATTAACATCATTTTCTCTATTCCAATTGTAACAATTTCTCTACTCAATTTGTGACAACCCATTAAAAAACCAGGCCGATGGCTAAAAAATCACAAATTCAGATATTAACATTTTCTGAATCTGGATCTTTTCAAACATAAGTTGCGAAAATTTCAGATGATTTAGTTAAAAGGCTATAAGGTTCTTAAGAATGCGCAAACTATTTTAGGGCATCCGGGATAAATCTGTATCGGTTTTCATGAATACTGCATATAAAAAACTAGACATATAAGATGTGAATTTCCTTTTAATCAACATTTACATAATAATTAAGACAAAAAGAAAAATAAACATTTTGTTTTCAGATATGCAAAGTTTTTATTTTCTTCACCGCACTTTTTAATCATTTTTTTACCCTATTTTTAGCATTAGATCCGTTGCTTTTGTAGTATTAACTCAACATTATTTGTAGCATTATCTGCAATCCATTTAAAATGATAGCTTCGCTCCATTCCCAAGTGAAGTATACTAATGTTATACGCAGATTAAAACAAGGAAATTAATATCGACATTGTTTTCAATTTCATCGTTAATATCTTGATACTTGATACTTAAATTCTAAGACTGTTGACGTACATTTTAATGACTGCATCCTATTTCTAATGATTTTAGTATATATAGATAATAAGTGTGTCCATCTAAATACTTGTGAATAATGTCCTTGTTTTAATATTGTAAATAGGAAAAAGATTCAATGTTCTGTCTGGGATAGTCAAGGTTAAGCCATGACCTTACCGATTGTCATCTTAAAGCAACTTGCTCATGAAGATGATCATTATTTTTGGTACATTCAAGTTACATATCAGGCTCTGTGATTGTGTAAAAATATTGAAAAACCTTAAAATATTAACTGTATGATAATCTACAACAATGTTATTATTAAGTTGAATGTTAAATACCATAGTTGAGAACGAAACTTAATCTGGATAAAGGTAGATTTAAGCATAGAAAAATGCTTGACTATATAGGTTTATCGTCAAAGAGGAGCAAACGGGCACCATAGCTTATATCGCAATTCTGCAGTTATTTTATCTAAATTACCTTTTGTGTTATGATCATTCAGAAATTTAGAGATGTCTTATAAATGAACAAGACACTTAACTACCCTCCAGTGTATACCTAGTCAACACGAATGACTCAACCTTAACTCAAATCTGGTATTTAAAAAACATTTATTCTAGATGGAAAGTTAAGAAGTAAAGGTATACTCGTGTATAAAAGGAATACAAAAAAAATATTTGACAACCATGAAAAGAATGAACGAAAATAACTGAAACATCACCTTTCATAAATTCATATCAAGTTCGGATTTTATAGCCAACAGCGTTACTGCTTTTTTCTTCAGACTGTCGATAGATAAGTAGACAGATGGCTCTTTATTGTTCAAAATCTTGTAAATGCTAAATTATTATTCATGGAATGAATAGACCGATAAAGAAAGTTAAGAAGCGTTTATTGTGATTTGTCTGGACAAGACATAGTTTAAATTTCAGATGTCTGTAAGGAGTAAACAAATTTAGAAATTATTGACCCTGATCAAAATATTGTTATTGCGATCTTTTTGAATTGGTTTTCTCATGTACTTTATATACTGAGTGACTTTTTCGGATTCAGTAACTTAAAAAATCGGCAAGGGTTTAAATTATGGTAAATGTATTTTATCTGAAGTCCCGAGCAAATAAAACTGTTCACATAATATCTGAGGGAAATAAAAACTTGAACAGTGCTACTATATACTATTTAAAGTAATTTAAAGTTAAGAATCATCTAAAATGAAACAAGAGAAATCATAAGTATATTATTATCTGTATAGCCAAGGACCCTACTTGTATGTTTATATTGGGTCGTTGGTATAGCCAAATAACGTTATTAATGTCCCAGTAGTAGAATGAACCAAGCTATGGCTGTAACCTGCATCTAGCCTTAATCTTTCACGACTAACATACATTTGTTAAGTAAGTTCATGAATAAATCAACCATTTTCTTAAAGTTTTTATATAAATGGATTTATAATGTGTTGCACTCCTTTCGCAATAAAAGTATTTTTTCTTGGAAAATGTCTCATTTTTAAGGAGACGCATATGATCCACTCCTTTTGGGGCGTAAATATCTTTTCTTTTAAACAGTCAACTTAAAGTTTCCTGTTATTTCAAACTGTCATACCAGTCACGTATACGGAAAGTTAAAGTTATATACATGAACAGATAACAATAGTTTTAGTTTGATATTGAATGATACTGATTACAATTAGATTTCTCAAAATGTTGGATGCAACCCTCAGATTAAGTCTTCCTGGTCCCCCAGTACTGAGCTGGTAGGATAAAGTTTTATGTTCAAGGAAACAATAGGATAGGTTTTAGATGGGATTGAACTAAACTGCATAGCTGGCTACCCAATGATTACCAGTCCATTGATCTATAAGTCATGTTGTAGCTCTTTAATAGTGTCTATTTTGCGCCTTTTTCTTTAATGATTGTCAAATTTCCATTGAAAGGTATAACCTCCCCTGTTGGTATTCAAACTCGTACCTCCCTTGAGAAACTGTATTCGAAATCCCGGTGAGCTACTAAGTTTGTAACAAAACTGATTTATGAATGTGTAAAACATTACTAGTTTTGCTTTTTTTGTCTACTTCTTGAATACTTATATGTCTTGGTACTGGCTCAATCATTAAATTTTGGTTATTTTCTATATATTGAAATGGCCAATCAATGGCTTTAATTGAGTTTCATGGTTTGTAAAAACTAGAAAAATCGTGGAAATTTAGAAAACATCATGCAAAATGTTTGTCATGGAAAAAATATTTTTTTGTATATTTTGACCCATAAAATGAATGAAAAAGATGAATTCAAACATAAATAGCAACTTTAAATGTTGGGTATGAGTTGCACTTTTGGGTATGAAAATTTGGCTACTACATGTACACCTTCACAAAAATATAATTGTAATATATTACTCATTTTGGGTTCAGTATTTGTTTCTTTTTATGATGGGCTTTAGAATAAAAATTGTCTATATGGCTTTGAAAGGATTTTATCAATAAAATCACGATCTTTTACATTTATCAATATCAGAACGCTGCATACTACTTTCAAAATGATTCTTGAGTTTTAGAAAGGTTGATATTTAGGTTGAATATCATTGTGTCGTTACCAGCATATTCAAATATTTGTTAACTTTATACTTATTAAAAGGGTATACTGGCAAATGACTGTGCCAAACGTATAAAACCAAGTTTAGTCTTTAAAGTCGAACCTTGACCCTACAATCAGTAGACATCAGTGCTTCCAACAGCTAGTTATGTTAATTGCCTTACATACAGATCTATTCCTGATTTTAAATACACACATTGACATTGTAATTTATTCTTATGAAATCATAACTATGTAATAAGTTCACGTTTATCAAATAAAATTCTGTTCTGTTCTGTTGGGTTGATTTCAGTGAACAAGATACTTCAATGTCTTGAACAAAAACTTCTGTGTCCTTTAGACAAACGGTGACTACATTAAGTCTCACCTAACAACCCATCAGAATAAAAGACCTCCTTCAAATAACGGGAATTTTTTTAAATAACAGCAATATTTTCTCTATATTTCAATGGTCGTATGGTCTCATAAAATGAGAGTGTCACTATTCCATAATACCACCACTATTTTAGAACTAACCAGTCTAAATGTTCTAATTTCAGGTCTAATATTAAGACCAGTCTACACCAGTCATTGACACGTTGTGCATGACAACTTATTAGTGAGTAGTGAGTATATACAAATAAATTAATTTTTATGATATATACATAATAGGTATGATTAGAGCTGCAGACAGTATCCGAGTACTGGGATATTCGCTATCCCGACCAGAAAATCGAACACGAATATTTGTCACGTCCAAAATCGTTGGATTGCGATTAATTTATTTTTTTTGGAAAAAAAGAACATTTTCAGCTTAATTACTACTGAAAACGAGTCGCACTTCTAATATGAACTTAAATTTATGTAGGGACTGAACAATCTTGTGTCAAAATTTGATTGATACACATTTAAACAAAAATGTTATCACTGAAAACGCCCATAGAAAATGTCTGGTATTAGACATGTTGTACATGGTTTTCCTTACAGTAAAAACTCCTGTAATTCTTCCATAACTCTTTTTTTAACATGAATTCTGTATGCGTTTCCATTAACAAGTGATTCGTGGTTTGATTCGTAAATCGTAACACATAAATTGTGGTTGGGATCGGATCACCACTTGCTCAACGATCCACAGCCCTAGGTATGATCATATACCTATCCTTATTAAGACCACTTTTTGTCAAAACGCCAGGTGGTCATTCTACCAGATTTTAACTGTATTTTCATTGTTCTTTTCTCAGACAATATATTCTTGTAACATTGGCTACCATTAAAAGAATGAAAATATGAAGAATTTAAATGAATTAGTAGAAATATTACAATACAAAGTTAAACATTTTATTGATATTGAATATTGATATATGATATTGAATCAATTTGGACGTAGTCAGATAGTTTGAAGTTTGATATAGTACTGATTTCATCATTGGGGATGCTTGACTGTTTCCTTGAAGAAAAATGATGAAATGTAAGTTATAACAAAATCTGTCAATATTAGAGCTGTGGATTATTGAGCCAGTGGCGAGCTGATCCGAACCACAATTTATGTGTAATGATTCACAAATCAAACTACGAATCACTAATTGATGAAAAAGCATACAGGAAGTCATAAATATAAGACAGACATATATTATATAGAGATAGCATAAATAAGTTGAGAATTATAAAAAATTTTAATTCATGGAAAGTCATGTAAGAGATAGCAAATAGGACTTTGCGCCCGTTTTTCAAAATTATAGTAGTGCACAAATTATGTTAAATTTTGTTTTTAATTGTAGTGCAGCTCATTTTTGGTGGTAATTAAGCTGAAAAGTTTCTTTCATTTTTTTGTAAAAAAACATCGCAATCAGAAGAAGTGCCGAATATTTAAACTCAATTTTCTAGTTAGAATCCCGAACTTTTAAATTAATCGGATACTGGCAACAGCCCCAGTCAATATCTATTATCGTGTGTTTCAAGGGATGTAACAGTTATACTAATTAATATTGCAATACAAATTCTGACAGTTTTGAAAAAGATTATTTTATCTTTAAAGGGATTAGTGGGCAAAATTTTTTGTTATATTCTCTTTATATTTGAGGTGTTTCCTAACTAGACCCACGTGGGCCAAGTTTGCTAAGAATAGATTAGTGTAAAATATGCATTTACTGTGATGAGAAGATACTTGAACTTGTTATTGTGCAACATTAGTATAATTCTTTTAAAAAGATATCCTAACTGCCTAAGAATGTTGAAAAGACAAGAAGCGACCAATGAAAATATTTCATTTCAGCAAGCACGACATATAACAAATCGTTAAATATCTTGGTGATTCCCTCAGTATCCTACTTTGGTTTTCAACAATGTGTATGCCACATGTTTTAATTTATTATGTTGAATGTTATAAGGGACAGATGTTATTAGTAAGTGATTTCTTACGTTCTTGATACTGTTTTAAAGACTAAACTTGGTTCTATACTTTTGGCACAGTCAATTGCCTGTATATCCCTTTAGCCGGTTTTTGTATTTATGTGACGTACTGATAGTTTTTATCAGAACCTGAAATTGAAATGTTTGAATAATTGGTAAAGTATGTTAAAAACATGAAATAATCTTATTAGGATATCATATGTTAAACATTTAGTCAAAATGATTTCTTCAGAATTTTTCTTCTTGGATGTCCAATCCAAGTATGCATTTTACATGTCTATGCAAAGAGCAATAAATAAGAAGATCTGGATCTACTCTTTGTGCCCATAAAATGATACTAAATATTGTCGTATCATTAAGTTTACTAATTTTTAAGAATTTTCTTGACCTTCCAAAAAGGGCATTTTTAACCGTAGCTTACGGCTCTAAAACCGACAAATTATTGCTGACTCTGTAGAAGAGTAATCCAAAGCCAAACAGAACCATAGAGTCTGCTTCAAACTTCTCATTAAAGTATGGTCCAACAGAAGGAATTGTCTATTAGGGCAAAGACTGATCAACAAATCCACTTGTCCACTCGTTATTATGAGTAGAAATTGACTCAGGACGAGTTGATCTTCTGGCAGATCTTGTCCTGCAGGAACACTGACACGTTTAGCAGCAAATTTTTAAATTTTAATTTTTCAACTCATATAAAACAGAACTGTCACTGTCAGGCAATGATGTATCACATGAAATGATAAAATAAGATAATACATTTGTATTATTAAAATAATACATTCAGAATCACTGTATTACAAATTCCATGTAATGCCTCAGTCCCATCAAATTGTGGCTTGTTACGGACCTGTACGTGCAGACAGTCGTAGGCCGTGGAAAGGCTTGCGTATCAAGGTGACGGTACAAAACATATGGTACAAAACAACACACCCCTATGAAGCCGTTGTTGGAAGTTATGCATGTTTAATCCATACTCGGCCACGATTTAAGATCTCGGTTCAAGATTTGACTTAGAAACTGATACGTGTATCCTGGATTCATCTCATGGATCCTGGTAATAATGTAACAGTCCGTATAAGGGTACGCAAGACTTCGTACAGGTCCTTGCGGTGCCCTCACGGCTATTTTTATGTTTATGGGACTGTAGCTTTAGTTATTGATTCATTCAAGTTAACAATTTCCTTTTGTGATGTACAGGACGAGTGAAAATTCTAAATTGCTTGTCCTGCAGGACGAGTTTCTTCCAGAAAATTTGTCCAGCCCTAGGCAAAGATGACTATCTATGTTGTTTAGATATACGCACCTCAAAACGTTGACTAATTCAATGACAATCCTTCACATGTCAAGAGTGTAATGTATCTAACTTAGTACAATCTGGTCAAGCATCAGTCACTTGAATATAACTATCGACGTGGACATTAATTTATCGAAACTGTCCTTATGATTTAAGTAGTTTTGAAGTAAACAATTTTGATTCTTGAGTTAAAGTCATTATAGTACTTGAGTTACATCCGTGTTACAATCTCTGGAGGAACTAAATGGGTCCGTATCAGTCAATATCAAACCTTATTGAGATGAAGTGTACTAAGCATTTAAAACTACATTTTGTGTATAAAATAAATTAAATTATTTAGAAGTTGAAAATAATTTGAATTATTACAGTTATAAATTATTTATAGATTATTTACACTGACTTGAAACAATTAATACATTTTCTGTATTGTGCATGGCTTGTTTACTTTTGACCAAAGACAATTTTGATAGTACAATTAATATCATAAAGAAGTATCTTTATTGTTGACATGTTGGGCTAGTTCATGTCAAATACAAATTGTTAATAAATAATAAGTAACGATGATATTGTAACTACATGTTTAATTTTCTAAGACTAGATGAAGAGTGTATCAGTATTATAGAGAGCATGCGTATATGTATATAAATATATTATGCTGCAGTACAGTACATGTTACATTCTTCATTCTCATTCCAACAGTGGGCACTACACAAACCACACGTATATTTCAGAGCAGAGATAAAAGAATTTAAACGTTATTCTCAGCGATTGTCTCTAAATGTCTCTTAACTGAAATATACATTGTTGCTACATGGGATTGAACGTGCATTTCTTCCTCAGAATCAATGAAAAGTAGTATTTAGAAGAAAGAAGTTTGTTGGCGAAGAATTGGTTTATAGTGAAAAGTGTATCTTCGTACCTACGCTCTATTGTACTGCAAGTTATATGGTTGTTTGGTGGGCAGACGACGTTTATCGACCCCCCCTTTCGTGTACAGTATAGTTCTATTATATTAACCTGTCACAACTTGAATAATTACACGGCCAATGAATGTGTTATTATTTAACTTCTGTTTAACCATTGACCAACTAATCCGTATTAATTATTGAGGATCTAACTGTATATGCTGTGATTATTAATATAGGGGAAATAACAAGTTCAGAGAAATTAAAAATAACAAATTCAGTGACCGTGTAATTATTTAAGTTGTGACAGGTTAATATAATAGAACTATATACAGCTAATGGTTGATGGTATATGGATATGGTCTACGGTTTATGGTTTTACTACACATACTAGTGTTAACTCGACTTTTGTGAGATCTTTATTTTATCATGGTCGTCTGCTATTTCTATCGATTTTTGTTAGGTTAAATTAGGTATAGTTTATGGGCCGATTGCATAATTCAAGTTTTATTTAGTTTAGTTTAAGCCCTAGTCCGAGGCTTACTAGTCTTGAGTTTATCTCTCAATTGCAAGTTTAATTTTGTTTAGCTAGTCTTAGACTAGCTATCCGGGGGATAACAAAACTTGAGCTTTGTAATCTTGTAGTACTTAGTCCTCAGGTAGAATAAACTATAATTGAAGTTTTCTTTCGTTGCACCGAAAAATACCACTTAATCATGAGAATTTCGTGCTTGGACATTGATGATTTTGTATAGAATTTGAATCGGTCGATTAACGGTGTTATTTTCAAATACATGCAAAAATAAATTTAATGTAAACATTATTGAAATAAAAATATTATCATTTATGTGCAACTGATTTTCGTTCTATGATTGTCTTGAAAGGGCAAGCGAAAAAAACAAAGGGTTGTATACCAAGATAAAATGACTTTATAATCTGTACTTTAATGATATTTTCTGTATAAAAACACACATAATTGATACATCTGTTAATTAATAAATGAATTGTATGATGTTATGCTCAGCTTACTTGCACATTCAGAGAGCTCATATACAGATACATTTTCAGGTTCCTCACTTGAAGGCTGAATGAAACTACTTTTAAGATGTTAACATTTAGTAAGATATTGAAACTGCAAAACATGGCATCACATGTGCATGCGCATATGTAACGCATGTCAAATTTTTGCCAGTTTTGAATTGATAAAATATCAGATCAAATGCATTAGCTTAGTTGTATTACCCTGAAAAGTTGTACCTGTGTTGAAGCTGAGTAATTAAATTACATTATAAGGTTTTCGAATATGTTGAGTTGTAATTAGTTTTATAGCAAGTTGCACGTTTGTCGATCGACCCTCAAACAACTTAGATTAATCATATTCGAGGTTGCTTTCTGTTTCCACAGTTCAGAATTAATTTTAATGATGTATTAGACTAAATATAAACTCAGGTTTTGCCTAAACTGTATTTATGCAATCCAACCAGGTTTTTGCTTAGTCTGAGACTAATTAAACTACATTTATGCAATGGACAGGGTTTAAACTCTGGTTTAAACTTGAGGTTATCTTTAGACTAGAATTATGCAATCGGGCCTAAATGTTTACCATTTCGCGTTTTACATTGCATTGTCTTATGATATTAATTTTAAACCTCTCCTACTGAGAGGACCCTATAAAAGGTTGAGGTGTTCCGAATGCTGCGTTTAATGACAAAGATCAAATATAAATACTCTCTGAAAATATGTTTTATGTCAGCATAGCTTTACTGTACACGTGGAGTGTAATCATGCAATAACACATTAACGCTAAATGTGATTTTGTCTTTCAATTTGTTGCTGTCTTTGCGAGTATTGGCGTGTTTGCAAAAATTTCTGGCTTACTTGCGTTTACAAATAAAAGCGCAATATTTACAAGTAACTTTTAATGTCAATTATATGATGTTTAACACACATTGAGTCCAAGCTCCAGGTGAAAGATGAATAAAATATTTAGTTCAACTTAAAATGTGAAAATTAAGTAATGCGAAACTTGGTAACCTTTTGTTTGAAAGATCAATGAAGGCCGACATAACAACGCTTTTGGAAGGTAAAATTATCAGAGAAATCTGAGTATTGAAGTTTAGAAATGATAGTCGGTGATCCTTTGGTAGTTCAATAGGCCCATGGAATGCATAAGCATATATCGAGTGTTCCTCTCAAGACTGTAGTAGCTCGCTCTTTAATGCAATGCACTTACAACAGTCTTGCAGGCAACCCCAAACTCCTCACAGTGCTTACTTCACGCTTTGCTACTAAACCACTGCCAACAGGTAAATTACGTGTCGCTAGTAATATCATCTATTTATAGAATGTCCATACTCCTCGCAGTGCTTACGTTACGCTTTGTTATTTTTACAAATTGTAAATTAAATATATTTTTCAATTTTTTATCTTCATGTACTTTGAACGTTGTAAGACTCAATTTGTAGAAAATATTGAATTGTAACAGAACAGATGAAAAAAAAATCGGCTCTCAAAGGGACGAATTTACTTGTGGTGGCAGTGGTTATTGATCAAGTAAAGGGAAATAACCGCTGCGGGGAGTTTGAGGCAACCCTCGATATGGTTGTGGTACAATTGAAGAAACTGAGCATTACTATGGAAATCCGGTTCTGAATCATGGAAGCTGCAAGTTATTTCAAGCTACATTAACGTTTGACATAAGTATGGATCGACGATGTCCTGTTTATGTTGCATGCTTCATTATTGGCGAGGGTAAATGCCATTTTATGACAAAATCAGGTTTTTACGGGGTTTTTTTTGTAAGGCCTGTTCATGTGTTTATCAGATTCAAACATGAAGTAAGATAAAAGATCACTGTGGTACACACAAAATACACTTTAATATTACCATCATTGTTTTCAATAAACTGTTTATTTATTCATAGGTAAGTAAAAAGTATTTACAGTTTAGTATGGCGGAAATGATGTTTTCTAACGAACTATTGGTTGGTTGTATGGTAAGAAAGAAACACGCCTTATACAGTTTGGTGTTTTCTTACCATGGTAGAGAGATGGAAACACAACATATCTAATACTGTTAATTCATACGATGTTACACCCTTGGTAAACAGACACTTTATTAACAATGGGTTCACCTTGTCTCACAAGTGTTTCTAGCTGGGCAAATGAAATGTATTTCTTAGATCCAACTGATAGATAAGCAATCTGATTAAAACCCGATCTAAAATTTTCCGCTCGTTTACTCACTAATTTATGTCTGACCTTTTTCAAACGAGGATCACGTTCAGGTGACCTTTTCTCATCATAATATTAATGACGAAATTGTTATGATACGTAACTTGTTTATATCGTCTACGTCACGCAATTTGAAATGAGCCGTCCAACGGCAGACTGTGAATAATACCTCTGTTGAATTAGTTTGCAAACATTGGTCTAAAATTAGAAATTACAAAATCAAAATTTGATTAATAGTGATTCGTCTAGTTGACATAAAGGTCATCTCGACGTGACCCTGCATTGAGAATGTAGAGATCCTGTACGACAATGCTCTACATGATATCTGTTTACGGAGATTGCTATATAAGGTAATTAGCAAGTAGTATAATTTGCGGACAATGTGATAAACTTTTCGGTCAGTGATGTAAAGTCGAGCTTTATTAAGTCAAATTAGGAAAAGAAGAATGAATGTAGGTAGATATCTAGCAAGGCCAAACCTAAAGCCTACATTGTGACAGCTCGAGCTGCTGAAGTACAGATTTTTTCTTTCTGGTAACAAATTTCAGTTTTAATTTAAAGGACCATTTGTATTATAGACGATAGCAATTATATATAACAGCAAAACCATGTAGGCTAGTGATTACACATGTTTGCATTCGATGCAATAGATGCATAGGCCTGATTTAATCTCTTCATAGTCATAACAGATCCGACTCTATATGCCTAGACTGATGATTAAACATTTTAAAACATCAAGGACATTTCAATTTCGATAGGGGCGACGTTTTTATTCTTATTTTGCGTAACCTATTCACAAAATTTCACGATCAAACAAAGATTATAAGTTGTACAGAATCAAAATTCTGAAGAAAAAGATCGAGTCCGCATTAAAGATTATAGCGTGTGCTCTATTCCCGAGTGTGCATGTGTACCCATAGTTACGTGTAAACAATTTGTTGGCGACGCGTTTTGAAGCTGTAACTATCGTCAGTTTAAAGCTATAGTACCGAAATATGCGTGCAATTCTCTCGAAAAAACGTTTATGTGTTGCTTATCTATTTAGTAATCCAATGATAAAGCAAAACTAATACAGTACACGTCTAACACGTTACTCTAGTTAAATTTCAACACCACAGGACGGTTCGGCACGTTGACGAAAGTTGGACGGAAAACACAAATCACGACTATAAACAATCCTTATTTTTAAGCTATTTGTTACCAATTTCTTCAAACAATTATAGTAAGTCAGTCATAGTTTACAAAACATCGATTTATTCCCTTTAATTAAAGCAAGATAGCCAGTTAAATCGTTAAGTATAAACAATGCAATAATCACTGACTTGACACGTGAACGCTAAATTGACCTCGATAACGTTATTGACGTTTACCGCAAACGACGTCAAACAGCTTAAGGGCCCTTTTCTCGCGTTGCGCATCATATTATGATTTGAGTCTTACTGAGGTCAAGGAAAAGTACCAGAGCTGTTTATCTAAAAAAAAAGTAAAAACACCCTGGATACCTATTCTTTTATTTTACTTCCATCTCCCATCTGTCTTATTTAACTTGGCCACTTGTAAGCAGTTACAAAAAAGTATAATACAATAAATAAAGAAAGTAACTCGCTACAATTGTTTGTTGTTAGAAAACAATTAGACTTACGTCTTCTTGTTAACAGTTACTGTTAACCATGCCTGGAAGTTCGTCTCCAGGGATGGCCGACAGTTCAACTTATAGGCCGACAAATTTTGTCAGAACGCCCCCTATATTGACGCCGGGGAGACACCCTCTTGATATTAGTAAGTATGTAGGAACACCCCTACATGAACAAGTTCAACACCGGATAAGACAACCAGAACCATTTACATTAGTTTTGAAATCTAGAGGACCTAATCCTCTACTCAAAACATTTAATATCATCAAACTGTGACAAATAATTAATGTAAAATTCCCAAAAGTAAAGAGGGTGACCCCCCTGGCGTCTGGCTCAGTGGTGCTTGAGTTCCCCGGGGCCGAACCAATTACAAACCTGTTTAACAATAAGAATCTGTGGCTGGGTGATTTCCCTGTGGAAGCCTCCCTCCCCAGGGGGCAACCAGTCACGGATCGTTTGATCCATGGAGTTCCCTTGGACTTAAACGTACAAGAATTGCGACAAAATCTAACTTTCCAACCTAGTAAAGGGGCTGAACGTATCTGTGTAGACAGAATTAAAAATAAATCGGGACCTACGGGAGCCGTAAAATTAACCTTAGGGAAGAAACACTTTTTTTGTTAATATTGAAGGAACCAACATTAAATTTCCTACTGAAAAATATATTCGCCCCCTTTAAGATGCTACAGGTGTCAGAGGTTCGGCCACAGGGCCAGTATATGTAAGAAAGAACAAACATGTCCAAGGCCGGAAACCTGCAGGAGAAGGGAATTCAAATGCCCAAATAGCAGGGAACCACACCCGGCCTGATTCCCGGGATGCCCCCAATATCTCAGGGTCCAGTGCGTTACTGCGGTCCTGAGAATGGGGGGCATCTCGTGGACCTGGGCGGGGGCCATTGTGGACAACGAGGCAATGAAATTGAAATTGTCTCGTCAAGGTAAAACCAACAGCACTGGAAAAAAGAGTCAGCCTACTTCCCCAAAAAGCATCCATAGTGAAAGAGGCAGCAATATCAGCCATTTCACTCCTGCCAACTCCCCTTAAAAGGAGGAGACAGGAAAGAAATCACATACTGATCTCAACGTCAGTGAATGTAAATTCAAACTATATATTTCCTATTATACAGGAAAACTTTAATTTTAAACATAAAACATTGAATATTAAGTTTTTTATTACAAAATTGACAAAAATATGTCTATTTCTATAAAATTTAACTAATGAAAAAGCTCTAAAGCTTTAAATACTATATATTTTTTAAAACAATGATGGACTGGAGTCCTGGAATAGAAAGAAAAACATGATATTACATTCAAAACCACTGTAATACATGTTAAAATCTATATCAATTTATATCAATATACATAAAGACATAAATTCTATGAAAATACAACAAAATGTCTTAATAAACAAAAATTTCATACTGTACTACTACTTGATATAAGCCAAATCTTTATTGAAACACCAATAAAAGTTCATATTATGTTCATATTCGTCAAATTTCTACATATTTGATACTTTCTTTGGAAAAATTATACTAAGTTTTACTTGGTATTTATTACTTTACTAAAATTGACCTATGTATACAAAGATTCAACCAGATTCTCTAGTCCATAAGATACAATTACCCCGGTTATGTTTAAAAGATCGGGATATTTACTCGGTAATTGCACTATATTGGGATCCCCGCAAACTTTTATACAAAACCATAGTTTAACAATTTCCTGTAGTACTTGGTGAGTAAGACTTTTGTGCTCTTCACTCAAAAAGTACTCCTATTTAAAATCTTTTCTTACAAAATTGAAAAGTGCCAGTCAATATGATTTTCTACAAGGAATCTTTTAACGTGAACAGAATGTTTTGAAAATTTTTGTATTGCTCGTTTTTTCTTAACTGTCAAAGTTTGAATAATTTCACGGTGAATGATTACACACTATCTCAATATCTCGAGTGTAAGACAAAGAGCATGAAGTCACCGTGAAATTATTCATGTTTTGACAGTTGAGAAAAAACTAACAATACTTTTTTGCTAAGGGCCCCGTTACACCAAACTAGTTCTCAGAACGTTCGACCCCGTCCTAAAAATATTGTGAAACTGGTTGTGAACGAGTTAGAACGTGCCGTTTAAGTCGAAAAATATCAGCTATACGATCATAGTTCGTTCAGAACCAGTTCTCGTTGCGTGCATTTCGTTTTTATCCCGTTCGTAGTCAGTTTTAACCCGTTCATAACTAGTTCTTCTAAACTTCTTTACAATTGACCATCCCGTTTAAGACAGTTCAACTCGTTTTAAGTACGTACTTATCTCAATCTTAGTGCGTTTTGAACGAAATAACGTCACGTTCTGACCCGATTGCTATAAATATCCTGGACGTTTCTTCCCATTCCCAATCTCGTTCCGCGCTTCAAGCTTTGAGGACACAATTTGTCAAGCATCACTGTGACCATCAAGCCTCCAAAAAAGAGTAGAATCAGACAGACGGTGCGTGTTAAGGCAATCGCTTCCAAACGATTCAAAATCACCCGCACATGTGAAGCTCTTGAAGACCAGCCTCAAGATAAGCCACAAGATACTAAGCCTCCTGAGCCAGTTATTAAAAATGAGGAAGTTTCTCCTCTACCATGTAATTGTATTCTTGCTCCACCTCTATAGAAAAGAGTACAAAGCCAACATTCAAAGCATTAACGACTTCCATAGTTCTAGGCAAAGAGCTTGGGCCCAGATGATAACTTGGTGAGAAATGGTCTGTATTTATATCAAACCTTGTCAGATCGTACTGTAGACGTTATGGACGTGGCACGAACTGCAAACGAACGCAACAGACTTACTAACAACGAGTAGAACGTACCGAGAACCTAGTGCGAACTTTAAGAACTGTGTGTAAACGTGTTGCAAACTGGTTCAGAACTTCGTATTTTGTTTTTCTGCATTTAGACGGGATAACAACGCACTATGGACGTAATTAAGTCGAGTTAAGTATGTGTGCAAACGGAATGAACGAGTTACAAACGGAACAGGTCGGGGTGTAAACGTACTGCAAATTGTCGCCCGATCGAACTACGACAAGGCACGTCCCTAGTACGATGCTAGTACGGCAATTCCGTTCGCAGTACGTCCTTTCCGTTGTCAGTACGTTGTCACTCAGTCTAATAGCAGAACGGGGTGGCCGCAAAAATATTTTGAGTCGACTCAAAGTTCTGAAACCCCATTCCCGTTCAACCCCGTCCGAGCTCGTCCATAACGTTCGAACACAGACCGTAGAAAGTTGGAACTACGTTCAGTCCGTTTGCACACAGTTAGAGCTCGTTCGGTCCATTTTTTTCAGAACGTGGCGAGAACGAGTTTGGTGTAACGGGGGTATAAGTTTTGTACTTATTTCCTAAGTGTTCATTTTAGAACTTCTATGTCTTAGTTATGATTAACAACCAATCAGCGACAAGTAAATTTAAAGTAGGTCAATCCGGTTTTAAAAATACACCAAAGTAGGTCAGGTCAGCTAGTCCGACTACTTATACCTATGACACGCTGGAGTACATCCAAACTATCTAACATATTTTTTTAGATCAAAATAGATCAAAATCTTTTTTTACTCAGAGAATTTAGTCAGTTGATACTTATAAAATCGATATCTCTGAAAATTCTAAACTTACTGAGTTCCTTATTTTTAAAATTCAGTATCATTTATTCATATTATTAAACATTTATGTTTTTCTGTTCTATGGAACGCCGGAGTATATGCAAATTATTTAACAAAATAATTTTAGATCAAAATATATTTCAACTTAAAGAATTTCTCTAGGTTATATATAGAGAAATCACTTTTTCTGATAATCATACATATACATAGTAATCTATTCTTAAATTTCAGTACTTTATACTTATATATTTTAAATATTTATGTTTTAAATGCGAATTGCCGCTCAGATAACATTGACTGACTACTTGTCCAAATGATTTAGACTGAGAATACCATCTTATGGGAGAGCAACTCTGGCCCACCTACACCCGGGAGTTTTTACATCTAGGTTGCCTGTATAAATACAAAAAAGTGTATACCACGGCGATGGGGCATGACACTGGGGGCGGGGGCGTCTGCGCTATCGTGCGCAGCGACTTCTGCCTTCTTTGTCCTGTTCCATCAACGTATGACCGACATCATTAACCAATAGACCCCCTTATATAGGTTTTATTTCTCAAATTGCTTAAATACTTTGACCTGATTTTTAGGGCTGGTCATGACATACTCCCAGTGGTGATGATGTATACTCCACACTGTGAGGTGTTAGCCCTATGACCAGCCCCTAACAAAAGCCCCCCTTCATTCCCATTTTTTTATGTTCATACTGAACATTATTAAATCACTTGACTGTACCCTGTTAGTATTTCAGGGCCGGTTGGTTGACAACACCTTATGTAACATCATAGCAATACTAACCGGATAGCCATTGTCTCCAATGTTGTATCTAAGTGACATATGTTACAATGCATATCTGGGGCCAATAGTTGTCTGGTTTAGATTTTTTGCTAGTTAGACCAGTCTGAAATAACGGGTCTACCACTCAGCAATTTATCTTATACCTGTTTGTGTGTTCTGTACGGTGGTACCTGAGGGGTCGTGTTTTCCCAGGGCCATCGGGCATTACAGACAGAAACCTGTAAATTACTACAATATTATAATTGGAGGCAACCTAGATATCCACCCTCCACTCAAGCACGGCTGAGCCCCCCCCCCCCACGTTATATACAAGACCTAGTAAGAATTTTTCAAAATCAGGTAGTAGTCAAACCGGAAGAAACATAGTCAACTATGCCAGAAATAAACAAAATAATTTTGTACTAAATTAAAAAAGCTAGGGGGATAAATAGATATACGTATAACACTTTTCAGGGCTTTCATAGGTTAGAACCAATTCAGTCCTTATAAGGGCTACCCTATGGAAAAATATGTATACGGCCCTTCTCAGGGCTATTCACCCCCAACTATTCACATAGTACTGTAAAGTGTGATGTCAGGGATTCCCTGTTCGGCCAACCAACTCTTTAAAAGTGTAAATAAACACTGTAGATATTTCACTTTTATTAGTTATGTTATTCTAAACGGTTAGTTTATTTGTACGTGGCCCTGTAAGTGTGCTGTTGTACGCTGTTGGAAAAGAGTTAATGTCAAGATATTTTAACACATGGTTTTTATATTTTCCTTTTTATCTCGTCAAACAAGGATCCCCTCTGACAATAACGCAGCCGACAAAATAGTATTTTGATGTAAAATAGTATGACCTACATAATGAAGTACAAACTCAATCTATATAGATCTATATAGATTATAAGCTAGAATCTTAACTTAGATTTTTAACACCAATTTACAATATAGATTTTTAAATATGTGTTTACTTTATGTAAACTATTATATCTTAATATATATTTTAATGAACTTAGTAAATTTTTAAACACAGTTATTTTTTAAAAAGTTTTAAACTTATATATAGCAGACAACATATGATAGTCAAAACTCGTCTAAAGCACTATGCATATAGACAAGTATAAATAAACACTTGCTGCAGCAACTTACTTGAAATGACTAATCTGTTTTGTTAAATAGGGTTGAAATTCTGTGCCGATAGTTCTACTTTTTACACTTCCCTGTTTAATGATTTATAAACTCAGGTTGGTAGGAATTTTATTAAATACATCATACAGATGTTAATACAAAAAATAAAAGAAATAGCAATTATAAATGTAAAGATCAAACCAGGAAGTGTTGGAAATGATCAATAAAATTACAATGAGAATTTAACGGTTTAGAGTTACAGTAAATTGTAAAATGTGTATTCAGTTGATTCAGTAATTATTCAAAGATTTAAATTTATTCATGCAGAACTTTAACAGATAGAATTTCAAATAACTTATAATGGACTAGCTATGATTTAGCAAAATTTGTTAAGATTCGATAATTGCTCTTTCTTTCTTTGGGAAAATCCCCAATTACAATGACAGTTTTTTTAACATTTTTTTCGAAAACCCCAACAGATATAGAAAACTGTGTACTTTTCATTTAATATCCCACACTCTGTAAATAAAAATTAAAGCCAGTTTCTCAAATATAAATTATTTATTTCACATATTTATACATGCTGGCTAGCTAGGGGTTTTCTCCTTCGAATGACAGCAATATATTTTGCATACGCCAAATAAAAAGGTCATAGGCCGATTTCTAACATCACGATGAAAACAGATTTTGTGAAGTCGATACTTAAGTCTTAGGTTATAATGTACATAATGTCATCTAATAAAACTTGGTTAGAAAGTACCATAAATGGTTATATACCTTATATGTGTTTACACTGATTTTGATTCGGGGTCGCGCCGGTCGCCCGATTCCATGACGGTAAACTTATCAAATTAACATACAAGTCATTGAAATATTGCCGTATTTTTTATATTACAATTGCTTAATGTGATAATTAATAGTACTAGTCATTCTAAGAAGATGGCTTGCACCTAAAATTGTGAAAACGATTAACTGAAAACCATGTCTGCAAATTTGACACGATTCGAACGTTGACTATTTCTCTTTAGAAGTTCGGATACTTTATTCAGTATAAGTGTACACTAACGACTTAAATAATCCACCGTAATTCTTAAACTAAGTTCCTTTTATTTAAGCCTATACAGTATCGTGGTATTTCGTGGCCCAATTTATTATCCGCATTGAGATGTTACACAACACAATTGTAAGATTCAACATCTGACATTATTAAGTCTCTAAAACCATTTTATTGTAATTATTTTCCGTAACATAGCTTTTATGCTATTTTTGTAAACGCATTTACAATTGTAATAATGACCAAAAATAAAGCAAAAGTAAAATACATTTCAAAGTAAACAGTAATTAACTTGTATAGTCCGTTTATTTCTCAACCGTCAAAGTTTGAAAAATTCACGGTGGCTGGATGCATATTTTTGTACAGGCGGCCTTATTGTAATTAGATATATTTTGACTGAAACATAGCATACGGCATAAATAGCTTTATTCTATCATAATAAACACTTTCAGAAACTCATGAATGTATCACGATGATAATTTTAACAAACGCATTCACCGTAAAATTATTCATGTTTTGACAGTTGAGAAAAAACGAATTATAGATTAAAGCATTTATAATAGACCTACAAAGCGAAATTGTCTCCAATTTTTGGTGGTTACTGTACACTCATTCTTAGTAAAAAAATATTTCAATATCTGCGATTCGGTAGCTGTAATGTTTAAGGACATCGGCTAACAATTGAACTAGCTTTAGAATAAATTTCAATAGGCCACTCAAAAAGTTTGCTCACCGAAAATATGTTTGTATAATTTTTCAGAATACTAATGATTTATTTATGCTAGGTTTACATCTGGCCACGATTACCACGATGTCCCCGATTCCAGAGCATCGTGGCGAACGTAACAGAGCGTGGAGTCCAATCGGGGTGATCGTGGGGGGAACGTAATGGAACGTGGTTGAATTGGGGACATCGTGGGCATCGGGACAGATTTTAAATCAAACTTAAATTTCACCACGATTGCCCCTATTCATTTTCTAATCGTGACAGAGCGTGGCCTTCGTAACAAAACGTAACGGAACGTACCGAAGCGTAACAGAACGTAACAGAACGTGGAGTACAATCGCAACAGATCGGGACCAGCGTGGACACATTTGTTTCATCCCGCGTCGCTGGGAAAGAATTATTTCTTGTTTGAATATCAAATTGTGACGTAAAATGTGGTCATTTGTCTCAAATCGTAGGTCAAATCGCAGGAGATCGCAACAAAGCGGCTTTGTCGTGGGAGATCTTAACAGGACATAACGGAACGTGGTGGAGCGTGAAAGCCAATCGTGTTGATCGCAACAAAGCGTAACAGAACGTGATGCAAATCGTGGGCTCGATTGTGGCAAAGCGCAGTAGAGCGCAACAAAACGTGCTGATTTCGTAAGGAAGCGTAACAGAACGTGGAGTAAACCATTTAATCGTAGAGCTCCCCGATGTTTTAGCCTCTGGCTAATCGGATAGATCGTGGCCAGATGTAAACCTAGCATTGCATACACATGTACAGTACAACCTCTGCAGAGCGACCCTCTACAGAACAGATCGTCTGCACAACAACAACTTTTGATATTTCTCTTAATGCATAAATTGTATTTAATTTAACCTCTGCAGAGCCACAACCTCTGAACAGCAACACACTTTCGTCCCTTCCACTGGGTGTTGTTCTAGAGAGGTTTTACTGTACATGTATACTACTGTATGAACGGTTGTTATGAAAATAAGAGGGTATAGTCGTGTTTGGTTTCAAACAAGGCTATCAAAACCTCACCAAGCATTCAATTTAAACTCGACAGTATACAATACAACTTTACTATGAATACGTAATTTGAACTACTGTCTATATATTAGACCATTCACTTTAATGGGTATAAGTCCGTATCTTTTAATTATCCAATTGATCAAATTATTAATATTGTATTTGCATCATGTCTTGCAGACTTGAAAATAGTGACATGAATAGTAAAAAAGAACTTAATTATGTGATTTTAAAGTAAAATATTTCCGTTTCTTACATTTGTATCGTAAACAATTGTCGAACGATCACGGAGATTGACAAAATAAGTCGATTAATGATTAAAACAGAACATTTTATTCATTTCGTCACAGTTTAAATAGTAAATTTTAACCTATGTAGAGCAACACACTCGGAGCAACTATCAATGTCACGGATTTTTTCGTGCATAAGTGTTGAGAAAAAGTATGCCAGTATTATTGCTAAATTCTGCGTTGGAGATAATATCAATTTTCAGTTTGCAAAGAATATGATGATCATCTATCTAATATCAAGGTTTTGTACCTGATGTATGTAGGTTGCTAAAAAGTATGACTTATCCAGTTGTATTGACTTCTATTTGTCTTCTGGGTCATTTCAATCGAAAAACACCTGAAAACCCCTTTTACATAAAAAGTATTGTTACCAGGACGCATGTCCAGTTTGCAATCTGTCTGTAGCCTAGGTGGAAATGGGTACTTGTTAGGATCATGCACTGTATGCTGCGGCTACACTCTGTGCCGTTTATTAACAGTTAGTGTGTGACTCGATGATCGGGGAAGTTAATTTCAGGAGTCGCCTGAATAGTGAAACTTAAAGTAGACTTAAATAACCTTGCTTTAACTTTAACTTATATATATATTTTATGAAGTTCAAAGTTTGTTTGTTATCATTAATTTAGCATTTTATAAAGTGAAGTACTTTTTGTAATAATAGTAATATGTGAAATCAAACACTCGTAAAGGTCAATTCACTTCATTTAATAAAATATCATTTTAAGAACTTTTAATTTATGTTTCAATGGAACCGGAAAGTTAGTAAACTCACTATTATCAAAAACAATAAGTTTTTATTAGTAAAGGAATAGGTTTAAAAATTTGCTCAATATCAATCATGTTTTGTCATTCGAATATGACATGGTCTTTCTAAAGGGATGTAATTCATACAGTGTTTATTAAATTTTGAATTATAGTTGTCTCCCCTTATATGGAAAAATGTAAATTAAGTTTGATATATTAATTTTCCTAAGAAATTAGAAAGATAGAGATCTGTTAGTTATCTTTCTATGATAAAATCTGAAGCAATCCAATTGCTTATTAGGTTATATCAAGTGAAATCCTCGGATTTTATCATTGAAGTCCTATGCAGTGATAATGAAATATTCCATCTAGTATCTTTATTGTTATTCAGATATAGGCGGGAGTGATGAACTTTAGATAGTTATTTACTCTAAAAATACTTAGCTTGAATTTCAAACAAAATTAAATGATTAACACAAGTTCTTCAAGATTAATTTTGGCAAATTGACTTTAAAAAAAAAGTACGGGTAAAATTCGTGTAATCTACTAATACGACCTACCTATTTGAAGAGTATCCAAGGGAAAATAACTTACTAAGGTGCCAAATTGCCGATGCATGGTTTTTAGCTGTTAAATCATTTATTCTAAAAATATATTACGTCCACAAATTGGTCAACAACTAAATCATTTATGAATTTTAATTTTGTGTTTCTCTGTGGCATCTTTGCTTTAAAATGACATTGGTGACGAGTCTAGTTATTTAATTAAATGTCCTTTCTTTGAAAACTACATGTATAGATAATTATATGTAAAATATGATTTTATCGTAGACCAACTATACTATTCTTTGAATATCAAACGATCAACATGTAAAAAAATAATTTTTGATAATTTTAAAATTAAATGTTCATTCTACATTTTGATGAAAGCATATTGACTTTCATAGTTTCTTAATAAACTAGGTTTTAAGTGTGAATGCGTAAGGGAGGTGTGTGTATGTACATTTTTGTATTTTTGTCTGTTTTTTCGTGTGTGTGATCTTTGTAATTATTTGTACTATCTTGTATTATTTTGTTCTCATCTATATATATGTATCTTGGTGTGAGAAAATAAAACGTGTGTTCTGTTTCTTAAATGAAAATGTTAAATAATCATTGCAGTCACTTTTCAATTGCACGTGCGTAAGACATAACGAGTTTCCCAATAAGTTCTATAAATAATTATTTTATGACCAAAATTAAAAATACTCATGTTTTCCCATTCTCGATTGACGACCAAACAACCCGCCCACTAAAATTGTTTTATTGCCGAAATCCGGATTGTTTTTTTTCCAATCTAATCTGGATGAAGGCATTTTTACAACGACTTGTTTCCAACCCAGTCCGGCTGTCCGACTTATAAACACAGCTGGATTACTCGCCGGGTCATGGACGCGCTTGCATTACAATTCATAGCGTTCAAGCAGTAATTCATTTTACCGTGTGTCCAGCGTTAGAGACGCAAACTTTTAACCGCGGACAAGCTTCAATTGATAAGTGATTACGTTTTGGCAGTAAATTCATTCAGGTTAGGTGATAATTAGCACCTAGTAGTGACTGTTTTAGTAAACTTTGTCTAAATTTACATTTTTTTTTATATTCACAAATATCAATAACGGGCATATAATTTTCCTTTTTATCCGAGTAAGAACAAAACACTAACAATTACGTCATTTAAATCAATTAATGTGAGTCGGTTCCGTGAGCCTTTGATCTTATTGTTAATGCATAACAACTTCTTTGATGATTACCGCCGACCTAAATTATATCAAATCGCAAAAGGCACTGGAGTTGTTCGACATAAAAATCATGTTGTGCTTCGGTCACTTAATGTGCTAAAAATGTGAGAAAATATGTGGAAAGAAGTGTTTCTTGAAACATAGACTGCAGAGCTTTTGTTGTATGAAATGTACAAATTAGAATGTCCATACAAATTAAAGCCCCATTACTAATTGGAAGGCTGATAATTGTCAAGTATCATACTTTTGCTTAAAACTTATACAAACATTAAACTTATATATAAAACGCATCCCTGGCACAAAAATCTCAAGTACTTTTTTTCAGAATTATACTAATTCTATTTTGAATTTGCGATTAAAACCGAAAGTAAAGACTCGGCGGAAAATCACGGAACTGGACGAATAAGGTCGGAATATCCCGTCGTGGATAAAAATAAGTAAAGAATTTTTCTGTTTTGATAAATACACGTTATGTGTAGTGAATTTCGTGCTTTAATTACGGTTCACGAAACTCATGTAAATAGTTTCGTAAAATTATACATGGACATATACTGACGAGAAAAAAACCGCATCAATCAAGTCTTTTAATATACAGAAACGTTTGCTGATAGAACGGGTGAAACGTGGGTAAGTAAGACAATTTATGTGTTTAAACATCAACGTCATTCGCGTAATAGTTTTTCACGGCAGTATCTACGTCACTTGTACTGAAAGGGTAAACGTGTACGCCAAATAAGTCGACAGACAATTAGGAAAACTACTTGCTTGGCGTAAACCGTACCGCGGACTAGTTCTAAAGTTATGCCACGTCAATGACGTCTATATCTACCCTCGTATCATCGCGGCTATGGTGTTCTGTGATGAGTCATGTTTCGACTTAGGTAACACCCTTCAGACATATAAGTGTCTTTAAACGAGTTTCAGTCACAACTCGTTGTTTGCTTAGGTTATCTCGTGGACACATCACATTGACCAGCTATTATGCTATGTGAGTGTCGCTATATTCTGGCAACGTCAATACTTTTTATATGAGCATAAAAACGACAGACCTTACGTTGCACACGTTACCAAGGACTTTCCAAGGCTAAGAAAATTAATGTTTCCGTTTGTTATCTTGAAAATTATATACGTAGTTGAAATGAGATGTTTCTTTTTAGCATCAGTTTAGATATTTGTGAACTCAAAACTTGCATGCACTGGTTTCTAGAGTACATCACGGGAAAACGATATGATATATCTAACACGTAAAATAGTCGTGTAAGTTTTATCAGACAATTTTTAAGCAATTTGATTGGCTGAGATAGTATCTCCGTAGTCTAATTTGCATGTTGTAAAGTACCTCACTTTTATAAGAAACTGATATTTTGAAGGACTTGACCCTTACAAGGGAACCCGCTTGAGAGAGTAATTATAATACCAAGGCGATTAAATTCTATAGTCTTTTAGATAGTATTAATTGTGTTTAGATTGATGATAAAGATTTTGTTTTCGTTTAGTGGCTTTAATTGTATATACTACTAAAATGTAACAGAACCACCTGTTTACTTTCAATAGTGTCACACACGGCGTAAGATTTACAACTTTTGTTAATATTTATTCCATTAAACATATAATGAGTAATTATTAGGTAATGATATTTTAATTTGCAACATAATTTTTTACTTCGATTCATTACCATATCAGAGCTATGAGAAAAATACTACGCGGAACTACTTGACCAATCATCCTTATTATCTATTTAATTTTCCATCTATTGATCTATATTAGAGTCATATAATATGCTCACAAATAACTGGTCCGTACGATACTACGCTAAGTACCATGGGTAAAAATGTCTAAATAACCGAATCCATGCGACAATTTTTACAAGTACTAAATAAATTCAGTATGTTTTTGTGACCTGAAATTTAATATTACTATCCAAAATAAAGTATGCACGTTAAATGAAACTTTATCTATAGATTGGTATTCTTGTGGTTATGAGCCAGCATTTTCTTACAATTTTATCATGATAATTTACAAAAAAAATCCAACGATTTTTTATGTTCATGCATACACCGTACTACTTTCTGTGCGTAGCCAAATTGTGCGATGAATGAAACGTCTTAGCCAAGATATGTAGCGTGTTCAGTTACAGCGATCGTTATAGAACGTTACATAACGATACATTCGGAACAACTCGGCCTTTCGCTGCAAATAATCTAATCAAATACACAAATATGCGATCGTTGAGGCAATGAGTGATGTTTCAAATTTACGGACTAAAAACGAAACATCACTCAATGCCTACACGATCGTATATTTGTTTTCTTTAACACCAGTAGTTTGAAAATAGCGTCTAACTATGTCCGAGATTATTCGCAGCGAATGACCGAGGAGTTCCGAATGTATCGTTATGAAACGTTCTGTAACGTTCGCGGTAACTGAACACGCTAATTTTTTATGGTTTACGTATAGGTTGGGATCAATGCATCACGTCATTCCAAATGGGGTTCACCACAGAGAATCTTCACTGTTGTTTCTATTTCAGTGTTTAATTTTATGTGATAATTACGATATTCCTATAAATATTAGTTTTTTTTCTCAGTAATGCACATGCCTGAAGAGTTGAGTTCCTTCATGTACCTGAAAGTTTTTGTAGTTAAGCTATACTGATTTCTCAAATATGGATAACATGTATATAATTGTCCGACAGAGTCGAACAATTTATAATGACAGACGATGTCTTTGTTATTGATTTGAGAGCTGTGTCGTCGGTTGTTAGTAAATGAACTCATAATTATTAATGATTGATAGTATGATTATGGGCCGTTTTACCGTATTTTTTTAGCTTGTTTCACGACAGAGAGTAAAATTATGCGATCCTAACAACTTTCGATTTTGCCGTGAAAAAAACGGACTGTAACTATTTCTTTTCGATTTTGCCGAAGGCATTGGCCGAGAGTATTTGTCTTTTCGCCGAAAAATCGGCCCATCCTTTTTTTAATGCGCGTTATACCCATAAGATTGAAGTAAACCACCGTTGAAGACTACGTCTAAGCGATACAATGTTCTGCAGTATGACATGAAAGTTACTATCGAATAATACGAATTTTACAGTACATTTCGCGTATTATTAATGTTTGTGGCTATTATTTATATAACAATTTAAACCCACATTATTTTATGATGATTTCATATGTATATAATTGATCAAACCATTTACTTGACGATAACAAGTTAATGGCACCGTGAAATTTAACTTTTGTTCACTGTAATTTTGTACCCGTGGCTGATCGTAATATTTTGTATTGTGGTGTGAGTTAAACAAGTCCAAATTAATCCAAGTTAGGTAATGTACACAGAAATAAAAATTGTAATCAGTATTTAAAAATAAATGAGCTAAAATTGATAAATACTTCACTATAACAGATAATGACTCAGTCTGCAATTTATCAGAAAATTATGTTTTAACATTTCAAATGATTCACAAAACTTATTTACTAATGAAAACATATGACAATATTTATATAAAATACACCAAGTCATCGAGACTACACAATGATATTAAATGAAAAATGCTTGTTTCAAAATTATGTAGTATTTGAAGGATATGCTTTAGTGACCAGAATCTCCAGACTCATTGTTTTTATGGGACTCATTGTTTCAAAATATGTCCCATGCCCTTTAAAATAAATCACTGCTCAAGTAATAGTGTGCTGTTGATCAGTGTCTTCACGTTTTGAGTTTACAAAATGCAGACAGATTTTTGTGTTGGTGTAAGTGTAACCGCTGTCTCCAGTCCCCAATGGAAATGGATATGTTTTTTTTTCAAAAAAAGGCCAACCTATCAACTTTTAAAATTCATTTTCGGGAAAGGGGAAACATAAATATTTTAATGCGGCCAAACTACAGAGTTTTATGCGACAAAATGTACAGGAAAACTCTACTTTAGAATTCTGATAAGAGGAAAATAAAATCTTTGTATTTTGAACTGAAAGTAATAATTTTGCCAGTAATACAGGATATAATTAAAATTGCCTCAACTTTTCATGCACTGTTCGATTCTTACTTGAATCTATTGATTATGGAGTAACATTTAGTATGGATTTATTAGGTTTCAATGTATTCGAAAGTCTTTTTTGTATTGCAATACTTTGATTAGTGAAATATGATCGTCATCTTGTCTCAAGTTAACAACTTTTGCACACGATTTGACTAACTTTGGGATTTTTAGCTGAAAATGACTTCAGACTTAACCGAATACCATCTGTATTTTTTATGATAAAAATGTCAACGTTCCATTGGCATTTTCTTTTCCTGCATCAGACAATGTATTAGTCCACAGTCATGTCAACATGAAAGTTACCGGTAAGTTATAATTATGGTAATATGAAGGTATTTTTAGCTAAAAATCACGAAAAAATCAAAACGTTGTAAAATCGAGACGAAAACGGAAATGAAATTGTGTTGAATGATAATGCCGTGAAACAGATATCGGAACAGAACGTATGCAAATAAAAATAAAATGGCAAACTACCATTAACCTGAACCGGTTCGCATCATTCTCGGAAAATTATTTTTTATGTCAAAATCTGTCTGGAATAGTTGATACTTTACTACAAGACTACACACTTGTTCAATGTGTTATACATAGCAAATCTAACGAGAATATATGCAATTTTTGTGATAAACTTGGCAAAAGTATGAATTGGAACCAGATCGCATCCGTCATATAACTTATATAACTTACATCATTTCCATCCAATCGTAAGTAAGTGGTTCGGCTGTTTTATAAGATAATGATATACGCACACCAACAAATGTAGAATTAGCTGTTTCTTTTGTCAAATATTTCACCATACCGTCTATTTCTGACGTGATGTTAGTTCATATTTGGTTTTAATTTTCCTGGCAACCGTTGCCGTGACCAACATCGGTGCAATTTTATCTTGAAATGAATTTATAGGCTTTTATTTCCAATGTGCGTTTTTTTCAAACATCCTGTAATTTTTTCATCACATAATGCTTTGTGTAAATTTGTATGGTATTATAGCCTGGCACACGGTAAACAATATGTAGTTTGTATAAAATTGCGCTTTGATTTTCAATAAATAATAAATGTTTGGCGACACTCAAATCATTCCCCGGTTGATTGGTATGTTAGTTTATAAATATATAGAAAGGAACTAAGCCCCAAATGACCAAGTTTATATTTATTCAAGCTACACCAAATAACCTTTATATATAGGTGTGTCTCCAACCATATCATATGTCCGATTTGTTTATGGTAACTTTAATTAAATGATAATTTGTGCAATCGTTTATTTTGGTTAGGTATTAACGAACTAAATTCTGCCTGCTTTTATTTATAACCGGCAGCCTCTAAGTTAATAGATTTTCATGTTTACTCTGCATTGTATAATTTCCAACAGTCAATGTTAGAGTACAAAAATATCAAGAAAAAAAATGAACATATATACTCAACGACTTTTCTAACCTGACAGTTTTACTTACCTACTATTTATTTACGTTAAGTGGTATATTATTTAAACAAAAACCACCATCAAATTACTTTAAGCTACACAGAAATTGTGTGTGAAATTGTTGGTGAAACATGTAGTTTGCTGGGTTCATGAAGCCCATGTTTTCAAGTTTTCGCCTGGCAATTTCCTCTACGGCCAGAATGCATACAAAACTACCTAAATCACTATCAGCTCGTAAGTACAGATTCGTTCGGAATAAACTTCACTTGAAAACCCTAAGCCATAGTTATGCCGAGGTAGATAAAAGTAAATATACGTTTGGTTTATTTAAACTACGCAAATCTTTTCGAAGGCACTGTATTGATCAGGAAACTATGTTTCATAAGTTGAAATGAAAATATTTGTGCGTAACATCAGGAAAAACTTCTGTATCAACTATTATATCTTGTGCATTCCTTCACAAAACGAACGTTTTCATAAAATTTGATATTTACCTCTCCTACCTCATACCTCCGTATCAATTAGGACATTAGTCACCCACTGGCGAATGTTTATGGTTAAATATAATTCAGAAGTCTACACTTGTTTTGGGAGCTTAAATAGGAAAATTGTCCACAGTAACTTGACTTAAGAATGTTGCGATTAGACGTAATGCACCTTGACTATTATACCACTTCAAAATGATTTTTTTTAATTTACATCAGGTCAAATATCTAAACCTACGTTACCTCCCAAGCAGAAAAAACAAATACACGACTCAATGAAAAAGTAATAGTACTATCATATAAGAATTTACAGGATTGTAGAGACAGCATAGCTAATTTTAAACTTTTTCTCCTCAGACAATTTCAAGGCAAAGGAAAACGTACGAGTTTAAACGCTTTTGTAATCTTAACACTTTGATTCACAGTTCTGATAAAACACTAAATCTAAAAGAAATCTACTTAAACAAAAGTTGAAATTGTGCGCCCTTCTAGATTGTTAGCCTTAAATACACTACTTATTTAAATTATTTGTGTAAAAAATATTTCTGCATTAATTAAATTTGTCTTGATTGAGGAAAATATTCAAATTCCCGACCTTTACGAACATCATTTTGTAAATGTAAATGTACCATTATATTGCATAATTTTATCCAAAATGTATAATGCTATAACTGACAGATTATCGATATATATTTCAAAATGAAACCACAACTTATAATTGCAGCATGAAGACATTTTGAATTCATGTGTCTACAATTTCACGCAGTAATACATTTCAATAAAGTTTATAAATAATTTCTTAACTTCCTTGATCCATTGTGCTGTCGTAGTTTGCAAACGTGAAATATGATACTCCTTCTAAACGTTTGTAGTTATCTAAGAGATTGACATCTTTTGTTTACGTACAATGGGTGCAGTGTATTATCTACACAGGTGTGAAAAACATATATCATAGTCAGACTGCCGGTCGCACGCCGAATATTTCGTGAATTTTAAGTGGTCTTTTTAGCGGGGTCAAAATGCACGCATTTAAAGCGTTTAGTCAGCAAGAAGTGGTCGTATTACGATGTAATGGGGTGGTCCTAATTTAGGGGTTACAGAACACTAAATACAGAGCAAAAAATCCGTTCTTTTAAAAACCGGTCTTTTTAGCGGGGGGGTCCTTGAATCGGGGTGGTCTTTAAGCGAGGTTCCAGTGTATAGATAAAAAACAGGGCTGTACACATTTTTGTATAATTATATACTTGTATATATACTTGTATATACTTATATACTAAACCGAGAAAATTAAACCGATATTTTCCGTTTACAAATAAAATAATTGTATATTGTTGTCTAGTAATGAACCATAAGAAACAGTATTTATATGTTTATATTTATATTTTAGCTTGATTGAGAAACAAAAAACTAACCTAGATACACAGTTCAGTGTCTGCTTCTTGCCCCTCCAGTACTGCGCTAGTAGGTTATAGTTTTCTGCTCAACGAAGGAATGGGTTAGGTTTTTGATGGAATTTTATCCTACACAGAACTAATGTTTAAATAATTGCTTGTCCAACGTCAAAACCACGCGGCTACGCACTCTCTTTTTTATACGCCCGAAGTTAAACTTCGGACGTATTATGGTATTGCGTTCATTCGTCCGTCTGTCCGTCCATCCATCCATCAGCCACATCGTGTCTGCTCAATTTCTTGGAAAGTTTCTAAGGTACAGTCATGATACTTGGTATGAAGATTGGTCATGCTCAGTAGATGGTCCCTACAAATATTGAGGTCATTAGGTCACTAGTTCAATGTCACAGTAGCATTTAATGCAAAAAACGTGTCCGGTAGTCCCTGGGTAGAGGGTGTGCCCTATTGATTTTGAGACCCAAGGGTCAAATGTTAAGGACACCGGGACTTTAGATATGAAAACTTTTTCCTGACGATAACTCAACAAAGACTGTACCCTAGTTCACCAAATTTTATCAGTGGATAAACCATGGGTCAAGTCAAGAATGTGCCCTATTGATTTTGAGACCCAAGGATCAAAGGTCAATGTCACCGGGACTTAAATATGAAAACTTTGTCCAGACGATAACTCAACAAAAACTGTACCTAGGTCCACCCAATTTTAAACGTGGATAACCCTTGGGTCAATGATGTGCTTATTTATTATGAGACCTCAATGTGTCAAAGGTCAATGCCACTGGGGTTTTAAATACTATTTCTGTTTGAAAACTTAACAACGACTGTATCTAGGTTCGCCAAATTTTATGTGTGGATAGCCCTTTGGTAGAGGATGTGCCCTGATGATACGAGGCCCTAGAGTCAAAGGTCAAGGTCACTTGGACATTAGATATTAAAATGTGTGCGGACAATAACTTGACAACATATTCACTTAGGTTCACTTAATTTTTTGTGGATAACCTCTGTGTAAAGGGCGTGCCCTTTTGGTTCTTAAGTTAAGTTACATGGTCAAAGGTCAATGTGGCTTACACTTTATATGGAAAACATAGTCTAGGCGATAATTCAACAACTGATTTACTAAGGTTTACCAAATTTAAAATGTGTGTAGCCCTTGTGTCAAGAATGTGCTCTATTGAATCTGTGACCCAGGGGTCAAAGATTAAGATCACTAGGACACGATATAGAAAACTTGTTTTGGACGATAACTCAACAACAGCTTCCTCCAGGTTCACTGAATTGTATGTGTGAATAACCCTTGGGTCAGGGATGTGCCCTTTTGGTTCTGAGACCCTGGTGTCAAAGGTCAGTGTCATTTGAAGTTCATGTTGGAAACTTAATGCGGGTGATAACTTGCCATTGGCTGTACCTAGGTTCATTAAATCTTTGCTTTGGATGTGACCTTTTTATTATGAGTTCCCAGGATAATAGGTCAAGGTCGACGATACTTCATACACGGGCGTATAATTCCCCGCCCAGCGGAGCCCTTGTACAAGACGCCATTCGAATTTTAATGTAGTTCAGCCTTGTTTTTGATGTGTTGCATTGCATTTTTGATTTGTCATATGTGCCTTCTTCGTAACAGCTACCTTAATCATTAATTATATACTTGGGTATCTCATTTATAAATGTCATAACGGAATAATCAACTCAATTTTATCAAAACCAGGTTTAAGCGGTCACCTGCTGTGAGCAGTCAATCAAGCTATTTTCCACCACTGTTTGCTTAATACAGATTGCACTGTAGAGCTTTTATGTTACATAAGGATACAAAAAATAATGTTTGCATGATATTTAGGTTTTAAGTTCCTGTTTCACATACTGCTGTTTATTCAATGGTATCATGTGATACGTTCATGATATTAATGATTGGTTTGTATGCAAGTATGTTATTTTAATTATATCTAAACAATTCTTCCATGACTTTTCTTTTAACACATTCCTTTAAATTTGGGAATCAATAACTTTTGTCCGGGACATCACTACGGAATATGGAGTCTATCAAGATGCGGGGTTTGTAATTGGTAGGCAGCGCTACCTAGTGAGTGTGGCATTGGTAGACAATATACGTCTATTAGCAAACTAAAGGGCGATAACATAAGTCGGCAGAGTCATATTTAAATTTGAAGCCACGCTTGAAGTACGCCTCTTTATCTTAGACGAAAGTTGTCACCAGGTTATAAATTTGATTATAAATAACATTGGAGACGTTCAAAATGTTCAAAATCTCTTGTGTGGAAAATGTTTTAAACTCTTTAGGGTTCCTTTGAACATTGATTTTTAAGTTTAAAACTCTATGATTTTTTTGTATACTCTATATTACATTTGTACTAGCAAATATCATAAAGAGTTTATGTTTCACTACAAGTTGTGTATGTTCTATGGATTCGCTGGCACCTTAATTTTGACGGTTTTTTACAACAACAAAAAACATATTTTTATTTTCTCGCTCGCTCATAAAAATTAAATCAAACCGCTATATCAAGAAGCTGAATTAAGATTTTTTTCCTTTTTTTCTTCGATCCCGCGACCTATTTTCCCTCAAAAAATTCGTAGAACACATGATCAACTTGCTGTGGCCTAATCTTGCCATACAAAATATTGAAGTACAGTTTTCCCCCTGTAAATTTTGCATACAAATTATGTTGGTTCATTAGTATAGTTAAATATGATGAATATGGTACATTCCTGTCACTGAGTCAGATGACAGAACTACATTTATCGCATATAGAAATTTACTGCGTAGTAAGACACATGTATCAATCCACAGGTGGTATAACCGTAGCCTTTCGGCGGAATTGCCGAAAGTCTAAAACCAGCAAAAACTGGTTTAATGTAACTGTTGAAAGACAGAGTGATACACATTGATGTGTATATCTCTATCTACGATTTGTCGACACAAAGGTCACCTCTATGTGACCCCAGAGCGATGACAAGAGATCATTTATGACAGCTGTCTATAAGTACATGTTTTAATACGTTAACGGAGATAGAGATGTCCGCTAGTTGAGTTGCACCATACCCATTTTAAAACAAGCCACAGAGATTATATATCTTGACGACAAACCTGCTTCTAGATTGTTTATACAGCCATCTTTCTCAAAAGACATTTATTTCCTTGATCTATTGTGATATCGTAGTTTGCAAACATGAAATATAATATTCTTTCAATGTGTTTGTATGGAAAAAACAGGGCTATATAATTATATTTGTGTAATATTATACTTGTCTAGGTTGAAGAAATTCAAGTGATTGTTTACAAATAACTTATTTTTAAAATGATGTCTAGTCATGTATCACAAGAAACTGTAATTTAAATGATAGTGTTATATATTTACGTTGATGACTTTTTATCTGTACTGTACTAATACAGGTCTATTTTAGCTAGATTGTGAAACAAGTTCTTACAATATAGATTAATCAGTATGGTGTCTACTTCCTGCCCCTCCAGTACTGAGCTAGTAAATAATAGTTTTCTGCTCAAGGAAACAATGGGTTAGATTTTACATGTAATTAGAGACTTTAGTCAGTTATCTTTCCCTGATAATATCTGAAGCGATCAAATTGGTAAGTAAGTCCTTGCAGTTGGAATCCTTGGATTTTATCATTGAATTCATGCAAGGGTAACAAAATGTTGCATGTAATATCTTTCTTGTGAATAAAGATATTAACATAATTGATGCAAAATTTTATAGTACTTTACCCTAAACATACTTAGCTTGAACTTCAAACAAATTAGATGATTTACAAAAAAGTTTTTTGAGATTAATTTTGGCGAATTGACATTGAAAAGTAAGGGTAAAATCCATGTAATCTGACTAATAGGACCTACGTATTTGAACAGTATACAAAGGGAATAAGAACAAAAGTCCCTTATTCAATCCAACATAAAGATGGCGTTCAAATAATTACCAAACCAAGGTCGTATTCACGCGGCTACGCACTCCCCTTTTTATAGACGCTATTCAAATTTCATCTTAGTGCAGCCTCGTTTTGGTGTGTTTTATTGTGTTTATTGTAAGAAGAATGTGCTTTGTGTCATTATGTTTATCGTAGTATTTCAAAATCGTATAAAATATACAAAAAGAAGAGAATCTGTATAATTAAGAGAAAGAACACACTAAAAGAACGTAGCGCCTTGTTGGCTTAAGTTCATTTTGAAATTAACCCAATCATTACTTAGGTAACCGTATTATAATAGAAAACACTAATTTGATTATCATAGTACTGTAGTAGCATACATAGACATTAGACTTAATTATGCATTATAAATCTATCACTAAATACAGATGAAGTGTTTTATTAAATCATATGATGTTTATTTTAGCAAATAATCTGTATTATTTGGTAAGTATATATTTAATTTTAGAATTTATATGGAGTTAAAAACATTACATAATGACACAGGCGTGTGGAAACCAATCCAGTTGAGCCTTAAAACAAACAACACTAATCAAATTAGAGGTTCACTCAAGTCATTCACAATATACGATTTAATTTGTCACATGTGCCTTCTTTAAAGAAATGTTAATAATAAGCTACCTTAATCATTAACAGTAAATTTATATACATCATTTATGAATATCAGTATGGACTAATCAAATCATTTTTATAAAAACCTGGTTTAAGAGGACATCCGCTAAGAGCAACCAATCATGCCATTTCCCTTCACTGACTGTTTGATTACAGTGTGTACACTTAACCAATGTTCTAACCACACTAAATCTTAAAATGCGTATAATGTTTTATCAAATGATGCCAATTACACACTTACGGAACAGGAAGCGCGAGAGGGTAAAAACTGCGAGGGCCAGAATTTGACGTCATTTGCGCTACATAAGTACAAAAACTAGATCGCAACTTATGCTTGACGTGCAACAGCGTATTCTGCCTGATCGAAAAATGATTTCCTTCGACAGACGAGGGTTAATGAACCGGATTGACCGCCAAAGTTTTCAGACATTTACCCTATAGACAGCATATTGGCAGAAATGGTGACATAATTATACCGTTTTAAACCGGCTTCTTTACAACAAGTATGGCTTAGAATTGTCTACGAATAAGTCAGTGGTTTATTATTTTTATTTCTTAGCCAGCGATGTAAAATGTCATTTGAGCAAATAGGGTTTTTTACTCGTTTTTGATTTTTTTGACTTTTGATTACCCCCTTCCTCTTGTAAACTTACATTCTCCTTGTTATACAGATGTCCATTTCCATAAATTCAGTACAAAAACAATGGAAAGTAGTATCGTTTGTATGTTCACAATTTCAAAACTAAAACTGTTATAGATTCAGAGAAAATGCAATTTATCACCCCGGCGTATTTAGAACATTAGTAAAGTGTATACCTTAAGTTAAATACGCATACAAAAAATAAGTGTTTGTGCCTAATGTGTTCGTATGAAAACATATCAATTTTAAGTTTCAGTTTCACATCTTGTGTTGATACAATGAATCATGTGATACGTTCATGATAGTATGTAAAAAAATAACCTTCACCGATTAAATAGATGATATTAAAGTACCTAGTTTCGTCAAGGTTTTCACGATGTATATAGTAAACATTCAGGTTTGTTTTTTAAGGCTGGTCAATCAATTATATTTACTCAGTGCTGTGGTTGCATTACATGTTTTGATTATTTTATTGAAACTTAAATTTTATTGGAAGAAAACTTAAAGTCAAATCATTTAACAAATCATGTAAACAATTATGAATTTCAGTTTTAACCCAAAGCGTTTGAAAGCTTTTTTATTGTTCTATTAGTAAGATAAATGATGAGTATTTTGTTGTCAGTACCATAGTTCACAAGAAGACTTTCCGTATTGTATCTATGTCTTGTTATGAGGTAGAATAAGCTACCAGATGATATCAAATTATCACCTACATTAGATGTGTTCAAAAAACGATTGAAAACTCACTATTTCTCTACTTTTTATGATCTATTTTAAAATTGAAATGGCTAGTTAATGTCTCACCTAACAATTACGGTAAACATACTAAGTGATTGAGTGAGTGCATTATGACGTGACAATGAGGATTGCCTCGATCTCTGTCATTTTCTACCTTGTTTCATAGGACTGTATAACAGCAGACACCTTTAGGGATGTATTAAGGACCTTTAAATGAAATGTTTCGACACCTTTAGGGAAACATCTGGTTTACAGTGGCGTTATGTAACACTGTTCAGGACATGTCCGGTTAACAGTAGCATCATGTTATACTGTTCAGGACACCAACTTTGATATCAAATAAATAAAAAAAATGTAAAATTAGTAATAACAAAATGTAAGATTAAGTAGGATCATGAACTTTGAATGATGTTGCTCCAAAATTATGAAATGTAAATGTTGAATAAAACAATTAAAAATACACTTACGCACTATATACCTCATGTGTGATAAATTTTATTTTGTTTTGTGTTATTGTATATACATTATGTATTTATGGTGGAGGTTTTTTACTTTTTGTACAACGCCATTGAATATGTAATATAGAAATAGGCGTTTAATCAAATGAAAAAGTTTAAGTTTAATATTAATCTTCTAGACAAGAAATGATTCTAAATAAAATATTACTTTTTTTACTCAATGAATTCTTTTTAGCGCAATTTAAACACAATTAAGTGCGCATTCTAAATATATCCTACTATAAACTATTAATTTTGACCTACACATTTTATTTGCAAGTATCAAGGCGCTGGTTTACTTTAACTGGTTATCCTATAGACGTTGCACTGTATTACACGTCATTTTAGTCACTCGATATTTTGGAATGCTATAGAGATATATACATATATTGTTGGCTATCATTGATATACATGCTTTACCTACGTGATATGTCAATTGTTTTGTTTAGTGCATGCATGTTCTCTGAAATGGGGACACATGATCTAATATAAACGATAAGGCAAGAACTGACTTTTAAAAGCCAACTTGTTGATTAAACCGAATTTTGAAATATCGGCCGCATGTGTGTTTGACATTTTAAGTCCTTTGTTCAAAGGCAGGTGATTCTGACTGCGCACAATAATTGCACCATTCTCTCCTTGTGACCTAGTTTCGCTTGGCTTCTTCTTTGTTCTAAAACTGGTCACAACCAGTTTGGTCTGGTGTAAACTGAAATCTAAAATGCTGATACACTCATTTGGAGTGTCACAAGGCTATCCGAAATATCATGTTGACATTTTTTTTGTCTTACTTCTGTTTATAAACCATATGCATCCAGTATTTAGAGTGTTAAAAACTATAGTTAAAGAATCTAGACCTACAGTCTGTCTACCAAGAGTCAGTTACTTACTGTCGTGATATTACTCAGGAATTTTGATAAAAAAACAAACAACGTGAATTATTATTATCATTATTATATCGCATGAATTTTAATTAATACATACAAATGCGAAAATAGATAAAAATGATCTAAATTGATTGGACTAATGCAGAACCCGTTCAAAATAAAATGCATCATATTTTTGTAGACCGCGGTCGAAAAGGCGAGTGGAAATTTTTAGATCTGGTTTAATCAAATTTGGTTTATAATTTTTGTCCTTAAAAGGAAATTATCTTCCTTGAAACATTGCATTCTTTCACATTGTTTACATGAAATATAATACCAGTTTGAAGTATTTTCATAGAAAAGAGGAAAAATATTTGCGCATTTAATTTGTCTCGACTGAGCAATTTTAATAGTATTTCGTATTGAAAAGCATACCTGTCTAGTATTATATCATTTGAAACTTTAAGTCAATAATACATTTATATTTTTATATTGGTAGAGACATGGTTTAAATTCATTCAGTTCATCTTCGTAATGAATATAACATATTTAAAGTTACATTGGGTATATTGAAAGTAAGGCATGTTTTGTTGAAATGTTCAAGGCTAGCTTTTTGTAACTAAGCCCTTATAAAAAAGTTCCAACACCATTAGCTCGCATTTTGTACCGTTACGTATATAAAAGCTGAATAATCATCTGTATTTAAATGAAATTTCATATGTTTAGTGTAAATATGTTGTTAATGTATTCTAGATAGATTATCAGTCACAAAAATGTAGTTTAATCTAAAGAAGACCTTACAAAATATGCATGAAGTTTAAGATTAAGTTTGATGATTTCGGTAACGAAAATCTCTGGGCCTCAATTGTGGGAAAACGCATACCTTTTGGTTGCGATAACTTGGAATTTTATGTGACGTTTTGATTACGCAATCGAGCGGTTCAATATAATCGTTCAAAACTTCAGCCAAAGACAGCAAGGGTCGTCCATTTGTCATTTTTTTAATTTATACTGTGTCTAAACTTTACTGTACATGTATTATGTTACAATGGTAAATCATACGGAATTGCAAAAAAAAAAACGTTGTTTTTACCTTCTGTGTCTATACAATAAAATTCATTCATGTGCTTCGCCTAAGAATTTAGTTGAAAATTGTTTTGAAAAAAACTCGACTAGTGCATATTCAGTCATCCGCTTTCCATCACCAATGTCCGCGTATACATTTTTAATATTTCACCGCTATATTGTGCCATGAATTAAACTTTCCATGCTCGAGTTCAATAAGTATAGTAACGCAAGAACGAGCTTAAAAAGGGACGCATGTTCTACCTTCTTAAAAGATGGCGGCTTTATATAAAATGTAGAGGAAAACAGACGGGGTCAATTGATGCAAACTGACTGGATGAGCACCTTGACTACTCTCTGTACTTAAGAATGTTGAGATATAACATAGATACAACGATACGTAATTTTTTATAGTGCATGTATAACCTCATATCAATATAAATACAGTCCGATGTTACTTCACGGCGTCTCAACACCGTGATATTGTGATGGGTAGTTTTTGGTAGCAATGGGTAAAAGTAACGTGACAAAATCCTTCCGATTTCTACTGGCGACATTTTATTGGTTTTACTACAATCATTGTACAGCCCATTTCCGAAAAAAGTTACATAGAGAAAAAGCATTTTTTTTCAAAACAATATAAACAATATTTTTAAAACACACGAAATATTAGCGTTTTATATTAACACATTTCCGCAAATATATGCAAAACACACATATTTTGCGACAGATATCATCAATTGTGTGACAAGTCAAATTTTTATGCATCATAATTTTCTTCAAATGGAGTTTAAAGTAGCACTTTTTTGAGAATCAGTGCTCTATGTAATTAGGTTGTCCACATTGATTCATGAAATTGCGCATTTTATTACTTGTAAGCCATTAGTCTTTCATTTGACGCATTGATTTGAAGGTGAGAAAAGAAATTGTGAAGCTTAAAGTAAAAACACTATCTGCAAAATGGACTATTTAAGAAACTTATAACCTAATAGTTATTAATTAGAGAATCACCAGCGAATGTCATTTTGATGTCAGAAAGGCAATTTTCTCTGACAAAGATTCTCCGGTTGTGTTTGAGCCTGAAATATGAAATACTTTAAAGTTGTAGAATTTTTTGTCTCTTTTTTTGTATAAAAACACAAAGATTTAGTGATTGATACTTTTAATTTGTGTGTAAAAGTCACAATTTTAATGAAAAATAAATAAAGAAAATTGCCTTAAAAAGTAGCACTTTTTTGAGAATCAGTGGTGTCGCCAAAATGCTGTATATATTAAAGTTCATTATATTGGTTCATGAAATTGCGCATATTACTTGTAAGCCATTAGTCTTTCATTTGACGCATTGAGTTGGAGGCGTGAAAAAACTTTTTGTCGTTTGATGGTTACATTGGAAATTGTTATTTGTCGAAACAAATAAGTGTGACAAGCCGCTTATTAATCACTTGTGAGTGTCAGTTGTCCACATTCGGAGTGCTTTATGATGATTAAGTGTTTGTATGTCATGGGCAGTGCTTTTCTGATACAAAAGTGTTTGAATTACTTTCTTATTTTTTGTTGATAGGCGTGGAAATATGAACATGTATTAGCCAGAATGGTTTTAAGATTTGGCATGTCTCTGGAAAGCCAAATCGTTCCAAAAAGTGAAGCCAAAGAGATAGGCCGTTTATATTATTGTAAGCATAAATAATAAAATAATATGAATTGTAAACATTTAAACATTAGACATTACTTGAAAACTAAATACATGGTCTTGTATAAAAAACATCATGTTTTACAAACAACAACCAGTTGTGATTTTTTTATGATAATGTATTCGAAAACAAATAAGTAAAGAAAATTTAGTAAAACATGTCCTGGCCAGTGAGTCATTGTATGCCAGTCTAGTGACTAATTGCTGTTGTAGCGTGTGGAAATATTTTGACATTTATATATTTTTCTATAAATATCATATTTCATGATCGAAAGAAAAAACTTCACGTACACTGTATCCGCCCCCCCCCGCCTGGATCGATCTTTGTCATAGAAATATATGTAACACTACCGTTTTTTCTTGTTTTTCAGTCAAATTTATGAATTAAACTGTATTTTAGTGGATAGTGTTACATATATGTCTAAAGGTCGGTGCCTCAGCTTTGATTTTACATTATTTTATTATTCTAGCTTAATGCTTGTTCATGTTATTAATAATTTATCAAACACGGACAATTCCGACAAAAAAAAGGTGTTGCCATGGAAACTGTGACATTTCAGGTAGTGTGCAAGAGTTTATTTTTGAGAACAACGCAGATTCTGATTCAGTGGACCCTATGAAACAATTAAGCATAGGTGGCAAAAAGTCTAGAGGAGGGTGCACGGTGGACCCCTCTGGCCCCCATACTTATTCTCACTCGGCAAACCTTTAAAGTAAAATTGGATTTGCTTTTTGGCATGTTATGATAGATCTTTTAAATCGGGTATATAGGCACCACCAAAGGAGTAGGTGCGATTCGGCCCTGTAAAATTGCCGATTTTTTAATTTACGATTTCAGTCATAATATTTCTCAGGCAAATAGATCTATCTTTAAACTTCAAGAAAATGTAAATTATGTAAACTTTCGAGTTCCTTTTGACTGCTTACGGGGCCCTTGATTAGGGTCAGGTGCGGCGAATTTCGCTAATTTTGACTGATTTTGACCTCTTCTTTCGTAATTTTCAATACGAGTGCAGCATTGCGAAGATATGAAATTTTCAGGAAATGTGTATTTTATCATATTAAAAAGCTGAGCAAAATATAAAATCTTCGTCTTTTTGCACTCATATTCAATTTTTAAAAATAGTCTTTAAAAATAGTCTACTGAAATCTAAGGGACGCAACTTCGACTTCTTTGTACTGGCGTCCTTAACAACGATTTTGTAACTAAATTTGTGTGTTTTCTAGCCTCAGTTTAGAAACAAATTAAATAAGTGTTTTTTTATGTATATATATACTATTCACATTCACAACTATAAAGGGAAATCACAAGTTATCAGCATTTAATTCATTTAAATATATTGGGCTAAAAATAGCTCATTTACCTGAATGCATGAACCAAGATGGCAGCCTCCATGAATATGTCAACAAAGTACAATTGTTTAACTTCTTGGAAAAATACGAAGTAAATGGAGGATACTGTAATTGGAGATTTAATGGACTAGCTATCTGGAAGTTTGTTGAAGTCTGTGGATTAAGTCATAAAGAAAGCCAACAATAAAGGAGGGAATGACGTCAATACACAGGTTCAATAAACGGCGACTTTGAACTTAGTCTTAGATCAACATGAAATTATGATTACACTGTCTATTTTACGTTATGCAGATAGGCTGTATGATTGACTAGTCTATCTGTATACTAAGTAAATGGTGTTTGTCACATCATCATAGAACAAGTGAACACATGGATCCAATGATTTTGCCTGCTATGTAACTTGATCAGAATTTTACTTCTACTTTCGGTTTCAAACCAGCAGAGACATGTATATATTGAAATTCCTGAAATCAGGTACATGTTGATAATTTTAAAATTTTCACACAACTTGCATTATTGCTATATTATTGGTATGACTTGGCATTGAAACTAAATTACCATACATGTATATACAAGACATGAACAATGCTTGGATTTGATATGAAATAGACTACATATTGAATTACAAATATGATTGCCCCAATTTCTCTTAACTATATGTACTGTACATCCAGTTTGTTAGAGGATTGTTTCAGTAGACCATACATTGTAATTACACAACACAAACATGTCAAATGTCAATATATGCTGCATGTTGCCATAACTTGCTTGCAATCTACTCATTATAGCCCAGTTGTAGCTTGTATATAGCTTGTAATTATTTGATGTTGTAAATTCAGCAGGGCTTGTTAATATAATCAACTGCCTATGACAATTTTCTAGAACTTGTTAATACCCCACAGGGTTTTAAATCTATTATGTGAAATAAATATGCAATTTGAAGAAAAGTTGCTTATGAATATAAGGAACAAAACTCTTAATTTAGACTACATGTACAGCCCTGTTAGTCTGTAAATATGTTGCAATGCATACAGTAGCTTGTATTTGAAGCCATTGTGAATTTCAATTTATTTTCTTGAGTTCAGATTTCCCCTACTTATACATCATGCTTATAAATAATGTACTATTCATAACTTTATCAAAAATACACAAGGTAACAAAAATATAGTGGAATGAAAATATTTGCTTTTCCTTGGGCAATACAAATGAGCCAAAAATGATATTTAATCTGGTACTTACAGTACACTAATGATGTTTATGTACAGATGAAAATCAGACTTCCATGGTTAGGAGTAAAAATATTGTAGAATTTTGAAATATGTTTTGTGCATTATGATGTACGGTTTTACTACATATCAGTATATACAATGTAATTCATATTCATTCCATTTGTATATGCATTTTACTGTAATGCAATCCCTGATTTTGGACAGTTTTAATAATATGAATTGGAAGACAAAAGTATGACTGATAGACCTTCTTTGTTCCACATATATACAAGTTAAAAGCTTTATGACTGACTGTATGTTGCATATGACCAAATATAAAAGTCTATCTGGACTCTCATAAAAAGTCATATGAAGTTATATATGTCTTAACCATAGACATACTAATATGTCTATGGTCTTAACACATGAGTGCAGCTTGACAATTGCATCTTGAAAATGTAACCTTTTGCATGGAATTCCTGCAATTGTTTTTTTTTCATTTGCTTGGTAAAAGGTAATAACCACTTTCACTTGCTATTTTGTGTAACATTAGTGTAATAATTAAAAGGATTATGCTTCTTTTGGCTCTGTACCAGGAATAACATAATAGATAGTCCAACAATACTGGGTTCATTCAGGAATTTCATAAAAGATGACATCTATGTGAGGATACTTTGTGATGATTAAACTTTATTTTGTACATTTTTTATCACTGTTGAGCACAATGTGAGTGAGATTAATTTATTTACACATATTTTTTCAACATTAAAATAAATTCACTGCTGGATTCTATTCTCAACTACCTAGACCATTTTTGATTCAAATGCTGAATCTGCTTTAATATGATGATGAAATTATTGTCTTAATTAAGAACAAATAAAAGAAACACTTTATATCTTTCCCCTTTTACATAATTTTTTTACCTTATTCCAACATGTTCATATTAAGTCATCCATTTCTTACAAATGCAATGCAATTTGTAGAAAATATTGTTAAAACCTTGTTATTCTATTGATAACCTTACACCCCAGTGGTGTCATCCTATTTGAAAGCTTGGAAGCTACATCTCTTTTACAATTTTCCTGAACTTAATTGTATCTTGTTCACCTAATAGAACTGATTTACTATGTTTGCACATTTCAGAGCATTTGTATTTTGGAGAAATTAATACAAATTTATTTTCATTTTGTTCTGATCTTTTTAATTTCGATGAAAAAATTGGTACAAATCAGATTTCATAGTCTTGGTGGTTGTATTTTAGATTGTTATGTTCTTATTTTCTGTTACAATAGCAACCACAGCTTTCAATAGAGAAGAGTTGCATTTGATTGTGGTCTTTATACTGTGCACATCATGCATACAAAAATTCATTAACTTGGCTTATGCAGTATTGTAGCAATAACTGAATCTCATTTTTAGGACTGTATTTACTAATTCTGTTTTCATGGCAACCACTCATTAAAATAAATGACATTTAATAATAGGGTGTAATGTTTGCTTACTGATATTATACAATTATTAAGCACTTTTCACCTCAATACATTTTTTAATTTGGCCTATTTGCATAATACATCCTCTTCTGACAGATTTAAGTAACATGTTTGAAATGCTCAAGAACTGCTATATTTGTTGCCTTAGAAACGACCTTAGCAACGAGTAACTAAGTCAGTGCCAATGTATTATATTTGCTGTTTCAATTCCATTAAGTGGTAAATGTGATAGAATTAAGAATCAAAATATTGTCAAAACTGTGTATGTTTGAATATCATAATTTTACTAAAAATGATAAAGTTTCCATGGCAACGAGAACCTACTAAACATTTATTTCTTTATTTGAATTTTTTTCGATCACAGATGGGATAACAAGAAAAATAAAAACTATTCATGCATTTTGAATTTAAAGTTCAACTTCAAACTTCACATTCTTAGCGAGAATATAACATTCCATTGTAAACATGTTATTTCTGAGTGTAGAATACATTTATTTTGTTTCCATGGTAACAAATAATACAATAAATGAGTTGAGAGTGCTGTGCAGTTACATTTGTATAATTATATCAAAATAATGTTCCAATGATCTTTCATAAGAATTGCAAATTAACTTGTTTTACAAAAAATAAAAGATTTTCAATTTCTGAAATTGGTTACCATGGCAACCAAATTTTAACAACTCAAAAAGAAAGTGCTTCCCTCATGTGACAATATGTGACTATAAAACTATCAATTTTGAAAGTCAGTTTGAAGGGATATCAATATTTTTAAATTAAGCCATTTATTTCGTTCCGTTGCCATGGTAACAGACTTCACAGAATTCACTTAAAAATGTTAATTCTGGGTAACGTATTCATTTCCCTATCATATGACATAATTTGAACCACTTTGGCAACAGGGCCAAATTTAGGGGTAAACGCACCTACTCCTTTACATAGAAATCACGATCCGCTATTACTAACTTATAAACTTTAACGATCATCGACTCGAAATATTATATTTCTTTACCTGTATATAACATTACAAATATTTTGAAAGGCTTGGCTGACGCTCTATAGTAAAAGAATTCAAAAGAAGTTAAAATAGAATATAGAAAATACCCGAATGATTTCTAGCCAATCAAATTAAACTTCCTCATTTAAGCGGTTTTTATTCCAATGTTTAACTAGACTTTACGTTAGTCAGGCATTATTTCCACAATAATCACACATTGTCGGGCGGTTAGAATAGGGCCATTCATTTATATTTTAAATAGTTCGTGTTGTATATAATTTTTTTTAAATCAAATGGTTTAAGTATGGGATATCTAAAACGGAGATGATTATAGGAGAATAGTGACACAACTAGGCAAGTTATTATTTTAAATAAATTCATTAATTTACAGTTTACATACGCAATACTTGTACGTTTTATATACTTGTAGTTATTTTTCCATACATAATAGTTTTAGCTCTAACATATTATTCCAAACAATGTATACATACATAATAGTTTTGTGAGTTGCTTTATTTTATTTTTATTTCATCATTTGGAATACTTCGACCTTTCATAATTTAATAATCTCGGAAGGCTTCGTGGGGTCTACTCTGGCGGCTTGGGTTGTACTACCTACGCGAGGCGAAGCACATAACATGTTATGCAAAATGGTTCTTGTAGTATACACACAGATCTTTGTCAAAACATAAGTCTGTGTTATATATTAAACCAAATATTATTCAGCGATATCATTGAACTAAGTAATTTCAAAATTACGGACTAAAATCGAAACATCACTCATCGCCTTAACGTTCATGTACTTGTTTACTTCAACACCAGTAGTTCCAAAATGGCGTCTTAATATGTCCGAGGTTATTCGTAGCGAATGGCCGATGTGTTCCGAATGTTATTTAATATGCCAAACAAACAACGTAATATTTAGAGTTCTTTCAATAGTTTTTTACGGCAGTTATAGCAGTTGGAGGATTCAAGTTTTATGCCTCTATGAATAATTACTTACAGTAATTATAGATTAATATACACTAACTTGACAGCAATTATATCACCGTGTTTACTTGTGAGCATTTATTTCTTATCTGGTTTTGCCTAATATCCATTTTCGGATACTATGATGTTTGATCTGCTTCGTCTAAGATACAATATAGATAATCATCTAATACATTTATATTAAGTGCAATGATTCGTTGGTAATGAAATCTAACAATAGCCTAGCTTGACAATAAATATCATAATTGATGCAGTTTGTCATCGACTTCGTGAACTTGTCGTTTGTTAAAATATCGACTGATTTAGACGCTTACCACAGAAATTCCTTTGTTTCTTGAAGAAGATCTTGTGCCGCCATCGTATAACCTAATTTAGTAGTGTCTTCGAATCTCAATATACTTTCATATAAATGTGAATGTATATTGTCTGACCCATATGTGTATAAAATTCTTTAAAGGAATTGCAAGTTTAAAGTTATACTCACTTTTTTTCCTGATTGTGTATTGTATTTTTTGTTAGCTCAGTTGGAAGCAGGCAAGTACACTGCTCGAGGGGTCGTGGGTTCGATTCCAGGGTGGGCATACTTTCGTGAAGCTTGGTCATGAATTTATTTTTACGGCCATACTCTCTCTTAACCTTTTGTTTTTATGTATGGCCGTTGTCTGTCTCTGACGAAAGTAAAGTTCTTTTATAGTTGGATAACAGCTAAATCCAGAGATTAAGCATTTCCAGGAACAATGGGTAGGTTGACTGACCGCCGTTATATGACCTATACAATGTTATACTACGGTGTTAAACCCTACAAAACAAACAAAACAACAAAGGTGTATGTCACATATTCCAATTCGTTCAGTTTTGTGTAATTAGTGACATATTATATTGGTTAGTGATTTCATAGTACTTAACACTGCTTTAACGACTAAACTTAGTTCTATTTAATTGGCCTAGCCATATGCTTGTATATACCTTTAAAATATATTTGTAAGTCTGTATTTTATAATACACGTATATACAGATGTACTCGTACATGTACTTGCTTTAATAAAATATTATTTTACTTACAGTATTTTAATTCATCTTGGTCATGTTTCTTTCTCAACCACGTTTTGTAAGCACAATATCATGTAGAATATTATTAAGTAAATTCAATAAAAAGTCTATTCACAATTGCATAAATGTTCGACTGAAACTGTAAGAATACAATGAACTAGTGATGCGGAACATAACTTGTTAAAATGTAGCTGAAATTCTATACGTAACAAGTATTGAAATATCTATGTCTAACAAAAATATATTTTGTTGAATATAATACATAATATTTAAATTTCTGTATGAATCGTACATTTTGAAACATTATATTTGTGTTGGTTTTAATAACTTGTGATTTAAAAACTTTAACAGAAACATTACAAAGGGAAATAATCCATAACAAAGTCATGTAAAGTTGTGGTTACTTTGTTATTCTGTTCATCACATGGTATGCTCGTATTGTATGAAGTTTCGTAAAGATCTGACAATAAATGGCAGAGATATATGCTAAATCGAAAACATTAACGCAATTGTAAACGTCACCGGACGCCCGCCCGCCAGCCCGTGTTTTGCTAAACTATTAGCCGATTTTTATTCGATGAGAAATCCGGCTAAAAAGGATATTGGGTGCTATACAAGGTTCATTTTGTTTGAAGTATAAATGTTGGCCATGTACGACGTACACGAATTAGCTGGTTAAAAAGTCATAATAATTAGTTGCCATATTTTATATTGGAAAATAAAAGAAAAAGATAATCCGATACAACAGGCGTAATTCGAAAAAAAGTCATTTTCGCAAAATGAATTTTCGCGAATATAAGTCATATTTGCTGTGAAATCATATCGCCAGGAGAGCGCCACAACGAATCCCTAGCGAAACCCTAGCGGGTCACCCATATTACGCAGATTATAAAGTCAGCAACTACAGTCCGTGCTACGCGCCTGTTTAGCATTAATTACCAATGGTGCCATAACAATCATGTGTCTATTTGTCAATAACGGTAGGGAATTTCATCGGACAAACAGAGACGGTACAGAAATTTGTATTGGTTAAAAATGTAGACCAAAAATTGGCTAAGACATTTGCATAAAAACAGAAACAATATTACTTCAGTATTTAAGCACTTAAAATTTCACTATTTGAGATTCAGATAAAGAGAAATTTATTCCAATTGTGCTATGCATATTGTCGCCAATGTGGCTAAGGTTCGTAGCAGCAGTGGGGCAGAAGCAATAAGGTTTACGGATTTAGATGTCACAGGTTTTAACGCAGCTCGGGAAACTGATAATTTCTAGGAGCAAGACATATATATTTAATTGTTCCACAAAAGCCAGGTGTAAATTGGGACTGTGAGATTCACCTACTTGAAGGTGATTTAATGATAAGGGGTTGTCATGCTAATTATAAAAGAAGCTGAAAATGTAAATAGAAGCAAAGATTCAACTGCACCATAATGTTACTGAATTAATGCTTATATTTGTTAAGTCATGTTTGTCCCCATTGAGAGATTTCTATATATTTGGCACATACGTCAAAATGGACCCAGGTTCGTATGTCTCAGAAATAAATGTATTGACTTGTTGTTGTTAAGAATCTCATTAGAAACCATTATAATTATGTGAATTGTATATGCACAGCAAATGCGGTAACATAAGTGTAATCGTTTTAATGCAGGAATTCTGAACTTGCAAGTTCTAATTTTATGTCATAAACTAACACTCCAAATTCTTTGACATTTATATCGACTCACTTCCAATTATAAGGAGTAGTTGTAAACACAATGAAAGGGTATATAAGTTCTGATAATGCAGCCCATGAAAGCTATGTTGGTCTCAGTATTTTAATATTGAGGTTGACGAGTTGTTTATTTGTCTGGTTCCCAGTCGTACTTTGGCAGGTAGAAGTACGTCAGGCAATGAAATACGGTAAATATGTTTGCTCAGGACTGACGTCCCGAACAAATAAAAACACGTAACATACACATGTACAACTTCAGACTTAGAAAATTATGTAGTATTTTCTTTGAAACTTAACACTAAATCATAAAAAATTGTTCACGCTTTGTTACATTTTAATAACACATTGAAGAGAATGCACATATAAAATCATTTATTCGATATATATATATATACCTCTCTGTAACATGGTACATACATATGCATTTGACTTGACGTCTTTAGCATGGTACAGACATCATGTGATCTCACGTCTCTATGTAACATGGTACATATAGAGTGTGGGCTGAGGTTTCTATGTTACATGGTACACATATAGTGTAACCTGAGGTCTCTATGTTACATGGTACATATATAGTGTGGGCTGAGGTTTCTATGTTACATGGTACACATATAGTGTGACCTGTGGTCTCTATGTTACATGGTAAACATATAGTGTGACCTGTGGTCTCTATGTTACATGGTACACATAGAGTGTGGGCTGAGGTTTCTATGTTACATGGTACACATATAGTGCGACCTGTGGTCTCTATGTTACATGGTACACATATAGTGTAACCTGAGGTCTCTATGTTACATGGTACACATATAGTGTGACTTGAGGTCTCTATGTTACATGGTACACATACAGTGTGTCGTGTGGTCTCTTTGTTACATGGTACACATACAGTGTGTCAAGTGGTCTCTTTGTTACATGGTACACATACAGTGTGACCTAAGGTCTCTATGTTACATGGTGGTCTCTTTGTTGCATGGTACACATACAGTGTGACCTGAGGTCTCTATGTTACATGGTACACATATAGTGTGACTTGAGGTCTCTATGTTACATGGTACACATATAGTGTGACCTGAGGTCTCTATGTTACATGGCACACATATAGTGTGACCTGAGGTCTCTATGTTACATGGTACACATACAGTGTGACCTGAGGTCTCTTTGTTACATTGTACACATATAGTGTGACCTGAGGTCTCTATGTTACATGGTACACATATAGTGTGACCTGAGGTCTCTATGTTACATGGTACAAATATAGTGTGACCTGAGATCTCTATGTTACATGGTACACATATAGTGTGACCTGAGGTCTCTATGTTACATGGTACACATATAGTGTGACCTGAGGTCTCTATGTTACATGGTACAAATATTGTGTGACCTGTGGTCTCTATGTTACATGGTACACATATAGTGTGACCTGAGGTCTTTATGTAACATGGTTCACATATAATGTGAACCGAGGTCTCTATGTTACATGGTACACATACAGTGTGACTTGTGGTCTCTATGTTACATGGTACACATACAGTGTGACCTGAGGTCTCTATGTTACATAGTACACATACAGTGTGACCTGAGGTCTCTATTTTACATGGTACACATATAGTGAGACCTGAGGTCTCTATGTTACATAGTACACATACAGTGTGACCTGAGGTCTCTATGTTACATGGTACACATATAGCGCGACCTGTGGTCTCTATGTTACATAGTACACATATAGTGCGACCTGTGGTCTCTATGTTACATGGTACATATATAGTGTGACATGAGGTCTCTATGATACATGGTACAAATATAGTGTGACCTGAGGTCTCTATGTTACATGGTACACATATATTGTGACCTGAGGTCTCTATGTTACATGGTACAAATATAGTGTGACCTGAGGTCTCTATGTTACATGGTACACATATAGTGTGACCTGAGGTCTTTATGTTACATGGTACACATATAGTGAGACCTGATGTCTCTATGTTACATAGTACACATATAGTGTGACCTGAGATCTTTATGTAACATGGTGCACATATAGTGTGACCTGAGGTCTCTATGTCACATGGTACACATATAGTGTGACCTGAGTTCTTTATGTTACATGGTACATATATAGTGTGACCTGAGGTCTCTATGTTACATGGTACATATATAGTGTGACCTGAGGTTTCTATGTTACATGGTACTCATATAGTGTGACCTGTGGTCTCTATGTAACATTGTACAGTCAAAGTGTGACATTACGACCCTTTGTGAAATGATCCTAGATGGTGTGACGTCTCTATGTTTCATGGTACACACATCAGGTGACTTGACGATTCTTTGTTAAAAGCTGAATTTATCATGTGATTTGACGTCTCTTTGTTATATGTTCATACATTGCGTTATTGACTTCTCTATGTACCATAATACAGAGGTCGTTTTACATGATGCCTTTATCTTACTAGGTACAATAATGGTGTTACATGATACAGACATCTAGTGACTTTATGTATCTATGTTACATGGTACAGATATTGAATAAATGGCGTATCTATGTTACATGGTACAGACATTGAGTGATTAGATGTATCTATGTTACATGGTACAGACATCTAGTGATTTGATGTCTCTTTGTTATATGGTACAGACATTGAGTGATTTGATGTCTCTATGTTACATGGTACAAACATCTAGTGATTTGATGTCTCTATGTTACATGGTACAGACATCTAGTGATTTGATGTCTCTATGTTACATGGTACAGACATCTAGTGATTTGATGTATCTATGTTACATGGTACATACATCTAGTGATTTGATGTTTCTATGTTACATGGTACAGACATCTAGTGATTTGATGTCTCTATGTTATATAGTACAGACATCTAGTGATTTGATGTCTCTATCTTACATGGTACAGACATTTAGTTATTTGATGTTTCTATGTTACATGGTACAGACATCTAGTGATTTGATGTCTCTATGTTACATGGTACAGACATCTAGTGATTTGATGTCTCTATCTTACATGGTACAGACATCTAGTGATTTGATGTTTCTATGTTACATGGTACAGACATCTAGTGATTTGATGTCTCTATGTTACATGGTACAGACATTTAGTGATTTGATGTCTCTATGTTACATGGTACATGGTACAAAGATCGAATAAATTGATGCCTGCTTGGTTTACAGTGCAACCTCTCTTGAACAACACCCACTGGGTGGAACTAAAATATGTTGTTGTTCAGAGGTTGTTGTTCTGCAAAAGTTATATTCAATTAAAATTAAGCCTTTGGGAAATATCAGAAGCAGAGGATTTGTTCTGTGTAGGGCTGCTCCGCAGAGGTTATACTGTATTGTAAACATATGATATGACATGACGACATTATGTTACACGGTACATACATTATGTAACAACACTTTCTATGTTACATAGTATAACTTTTATTTTCAGATTATATACATGTATCGAATGACAATATTTTGAAGTATTGGACGCTTAATTAAGTACAGATATTAGTGGTGATGACTTAGTGGCTAATATAATTAAAGACTGTGACATAATGATTGGAGCTTTATCTTTTATCGGCATACTTCTGGTAATGGGAGGGGTCGAAAGAAACCCAGGACCAGGTAAGTAAACGTGTTACACCAATATATTGGATATTTGTGTATGTATACTAGGACGAAAAAGAAACGCCGGGTACATAAAATATGCAACACATGTCCGGCCGTGTTTCGCAAAACAAGAATAGTCCGGTATATAAACTACAAAAATCGACTGAACCGTGCATGGAATGATGTAGAAAATGTTTTTGCATTTTCTTGAAGCTAAGACATTGTAGTTTACGAAACTGGATGATGCCACTTCGGCACCCTTGGGCAACTCCCAAAATTCAAGATGGCGGACAAAATGGCGGATGAAAGCTGATTATTGTATAATAAATCCATCTTTACCACAGTGTGATCATATAAATAGCTGAAATTAGTCTAACATTATCTGCAATTTTATTCCATGCAATTTTGGTACCCCTCGTTTATTATACAATCCAAGATGGCGGACAAAATGACAGATAAAAGCTACACTTGTCGGGTATATCAACCACAATGAGCAGGATCGTACATAGAGGCATTTCAAAAAAGTTTTAATGCATTTTTGTAGGAATTACTCTTTAGTTTAGTTCATAAAACTAGTTGATGCCACACTGGCATCATTTGGCAATTTCCAAAATCCAAGATGGCGGCTATAATGGCGTATATAACTAACTGTTTGGTATATATTAATCCGGTATATAAACTACACAAATCAATTGAACAGTGCATGGAAGGATGTAAAAATGTTTTTGCAATTTTCTTGAAGCTAAGACATCGTAGTTTACGAAAATGGATAATGTCACTTCGGCACTCTTGGGCAACTCCCAAAATTCAAGATGGCGGACAAAATGGCGGATGAAAGCTGATTAATGTATAATAAATCCATCCTTATCACAGTCTAATTTTAAATAGCTGAAATTAGTCTAATATTATCTGCAATTGTATTTTTTTGCAATTTTGGTACCCCTTTTTTATTATCCAATTCAAGATGGTGGACAAAATGGCGGATAAAAACTACACTTGTCGGGTATATCAACCACAATGAGCAGGATCGTACATAGAGGCATTTCAAAAAAGTTTTAATGCATTTTTGTAGGAATTACTCTTTACTTTAGTTCATAAAACTAGTTGATGCCACACTGGCATCATTTGGCTATTTCCAAAATCCAAGATGGCGGCTATAATGGCGTATATAACTAACTGTTTGGTATATATTAATCCGGTATATAAACTACACAAATCAATTGAACAGTGCATGGAAGGATGTAAAAATATTTTTGCAATTTTCTTGAAGCTAAGACATCGTAGTTTACGAAAATGGATAATGTCACTTCGGCACTCTTGGGCAGTTTCCAAAATTCAAGATGGCGGACAAAATGGCGGATGAAAGCTGATTAATGTATAATAAATCCATCCTTATCACAGTCTAATTTTAAATAGCTGAAATTAGTCTAATATTACCTGCAATTGTATTTTTTTGCAATTTTGGTACCCCTTGTTTATTATCCAATCCAAGATGGTGGACAAAATGGCAGATAAAAACTACACTTGTCGGGTATATCAACCACAATGAGCTGGATCGTACATAGAGGCATTTCAAAAAAGTTTTAATGCATTTTTGTAAGAATTACTCTTTACTTTAGTTCATAAAACTAGTTGATGCCACACTGGCATCATTTGGCAATTTCCAAAATCCAAGATGGCGGCTATAATGGCGTAAAATCTAGCTGTCGGGTATATATCAACCACAATGAGTTAAGTCATTGACTGGGGTATACAAAATGGTTCCAATGCATTTTATTTCGTAGTTAATCCTTTTTTGTTTATGTAACCGATTGATGCCATATTGGTATTCTTGGATAACTTTAAGAATTTAAGATGGAGGTCAAAATGTATGATTAGAGTTTGATAATTAATTTTAATTCACATTGAAAGACATAACTCCTAACAAATGGGTATCCAGCATTATGTTTAGGTTTTTATATCTCTTGGTCTTGTGAATATCAAATCGTTGATACTTGTTAGCTTGCCAGTTAACTCTTGAAGCAAATTGTTTCTAAGATCGCAATTTAGAGACACTATTCTGATAATATTTAATTAATTGAAAAACATATGTTGTGGTATCCTTAAAATAGCGACCACTTTCCCAATATAATTGCAACTTCAATAATAATCAATATGTATTTAAAGGAGGTTATAACAAAGAAAAAGCTAATGACATTGTATGTATTGTGTGCATGTTCTATTATCTTTCAAGAGTATATTTATGCCAAAGCAATTGATAGAAATTCTGTTGACATTGTAACACATTTTGATAGCAAATAAGAGAATTTGCAATTAGGATCATTTCAAGTCCGATCTAGACATCAGATATCACAACTGAATCATGAATGTTCTTTATTTCATTGTAAATAACTCTGGCCATTGATAAAAAATGGAGAACTAACAAAAGCACATTTCCATCAAAAGTGTATAATAGAATTTGGTTTTATTTACAAGGATTGAGAGAAATTACGTGGCGTAGATGCCAATTCTTATTATAAGCGTATACACTGCTATTTGAACCCAGTGTCTAGCTCATGATTTAGCAAATAGTGTTACACTGTGCAAGAGGGTGGTTTTAAGGGATTCATTAATTACAAAACATGGCCCAGTAGAAAATTTAAAAATGTATTGTTTTTACTTAACACTAAATATCTTGAAAGAACACATAACAAATCTGATGCATCAGTGCCAAAAGTTAAAACATGTCTGAATATTAATCACATTTGGAGTATATTCACCATCAACTGCCAGGACTCCCCCAAAGAAGGATGGTACGTTGAGACAACTTGTCAATCTCGTATGTAACATTTAAATATGTTCCACTCCAAACATTTTAGACGATGCATTGCAAGATATGGTGATTCTTCATTTTTTCGGTAACATTACATATATGTTTAATCGCATAAATCTAAAGACTTGGTACGAGAAGCACAGACAACAAAATTGTACAACAAATGATCATCTTGCTGCAATTTGCTGAGCACCAAAAATACCTGACGACATTGGTGTGCTGATACTCTTTTGAGGTATCTATCTTGTTTGTGTAATGATATTGATAGAGCTCAGTCAATTAGTTCCTTCCTCATATTTTGGCACATGCTTATTTAGCTATTGACATGTTTCAGTTTATTTTCACTGCATCGAAATATTTCAACTAAAAGGATTATAAGCTTTTCAAATATCAACACATATTGCAATCTTAAACAAAATGATAGCACTTCATAATAATCCTAAATTAAATTGTCTACTGTAAATTGTATATCAACCCAATTTTATTTTCCCGTTTTTCTTTATTTAAGTGGCTTATATTTTTGAAATTAATTTAGTTTGTCCATCACAATTCGAGTAATAAGTACATTGCGTTGACGAGCTAGTATCTTGCAGGCAACCCTCGAATTATTTATCAAATTTTCATTTTATTTAAAGCTCGGCTTTTATGAGATTCAGACATTTTGATTGCTTCCGAATCTCATAGTGACCGAGTTTTCTCATGAAGGCCATGTTTTTTTCTTCCACAAAAATGCCGCCATTTTGAATGTTGATACAATCTGAGCGTTTTTTTTTGGGACCCTATCCGCGACAATGGTGAATTAAGTGATTTCATAACGGCCTGTATTCGGCTGGAGACGGTCATTATAAACCAATACCACAGGCGAAGGCTTATATGACTGTTTTCAGCCAAATAACTAGGCCATGGTGAAAACACTTAATTATTTACAATACATTTTTGCTAAAAAATAGAAGTGGTTGAATTTGCTTCGTAGTCGTAATCTTTGACCCCACCTTGAATCTTGAGTTGCAAATAGATTATCAGGTGGGATTAACTAGTTAACTTGAGAGTTCATAAAGATTAAAAATCATATAACAAACATTGAAACTTTAACCCAAATGTGTTTGTTTCCGTCCATGCATGTACTCGTATATTATATACTGAACTATTAGATCATATCGGCCATTTTAGCCGCCATTTTGGATTTATAATTTTTAATAATGAATTATAACTAAGTGAAATCAATCGGTTTCTTTAATAACATGAACTATTTATTCTATAAGTAAATAAATTTCTACAGCACTCAGTCTCTTTCTGCCAGTTTGTTCTTTAGATACTGGGAAAATAGCCTTTACCCGCCATTTTGACCGCCATTTTGACCGCCATTTGAATTTAAAAGTTTGTATAAGAATAACAAAATTTAACCAACTCGATCTGTTAATGTTGAAATCACTTTTGTCCTTCATTTTAAGACCATAATGTGTAAAAATACATTTTGCATGTATAATTTAGACTCTAGCCGCCATCTTGGTCGCCATCTTGGATTCTGGGAGTTGCCCAAGGATGACAAAGTGGCATCAATCGGATTTGGAATCAGTAAGACCATGTCTACCAATAAATTGAATAACATTTTCTACATCATTTCGTGCAAGGTCATCCTTGATGTTGGCCGGACTAGAAGGGTCGTCGTTAAAAGAGGGTATTTTTTCACATAATCAGCATCGGAAATCGATTGAAACTTTAACAGCTGGTTCCATACAGATGACATTTCATACAAAAATAAATATAATAATTCAATAATACAATTTATCCCTTAAAACAATCATTATAGGTTACACGGCGTTTCTTTTTCGTCCAAGTATATATTGTGACGTTGTTAGCAACAATGTCTATACTCAAAGTATTTTGTTCTACCTGTTTGCAAAGTTCATTTCTTTCTAGTTCTGTACATTGTTATTGTTGAATGATTAACTTGTATGTAAACTATACAACTAAATTGTATCTATAATTTTTTGTTTGCCTTATATGTTTATAACATAAAGGTGAACTTTTAAAATTATGATGTTGTCCGTCTGTCTGTTGAGACTATTCTGTCTGTATGTCTTTCTCTGGACAATTGTTTCTGCGTATGATAAGGGATATACTTAGGGTTATGTGAAAGGTCACTGTACATAAACATTGAAATATGGTCACGTCAAAGGTCACATTACATAAACATAGAAATATGGTCACGTTAGAGATCACTGTACATAAACCTTGAAATATGGTCATGTCAGAGGTCACTGTACATAAACATTGAAATATGGTCACGTTAGTGGTCACTGTATGTACACCTTGAAATATGGTCACGTTAGAGATAACTGTATATAAACATTGAGATATTATCACGTTAAAGACCACAGTACATAAACTTTGAAATATAGTCACGTCAGAGATCCCTGTACATAATCCTTGAAATATGGTCACGTTACAGATCACTGTATTTAAACCTTGAAATATGGTCACGTTAGAGGTCACCGTACATAATCCTGTAAATATGGTCACGTGTAAGACATTGCACATAAATCTTGAAATATGGTCACGTGTAAGGGCATTGCACATAAACATTGAAATATGGTCACATGGGAGGTCACTGTACATAAACATATGGTCACGTGAGAGGTCGCTGCTTATAAGAATAGTGTTTTTGATAATTTATTTTTGATAAAAAGTACGTATTCAGATATTAATATGTTGATAGAAATTGAAACCTATGTGTAAAGAATGGTGTTTGATCACATTGTTGGTTCAGATTTCGAGGTTTATTTAGATGACCACCCGCATTGAAATAGTGTGATTATAACCACTGTGAATCTACTACAAATAATTATTATTTATTTCAGATAAAATATTTGTATTTAGATATGAATACCTACTTATAGTAGTAGGTACGGGAATGTTAAGAAGAGTGTTTGACCACGTTGTTGGAAAAGACTTCAAGGTGTATTTAGATAACAACCCTTCTCAAAAAGCTAAGTTTCAACAATTTGTGTCAAGAAAAATTCTTACTAAAGTACAACTTCAACTACTACCTCCTATTGAAAACACACCATCGTCAGACAAATTTGATATCACCCTTTTGACTTGTCTGATTAGTAATGTATGCAGTTTATCAGATGATCGGGTGAAAGCATATATCACCAGACTTAGACAATGCAGAAATAAGGTAAGTATTACATCTCTAAATTTCTATAAATGGTAATATAAATATCAAATCTTACAAGAAAGTTAAAATAACTTGTCAAGGGTGAACATTACGTTCTATCCACCTCTGTTTGATGTGATATTTATTTTATTATACTGAACAACAAAAATCAGCAATTGTTAACAAATTATTCAACAACACAAAAGTAGGAAAAAGACTTAAGGGGGAACCGTTAATTGAATCTGATTTATTTTCACATTTTCACTTCGTTGAAGTTTGTCGATTGGTAAAAAAAGGGTTTGTTCAATAGAGATAATTAAAATCAAATGGCTAAAATTTGTGTCCCATGGTAAAAGGGCCAATATTTGATGTCAAGCGTGCCGATATGTGATGTCAACAGGTTGATCTCACGAATAGTCTATTGTGAAGTCACATTACTAAATAGATCACGTAAGATGTAATAACATATAATAGCATGTCATGTTGTGTGTCTGATAGTATATTATTGTGTCGTGGATTCAATTTCCTGGTGGAACCAACTTATGTATTAAGGATTGTGTATACACTTTTTGCTTAGGTCATTCTTCATACTACCTCTGTATTAAAGAAGAGTTGTTATATACTGAGGTACAAAAATTTCTTTAAACATATTAATTTTGATTTTTGAAGTGAAGCTTAATGTACTTTACATGTTTACTGGGTCAAAAAAGAAAGTAGACACTTACGTTTTATACCATAACTTTTTATCTAGCTATATGTGTGTTTTCATTTTTCACACAATTGTCAGTCATAACCTATCTGACAAGTCCAGCGAAAACGACAACAATCTGACAACCACACAATGGGCAATTTATACATTCTGAAAAAATCCATTTTCATCCCTGTTTACGTGATTAGTAGTTTGGCATCACGATTCGTGTGCACATCCTCTATGCATGTAGCAAATAATAAATCACATTTGGTTCAAAGAAACTTGCTGCATGAACATGTCTCGTCTTTCCGAAACCTGGTGAATTAGCAGTCTGAACTTTATGTCATCAGGGCATAACGTCAATGACGTCGCATGCATGATGAAACTATAGGAAAACTATTCTTATTCTGCAGAATCGTTTCTATCAAACTGGAAGTATTTCCGACCGTCCTTGGCCAGATCGTTATAGGGTAACGGATACTAGAACTAATTGCATCATCACGTTGACGCACATTCGACGTCGCTTTAAAACGACCGCCTCAATTGCTAGGGAGTATGGCATCAGTTTGAAGACAATTCTAAATCGCATCCAGTTTCTTGTTTGACTCAGTATAGTATCACTTCTAATATATAGTTTAACATGAAACATCAATTATATTATTTCAGTATTATAAATTAAAAATGTACTTACATGAGTTTAAATACATATTTCAGTTGGCGCATAGTAGAAGTGTGTTGGAAGATGAGACAGTTTTAACCACAAAATGGGATGAGCTATGCAAGGTAAATATTTTGGAAAATACTTACTCGTTAAAAATATTATTTTACTGACTATTTGTTGTACCTTACAATGCATCTACTTGACCTTTCTTTATCAATCAAATTGCTTCAATCGTGTTAGTTACAAGATTTCATTGTCTTTGTCGACAAAACTTTTATTTGTAAATATTATTATAAGGATTATATTTGTGCAATAAACATTGCATGTTTATTTTTATTTAAACAATATTCTTATATAGTTTAAATATTTATGTATCTGTTAAGTTTAAATGTGTTGATTAATGTTATATACTGGTGATACTATAAATCGGTGATTCTATTTGAATACAAAAACAATCCGTCAGCAAACTAAATGATAGAAAACTTTATATTTAGTGACTTTATGAACACATTTTCAACACCTAACAATTTTTAATAGAAACCCCCTCAAAATGAGGTCAAACGTTGCAAATTTTTAATGCGTAGTGGAGGCCGCCGTACTTGTTTTCCTTTACATACGATCGGTAACGTATCCAAACTCTTTCTTATATCAGTAACGTCATACGAAGACTATCAACCTTTTTTAATAAATCCAAACATTAATGGTTGAAACCGTTCGTTAAATGTTTAACAACTATAAACGAAACAATAGCATGCATGTTTTAAGTTTTCTGTCAGATTGTATTTAAATGAGGAGTAAATAATGTTATATTCATACTCGCAGAAAAATGACATTTTTAAACATCATCAACTTCGGACAAGGTAAACAACATGTAGCAGACATACATTAGGCGATCTTACACAGAACAAGGTTGACGACACGGTTTATATACGGTAAATGGTTATACATGGGTAGGCTGGTACGAGTTAAATTCGAATGTAGCACGAGTGTGCACAATTAAAGCACAGTTTTGCTACGTCAAGCAAAGATTGTCACGATTTGAACACGATTAGCAAACGAGTTTTATACGATTGTTTGACGTTTTCATACAGCCTCACGCGGCCTCAAACCGCCTGGCTCGCTCAATAGAGTAGCACTCAAGTCTACTAATCTAGGGGTCGTGAGTTCGATTCTCGGGCGGGGCATACTTTCGTAGAGCTTGGTCATGTAATCATTTCTACAGCCATTCTCCCTCCTACCGCTGATTTTAATTATGTAGGGCAGTTGCCAGTCACTGACGAAAGTATGTGCTTAGTAGTATGTTAACAGCTAAGACATACAAAGTAAAACTACATCATATGCCTTAATTTCAAATGGCCTTCAACAAAAATTAAATTGCATGTATCAAAATATGAAATTTCAAAAAGGCATCAACAACATACAATTTAACTAAAAGTACAAAAATCTCTTGCACTCATACATACACTAACGAAGACAAGACACTAAGACAGACATGTGAAGACAAAAACAATACAAAATATTTATAAAGACAGACACTCACAAAAATATACTCAAAGATTATAAATATTCCGTAATAGGGCTGCAACGATTCGATTCGATATATCGAAACTCGATTGCAAGGTCGCCGATTCGATTTCGATTCGGGACCCGCGAGTTTCGATTCGATACTGACTGTTAAAAGTGTCTACATAAGTTATAACGATAAAAGCAAAGGCGCGCCTAAAAGTCAAAGTATACGTTGACAGTGAAACTGAGTTTCACTTAGTTACATTTTTGTTAAATTTCCATTACGATTTTATGTAGCATGATTGGAAACTCTGTTCCAAATATATATTCTATAGTATATGCTCCGATCCTCCGCCAATTGGGTCGGTGTGATTGAATATTACCTGTTCTGACAAACTGGAAGATTTAAGACTCCGCATGAGCAAGCCAAGTTTCGTTGTTAGTTTATTCAAATTTAAATAGTTCCGCATGCACAGTGAATGTTTAACTAATATGTACAATAGTATACCAAGAACTGCATCTTTCTACAATTTATGATCCATGCTGTCTTTACGTTTTAAGTCGATATTACATTAATAATACATTTTTTGCGACCTTTACATTCGTACCCAATCTATTTCGTACTTGAATAAAGCAAATTTTAACTATCTGATTTTCGAATTTCGTGTTATCTAATTTTAGTAACACTTTCGTTTATTAATATTATTTAGTTTTAAGCTAAAATATATGTATACATGCATATTTGTAGTAAATTGTATTAATAAAAGAATCGAATCGAAAAAAATCGAATCGAAAAAAAAAGTATCGAATCGCATCGAATCGACTTTCCGGTGAATCGTTGCAGCACTATTCCGTAATTTAGATAATTTAAACTCATACTACATCTATGATTATGCATACATATACAACTTCAACCAGTATAAAGGAGAATAACTCAAAAATAAACTCACATAAGAATTATGCCTCCTTATAGTCGTGTTAGCCTGTATGCAGAACAGAATGTCTAGTTATTACGACAAAGAAGGTTTTTTTGTATGAAGACTTGAATGAATTAATGTTTGATACATTTTTTATCTCGAAAGGTATTTCATTCCACACGGTCATACTGTAGTAAGAAAAAAAATCCTTTAGATATTGTGTTTTGGGTTTTGTTTTCATAACAAGATCGTTGTGTACAATAGATCTCAAGGAGTAGTGTTCATTTTTAGCAAAAATTATCATATCTGACATATATGAAGGAGTCATATAGGTTTCATCCGTAAGGTAATACAAAATACGTATATGCAACGAAATTTTCTTTTAAGCTTTTTACAAGTAAAATCGATATGCGTATGCCAATTTAGATTGTCGTCAATGTAAACACCCAATACTGTATGGGAAGTGACATTTTAAAGAAAGTTTCATTTATTTCAATGTTAGATGTTTACCAGCATTACGTTTGTGTTTAGAACCAATAACCATGCACTTGCTCGAATGTAATTCAGATGGGAACATGGTTGATTCGGTTAATTGTACGGTCTACGCGGGTGGCCAACCGTATAAGCCATCTGGTCTGTGTCACTGGCTTTAGCTTCGCATTTCGTAATCGCCGGTGCTTCGCATTTCCCGATAAATTGGTTACAATTTGCATTCGTTAAATTGAATTATATAAACACACTATATAAAGATGCCTCATGATATGTTGCTAATTCTAAAATAAACAATGTTGACGAAATATTGATAACAAGTTACTATAAATCATTGTTATGCTGTATATATAAATATAATACAGACAGCGTAACAATGATTTATAGTAACTTTTATCAATATATATATATATACCATACTTGGCGAAACATGTTTACAATAACTAAGAAATCAAATATCGCCGCATGTAAAGTCTCTTGTACTTATTTTTACTATATATATTATACTTTATTACTATATATATATTAAACAATATTGATAATTAGTTTAACGGACATACAGCTGAAAAAGTGGATCATGGTTTATGGTACTTGTACTTTTAAGTATCGCCGGTTGAAATGCATTCTAGAGGAAAAGGGGTTTGTTGTTTGAATCTCACATGAGCTCTGCATAACAAGAATAATTTATTTAGTTTAATACCGTAGCAACACATTGTTCTTAAGATTGTCTTATAGGGTTGTTGAGGCTCCTGCTTATGTATGGAAACAAACGTATTAAATTCTTTTAAAACAATCTTCAGATTCTACAAGGACTGGCCGATTACTGTGGGTTTCATAATTTGCAAGAAGAGATAGATCAAGCCACGTCTGTAGAAATAGATGACAGACTAAAGGAAAAGTTTGAAAAGGCAATAAAAGATTGGCAACGTGAAATAGATGAAGTGAGATCCGACGTGAGTTTACTTTCTACAGCAGTAGGGAATCTGGAGGAGCGTACTGGTGCAGCAATTGGTGACCTGAGATCGGACATGGGTACACTGTCTTTAAAAGTTGAAAATCTGGAAAAGTCTAATGATGAAATTGATACACTTTATTCTAAGAAAGGTAAGAATATGAACACTATAAATGTACTAATTATGTCTCAGAACCAAATATAGGATTCACCTTTAAAGTAGTTTATTCATTTGTCTAAGGTAAATATTCTACACAATACAAATATATTTTGTCTTAACATTTTATATGGTAAATCTACTGGTATATCTTTGACATTTGTTTGTTAGCAATCAAATGATCAGTATCACAGATTTTAACGATCTTGTTTGTGTTTTTTTAAATAAAGATCGACGTTAAGCAACACTTATTATAAAAGATTATAACTGATGACTTATACAAACATATTTAGGTCTGTTTTATTCGATTCCTGTTATTTTTAATATAGGTGTTTTAGTTTCTACATCTAATCTGAATTTCCACCAGAAATTTGTTCAAAGTATGCCACCGTGTTCAAGATTGTCCTTCCTCTAGATGTCAAAATAATAACACAGAGTTACGTTGTACAATTAACACAGTCTGGAAAACGTTTGCGAATCTGGAAATCTTGCAAACATACTTTTTTATTTTTCATCCAATTAGTTTCAAATTTTCAGCAAATGTAGATCTACATATGGGCATAACTCCAGTAAACTTTCATCCATATATCTTTACTAGAAATATGTTTGATTTTAAGTCAAAAGTCAAAATTCCCATGATAATTCGCAAATTCCAAGGGAAAATGGCTCTTCCATGGGATTCTCATTTATAAATGAGAATTCTCCCATTTCCAATTCCATTTATAAAACTCACAGATTTGGCATCATACTGATGTTCAAGAATGCGAACAAAAATGCTAAAAGTCCAAAAATAAAAAAAAATCCCTTATTAAAGATTGGGAGAATTATCCCATGGGAGAAATCCCATATTCAAAATGTGAGAATAGTCACATTGGAAAACTATTGCAAGAGATATAGGAAAATTCGATGTTGAGCTGAAGTTTCTAGAGAGATGGCTAGTAGATCTTTTAAATTATTTTTAAACATATAATAGAAAATGCTTACTGTTTATTCTTTTTCATTTCTTAAATGAAGTTTTCATTTAAAAATTACCATCTTTTTTGGTTGTAAATATATTGTACAAATTTAAATTTGTTTACCTTCTCCTATGAATACTGTTTATAGATGAGCATGATACAAATACTTGAATACAGGCTTCCCTTTATTATAAGTCAGATAAAGAAATAAAGAGTAGGTAATATTTTATTCTATGACTTCATACCAGTCAGCAACTTAAACCACTAGCCTAAACCCACGACTAGCATACATTGATACAGGCTTATGAAATCTACTTGATTCATACAATTGGGATAGCTCATAATTTTGCCTTGAACTTCATAACATTAATAATTGACTTAGTGCTCGATTAAATTTAAGATGGCAGTCATCAACTTAACCCACTAGCCTGACCCAAGGACTAGCATTGAAACAGACTTGTGAAATCTACTTAATTCATACAATTGGGATAGCTCATAATTTTGCCTTGAACTTCATAACATTAATAATTGACTTAGTGCTCGTGTAAATTTAAGATGGCAGTCATCAACTTAATCCACTAGCCTGACCCAAGTACTAGCATACATTGATACAGGCATACTTGAAAACCAAATACATATTTCATCGTAGGTAATTTTCATAATACCCCCCTAGAAGAGTAGTCTTTACTTTAACCAACTAGCCAAAAGCTTGTGGCAAGTATAAAATGATAGAGGCTAAGGGTCAGATTATAAGTTTGCCCATTACTATTTAGCATGATAAGTTGCGCCTAGTGCTTGAATAAATTTAAGGCAATGCCTTCTCCAGTACTAATCCTGGTAACGCTGGTGCGCCTTACATGATCTGGTTTGTAAAAAAGACAATAACATCAATAGTTTACTGTACTGATTGGACACTTCATAAAACATCATGCAACAAGTTACAAAATATATTCTACACAATTTTAGTTGAGGTAATCAAATAGTCAAATGAATCAAGTACAGCAGCCACCATAGCTGTCTTTGAATCCAGAGATCGCGGGCTCGAGCCTGGTCGCTGTAGGTCATACCCTATACATGCTTTGTCGGCCTCGTGGTAGGGTAAATTAATACTGGTGATGAAAAGTGTCCAGGAAACCTATAGTAGGAAGAGCTGGCCGTCATATATATAATCTAAAAATGTGTTAAATACGATGTTAAAACCCAATGAAAAATGAATCAACAATACGATATAATTATAAAGATACCTCTTATGCACCAGTCACCCACAACCCCTCTGTTAGTAGATTGTTGCGCTACCGACTGAGCTTGCCGGTCGGGGTCCCTGCCTTGCATGACATTGAATAAATCCACTGACTTCTAAATTATAAATGACTAGTTATAGTCCGTTTTTTTGCTTTAAAAACAACTCCTTGCCCAGTATATACAAAAAAATCATAATGATAATTGATTCAAAAATATTTGAGATTTTGAAATCCAAAACCATTTCAGAGCTCAATTATGTAATTTGGATGAAGTTATTTCTATCACAAGATTATACATCTGATACATACTGTAATAAAAACTATTGAATTAAGTAACGACAGCCAATGTCTACTTTTGGTTTCGATCTACTTTCGCTTTGAAATACAGTAAACATATAATATATTTCAGTAATAATTGTATTTACTTGCATTGTAGGTTTTTGAAATATATTTAGATGTCTGTTTCCTTTGTAGTCCTTGGACAATGTGACTATTGATTATAGGGCTCAAGTTTGCTACAGTTAGATTTTTAATGGAGAATAATGTTAAGTTTGGGTTACATCACACACAAAAATAAACATAAGCATAAAAATGTAATCTATATACATATTATATATGTCCAAACCATGTGCTTTTATTGTTTCTTACTAGAAGACTGTTAAGTTATATAATGGTGAATTTTGTTGACAGATAAATGAAAACAACATACATGTTTACATCTTTATTAGGTGACATTATTACTATATTTTATTAGTCGAATTCAAATTTATTCAGATCAAAATAAGATGATCATGAATCAAAATAAAAATAAATATACTATTTATTATATGTATTTATGCATATGTATTTATGCATATTAGAATACATATAAATTAATATTGGTATTATCAGAAAAAAATTGACATAATTTCAGGGCTTGAATTTAATCTCGCATACTCGCAAAATGCGAGTGGATTTTGAAATCTGCGAGTAACATGTTATTTTAACTCGCAAATTTTTGCGAGTTGAAATCGACACACAAAAATATAACGGTGTAAAATGAAGCTCAAATCAGCATCGAAACGGTCAGATCAATAAAATTAATTTAAGATCCAACGTAAAAGCATGTTCGATAGTCTTGGTCTATCCTACAAGAACGACCTTATTCTATCTACAGTTAAATAATAGAACTACATGTATGGTGTTGGCACGTATATGATTATTACCCATGTATGCTATTAAAATTTTGTGCAAGTGAAAAATGCGCGTGACTTTTTCTTTTTTGCGAGTTGTAATAAAATCAACTCGCAACTTTGCATGTCAATTTTTTTGTTAAATTCGAGCCAAGCATAATTTCAATATAAACAGTCCTATTCTGCGAAGTTTATGTGAGCAAGTTCAGATTTTCACTATCACACTCTGGCTTATTAAAGATTTATCTTACTTTAAGTTATATACTCGTAAATATTGTAGTTAACATAGGACTACTACACAGTATACACTAGTATTGGTTTATATCAAATAAGATGGTTATAATATACAGTCAGTATCTATATTTAACAATTTATCCTAATGCTTATCTCATCTTTGATCTAATGACTATATATAGACAGTTAATCCTGAGATATCAGCTGGTTGCCATGGTAATAATTTTGACAGTTTCCATTTTCATTGGTTGATTTACAATTCTGTACAATTTAATATATAGTAATGATTTAGACCAAACTTATTTTGAAAAAAGTTAAACTTTAAGTAAATACATAAGTATATGTACATATGTATATAAATGATGTAAGTAGTAGTTTAAAGGTTTAGTTATAAAAAATCAATATAATAACAAAGACAATGCATTTAATAAATTGTGTTAATCCTCTACACCTACTGAAATTAATTTTATTTTTCCCAACATTTTGTGCAATTACTGAGTAAAAAAATGTTTCAAAAGAAAATATTGAATATTTTTGATCATCTTAAATTCTTAATTGTTGACTGCAGAGTAATTTGTCAAAAATGCGAAGAATATAAAAAGCATAGGTGAATATTGAATTATTTACTCATCACACGAAAAATTCATTCGTTCTAAATATCGATTCAATAATGCGGGAAAATAAGTAAAAGCACAATCTCGAAACATAAAAAAAATGTTTTAACAAACCCTAAATGTTCAGAAAATAAATCCAAAACTTTTATGGTAACAAAATGTTGAGGAACCAAATGTGGACTATGTAAATATCTTAAAAGAAGAGAATACTTTAATTTTAACGAGAAACATTTTTTTGTAAAACATAATATGTCATGTGATGTAGAAAATGTAATATATTATTTAAAATGTAAAGGTTGTGAAAATATTATACAGGCCAAATGATATTTTGAATTTGTGCCAACTTTCTCCAAAACTAATAAACATTTTTTACTGAATCAGATATTGATACCGTTTATCACAAGAAATACAATGTGGAAAAAACATTAAAGCCGTATTTAAAAGATCTGACCCTATATGGCACAGTTGTCCAACATAGTTAAAACTTTCAGCAAAAACTACAAAGGGGTATAACCCCTAATTAAGGCAGGTAGAGTTGTGGTTACTTTCTAATTCTGTTTATCACATGGTATCTTATAATTAACATTACGCCGAAATTTGATTGACAGGATAAGATGCTTATCGTTAGCTTATCAGCGCACTCCATTTGGTCACGTGATACCATTGTTTTTAGTCGCCATTTTCCTTGGACAAGCTGACTACATTTCGTATAATCAAAAACTGAGGAATAATTCAGATTAAAGTGAGAAAAAGGCGAGAAAGAAATGGTTAAAAGATGTCAGTGTGGTCTATGTGATTCAGATAATCGATATCCGAATCATTTGACTGATGACATCATTTTGATAACATTTCCACAGCCGAAACGTAACTTAGACAATTGTAAAAGATGAACAACTTGTATGTCTGTTCTGTTGTTTGTACCGGACCTTCTTACAAGATCGCTAGATGGATAGAATTTACTCAATAAATGAAAATAATAAATATACATAGCACCAGTTTTCGAATTTAGCCGGTGGGGCCGTGGACCGTGGACCGAGTCCATCGAAATCGCCGAAGGTCCAGCAACTTTTAGAATATTAGTGGCCCGACGAACAACCAATTTTTTACAGCTCGCATTTTCCATGTTCAATAAAAATGTTATTAAAAGTTATATTTTTATCTTATATCATGCTTAATCATTAATATTGAAAGCGTATTTTAATATATTGCCATTTGTTAAGATATAATTGATCCAGTAAACTCTCATTCGGTCCAGTAAAAAATCGCAATTTGCTGGCCCGAATGTCCAATGCTGACCAAAGTTTTTTATGAAGACTACACAAATGATTTAAAATTGTAAAAACATAAAGTATTAGTACAGTACGTTTAGTACATTCATTCTGTTAGGACGTATTTTCATTTATTTAGGATAGCACAAAAAGTTGTTTTCGATCATTTATTGTTTCCGTTATGGTTCCCTTAAATAAATAAATGAATAAATAAATGTCCTTGCAAGACAAACAATGACAAACCGCCCTTTAACCTTTAACTTTAAAAGTCAATTATAATGAAAAAGTAGGGGCTATAATAGATCAAATTAGGGTTATCATTAACAGGACTGACTTAAATTAACACAGAGTTGAATTAAAAATTTGTAAGATAATGTTTTTGGGGGTGTTTTTTTTGTGTGTGTCTTTTTTTACTAAAATTCAGAACTAAGTCGGGTATTATGATCTTGAACTGAACTGGCTAGAGTAAAATGTTCATGTATAGTACGTTTTTCCTCAACTGTCGAAGTTTAAATAATTCCACGGTAATTGAATACACAATATCACTAGTGCAAGAACAGAGGAAGAACACTAAGTCGCCGTGAAATTATTCATGTTTTGACAATTGAGAAAAAAAATGAACTATGAATAAGGAGATATTTCAGTAAATACATTAAATAACACTGTTTAGAACACTGTGAATTTTTAAGGTATAGTCCATTTTTTTCTCAACTGTAGAAGTTTGAATAATTTCACGTTAATTGAATACACATTATCACAAAATCGTTAGTGTTAGACAAAGAGCACGAAGTCACCATGAAAGAATTGTTTTGACAGTTGAGAAAAAACGAACTATAACTAATTCTATTCAGTAAAAATGATCTGAAAGAGATGTGTAAATTTGTCTGCAGTCTAAGTTAAAAACAAATCTAATAATTTTATTTTAGGTAATTAAAACTCTATTCTTAAGAGTCTGTGAAATACTGAAATACCAGACAGAGCAAGCATGGTACAAAATGACGTGGTAAAATAGTCATAACCAAAAGCTTTTTAGCATACATAGATTTAAATTAACTTTTTCAGTGTAAAAACTAAGCTTAGCATTGACTTTTCTTATAAGATTGATCGATAAGATGTCCAAGGTTATCAGATAATGGGTCACGTGACTCAGTGGGAGGAGCAATCTACTCGCTGGCGTAATGTTAATTGTATGAAGTTTCATAAGATCTGACAATAAAATGGCACATATATATGGTAAATAAAAACTTAAATGCAATTGTTTAGGACACTGGGGCCCCAAAAGGCCCACCCAGCCAACCGTTGAAAAATCTGGCTAATAAATTGTTCTGCAAAACATGCAATTTTCATCCATTTTTGTTTATAAGTATAATACATAATTCCTCCCTTAGAAACTGTAACTAAGACAATAAGCAATCAGCATCAAGTAAAACTATATGTTCAATTTAACACTTATATTATCTAATAAATTTTTATCTTTCATTTAGACTCCCTGATAAGATATATTTATATATATATAAAGATATACAAAATTAATGATTTAGTTTCTGTGTCTTATCTGATGCAACAAAGTACATGTATAAGTATATATATGGAAATCTTCTCGCAAAATTGTTTAGCTGTTATATAATGATATTCAATATAGATAATATGTGTTAATTAATGTCATATTTTGTGATTTTTGATTGTTTCATAATTTAAATTAATAGCATGTTGAAAGGATAAAAACAAAATGCCCTAGCAGAGCATCAAACCCGGTTCTCTCAGGAGGTGGACAAGACACTTGATCACTATACGAGAGGGTTAACCCATCAGCTGGAAGTGACTATAAACAACAATCTATATTGAGATGCATAATTTTCCCATGAAATAGGCCCTTTGACCCGCGAAATAATGAAACAAATATGCCTAGTCATTACAGGGTCTTGACCTTAATGGAATCATCCAAAAACAATGCAGATTTGAATTTGATTAAAGTATTATTAGTTCAGATGCGCTCTAGTAATTTTAACATGACCCCCAATCAAATTCTTGATCTGCCTCTTTATGGAAAGAGCTTACCTCATTGTTTCATGGCATCTAGAGTAATTGAAATGATGTCACTAACTTTCAATGTTGTCAATAACAGTACATAGAAAATAAACATGTAAAAGCAGATCGCAAATATAAAGGACCATACCTATGCATACTCAATGCTCTGTGCTTGTCTAAAATAATGTTCAAACCGAAAGTATGTTCATCCTCATGTCATGTTCATGATTGTTGCCACTCATGGTCAACTAGTTGATGAGCTTCAATGTCAAACATCCTCACTTTTTAGACAATGAATGCATCCAGAATAGAATATGTTGTAGATAATGATTCCTTTATAGTTTGTTAAATGAGTTACATCACAGTTATATGTCAATAAAGCTTCTATATTTTGTTAAGTATTTGTTAAATACTCATAAATTAACATCAATACAAGACAAAGGTGGATCTAGAAGGGGGTGCAAACCCGGTGTATGCAAAGTATTTTTCTATCAATCATGAATTATGGTATTTGTAAAAATACATAAATGTCAAAATATTTTCACACGCAACAAAAGCAATAAGTAACAAGACTGGCATACAGTGACATGACATACAATTCACATTCAAGATGAAGAGGTGCGGAATTAAACTAGCAGACTGGGGTCCAGGGGTCGTACTTTAGGGACCCTTTTAGGTCCTGGGTAAAGCTGCGGCCCCGAAGCTCATTTCTTTAGGATTCAGGCGCATTTATAGAAACTCAATCCAGAATGATCAATAAAAGCATCTAGATATATATCATATATTTTCGTACAGCCGTTGGATCATGCTAAGATCTTACAAGTAATTAATGACTTTAGTCAGTTATCTTTCCCTAATAAAATCTGAAGCAATCCAATTGGTAAGTAGGTCCTTACATTTGGAATCCTCGGATTTAATCGTTGAATTCATATGTAATTGTAACAAAATATTTCATCCCATTTTATATTTAATAACAACTTTGTTACTTTGAACAAAGTTATTAATTTACTTTTTAACGAGGAATTCCAAAAACAGTATATTTTTCATTTTTATGCTATTTTAATGAAATCGCCACGCTCGCCACTCTTATATGTGCGCCTTCGGCGCAGAAAGTCGCGCGCAAGCGCTTATCATATTTCAACTTCGGTGAATTACTACGTACCGGTAGAGTGCAGTAGCCCCAGAAAAAAAACTTTTCTATTGCAATTTTTGGAGGCGGTCGGGTTCGCTCCCTCTTCAATCTGCCTTTGAATATTATACATGTATATTGTTCAGTCAATAATTAAAACCATTACGAGTAATTATGAAAAAAAATGTATTATGATGGCTTTTTTAATTTCACGTCCCCCTCCTTAACTCAAAATGCAACTGTGATATATAAGTTTAAATGATTGCTATATTTCTCCTCTATATTGAATTCAGTTTACATGTTCATAGTAAAATAATGGCTTGCTAGCAGGACTGTGCCCTATGGATCTCTGGACCCCAAGTCTGCTTGCTCATTCCACTAACTAGAAATCCTGAATATGCCTATGTAAGACAATTTTTTTCGGTTTAATTGAAATACACATTACAAAGTTAAATAAAGTTATTTATAATCAAATATTCTAAATCTGAGCATGAAACATGATGTGTACATGTGTATTATACCTACCACAAAGTCTAAATAATACTTAATTGATATTAACCCTGCCTTTTATTTTTGAAAATATTCAAAAAGATTGGTGGAGTGTTGGTTTTTTGGGGGGAGCGCCGAAGCAACACATTGTCTAAGTCGCAAATTGTCGGTCAGTCAACTTATATACTCATCTTTCCTGGTTACTTAGCCTTTAGCTGTTAACCAGTTACTTGGCTTAAACTTCTGTCAGTGACTGACTACTGTCATATTTATGATTAGGAATCAGTGGTGGGAGGGAGCAAACTCGACAAAAAAAATATTCCTCGTAAAAGAATTGGAAATAAGTTTAAAACAATGCTGTGAAAAAGATTTAGTCTCTGATTCACCTAACCAGTTATAAGACAATTATCTAACATGAAAACAATACAAACATGCTCTTACTAAGAAAGCATCAAATATTAATGAAAAAGAAATGACATCAATTTGTCGATTTTTTTTTTAATTTTAATCAACACAGCTTTAGGTACGGTAGCTCATTTTCAACTATCTAAAAATGTTTTTCTATTATTTGTTATAAAATCATTCTAGTTTTTAAAAAAGGTCACAGAACTGTTTTCAAAAATGGCAATATCTAGTCATTCAAAACAGTTCCCTTTAATATTCTCTAACAAATAAACAAAATCTAGGTAATCCCATTTTCAGAATGGGTGAAATCTCCCATGGAAGAAATCCCATTTGCAGAATGGGAGAATTCTCCCATGGGAGAAATCCCATATACAGAAATGGGATAATTCTCCCATGTGAGAGATCCCATTTTCAAATGGGAGAAGTCTCCAATGGGAGAAAATTTCCATTTACGATATAGGAGAATTCTAAAATGGTGTGTAAATGCTTTTAAAAAGACAAACTTTGCATTTTTTCTTTGGAATAATGTTATGTTCTGATAGATCTATCAACTTTTGTCTCTAAATGTTAGTTAAGATGAATTTGAAAAAAAGGGAATTTTCACCCATATTTGTAAATTGGAGAACATTCACAATTCTAAATGAGATTCCCATGGCATTTGCCAATTCCCATTGGAATTTTGACTTTTGACTTAAAATCAAACATATTTCTAGTAAAGATATCTGAACAAAAGTTTTCTGGTGTTATGCCAAAATATAGATCTACATTTATTTAAAAATTTGAAATTAATCGGATGAAAAATAAAAAAAGTAAGTTAGTAAGATTTCCGGATTCGCGAATGTATTCTGGACTGCGTTATTTAAGTGTTTGTTCTATAACTATGAACGTACAAGAGGTTTTTAACTTATATAAGAACAAATATTATATTCTGAAGCATGTTGTTTCCTCTAAAATTATCTTTTTATATTTTTGTGATGCAAATATTTGTGTTAACTGAAATAAAATCATTTTAATTTACTTTATCAAACATTTCTTTGCATTATAGTTGAATGCTCAAAAATATCATTTTTAGAGTGAGTTTTACACCATTTAGAAATATTTACTTTAGCTTTCATTGCTTGATATGAAATCACCTAGCACAAATGTAAAAGGCTCATTCAAAGCATTTAAGAAGTTTCGAACTAGAAATTCGGGAATGTGTGTCTTTATCATATAAACTACACATTTTGTCTGGTTCCCAGTCGTACTTTGACAGGTAAAAGTTTGTCAGGAAAAGCATGATCATGACTGCGTCCTATGTAATAAATTAGGTATTGGATATAACCCGGGTCGATAGCGCAGTTGGTAGCGCGCCGGGATTTGGATACTAGTGCCTGAGGGGGTGCGGGTTCGAATCCCACCAAGGGAGGTTTTTGACAATAATTTCGATTTTCCTCCATTTCTTAGATAATATAAAGAAGTTTCCGGCCTTGTGGAAGGGTAGGTGAGTACCGGTTATAGACAATGGTCCAGGAAAGCTAGGTTAGGTGCGCTGGACGCCGTAAAATTACCTAAAATTGTGTTGACACGGCGTTAACTCCAATAAATAAAGAAATAAGGTATTGGATAATTAAGTTTTCAAATGAACATTTTTCACTACATAAGCTTAAATCAAAGGACCATTGTACAATAATTATTTTTAGTTGTGCGGTTACATTTTTGATTAATAAAGTATCCGAAATTCTAAAGAGACTAGTCTACGCCAATATTGTGTTCACTTCAAACATTTTTTTGTTATTCCTTTGCTAAATATACATGTAATCAGAAAATTCGAAATCGATTGACCTATATAGTTCTGTACTCCAACTAAAGAAACTATCGTCAGCAATTGATCATGCAGGATTTAAAAAACGTAATACCTGAATAATAACTCAGAAGGCCGCAATGATTACGGCTTGCCTGACCAGATACCGATTGTGGTAAGGGGAGGTATTCCAGACTACTTAACATAGTTGCAGAAACATTCATAAATTATATTATTTATAATGTGTTTTTTTCCAGTACAATGATTATGAGTAGTCTTTAGACAAAAGAAAAGCAATTTTTGCACAATTCTGTTCAGCAAAGTATATGAACACGTAGACATGTGCATGACAAATTGTGAAAGAACCTATTTTGCAATATTTTTAGGATAAAATCAAATAACAGTTTTTAACGTTACTGCGTGCCTTGTTTTCGCTATGTTCAGGACACAAAAATACTGTCCCATCAATAATGTTTTATAAATATCTAATGCTATTTCAAATTTTAATTTCTAACATGTCAGTCGATTATTGACAGTCCATTTGTAACATATTCAAGTGAATGCGGTTATTAATGGTCGAAATTATTTTTATTCCATCAAAAGTTTGTTCAAATATAAGATGAACAGAAGTTTGTTCAAATATAAGATGAACATATTTTGTAGAGCTTCTATATGTAGCTTCTACCGTTACATCAAGGTCCTTTATAAAGATCATTTTATTTATGACAACAAGGTTCATAATTTGCTACCTTTTCATAAAAAGAGAAATGTTAAATCAATAATTACTTTTTATTATTTTAAAAATGTTGTGGAACTAGACCCTGTCTACGATGAAACAATCATGCAAAACTATCGGCTGTTTAGTTCAGTAATACTTTTAAATATATGAACGCGTTTACAAAGTTTGACATGTATTGCGTTAGCAATTAAGATCTTAGAGGCCACAACTTTTGATACGTAAAATTGTCAGATTAGTTAGATTAGCACCTACACGTGACAGAAATTATCCTCGTAAACAATACAACACATACTACATCAATATCAATTCGCTTAATTATTTTGCACAGTTGAATCCATATCCATGCAGTGTTATTAACACTTTTAAACTTGCAGCAACAATAAAATTTATCAGAATGTTTTAATATAAAAATCTAAGAAAATCACAAAATTCTTGTTGATATTTACATTTTAATAATGATTTAACATTTAAATAAGGCCTTTAAATGTACAATAGAAAACGTAAAGATAAATGTCGATATAAACATTGTGGAAAAAATCATGGAATTACTCGGATAAAAAATGGCCGGATATGAAGTGATATGAAGTGAAATTATTACAGATTTAGAGCATGACACTATGGTATATCTATGTTACCCTTCTGTTTTATATACACCGAATATTGACAGTGGTAGAAGCTAATCTGCTGAATATCTTGTCTGAGTTATATTTGGTTATTTTATATTTTGACATTTAATTGCAATCAATCTGGTGGTCAATATGATTTATTTGAGTGAAATGTTTTTTATTATATCTTAAGAAACACATTCTCTGACGAGAGCGCTAAAAATACATGCACATGTTTTATTGATAAAAGTTACTATTTTGTATCAATTAATCAATAATTAAATCCAAATAGAAACATTAGAGCACAAATTTTCAAACTGAAAAACTGAATTATCACCAGCTATCCTTCAAACTACTTTTCATAAGTTATTATTCAATTGATAAAAAAAGCATTTCCTTTTAACGAATTCAACAATTTTCTAAATCTTCTCTAAAACCAAAGAGCCTACGGCTTCTATGTTTGGTTTGTAGCATCACAATTCCACCTCAATGATTGTTCAAAGTATTTTCCTGTGTTCCAAGTTGTCATAGCGGTAAAATCACAATTTTCACTCAATGAAATTTTGAATTTGCGACTTTTCTAAAACCATAAGCATATACCTACTTTATTTCGAACCTAGCATTACTTTAAGGTTTATTTAATAGAAGTTTCATGTATGCCTCTGAGATCAATTTAGCCCTAACTTCAGGGGTCACAAAGTATTAAAAGCATTAAAGTGTAAAAATCTTGTGTCAGACATGCTTATACAGTTTTTAGCTCGACTTTACGAAGTAAATAGAGAGCTCTCCTACTCGCCCTAGCGTAAGCGTCTGCGTCCATATTTCTGATAAAGTTTTTGTGCAGTAAAATATTTTTTACTATAACGTTTCTTATTTATTGCTTTTACTGGGTTTAACGCCGTGTCAACACAATTAAGGTCATTTTACGGCGTCCAGCGTACCTAACCTAGCTTTACTGGACCCTTGTCTATAACCAGTACTCACCTACTCATCCACAAGGCCGGAAACTTCTTCATATTATTTAATCAATAGAGGAAAATCGATATTATTGTCAAATTTTCAAGGAATAGTATAACCTCTCCGGATTGGATTCGAACCCATACCCCCTTCGGGACACGATATTCCAAATCCCGGCGCGTTACCAACTGCACTATCGACCCAGGTTACGTTTTCATTTCTGAAGGTATCAACTTCAAACTTTAAATTTATGTTCATTATTATCAACCACATCTCATGTGACAAGGTTTAAATGCATTTTTAGAACTATCTCCCTTGAACTTAGAGTTTTTTTATAAAACAAATATTTGTCTTTACTGCAACTCTTTTATTTCTTTAGGTATTGACTTCAAACTTTAAATATATGTTCCTTATTATTTTTCACATCTATTTTATTTCAAAATTGTCTCCCATTAAATTTTCTTTAAGAAAGCATTTAATTTTATTTTAAATTTGAATAGATTTTTTTCAAATTTTAACATATGTCTGTTCCTTATTATCAACCTCATATCATGTGACAAATACTTACTTAGCCAAGCATGTTGTCTCCACTGACATCTCTTGTTATCACGGATAGCAAATACTTATCTATAAATCACTCTAGCTCAGTCGATAGCGCAAAAGTTTATTAATATATTGGCCGTAGGTTCGATTTCGGGCGGCAAGTACTTTAGTTGAGCTTGGTCATTAAGTTATTTATTTTGCCATTCTCTCTCCTATCATTGATTCTAAATCATGTAGGGCAGTTTCCGGTCACTGACGAAAGTATGTGCCTAGGTGTTGGTCAACAGCTAATTTCAGAGATTTAGCCCTTCCAGGAACAGGGAGTAGGTTGACTGACCACTGTGAAATAACCTATAAAATGTGTTGTCACAGCGTTAAAGCCCCTCCCCAAAATTTATTACCACTTCAATTTTCAAGTCGGACTGTAAAACAAGTAAAGTAAATTCCTTTATGTGTTAAAGTTGACAAACCTTCAAGCCATTATACAGTAAATACAAAGCTTGACTAGTGTTTTGTCCAAGTTAATCTGCATAAATTAAATATAATGTAATGAACCTCTTAAGAACTTCTCTAAAACTTCTCTGAAATCTCTCACAACCCAGGACAGAGGTCCCAAGATGACAATAAATGATATGTTTTAATGAGTGTCCCGTTGGTGTAATTGTAAATGACGAGTATGATTGATAACGTTTGTTGTGTGTTTTTTCCGTCTTACTGATAATGTATAAAATCTTTTTTTGAATGATGTGCTACCTTTAAGATAGATAGACTTAATTCAATGTTTACACAAAAAAGAAAGCACTTAGATTTTTGTAACATTTGCCATAAGGGTCTAGTTTGTATGAGATGGTACAGGTCCCCCGGGGAACTACATGCTTTAAATTTAGTCATACGGTGTATCCCCTTTTTTAACAACGCCTAATGGGAGATACTAAAGTATGTTGCTGTCTAGAGGTCTCTGCTCTGCAGAGGTCAGATCAATTAAAATTTTACCCAAATTTCATGTTTTAGGGAAATATTAAAAGCTGTTGTTGTGAAGAGAAATTGCTCTGTAGAGGGCTATTCTGCAGAGATTATATTGTAACATTTAAGGACTCTTAAAGTGTGAACTGTGCAAATGTATAACTGCTGTTTGCCGTTATTTCATAGTTTTGTGGTATGAGTTTCTATCCATGATAGATAGTACTTTCAAACTATTGCCTTTTTAGTTCAGTATACATACATATACATGTTAGGGGTGAGACGATATGGTCTTCACAAAATTAGATATCTATCAATACGAAAATAGACGATATGATTATTTACAATACAATTTGATACGAAACGAGTAGTTATTATAAAAAAAATGTGAAATCATCATTTACAATATCCTCATTCTTTAAGTAATGATCGCCTTGAAGATAAACGCAACAGAGGAATGCTTCCATAAGTCTGTTCAAAGTCACATTAATAATAAGCCTTTTAGGTTCACAAAATAATTGGATAAAACAATTCTAAAAAAGTTCTAGTTAAAAAAATGCACAGTGAGAGTAACGTTCTGTATAGGTATGTGACGATAATGACTTTTGTTTTAGACGTCATTCTCTTTGATAACGTGTTCTACATGTATTGTTTGACAATTTCTTGCAATGTAATTATTATATTCACAAATATTGTCTATGGAGCTTTCCAAACTTGGGGTTATGATGTCCATTATCTGATTAAAACCTGATCTAAAAATTCTGCTCGCCTACTCAATTACGATCTGGCTACTTTGTTATGAGGGTCATATACTGGTGACAAATAATAATTATAATGTTTATAACACAATCTTATGTTTTGTAACTTATTTACATCGTAACTATACATCTGCAAAAAGTGTCTAACCACAGCCTGTAAATAACACCACAATCAAATAAGCTTGCATACCTCAGTCTAAAATAGAAATCACGAAATCAGGATGCTAGTACTAGTGTTTCGTCTTAACAAAATATATGTACATGTATTGATTGATTAACACAAAAGTGATCTCGATGTGACCCCCCTGAGCAATGACAAGAGCTCATATAAGGCAACGTTGTAGAAAATATATGTATCAGTTTTCAGAGATAATGATGTTCACAGGTTGAGTTTTACCATACCCATTTTACAACAACCACACAGAGATTATATTTCTTGACGACAAACCTGTCGAATACTGAAAGTACCGTGACAATGCAGTGACCTTCCCTGATTACGAATGTCAGGGTGGTATCGCGATATATCGTGCTGGGCCACGATATGTATTTTGACCCTGAGGTATCGATGTGTATCGATATATTGGCGTATCGCCTCATCCCTAATACATGTGATCAGAATGTTATTCACTGCGATCAGAAAACCAGTTTTTTGATATACAGTATAAATTCTGCAGTGGGGCTCTGTACTCAACAAATCCTCTGCACAACAACGTGTTATGACATTTCTACTAGGCATATTTGTAATTAAATAAAACCACTGCAGAACAACAACACACTCTAGTCCCTCCCAGTGTGTGTTGTTCGAGAACGCGTTTAATGTAATAGGCAAAATCACAACAGATAGTCGCAAAGGTGTGTGGGGGAAATCCCGGGATCCAAGATCGTATTAAATAGGGAAAACTATATTTGTATTGATTATTGAACATTGTTTAAGCTACACTTTTGTATAATATGTAATGACCGATTTGCTGATTTAAAATTAGCTCTAAACATACGTATTTAGATCTAAATTTTAAATCAACAAATCGGTCATAACATACAATATAAAAACGTGTTAACGTTAAATCGTCTATAATGACAACCATCAACACAAATATAGTTTCCCTATATATTTAATATATCCCGGATGCTGGGTCCCGGATCTCCCCACCAGTCGCAAATCTCACGAGCATTTTCAATTTAAAATATGTTAATCATAATAATTGGTTTCAATTTGGTTTGTGTTTGTTTGGGTTTTACGGCGCACCAACACATAAAGGTCATATCGCGCCGAAAGCAATTAATGATACTATTAAATTCAAACGATATTAATGATGTAAAGCTCTATATCTTATCATAAACATTTATTTCTTTCAAAAAGTTAAGTATAGCATATGATGGTACAGATTCAAAAAGTTCTTTAAGTGAGTTTACTTTAAAATGTTTGTCACGAATGTATTTAAGATCTTGACAGTCTAGGAGAACGTGTTTTACATTGAAATGTTCGTCACATGGTATGCATTTAGGTGCTTCCTCTCTTTTGAGAAGGTAAGAATGTGTTAATATGGTATAACCAATTCTACATCGCGAAATCACTATTTGATCTCGGCGATTAGAAAATGTAATTGACAAAGATGAATTAAGGGTTGGCTTGATGTCACGTAATTTATTAAAAATTGCATTGTTCCACAATGTTTGCCATTTTGATTTAATTAACGTGTTTATTGAACATTTGAAGACACTGCTTGGTAATTTGATATCTACTGGTTGAAGGTTTAAAGATTCTTTGGCTAAAATATTAACGTTTTCATTTCCTTGTATACCAATATGGCTTGGTATCCAGCAGAGGTGAACTATTTTAGATTTTAAAATTTCATGCAATTTTATTTCGATACTTTTAACAAGAATATTGTCTGAATTACGTTTTTTATGGCCAATAATACAGATATTAATACTATTTGATATGTATGATAAAGCAAGATCTATTGCTTTGACTTCAGCTGTAAATATGGATGCCTGGTTAGGCAATCGCATTCTTGCAACAAAAGAATTTCCATATGCAGCGCAACCAACTTTGTTACCATCTTTAGAGCCGTCAGTAAATAAATGTGTACAATCTTTATATTTTTCTAAGATGTTCACGAATTCCGATTTGAAGGCCTCTGGGCTGGTAATAGATTTACGTAAGTTTGACAAATCAATATTAACGTTTGGTATATTGTAGGTCCAAGGAGGGACATTTTCATCAAAGTTCTGTAGAACGTTAGAGGTGTTAATATTAAGCATTTCTAAGTCGTTTTTAACGCGCAGGCCAAATGGTTTAATTTCGTTTAGTTTGTTGTCAAATTTATCAATGTAATTTGGTTGAAAAACCACTTTTCGCGCCGGGTTACTATTGTTAGAAGATATTCCAGTTGCGTTTTGTAATGAAAGCTTTTGTCGACGTAATTTTAATGATGGCTCGTTAGCTTCAACATAAAGACTTTCAACAGGTGAAGTTTTAAATGCACCAAGGGCGATACGTAAGCCCTGGTTATGTATTGTATCAAGCATTTGTAAGTACGATTTACGTGCTGATTCATACACAATTGACCCATAATCTAGTTTTGAACGAACAAGACTTCTGTATACTTTAAGTAATGTTTGGGAATCAGATCCCCAATCAGTATGTAAAAGTACTTTAAGTAGATTTAAAGCTTTGATACATTTGGTTTTTAGAGACTTTAAGTGTGGTATAAAAGAGAGTTTTTTATCAAATGTAACTCCTAAAAATTTAGCTTCATTTACAACAGGGATTTTGAGCCAGAAATGTAAAGTTCAGGATCATTATGATGCTTTCTTAATCGACAAAAATGTACATATTGTGTTTCTGACTTGGAAAATTTAAAACCATTTTCTGTTGCCCACTTTTGGATTTTATATAAGTTTTGTTGTAGTTGGCGTTCGATACTTTTTAGAATATTTTTAGATCGGTAACAGATTAAAAAGTCATCTACATACAGTGAGCGATCGGTACCAGGATTTATGACCTTAACAATATTATTAATTCTAAGACCGAAGAGTGTAACATATATTATACTGCCTTGTGGGTCAAATCAATGTATGATTCAAATCTTTAGCGAACATGTTATGGTTTACTGAACAATAAAATCAAATTTTGGACGTACAATGTCTTAAATGTTTTATCATTGTTGATATATGTTCAGAGAATGAAACCATAACCTGCGGTTGTTGAAGCGAATACTCAATCATTAAGCTTTTAGGACAGTTGTATAGAACTTTGAACTATATTTTATGTACAATTTTATACTTTCAGGCATTCGGAAAGAACTTATTGATGCTTACCAGGATGATGTTTATTCAAGTGTACCTTTGTGTCCACTACGAGAAGATCTAAAACGTGGTTTATTAGAATTGTATGAAGTACCAACAATGTATGTTGTAAACTATTACAAAGTTGAAAAACAACAAACTGATAAATCTCCTGACGAACTACCGAAAGTTAAAACTTGTTCTGATTTGTTTCATGGTAAAAACAAAGATTATAAGAATATATACCTGACAGGGGACGCAGGTGTTGGTAAAACATCTTTTTGTAAGTTTTTATCTTTGTTATGGTGCAAATCAAAGTTAGGTAAGAAATTGGAAAAAGATGATATGCAGGAATACATTGATTATCTTGCTAGGTTTGATTTTGTCTTTTACGTTAACTTAAAAGATACTCATTTTACAGATTTGATAGCAATTATAGTCAATCAGTTGTTTTATCGTGAAAACAAAATAAAATCAGACAGTATGTATGATATTGTTGAAGAAATTTTAGGTAATCCTGACTCACTTGTTATTATCGATGGACTTGATGAATGGACCACAAATCCTACTGACAAACCAACTCATGAAATACCATTTCGGCCTAAATCATTGCAATGTGTTTATCTTACAACTTGTAGACCTTACAAAATAGAAAATGTTAGATTATCTGAATCAAAATTAGATCATCAAGTCAAAATGACTGGCCTGGGTAAAACAGAAATAAAAGCCTATGTTAATAACTTAATCAATGTTATAAATTCTAAGTATGAAGAACAAAAAGAAAAAAAAGAGTTTATGATGGCAGTTAAGCAGGCCAATCTTGTAGATATGTTGCATATTCCCATAACTACATCTCATTTGGTTATGTTATGGTTTGACCGTCCATTAACATCTATGTCAAAATCTTTGATATATGGAAACATCATGGACATGCTTTTCAAATTAGCTCAAGAGAAAAAGATTGTCAAACAACAATCCGAGCCCTCTAAATTAAAACTTCCTGATAGATTGTCTGAGCTGAAGCATTTTAAAGATCATTTCTCACAAATAGAGCAATTATGTTTTCTGTCATCCGAAGTATTATTTGAACATGATACTGATTTAACAAGTCTTGTATTTACTAGGGATCAACTGGCCTCAGAACCTTATCGTTTATCAAAAGAACAAACAGACCTTTTCTGTAAAATTGGGATATTATCTAAGAATAAAGTAGAAAGAAAGTTAAGTATGCAAGAACACAAACTTAGTTTTCTACATAAAAGTTATCTTGAGTGTTTTGCTGCTATTTATGTATCTAGCCTTAATACAAGGAATGTCTTAGAACTTTTCAGCAAATGCAGAACTATGAACGATGTATTGAAATATAAAAATTTCCTCATATTCTATGCAGGATTATCTATAGAAAAAGATTTTGTATTATTGATGACAAGAATTTACTCATTGATCTCAAAAGATTTAGATTTAACAAGAGTATTGTCAATCTTCTCTACATATAATGACACTTTGGATAAGAGGAATCAATTGATCTCTTTACAAGATTTGATTCTAAATTGTAATATTGAAGGATTTAATCAGACCGAAAACTCATTACCACTTGAAGATTTTATATTTGGTGATGAAAAAATATCTGATACTAAAACCAATGATTTGAGAAAGTTAATTTTATCAAATTCTAAGAAAGTTAGACTATTAAGGTCAGAAACTGGAGAATATCTTGATGAATTTAATACAATAGATAATTTACAAGTGTTGTGTATTTGTAAATATGATGAAGAATGTTGTAGAGGATTCATTGAACTAATCAAACAAAATAAATCTTCATTACAAATTATTAGTATTAAAGGTAAGCTTGAAACAATACCTTATATACCTTTAGATGATCTCCAATATCTGACATCATTGTCTCTTAAATACATTAAAATGTCACATGAAGATATAGACTATCTTACAAAGTTTCTATCAAATAATAGTCAGCTAAAACATGTAAGATTGCTGTATGTAAACTGTACTGAACATTTTAAGGACAATGGTGTCTGTGGTTCATTTGAATTAGTAAGTAAGCTAGTATATTTACAAATTGAAGAGACCAATATTGTATGTACCAATATCAATACTTCATCTCTAGAGTACATTCACTTACATCAACGCCCTATAAGTACTGCTAGGAGTTATAATCATATACTCAATTCTATTCAGTATGCATTAGAACTAAAATATCTAAATATAGGTGGTGCGTATTGTTTTGATGATCATATGGTAGAAACATTGATAACTAATGTTCAATATCTATCTAAAATAGAAACAATAGCACTGTGGGAGTTTACAATAAGAGACAATGTTAGTTTCTTACTTCATCCTAGTGTTAAACAAGTATCAATTACACTGCTTGGGGTGTACATGACAGCTAGGTGGTTTCAAACATTTTTAGAAAGTGTTATAGATAAACACTGTTGTATTAAATTAGACCTACAGTACTGTTTTATTAGACAATATGATGGAGATATTAAAGGATGTATGTCAAGGAAAGATCACATATATGATTATATAAAGTCTATATCTGCAATAAAAATAGTGAGATATGATAAAGCCAAATTTCATAACATAATATTTGTTATAAATGACAATCAGTAAAACTGTACATGTCTATGATACAATCACACATCATTAGTAGGACTAAATTTTAAACATTTCGTAGTTCAGTTTTAAAAACTAAGTACCGGCACAATATTTTTTATTTTACTTCTGATGACCTTGCTTGGATGGTTTAAAGAAATCAAAGAGAACGGAAACATATGTAGAGTATTTTCATGTAAAAATATACTTTTCTACTTGTGTGTTAACAAATACTATCAACCAATTTGATATTAACTCAATATGTAATATAGAAGTGAGACACAATTTTCTGTAAATATTTCAGTATAAATATGATACATAAATCCAAAAAATGGATTCATACATTTGTTGGTAATCTTTAATCACATGACCTATGTACTGTAGAATACAAGGAATGCAACAGGTGGGTGTAAATTAAACAGCCCCTAAATATAAATACACACAGTTTTGTTCATTTCCTATTAACCCTTTACTGCTTGCGGCATGAACAATAATACATTATTTTCAAATTTTAGCAATATGGCTATTTCAAGATGCTCGCATTCCATTAATGTAATTGACTGAAAGATATGCAAATTGGCCAAGTTATACCTAGAATTATTGTCATTTCTCATGCCAGGTGTACCGTGATTGCAGTAATCATGGCAACACTGGAGTGAATCGAAAATGGCATAAAATGCAATTTATGCTATTTTTTAACTCAAAATTTGCATTTCATTCAGTTATTTTTTTCCCAAAATGAGGTCTCAATTGCTGGTACTTTACAGAAACTGAAAACATATGTTTTTATCACCATGTTGCACCATTCTTCTGCGCTAATGACCCTGATTTTTTTCTAGCAAAGAGTGGCGCGGAACCCTCTTCAAACCAAAGCGACAAAGGGGGTTATGCATATCCCCTTTGGAACCCCCTGAGATTTGGAACCCCCTGTTAATTGAGGTATGTGCAAAAATGTGGGTTTTTTTCATCAACTTTCCTCGAGTGAAATTCTCTAAATCTAGTAAAAACACTAATTTCAAGACGTGTAGCGGCCATTCAGACATGTAAAAATATGTGATTGACTAGTTTATGGTTAAACTGTGGGTATCAATTAAGTTCATGATTGTCAAATTATCTCATTGCTACATTTTAGTAATTGATTGCAGTTTTTCCAGATTTTTGTTACTTGATAATATTCTGTAATGATCTTTTCCGAGAACAGATGAATTTTTTTTAAATGGCATATTTAAGTGTGGGTGTTTTTTTAAATCTTTTGTTGTCTTTAAACAATATGTATTGTACAATTGAATGAGCACTATTTTTATATTTTAATTTGGTATTTAAATACATTTATATCATACTTTCAGAAATGTAGTTATTGTAACATGTGTATCTCAGCTATGAGTTGTTTAAAGTAAATTGTTCAGATATTACATCCATTTACTGTATTATTAATGAAACTTTTTGAAAATGTACGCTGTCATTGTTACTGGGACATGAAAATATCATATTATTGTATAGTTCCAACATGTATATACAGAACCATCTCTCTTAAATAACATCCACTGGGAGAGACTGATGTAGGTTGCTTTTATAGAGGTGTTTGTTTTGCAGAGTTTTAATTAAATTAAGTTATGCCAAAAGGAAATATTAAAAGCTGTTGTTGTGCAGATAATTTGTTTTGCGGAGGCCCATTAAGCAGAGGATATACTGTATATGTAGTTATATAGTCTATCATGTACATTGTTATATTAGTATATATGTAGTTAGGCCAATCATGTCAGAAATTTATGTTAGATGATTTATATGTTATGTTTTGTTGTTATTCACTAGAAATATCCAGTCGGTTTACCTTGTTCTATTTAAAGACCATTTGATGGTTATATATTGTACAGATCAAAGAACTTTGAGATATTGATATTAATTACTGTCATTTAAATTTTACTGTTAAAGGTACTCATTCAGAGATTTCAACTTAATTATCAACTTGTTTTGAAACTAGCAAAATTGCATAGAAACATTTCATGCAAAAAATTGGTGATTTGATAATAACAAGTTTAGGGCAAATTGACATTTAAGTACAAATGATGGTGTTTCAAGTAGTAAAAATCTACCCCGTATGTTACGATATTGACTTTTATTGTATATTTCATGCAATCTGTAGGTCAGTTCGTCTTAATATTTTATTAAAAACCTATTTTTTGACACAATTACAGACACTGAGCGGTATTTTGAAAATATTGAAAAATCTTAACCAAATCTGTGAACTCGTACCTCTACAACTACGCAATTACTTTTATATTTATCAGTGATAGATGTTTCTATCTGACCGGGATTTGTTTATTTGACGTTAAATGTTGATTTTTTAATTTATCAGTTTTGTATCACACTTGCTCACTGTTGAACTTCTCACAGCGGTTATGTCACATGTTGCTACTTTGATCACTGACTACACATAAATCATGTGACCCTAGTAGTACCATGTGACTAATGTTTACATTTAAATGAGTAACATTGGTTGCCAAAAGTATGTTAATTTACAGGTATAGTCAAAGAAATAAGATTTACTCAATGTATGTATAATTATGTATGTATAATTATCTAATGGACAGTCTTAGAATTTATCCGGAGGACTTTGGACCGAGTTCATCGAAATTGCATTCGATCCAGTGACTTTTAGAGTGTTAGTGGTTCGACGGTCCACCATTTTTATAGCTTACATTTTACATGTTTAATAAAAATTGTTGTTGTAGTTACATTGTTCATTTACATGAACTACCTACTTTTACATATTAGCCAGTTTTTTGGTCCTGTAAAAATTCCAGTTTGCTAGGCCGTATTTCCTGTGCTAATAAAAGTTTGTCATGAAGACTGATTATGTGCATCAATTATTTTTAGTTTATAAACAAATTACACTAGAATGTGTGTAAGGTTGGGAACAAGCTGCGTTGTTAAACTTATGTCACTTAATATGATGCTTTTGGTGCATGTAATAAATCTTAACTATACATAATAATAAAATAGTATATGATACGAAATAGTTAGCCGCCCGGCTAGCTCAGTTGGTAGCACGCAAGTCTATCGATCGAGGGGTCGTGGAATTCAATTCCGGACGTAGCATACTTTCGTGGAGGTTGGTTATGAATTTATTTCTACGGCCATTCTCTCTCTTACCAATCAGTTTTAAGTATGTATGCAGTTGTCATCCACTGACGATAGTATGCGCACAGTAGTTGGTTAACAACTAAATCCAGAGATTTAGCCTTTCCAGGTCGAGTGAGTAGGTGCACGTTCTATGACCTATAAAATGTGTTGCTATGGCTTTTAACCCAACAAAAACAAACAAACAAACAAATGCAATAGTATAACATGTATGTAATTAAACATACTAGTATGTTTATATTCATTTCGCGCTCTTTTATTATATTCATGTCATTTAACATACTTTAGGGAACCGGTGCAAACGTCAAACTTTCTTTTTTTACAAGCAACACTCTTCGATGATTTTTATGTGTATGACTGTGATGGGTTTTCGAAGGTTCTCCAAATTATTCATTCAAACTATTTTTTTTTTTACCTTAATATACTTTGATCATAATAACTTATTGAAAAGAAGACTCACATGTATAGGAAATATTGAATTTAATCAGCCTCTCTGATTTACAAATTTACATTGTGACAGTGGTCGTTAATTCAATAAAGAGAAATAACCGCTGTGGGAAGTTTGATTCACTGTATATAGACTTGAGTACATGTTTAAATTTGTTGAAAAGAATTATTTTCTAACTTATCAGTATAGATAAATCACTGATAGATGTAGTAGTTCTTATAAATATATTTATATGTATAATGTTTACCGAAGATTTACACCCGACCATTTAAGGTTTAAAATTCCTCACTAAAAACAATGTTGGATGGCAGCTAAACAATTCCATAATTCATTCTATTTAACTACAAATGTATGTTAGGTATATTGATATGTACAGTACTCACCAAAAATTTGGATTAAATATTCATTGATTTGTTTTCGGTGGAACGTTTATTTTCAATATAATTAATATGGCTGATGATTAAATGAAGACAAATTTCATCACATTTATAAGATTCATAATCGGATAACCCAAAACCTCCAAAACCAAAGTCAATGAATAGCATGGGTACTTAAGATTACTGTAGCATCAAAAGTAAGCTGTATTTCCGCAAACGGTTTTCATTTCCACACAATACATACTTTTTTTCTATATTAAAATGCAAAAACATAAAATTCATAAAAAATGTCATTAAAGCAGGTTTTTCTATGACGCAGCTCATATATATATATACTTGTCGGCAGATATAAATGTATGATCGGACAGGTCGGATATAGGACTTCCACACCCCTGTATTGTAATAAATTAATAATACCATGTTTTTAGGCTTTAATCATGCTTTCATAAAATAGGTTTTAACTGTGAGTGGTGTTAAGGAATGTTTATCTTATATATGCTTTTTCTCAAAAAAGGGACTTTAGTCAGTTATTTCCCCTTGTATACTGTTCAAATAGGTAGGTCATATTAGTTGGATTACTCTGATTTTAACCTTACTTTTCAATGTCAATTTGCCAAAATTAATCTTAAATAATTATTTTGTAAATCATTTAATTTGTTTGAAATTCAGGCTAAGTATTTTTAGGGTAAAGAACTATCTACTTTTCATCACTTCCTATAATATCTTCATTGACAAGAAAGATATTGGATGAATTTGTTTATATCCTTACATAGGACTTCTATGATAAAATCCGAGGATTCCAATTGTAAGGACCTTCTTACCAATTGGATTGCTTCAGATTTTATCAGGGAAAGATAACTGACTAAAGTCACTAATTGTATTATAATGTTATTATAAACATGGATGTTTAGAGGACAGTATTGTGCGTAAAGTTTGACCCCGACTTGACCTTTATGCAAGAATATTCATTACATTGAATACGAAAGTAGTATTAATGCTCGATTGCATCGTGGCTGTGGGGATTATGTGTTGAAATTTAACACATAAACCTACTTCTACAATTTTACAATCGCTGCCGTAGTGTACAATAGGTGTGGTAGCGATTTTTTTAGGAAAATGTGTATATACTTATTAGATGCAAATGTAAAAGGTCAGATCGGGGTCAAAATTTAGGCACTCGGTAATATTTACAGAAATTTTTATCAAGTTGTTATGTTAAATTTTATTTTATTTTTTTGACTATGTACATAAAATTATCTGTTTTGTTTATTATATGTAATTATGTCTAGTTGAAATGTTAGTTATTAAATTTTGAACATTTTAAAGCATCTCTGTTTTTCTGTGGTTTATATTTTTTATTATTTTCCCTGTGATCTGTGAAAAGCTGTTGTGTTTAAACACACTGGCAATAATGTCACTAAAAAAGATAGCACCATACGGATTTCTTTGATTTTATATGATCTATACCATTTGTATCTACGGCGTTAAATATAATACAAAAAATACAAGATTTGCCTCAGTTCAAATCAGATCCAAAACCTCGTTGTTTTCTTGAGCCTGAAACTATTAAACTAGCTTTTTACTGGAGAATCAGGAAGCAGAATAGAGACTGATGCATAGTCCGTTTTTTTTCTCAACTGTCAAGCTTGAATATGTTAAAAATCCCACCTCGATGTTTTGTTGAGCATGAAACTATTAATCTAGCTCAGCACAGGAGAACCAGGAAGCAGAATGAAGAATGATATACTTATTCTTAAGAAAATGTTTCACAATAAAGAAAAAACATAATTAGTATAAAACAACAAAAAGGCTTTGTATAGTGATATAAATTATTTAAAATGTTTAAATTGAATTTCAATGCGCCGATATGTAGCCGTTATACGTCATGACTCAAACCTTCACTTGAAAATTCTGAATTTGATTTTTATATAATTGATTCTGTATTCAAATGATATTCTAGGTGATTTGTCTTAAATAAATGTGTGTTGTTACACATATGTTTTTTAAATAAATTGTATTGTAATGTCATCGAAAAAGGTTTGGTCAAATTTGTGCATTAATTTTTTTATAAATAAACTTTAAAATACTACAATTGCATCATGGTATAATTTATCAAAAGAGCATGTTCCACGATGAGGTATATACACTGCCCTACAAAAATTTCCTTTTCATTGCATTTTATTGATTGCTTACATTACACGTTTAGGATGGGTAGGTGATTACTGGTTATACACAAGGGCCCAGAAAAGCTAGGTTAGGTGCGCTGGACGCCGTTAAATGACCTAAATTGTGTTGACACAGCGTTAATCCTAATTAAAAAGAGAAGAAATGACGCAACGACAAAAGTTGAGGCTATTTTCTTTTAGCGTCGAATAGCGACACATTTCAATCATGTAAATTTTGCTGATATTTGAGAAGAATATCACGCCATATATGATTCGAAAGAAAAATTAAGTCGAAATAGCATACGTAGTTTGTTACCGAATTTAATGACTGATGATATATATTCTGTACGTTTGAAAGGCGAAAAAAATATTGAAAATCAATGTAGACGCGTAACATGGAAATTTAGATACCCTGTCCCTGTAGAACCACCCAATCACTAACAGCAAGAAAACGCATAACTTTTTGGCGCTGAATGATTGCATAGCGTCTGTAAATGACGTCAGTAACGTTCATAGATATTACATCTTTTATGAGACGAGGACAAAGTATTTAGTCTGACAGAAAAGATGAAGACGGGCAAAAAAGACGTAAGGAAAAAATGTAAATTGAAAATTTAAACTACTATTATTTTCTTGTTAAACTACTGAATTCTATATAAATTTACAGAACAAAATACTTTTTTATCCTAACGTATGAGAATGAGTTCAAATTTATCACAACATTGATTTTTTTAATTTGCCAGAGGAATTCCTTTGTCTACATAAAATGTCACCCACTCAGTAAAAATCGAGATGAAAATATAAAGTGTAAATTGCACTCGTATTATAATTATATATATGTATTATATTTATATCAATTAGTAAAAAAAACCTTTTTTTTCTACTTTTGAAAAGGCTCAAAATATTTCAGATGCTTTTCCTGTCAGCAAATTTATTCACATTCCTCTTTGCCTACACGCAATGTCCCACAACGTAATTTCGCGCAACTGACGTCTAAGGCATAATATGAAATCCATATATGCATTATTACATTTGAATATCAATGTTATCATTTTTTTAAATTTTATTTATTATTCGTGCAAGGAAACTAAAATTCAATTGATTCATTTCTTTTTATGTGTTGCATCAGAATTTGTCAGTCAGCCAAAAAAACTATGGCCAATGTACGTGTATGTCAATGAACAATATAGATTAGATATTTTGGAATTTATATCCACAGAGAAAATCTATTGATTTCAAAGGGCATAGTTCAATAATCTGCTTTTACAATCTTTAGCGTTCAAACTACTTGTGCAATGTAAATCAAGAATGTCCGAATGAACAAGGGTACGCGTTGTAATGTATGTATGGAACGTTAATCAAAACTATACTTAAAATAAAGTCTCTATGTAAGTCTGTCCCCTGAAAGCCGCTGTTTCCGAATGCCCCAACCAGTCATAATGTAAGCATTAAAACTTAGACACTGAGTCATTATCACCTTATGACTCTGGACTCGTTGGGTCAGAACAACATTATTTGTTACAATGTTATTACTTTAACATAGAATGGCAAATTCGTATGTCCGATAGAATTTATATAAATAATGATTTACACTTTAGTAATCTGTTAAACAACCAGGACGAAAAAGTTTTGAATAAACTATGTAGGTTCATTCGAGCATTCGAGTTCATTTAAACAGTTTTAATGACATTAAGGACAACATAACAGTTGCTTGTTTCTCTCTAAATATATACATATATATATGTTATACATATACGATGTATATGTAATATATATGTACGTATTTTTCACAGTATTTTATAAATATCACAGTATGTATGTATCATTATTATACCCAGTGATGTATATACAATGTATACACTTAACCCCATTGAGAGCTTAAAATAATAATACTTATCAATTATCATCTATCATATTACATCGGTATTATTATTAATGGAAACTAAAATGATATTGGCCACTTAATACTCTATCGAGTTCCCCTATACTTTTTTAGTGAATTCATTGCAAGATAAACCTAGGTGTATGTGTACACGTGCGTGCACATGCATACATGAATGTATGTGAACGTATATGTATGCAGTATAACCTGCATTAACAGCCACCTGTAATAAGCGGTCACCTGCTGTAAGCAGCCAATCTGGCTTCCTCCCAATGAAAATCACTCTATTTTGCACCTGTTATAAGCAGTCACATGCTGGCGGTGGCCAGAGGTCACACATTTCCTTAAACATTGATCAATTTACCTGCATTAAGTTGTCATGGTCAATTAAATTTTAGAATAAACAAAGTGTCACCACCATTGTATAATGGTTCAGATGTGTGAAACCCCACCTAGTTAAGTCTTTAAACAGTCAAAATTTATCAACAAAGTGTCATCACATAACTTAAGACTTCCAATATACAACTGACATTGTCACTTGTGTCCTTTTTGAAGTTCATTTAATATGAAACTGCATAATTAATTATCTTAAATAAGATTTGACAAATCAAATATATAATATATATCTAAATATTTGTTTAATTTTTTTACAAATTTTGATTTAAGTAAATTGTTGTTTTCTTAATTAAGGTTATTTTGAATTAGTATTAACATAAATTTTATGGCTAAAGCCAGTAAAAAATAATCACTCACTGCTTCTTGACTAATCAAAGCATTTTATCTTAACCTAAATTAAGTGGTCACCTGCTGAATCAGCCAATATTGTCACTTCCCTTCACTGGCTGCTTAATGCAGGTTATACTGTACATACATATAATTTAAGATGAATTATTATTTTGTTCACAATGGGAGTATATATGTAACTGTAAATCCATTGTATTTCCTCATGTTGTAAAATATTACCTGACGAGAAATAAAAGAATCTGTCTGTCTGTCTGTCTGTCTGTCTGTCTGTCTGTCTGTCTGTCTGTCTGTCTGTCTGTCTGTCTGTCTGTCTGTCTGTCTGTCTGTCTGTCTGTCTGTCTGTCTGTCTGTCTGTCTGTCTGTCTGTCTGTCTGTCTGTCTGTCTGTCTGTCTGTCTGTCTGTCTGTCTGTCTGTCTGTCTGTCTGTCTGTCTGTCTGTCTGTCTGTCTGTCTGTCTGTCTGTCTGTCTGTCTGTCTGTCTGTCTGTCTGTCTGTCTGTCTGTCTGTCTGTCTGTCTGTCTGTCTGTCTGTCTGTCTGTCTGTCTGTCTGTCTGTCTGTCTGTCTGTCTGTCTGTCTGTCTGTCTGTCTGTCTGTCTGTCTGTCTGTCTGTCTGTCTGTCTGTCTGTCTGTCTGTCTGTCTGTCTGTCTGTCTGTCTGTCTGTCTGTCTGTCTGTCTGTCTGTCTGTCTGTCTGTCTGTCTGTCTGTCTGTCTGTCTGTCTGTCTGTCTGTCTGTCTGTCTGTCTGTCTGTCTGTCTGTCTGTCTGTCTGTCTGTCTGTCTGTCTGTCTGTCTGTCTGTCTGTCTGTCTGTCTGTCTGTCTGTCTGTCTGTCTGTCTGTCTGTCTGTCTGTCTGTCTGTCTGTCTGTCTGTCTGTCTGTCTGTCTGTCTGTCTGTCTGTCTGTCTGTCTGTCTGTCTGTCTGTCTGTCTAAGGTTATAAGATAATCCACTGATCACAACTAATAAGATGTCGACTCATCGACAGAGCATTTAAAGCTCTTTTGATGATTAAAGCCAATGCCCATATTGAGTAAATGTTTCACATTGTTTCTGTTGATATGATGTACATTGTGAAAATGAAACATAACTAAGAATTATTGGAAAAAATAAAGTATCAAGTACATGTATACTGCAATATGAGTTATCTTATCTCCTATTTTTGTGTTTTATAGGTAAGAACAACAATTAATACAAGTCAGTAACTGGATTTTAATTTTTTGCCTAAATACGTCATTAAAATAATCAATTAATAATTAATTGTCTTTGTAAATAATGGTAATTGTAATTAAGTATTGTCCTTACTCGGGGTAATTAACAATTAATTATAATTACTGAGGTGGAGAATAATGGTAATTATAATTAATTACTTTGCAAGTAATTGACCCAATTCCTGACAGGTGTGCCAAATATGTAAATCTCCAAGGTCGCAACAATTTTCATCAATTTTTATCATACAAGACTGGGAAACGTACAGTTAGTCTGTTTACGTGGTTAAAGTAGTGTGTTAATGTGAAATGCATTCAATTAAATTCATTGATCACGTAAATTGTTATTATTTCAATTTATGTGCCGTAACAAGCTATCTATCCTCCGTAACGAAAAAAATTCATTATCAATGAAAGAGACATCAAGATTTGTTCTTTCCACTTAAAGAAACATGTCAATAGATGTATTATTAATTGTCAAAATTAAAAATATTAGAGTCATCTATCACACTGATTTCAGACTTGTGCTTCATCTTGAACCTGCACTAAAATATGTTTTATTTACACACATACCTAACTGTTAGTGCTAAGGCCAAATTTTGCTTTAAACATGCCCAAACGATCAACAGAGGAATATCAAAAACAAAACAGTTTGTTTCTTCCATAAATGATATGATATTATACAGCATTTCAAATACTTATTACGGAACACTGAGGTTTCATAAAAGTTTCTCCCAATAAATAACACAGTCCGGAATACGTTTGCGAATCCGGAAATCTTGCAAACTTACTTTTTTTGTTTTTCATCCAATTAATTTCAAATTTTCAATAAATGTAGATCTACAAATGGGCATTACACCAGTAAACTTTCATCCAGATATCTTTACTAGAAATATGTTTAATTTCAAGTCAAAAGTCAAAATTCCCATGGGAATCAGCGAATTCCCATGGGAGAATGGCTCTCCCATGGGAATCCCATTTAGAATGTGGGAATTTTCTCCCATGGGAGAATTCTCCCATTTCTAATTCCATTAATAAAGGTCATAACAAGGTAAAAATACAGATTTGGCATCATACTGATGTTCTTAACAAGAATGTGAAAAAAAATATTTAAAAAGTCCAAAAATAAAAAATTCCCATATTTTAGAATGGGAGAATTCTCCCGTGGGAGAAATCCCATATTTTAGAATGGGAGAATTCTCCCGTGGGAGAAATCCCATATCGCATATGGGAGAACTCTCCCGTGGGAGAAATCCCATTTTCAAAATGGGAGAATTCTCCCGTGGGAGAAATCCAATTTTTTCAATATTAGGGAAATTTGATATTGAGCTGAAGTTTCATTGGACAACTTGTAGATAATTTGAATAATTTTTCTAAATTTCTGATTTTTGTCTAAAATAGTAAATGCTTTTTGTTAATTCTTTTTCATTTCTTAAATGAATATATATTTATTTATTTTATTTATTTATGGGAGCTAACACCGTGTCAACACAATTTAGGTCATTTTACGGCGTCCAGTGCACCCAACCCAGCTTTCCTGAACCATTGTCTATAACCAGTACCCACCTTCCCTTCCGTAGGCCGGAAACTTCTTCATATTATCTAATCAATGGATGAAAATTGACATTATTGTCAAGTTTTCATGGAAGGATATTACCTCCCCTGGTGGGATTCGAACCCTCACCCACTGGGACATGAGATTCCAAATCCCGGCGCGCTTCCAACTGGCTATCGACCCGGGTTTTCTTTAATGAAGTTTTCATTTAAAAAATAACCACACTTTTTATCATTATTTGGTTGTAAATACATTACATAAATGTAAATTTGTTAACCTGCTTATATGAATACATATGTAGATGAGCATGTGCAAATACTTGAATACAGGCTTCCCAAAATTTTAAGTTTCATAAAAAAATAAGGAGAAGAAAACACTATTATTCTTTTACTTTATACCAGTCATCAACTTGACCCACTAGCCTGACTCCAGGACTTGAATACATTGATACAGGCTTGTAAAATCTACTTGATAAATACAATTGGGTTAAATCATAATTTTGCCTTGAACTTCATATCATTAATAATGGACCAAGTGCTCGAGAAAATTTAAGATGGCAGTCATCAACCTAACCCACTAGCCTGACTCCAGGATTAGCATATACATGTATATAGATACAGGCTTGTGAAATCTACTTAATTCATACAATCAGGCTAGTTAATACTTTTGCCCTAAGATGCATAACTTTTTCAATGAACCTAGAGCTCCAAAAAATTTAAGATGGCAGTCACCAACAAAACCCACTAGCCTGACCCCAGAACTAGCATACTTGGATGCAGGCTTGTAAAATCTACTTGATTCATACATTGGGTTAGCTTATAATTTTGCCTTGTACTTCATAACATTATTAATGGACCAAGTGCTCAAAAAAATTTCAGATGGCAGCAGACATCAACTTAACCCACTAGCCTGACCACAGGACTAGCATACATATAGATACAGGCTTGTGAAATCTAGTTGATTCATTCAATCGGACATATAAGCTTACAATTTTGCCTTGAACTTCATAACATTATTATTAGACTTAGTGCTCAAGAAAATTTAAGATGGAATTCATCTATGTCGCAGGGTCACTTGCCCATGTTATTTATATACTGTCTATCATCTATTTCTTTCATTCACCCCATTTCATTTTTTATCATAATCATAATCATAATCATCCTCATTAATTTATACACTTCGCACCTACATTTATTACATGTCATCAACACTTTACATTGGGGCGGATTCAACCTGTCAGCGCATGCGCGCAGTTCCACTAGTGAACTTCTGTATTTAGCGCATTTGCCAGTTGACTTTCATGGTGAGAACCTGTTAGTTCTGTATCATATTTATATATTCCAGGTTAGTTGCCCTTCTGTATTGTGTTGTTGACATGTTTTATTTATATACGCGACTTGTATTTTATCTCATGTTTGTATTTGTATTTCATGTTTATTTCATATTTTTGGACAATTTAATAAATAGACTGCGTGCGACGTGAGCCGCACGTGCGCATTTGCCAGTTGACCTTCATGGTGAGAACCTGTTAGTTCTTTATCATATTTATATATTCCAGGGTACACCAAACGAGGACGCACAGAACCCTCACCTCATTATTGGTTTTGTAACAATATTGTTCAGGACAGCTAAGAGGGTGACATCTACTTAACCCACTAGCCTGACCCCAGAACAAGCATACATAGATACAGGCTTGTAAATCTTCTTGATTCATACATCAGGCTAGCTAATGATTTTGCCTTGAACTTTATAACATTATCAATGGATAAAGTGCTTGAGAAAATTTAAGATGGTAGTCATCAATTTAACCCAAAAGCCTGTCTCCAGGATTAGCATATATATAGATACAGACTTGTAAAATCTACTTAGTTTATTCAATCGGGCTAGCTAATAATTTTGCCCTGAGATTCATGACATTATTTTACAATGAACCTAGAGCTCGAGAAAATTTAAGATGGCAGTCACCAACTTAACCCACTAGCCTGACCCCGGAACTAGCATACTTGAATGCAGGCTTGTAAAATCTACTTGATTCATACATTGGGCTAGCTAATAATTTTGCCTTGAACTTCATAACATTATTAATGGACCAAGTGCTCAAAAAATTTAAGATGGCAGCTGGCATCAACTGTACCCACTAGCCTGACCACAGGACTAGCATACATATTGATACAGGCTTGTGAAATCTTCTTGATTCATTCAATCTGATTAGCTAATAATTTTGCCTTGAACTTCATATCATTATTATTGGACCTAATGCTCAAAAACATTTAAGAAGGCAGTCACCAACTTAACCCACTAGCCAAACCTCAGGACAAGCATACATAGATAAAGGCTTGTGAAATCTACTTGATTCATACATCAGGCTAGCTAATAATTTTGCCCTGAACTTTATTACATTATTAATGGATAAAGTACTTGAGAAAATTTAAGATGGCAGTCATCAACCTAATCCACTAGCCTGACTCCAGGATTAGCATATATAGATACAGGCCTGTGAAATCTACCTGATTCGTCCAATCGGACTAGCTAATAATTTTGCCTTGAATTTCATAACATTATTAATGGACCTAGTGCTTAAGAAAATTTAAGATGGTAGTCATCAACTTTACCCACTAGTCTGACCCCAGAACTTAAAGCATTATTGAAAACCAAATACACATTTTATCTTAGGATATTTTTAACCAAATCAACATAATTTAAGTTGAGGTAATAAAATAGTCAAATGATTTAATCATACAATGTAATCAAAAAGATTAGGGCTGTGGATCTTTGATCTAGTAGCGATTGGATCCAAACTGTGATTCGTGTGTAACAATTTACAAATCTAATCTTGATTCAGTTGTTAATGGAGAAGCATACAGGAATTCATGTTATAAAAACAAGTAAAGAATTACAGAAGCTTTTATTGTATGGAAAACCATGTACTCCAAACATTTCAATTACTAGGCGTGTTTGGGGCTTTTCAGTGATAAATTTTTTTTATAAGTGCAACAATCTAAATTTTGACTCAAGATAATTCACCCCATACATAAATTAAAATTTCATATGTAGTGCGACCTATTTTCAGTGTTAATTAAGCTAAAATATTCTTTCATGTTTTTTTTTTTCAAAAATAGATCCCGATCTGACAATTTCAGACGTGATGAATATTTGTACTTGATTTTCTGGCCAATATTGCAAATATCCCAGTATTCTGATACTGGCACCGGCCCTAAAAAAGATACCCCTTATGCACCAGTCACTTAAAACACCCACCTCTCCTAATCCCAGTAAACAGCAGGGATTACAATTTTGATCATGCAAATCTCTCATAAAATCCCTGCTCTATGGGACTTTCGATAATTCCACCCACTTGTCAATTCTTAATGACTGGTTATAGTCCATAAACTGTTTGCAGAGTAATGCAGCATATTGATAATAAAAACTACACAACCAGTAGATCTATGTTAAAACTAAAGGAGAACAAATTGAGCTTAAGAACAACAAGTAAATCTGTGAGCTAATGCTCACTTGTGATACCCCCGCAAAAATCTAAAAATATGCGACAAACAGGAAGTAGATGAGCAAGGAGCATGAAATAGCTTTACTCCACATGGGAGTATGGGATGAAGCAATATGCAAAGTATTAGGCTCCTGCTTGTTATAGTTGCTGAGAAAGCTGCGACGGAAATTTTGTAAAGGACAGACGGACGCACAGACAAGGGTAAAACATTATACCCCCCTCTTCTTCGAAGCGGGGGTATAAAAATGCTTCGTGCAAATTCAAATGGTTCACAGTTCATAAAGATACACTAATATACAGGTATATATTTGGAAATTTCAGGGGGATACAGAACCCCCTGACCCCCTCCGCTATACCGGCCAATATCTTTATGTCAACCATGCCCTGCCAAGCAGTGTGTGGGAAACTAAAATGCTTTGTCACAGTTCTTTTCCCTACTGTCCTCAGCCCTTGGGATGGGGTGAATTACATTTATCTATTGCATGATAATAATTATAATACATATAATATATAATTTTATGATAAAACCAAGTGCTTATATTGTTTCATACAGGAAAGAATGTTTTCTATTTAGTATGTATTTTGTTGAGAGGCCAGTAAATCAACATTTACTCTTTTCAGGGGACATTATAACTATAGTTGACTGGACAAATTCAATTTTATCTATAAACATATCAGAATACATTTTAATTTAATTTAAGTTTCATCAGAAAAAAAAACAAGATAGCATAATAGTATAATATTCTGCTAAGTTTGTGAAAGCAAGTTCAGTTTTTCATTATCACATTTTGCTAACACTTATCATTATAAGGTTCATCTAACTTTATGTTAAATAAATATTGTATCTAACATTTAGACTAGTACTGCTTTATCTTTAAATAAGATCTAATCTCTAACAATTATATTATACAGTCTGTAGTGTATATACATGTATATTTAACAATTAGTCTTAATGCTTATCTTATCTAAGATCTGTGGCTATATATAGACTGTTGATCCTTGGATATCAGCTGGTTGCCATAGTAACAATTTTGATAGTTTCCACTTACATTGGTTACATGTAATTGATAAGACTTAAAGAGTAATTTACAATTTTGTTCAATTTGATGTACAGCATTTAAAATTTAAACCCAATACATTATTGAAAAGACAACAACATATTACAAGTGATTTTATAATAATGTGCATACAAATGATGGATGTAGTTGTAAAAAAATCAACAGAAAAAAATGAGACAATGCATAAAAGAAGTCAATTAATTCTCTACATCTACTGAAATTATAATAGTCATCTATGAGCAATTACTGAATATTTATGAAAATAAGAAAATACATGAATATATTTATAAGAACATTTCTATAATATTTATGATCATATTCAGATATCATGAGATACTAGTAATCTGCAATTTAATTAAAAAAAAAATGCTTAAAATAAGTAATTTTCTGTTATTTGTTTATTAATTACCAATTACATACAATGTTTATTGAATATAATATACATGTTTATATACAAAAATAAATAAATGTCCTATTAGACTGGTAGGTTTTTCTTACAGGCTGCCATTAGATATATGTTTCTATCATGAACACATTCTAATAAAAATCTTTTCTATGCTAATCATATTATAGTCTGTATCTTAATACATGTAACTAATACAATCATGCATATTATAGTCTATATCAAAGTTTGAATGATGCTTATTGTTAAGCTATATACAGTGTGTTCTTTTCTATTATTTGGCACATGTCCAAGTTATAAAAATACATAATGAAGAGTAGGGGACTTTTACCACTGATATAAAATATTAGATGGGAAGTTGCTTAAGTAAATTGCAGATAATAATTTTCTTATACATTTGATTTAGTTGTTAGCCAGATGCTTATTTGACATTATATACACAAAATATTATCATTATTAGGTTCATAATGCATTAGTTTTTTAGTTTTAAATGCACTGATCTTAAGACTAGTGATAAATTTTGGGTTTATAATTTAATGCCTTAAATAGTATTATAATAATTGTAAAAATGACATTGATTAACAAATATGTAATATATTTAAAAACCAAAACATAAATAATGTTAATAAAGAATATTTTAGATAGTGCCCAACTACTCCCATAATTTATAAAGATTCTTTCCTGACTCAGATATATATCTATAGGCCTTCATAATAAAGACTCTATGAAAACAATGTACATTACACACATGTAATTTGTATTTTCAGTGTTTTTAAGTAAAATACAGAAACCCTCCTTTAGATATCATAGTGTAACTATAGACCTCAGCCAATCAGCATCAAGTAAATACTTACAGTGTATTATAATATCTAACAAAACTGTCCCTTTCAATGCAGGACCCCTAGTGTGAATGTTATCTAGTCTGATAAGATGGTTATACATATGTAACAAGGTTTATATGAAAAAATCAGACATTTGGAAAGTGATAGAATTAAATTAGGATCTATATAAAGATGTCTTAATTTAAGGATTAATATAAAATATTCTTAACTTTTAGTTTATATCTTTACCAACTATATTTTTGTATATTCTTTCTTAATAGAATTTAATTGTTTAAACATAATACCTTATCAAGTCATTATAAGATATCTTGTCAATATAACCTTGGTTGCAAATACCTTCTGGCTTTGTCTATTTTTTGATAAAATAAGCAAAGTTAATTTTTTTGACACATATTGAACGTATTGAGTTGTTGTTATAAATCAAAGATTTGTTCTTTAACAGGGGGTACAGTACTGAAAGTGCTGGAGAATGAGTTTCAGAGGCTTACATTCAGAAAAAATTTCATCCGGCAGGAGGGGACACCCCTCCCGCACCCACTACATCTGCAGGCCCAAATATTCAGATCCTTCCTATGCCCATGTTACATCCAGTCATAACAGGGTCTTCCAAAAACAACAAAATTCCAGATACCCAGATTATGATTTAATGAACCCTCTGATCAACATTCTTGATCCAACCTTTTTACAGAAAGAGTATTAAAAAATTGAAATGAGCTTACCTCATTAATTGTTTCATGGCATGAAATAACTTTCATTATGTTGTAAATGACAAAGCACAGAATACAAACACGTAAAGATAGGTCGCAGATATAAAGGACCATACCTATGCATGCTCAATCCTCTGTGCTTGTCCAATATAAAGTTCAAACCAAAAGTATGTACATCATGCTCATGATTGATTGTTGACATTCATAGCCTTGGCATCCAGTTGTTGAGTTTCAATGTAAAACATCCTCACTTTTTAGAAAAAAGAACACATCCAGAATAGAATATATTGTCGATTACGTTTCCTTTATAGTTTGTTAAATGAATTATATCACATTAATATTTTCACAAAGCTTCTTTATTTTGTCAGATCCATTTTATTGTATTAATAGACGAAATTTTACAAAAGAACAACATCCCTAAGTCTTACTTCCGGAATTAAAGTTACTAAAACAATTACTAATTTGTTCCCATAATCGTTGTCGTCAAGATGCAAACATGTAAAATGAATAATCTTTTAAAATGTTTTAATAATGAAATATCCCCCCTAGAATTTGGAAAATGTACATGTTCATTAGTGTATTTCTTGCTTGTAAGTCATTTTTAAATAGTATGAATCAATTTTTCTCAGTGTTTAACCTAGATTTAATGGTTATGTAGTTTTCATTATCAATATGTTGCATTTTTCTGAAAAATGTGTATAATGTGGTTGTCGTGCTAGGAACGGACCCCCATAAAAGTTCGGACACCCCCTCCTAGAAAAATCCTGGACCCCCCTCCCTGTAGACACAGGTAGATCCAAGGGGGTGTCAGGCCCGGCTTTGGTGCACATGGTAGGTTGATACAGACCATTTGTTCAATCTGTATTAGTGAGTATTGTCAAATTTTCTGTGCAACCTGTGGTGATTGTAGGTGACTATATAGTCACTTATGATCACCACAAACCTGTGCAACAGACTACCGTTTCATTTGTTTCTACTATCAGCATATAAAGGGATAACTTTACATCCAAACAATGACACAGAAACAAAGACTATATGATTATAAAAACCCAGAGCCAAGATGGTATTTGTTCACAAATATTACTGTACAAGCATGGAAATGAAATTAATATTGTAGAGTTCTATGAAGATCGTCTAAGCTGCTATTCTTTCTATGCCCTTTTAAGTAATAGACAGTATACATGTATAACTGATTCCTACGGATCCTCTGTGGTTTGCTGTGGACTTCATGCAGCTTTTAGGGGGCCCGGGGAGGTGACAGCAGGTGACAGGATAGGGTAAATATTATTAGAAATCTACTTATAGAATGTATTAGAAATAATCTTACTTATACACTAAATACCAACGAACTACGAATAGTTTTTAGACAAATGTTGATTTATTTAGTGTTCATATCACGAATTTGGATGTTTAAAGACCTCGACCTCGGCTCAGGCCTGTGTTCCCTGTGCAACAAATGCTAGACAGTAGCAGAGCTACAACAAGTGTCGCTAAGTCGGGAAGTGCAACAAATATTGCATTACAGACTGCTAGGCCATCGCGCTAGCGGTCCAATAATGCATCAGCAGTGCGCTCTTTTGGCAATTAGCACTTAAGTAATATAATTATTACGGACCATTTAAGGTGGGTCGGTACCATACTCGGAGAACAAAACGAAAAAAATATTATGTTCATCGATTATGATATAAGTTGGCAGGCATACACCTTCATGCTTCTTGTTTGTTTTTCTGGTAACCTTAGTGACGTTGTCGTTCTTTTCACGACGTCATGGACGTCACACTGGTTCGCGCCATAAAGAGGCATGCAAGTATATTAAACCCACATATTTTAAATAATGGATGTCCGAGGCCAATGATTATTATACCAAAATGTTTCTGAAATGTTGTTGCATACAATTAATTTGTTCCGATTATCTTAATATCCCGTCAGTCGTAAAGATTCTACATTTCATCACTGAATGCAGGGTTTTCACGTCTATATGTTTCTCCAATTGCCGAGTTATAACGAAACACAGAAAGTGTGTACTTTTCAAAAATCGTTATAAGAATTTGACCACCGTTCTGCATTAATATGAAAATAAACGTTATAACTCGGCAATCCGTATATTAGAACGAGCGTTGTTAATAGCAACGGACCGGAAACAGTTAATATGTAAAATGGACAGCTAACATGTGAAATTCTCTTTGGAAAATCCTTAATATAACGGCTAATAATTGGAATAAATTATTGACACTTGGCAGAAATGTGAATCAACATACATATTACTGATTAAAACCGACAAAATTACCTGTCACAGTTAAAAACCGGATATAAACAGTTGTTTACATGGAGAAACGAAATGACAAATGCCAGAGTACTGAGACTTGAAGGTTTGACATATAAGTCTTGTGAAGTTTGGAATGATCTGAAATATCTTGGTGAAATTCATAGACAAGACATGATGCATTGTAATGATAATCCTAGTGCACCTGTCGAGATCTATGGGTGAAGCCAATGTTAGCTACAAATTGTACATAGACTTAGTTGAACATAGAAGGATACAGTTAACATATGATAGTGAGAAACCTGACTGGACCACCAAGGTAAAATATTTTTTTTTTATAATTATTTATTTCTTTAAATTTTACATACATAAAGAAATACAATTTTACATAAAAAAATTTTCCTCACACCATAACACGCATACACACAAACATACATCCATACACTCACATCTTTACCTACATGCATACACACATTCTTACATACAAACATATACAAATTCATATATGCCTAAATACAGTTGTTCAATTGTATTTCTGTTAAGTACACACTCCTATTCTCAGTTAGGGGTTGCACCCCTAACATGTTTTCTTCATTATATTAAATTATAGATAAATATAAAAAAGACTTCAGTCGTTTAGTGAGTGGTTTTAAGAGAAGATAAATATTTATAGATAAAACTATGATTTATCTTATAAGATATTATAGAGAGTAGGAAGAAGATTGTAGGAACAGGACAGACAGATAGAGAGATAGAAAGAAGAAACAAATGGAGCCAACCTAAATTTACAAGGATACAATAAATGGAGATCAGTTACCTATGCTGTGTCTGTGAGAGTGGCAAGTGGAGCCCAGCATTTATTAAATTTACTTATGTTGAAAGTTCTTGTCGCATTATATTTTTCTGTTTTGTACATAAAAATCATTTTCTTTTTAAAAGAATCAATGTCTGGAAGTCTAGAATTCATTTTACAATAATATAAATACTGTTTACCAGCTAGAATAATCTTGTTAATGATAGTTTTAAAATGAACATTCCCAAGGACAATATCATTTGCATTCCAATCGTTAATTAAATTTGGACATGCATTGTTTATAAAGTTTTTAAGATTATTCCAAAACATTTGTGATACATCACAGTTAAAAAATAGATGTAAAATAGTTTCTGTGGCTGAATTACAGAAGCTACATAATGCATTGTTACTTATACCCATTTTTGTTAGGAGATAGTTTGTTCCAATGATTCTATGATTTATTTTAAACTGAAGCCATTGAAGTCGGGAGTCTACAGTACAGATAAATGGTAATCTATAGATACTTTTCCAATGAATAAATTCTGTATTTAAATCTCTAGCCCACTTATTTGTAGACTTTGGTATCACCTCTTTTGCCGAGAGTATTTCATAAAGTAATCGAGCACCTTTATTAGATTTGTGTATTAATGCAATAGCTACTGACTGTATTGGTCCAAATTCATATTTGTGTAAGTTTTCAAAGTTTTGAAATTTATTCAAATAAGATCTAATAGAATGAATAATATTGTTATACTGTAAAAAATTTGTTCTTACTGAATAAATGTTTTGAAATTCATCATATGAATAAAATTTTCCATTTTTGTCAACAAAATCATTAACAAAAATAATACCCTTATTTACAAAATTTCTATCGCAGAATGATTTACCCCCAATTCTAAAATTTTGGTTATACCAAACAGGTAACAACAAGAATTCGTCCCATGATTTCACAGTATGAGACTCAATCAAATTAATATAGCTGCTCCATACATTTTGCCAGTAAGGGTTATTAATCTCATTCAATTTATTCTTGACAAATTCTGAACCAAACATAAGGAACTCTTTTGTTGCAAAACATATAATTTCGAATAAGTATCTATACTTAAAGTTTGATTTCAGGCATCTTCTAAGCCATGTTAACTTCAAGGCTGACATGAAGTTTTTAACATTAACTACCCTTAAACCCCCGTCCTTATAGTCCTGTGTAATAACATCACGTTTAACTTTATCAATAGAGTTATTCCATAAAAATTTAAAAAATAAATTTTGAATATTTTTTATAATCTGGAGTGAAGGACTAGGTAATCCTATAATCAAATGATTTAATTTGGGTAAAGCCAAAGTTTTAATTACAACATTTTTTCCTATGGGAGTTAGAAGACGTCTTGACCAAATACAAAATAATGATTTAATTTCTTCAATTTTGAATAATAATTGGTATCTACTATATTATGTAAATCAAGAGTAAATGTTACACCCAGCAATTTAAAAGACGTATTTTCCCACATTAAATTGAGATTTGGACATAAAATTCTGTTACTGTTTTTCATGGACCCTATCCAGATGGCTTTAGTTTTCTCTATATTGACAGATAAACCAGAAATATTCTCATAGAATTTTAAAACTTGGAATGTATTAACAAGTGATTTTTCTGAACCATCAAGCAGTAATGAAGTATCATCTGCATATTGAGAAATAAGAAATTCCTGATTGTTTATATCTATTCCCTTTATATTGTCATTATGTTTTATCAGCAGAGACAGAATCTCAGCACAAATGATAAATAAATAAGGGGACAAAGGGTCACCTTGTCTACAGCCTCTTTGGATATAGAACCACTCAGACAGATGTCCATTGACTGTAACACAAGATTGAATGTTTTTATAAAAAACTTTTATCCAAGATTTTAAATTCTCCCCAAAATTAAAAAATGTAAGTGCCTTTTCCATGAAACTCCAAGAAATTGAATCGAAGGCTGTAGCAAAGTCTATTAGTAGAAGCATACCAGGTATTTGATTATTTTCTGTATAATGCATGATATCATAAATAAGTCTGACATTCTCTCCAAAAAACGTCCTGGTAAAAAGCCAGTTTGATCATGGCTTACGATACTATCTAAAACACTTTTAATACGTGAAGCAATTGAAGAAGAAGCAATTTTGTATGATACATTTAACAAGGAGATTGGTCTCCAATTTTTTAAAAAACGTTTATCCTTATCCCCTTTGGGGATACATGAAATGATTCCTTGAGTCATGGAAACTGACATTTCCCCAGTTAAGAAGGCATAATTAACAGATCTAGTTAAAAAATGACCAATTTTTGTCCAAAAAAATTTGTAAAATTCTGCGGTAAATCCTGAGCTACCTGGAGAAGATTGGTTTGACATTTTCTTTAAGCTTTGTAGTAGTTCAGTATACGTGAGAGGACCTTCTAGAAGGGATTTTTCTTTATCAGTAAGTTTATTAACTAATTTATCTGAAAACAACAAGTTTAAATCAATTTCATCACAATGTTTATGAGAGTAAAGCGACTTAAAGTGACTTTGGGTTTCTTTTAAGATATCATCTTGACTTTGAAGGAGAGTTCCATTTTTGTCATACAATGAGTTCATAAGTTTTGAGCAAAAATGTCTATTTTCCAAATTGCAAAAATAATTAGTCGGTTTCTCCCCTTCAAGTATCCATTTAGCTTTAGAACGTAATAAAGCACCTGTTAGTTTCCTTTGTCTTATTTCAAACAATTCAGATTTCTTTTCTTCTAATAAATTATTTTGAGAATTTGGTGTATTTTGAATATGACTTATTTCTTCTTCCAAAGTTTTTTCGCGATTACTTTCCTGTTTTTTCTTATATGAACAATATGCTATAGTTTTCCCCCTAATTTCCATGAGTAGAGTTTCAAAAAAAAGTTTATCATTGATGTTTAACTTCAGATCTCTGTCATGAACTTGTTCAATAGGTAAATTATCATCTTGATCAATAGAGCAGTATTGATTTTTTACATCATCAATTAAAGTATTTATTTCATTAACATATTGTAAGTCTTTTAATAAAGAGTTATTAAATTTCCAGTATGAATTACCTTTCTTAAATTTAATCAAGTCCAAGGATAACGTAATTAATGAATGATCAGTACGATATCCTGGTACAATATTAGCTGAAATCACATCATTAAATAAATGCGCTGAGATTAAAAAGAAATCAAGACGGGCTTTTTTAACAGGGTTTTTCTTGAACCAAGTATATTTTTGAGTTTCAATGTTCATTTCCCTCCAACAGTCTATAAAACCGAGTTCTAATATAAGTTCTAACACCTTTTCCCTGGCCCTAGGGTTATTCAGGTTGACATAGTTGAAACAGTCCATAAGTGGATTTAAAATTAAATTAAAATCACCTCCAATGATACATTCATTATTTATTAAAGACAATTTTTCAATAATATTGTTATAGAAATTTGCATCATCCCTATTTGGTCCATATATGCACACTAGAGAAAGCTTCCTTGAATAAATTTCACAATGCAATATGAGTAAATTCCCATTTTCATCAGTTTCAGAAGAGACAAATTTAAAGTCAAAGTTATTATTAATTAGTATGGCAACCCCTCTAGATTGACTACTGAAATTGTTCAGATAACATTTGTAGCCCCATTGACCTCTAATGATCTTGTAGTCTTTATCCACAAAATGTGTATCTTGTAAAAAATAAACGTTGAACTTTTTTTCCCTTAAATACCTAAAGACATCTTTTCGTTTCATTTGATCACCTAAACCTTGGACATTCATTGATGCGATTGAAATCAGTTCAGTCATATAAAAAGAGACCCTTACTACACCACTTAGCCCCCACCCCACCCCCACAGCACAAAGCACAGCAAAACTTAACCAAATAATCATTGCTCCATAAAGACATACAAGAAGAGAATCAAGAGAAAGAAAAAGAGACTTATTAGTTACAGTCCAAATGACAAAAACAAAAACATAAAGGGTGTGTCCTTACAAATGAGAAAAATAATCATTATTCAATTCAGTAATAAAAGGAGTACAATATTACAAGTTTGAAGAGAATATTTCATGAGAACCTATCCACAACCAGGAGAGGCTCTCATGAAACATTACATGAACAAAATAGTTCGAAGAAAGTGTTTCATATAACATGTCATTAGTCATATATACATTGTACAATATTACAAGTTTGAAGAGAATATTTCATGAGAACCTATCCACAACCAGAAGAGGCTCTCATGAAACATTACATGAACAAAACAGTTTGAAGAGAATGTTTCATATAACATGTCATTAGTCATATATACATTGTACAATATTACAAGTTGGAAGAGAATATTTCATGAGAACCTATCCACAACCAGGAGAGGCTCTCATGAAACATTACATGAACAAAACAGTTTGAAGAGAATGTTTCATATAACATGTCATTAGTCATATATACATTGTACAATATTACAAGTTTGAAGAGAATATTTCATGAGAACCTATCCACAACCAGAAGAGGCTCTCATGAAACATTACATGAACAAAATAGTTTGAAGAGAATGATTCATTTAACATGTCCTTAGTCATATATACATTGTACAATATTATAACTTTGAAGAGAATATTCCATGGAAACCCATCCCTAGACCAGAAGAGGCTCCCACGAAACATTACATGAACAAAAAAATGCATGTAACATGACCTAGGTAAGATTCACATTGTATAATGTCATAAGTTTGAAGAGAATCCCTTATGAAAACTTGTCCTAAATCAGACAGGCTCTCTTGTATCATTACACAGGCTAACAGTTAAAGAGAATATTCATAAAGCATGCCCTAAGTCAATGCACATTGTACAATATTTCACAAACCAATTATTTTAAAAAGAATATATCATAAATTTGAAATGGCCCAAGTCCAATTATATTCAATTACAAATTGTTCAATATCACACTAACAAAAATTGGAAAAGAACATTTCATGAGAACCCCATCTTAAGTAAGAGTCTATTATAAAGAAAAGATAGTGTGAACAGAATATTTCAGATGACGTGTCCAGAGTCAAGCACATATTGTACAATATTACACTAACAAAGAGTTTGACTGCAACAATTCATTCATTCACATTCATTCAAATGCTAAATTATTATTTATTAAGACAATAGTGTAAAGAGGAAATTCATAAAACATGTCCTAAGTCGGAAACACATTGTACAATATTGCATGCACAAAATATTTTGAAGGGAATATCCCATGAAGACCCATCCGAAACCGGTGAGTTTCCCATGAAACATTACACAAACTAATCAGTTTGAAGAGAATATTTCCTACAGCAAGAAATAAGTCAGATCCTCATTGCATCATTTTACACAACCTAGAAGTATGAAGAGAATCAGTTCATAAAAACCCATGCAAATTTTGAGTTTCTTAATAAATATCATTAATTAAAAAATTTAAGAAAGAAAAATTTCCTATACCATACCCTTTATCTGATATACATTGTACAATATTACAAGTTTGAAGAGAATATCTCATGAGAATCTATCCACAACCAGGAGAGGCTCTCATAAAACATTACATGAACAAAATAGTTCGAAGAAAGTGTTTCATATAACATGTCATTAGTCATATATACATTGTACAATATTACAAGTTTGAAGAGAATATCTCATGAGAATCTATCCACAACCAGAAGAGGCTTCATGAAACATTACATGAACAGAATAGTTTGAAGAAAATATATCATATAACATGTCATTAGTCATATATACATTATATAATATTACATGTTTGAAGAGAATATCTCATGAGAACTTATCCACAACCAGAAGAGGCTTCATGAAACATTACATGAACAGAATAGTTTGAAGAGAATGTTTCATATAACATGTCATTAGTCATATATACATTATATAATATTACATGTTTGAATAGAATATTTCATGAGAACCTATCCACAACCAGGAGAGGCTCTCATGAAACATTACATGAACAGAATAGTTTGAAGAAAATATTTCATATAACATGTCATTAGTCATATATACATTATATAATATTACATGTTTGAATAGAATATTTCATGAGAACCTATCCACAACCAGGAGAGGCTCTCATGAAACATTACATGAACAAAACAGTTTGAAGAGAATGTTTCATATAACATGTAATTAGTCATATAATGAATTGTACAATGTTACAAGTTTGAAGAGAATATTTCATGAGAACCTATCCTCAACCAGAAGAGGCTCTCATGAAACACTACATGAACAAAACAGTTTGAAGAGAATGTTTCATATAACATGTCATTAGTCATATATACATTGTACAATATTACAAGTTTGAAGAGAATATTTCATGAGAACCTATCCACAACCAGAAGAGGCTCCCATGAAACATTACATGAACAAAATAGTTTGAAGAGAATGTTTTATGTAACATGTCATTAGTCATCTATACATTGTACAATATTACAAGTTGGAAGAGAAAATTTCATGAGAACCTATCCACAACCAGAAGAGGCTCTCATGAAACATTACATGAACAGAATAGTTTGAAGAAAATATATCATATAACATGTCATTAGTCATATATACATTATATAATATTACATGTTTGAAGAGAATATCTCATGAGAACTTATCCACAACCAGAAGAGGCTTCATGAAACATTACATGAACAGAATAGTTTGAAGAGAATGTTTCATATAACATGTCATTAGTCATATATACATTATATAATATTACATGTTTGAATAGAATATTTCATGAGAACCTATCCACAACCAGGAGAGGCTCTCATGAAACATTACATGAACAGAATAGTTTGAAGAAAATATTTCATATAACATGTCATTAGTCATATATACATTATATAATATTACATGTTTGAATAGAATATTTCATGAGAACCTATCCACAACCAGGAGAGGCTCTCATGAAACATTACATGAACAAAACAGTTTGAAGAGAATGTTTCATATAACATGTAATTAGTCATATAATGAATTGTACAATGTTACAAGTTTGAAGAGAATATTTCATGAGAACCTATCCTCAACCAGAAGAGGCTCTCATGAAACACTACATGAACAAAACAGTTTGAAGAGAATGTTTCATATAACATGTCATTAGTCATATATACATTGTACAATATTACAAGTTTGAAGAGAATATTTCATGAGAACCTATCCACAACCAGAAGAGGCTCCCATGAAACATTACATGAACAAAATAGTTTGAAGAGAATGTTTTATGTAACATGTCATTAGTCATCTATACATTGTACAATATTACAAGTTGGAAGAGAAAATTTCATGAGAACCTATCCACAACCAGAAGAGGCTCTCATGAAACATTACATGAACAAAGCAGTTTGAAGAGAATGATTTATGTAACATGTCATTAGTCATATATACATTGTACAATATTACAAGTTTGAAGAGAATATTTCATGAGAACCTATCCACAACCAGAAGAGGCTCTCATGAAACATTACATGGACAAAATAGTTTGAAGAGAATGTTTCATATAACATGTCCTTAGTCAGATATTCATTGTACAATGTTATACAAGCAAAACAGATTGATGAGACTATCTAACTTTACAGGTTCTAAGTCAGATATACAGTGGGCAATATTACACAAAATCTTAAGATTTAACTTCAGTATTTAAGAATCTACATATGACAAAGTGTAGTTAATGTCATAGATATACATGTGGTTCCATTCTAGCATTGCTGTTCTCTTATACCAAAAAAGTTCAAATTCGGACTTGTGGTGAGCTATTACAAAGTAATACCAGTATTCGTACGTAATTCAGATTTAATTTTAGTATCAAAGAAGCTGCATATGGCATAGATATACATGTCGTTCCATTCCGGCACTTTGGTACAACTGTAATAGAAATGTTTTAAGTCAGTTTTGAGGAGGGCAATATCACACAGTAAGACCAATATTCGTAGATAGTTCAGATTTAACTACAGAATTTAAGAAGCTTCATATGACGGAGTATTATAAGTGTCATATGTAAAACATATGGTTCCATTCTGGCACTTCGGCACAACTCTACCCAACCATTTTATAATCAACCGTTTTCCATTTCAGAATGTTACATCCTTGATCTGTAAAGATAGTAATACAGACTTAAAAGTGAGAGTTCCTTAATTTAGATTCTTACAGGTGATATATATGTATTTAAATTCACAAATAAATCATTTTTACAAATTAAGGTACAAATAAATACAACATCATTGTCAACATGACCTTGTTAACATATTAAATGCACTGTATTGAATTCAGAGCACAAGTTGATAGGCTTCCTCAGCCGTAAAAGGATTTTCCCAGAACCAGAGACCCACATGCGGAATGATATTGAAACTAGATTTGGAACATAAAAAGGACTAATTTTGTGTTTAACACATTTCAGCACTAAAGAGTGACTCCTTCGGTGACTTACACGTTCTATGTGGCTGGAATAAGCCATCAACCTGATCTCCGAATAACAAAAGTTGCTCAACAAATTATGATCAAATCACCAAAAGTTCATGTAAAAGCAGTAGATTATTTAAATGTCATTGCTCTATGACGTTAGTAGCTAAAATAACATTGATAAACTTGATTACAAATTGTGCACGTTGACTTTGTCGACACAGCCTCACAGGTCTTCCGTGAAATATCCAGTCTATGATTTCAAAACAGCTAGACAAAAAAGTCATTGTATTAAACAATTTGTGCGCAACATCTAGTCGTATAAATACCTTTCATATAAATGAATAACACAACATCAACGACAAGAAAACATGTCCATGACTTCAACTCTTTCAGCTCGCCCTCGTGTTTGCTGAACGGAAATGTTCATGCGCACTGTTATTTAGTTATGACGTCAGAAATCGGCTCATTTTCCACCAATCAAAAAACTCTCGTAATGCCCATTTTAATGTGACACTGTTTTGTTACTCCTGGTTACGGTATGTATCAACCAATCATATAATTAGTTTTGACAGCACGAACCGGATAGAAGACGGCTGTAGTGTAAATGAAAACAAAAAAACACATGTTTATATAGCTCCCTATTTCACTAGTATTTGTCTTAATCTTGAATGGAACTATCCATATTTTCATCATCAACCTTTAGAATAAGGTTTTAACAATTCAATGGCGGGGTTGATTTCTGAAGTGTTGTAGTTCTTCCACTGATAAAAGTGGTTTTGTTAAGTCAGTTGAAAGGTCTATTTTCATCTTTTTTCCGTTTACTAGAAGTGCCAGAATGCGGCCTTCGTCTGACCAGCAATTTGTCACCCCTTCTAAATTTGAAACCTTTTCAAGAAGCTTTGCATTTCTTCCCGTCAGATCTTCCCGTATTACGATAGCTGAACCCTTTAACTGTCTACGTTTGCTTATAACGTCTCTTTTTAAAGCCTTCGAAACGAACTTGCATATCACCGGGCGGTTACCTTCACTAGAGAACTTACCCAATCTGTAGGCAATATCAATGTCCGAGTGTGACTTGGAACAGAACAAGGTTTGTTTGGTTGCATGTACTGTTTACACGGGTGGCCAACCGTATAAGCCGTGTGTTCTGCATGAGACGGGCTTTGATGTTGGGATGCTGCTGGTCAATCCACTATCAGACTAAAATAATACCTGTATATTTTTCAGTAGGGCTGTTGCTAGTATCCGAGTATTCGGATATTTGCGATCCCAACCAGAAAATCAAGTACAAATATTTGCCATGTCCATAATCGTCGGATTGAAACCTATTTTTAGAAACAATTAAGGAACATTTTCAGCTTAATCACTATTGAAAACTAGCCCCACTATTAATGAAAAATTTTAATTTGGTAGATTAATACAAAATTTTGATTGATACACATTTAAACAAAACTGTTTTCACTGAAAATGCCCTTAAACGTCTAGCAATAGGAATGTTAAGAGTACATGCCATGGTTTTCCAAATTATTAAAGCATAGAGTTGTTCTTGTTCACTTTCTTTGTTATTCTTCCTGTAGGCTTCTCCATTAACGAGTGATTCGTGGTTTGATTTGTGAATCGCTACATATATGACTCGTAGTTCAGATCGGATTGCCACTTGCTCAACAATCCACAGCCCTATTGTTCAGTCAATAATTAAAACCTTTATAATGAAGACAATTATGTTCAAAAATGACCCCCTGACCCCTCTGCCAGATACGCCTATGAATATCTAATTGACAGTATGATTAGAACAACTGCCTTTTATGCAAATTGAAAATATTAGTTTTTAGTGAAGTTGTTTTTTTTTGGGGGGGCGGGATTGCACCGTAGCAACATATTGTATGCATATAAGTATGCGAGCTTAAATTCGAGCCCTGCAGAAGATATCATTTCATGAACAAACTCTATGAAAGTAGGCCCATTTGGGAATCAGATGGAATGTTTAAAACACTGCTGAAAATGTTTTTAGTCTCTGAATCATCTAACCAGTTTTTCAGTCAATATCTAACAAGAAACAATACAAACATGCTCTTACTAAGGAAGCATCAACTATGAATGAAAAAGAAAATTTGTCATCAATTTGTCGATCTCTAAATGTATCTAACACAGCTTTTGAGTAACCTATGGTATTTTCAACTATCTAAAACAATGTTTTTTTGCTATAATTTGTAGAGGTGCGTGATATTACCGGTAAACCGGTTACAGTGGTTTTTTATCTCGCGGTTTTTTATCTCGCAGTTCAAACTAATATGTACCAGTAATACAGTACCCGTGAACGAGTAGTACCGGTGATTAAGGTTTTACATGTTATATATGTCATGGTTGGCAAAATCAACGATTTTCCAAGTCGTACATTATGTTATTTTTTATTTTGACTTGTCCGTGTACAAGTAAAAAGTTCTGCGTTAGTTTGTTAAACCTTTTTTCAGTTTCACCACTGCATAACACTGTGGAAGTTATACATATAGATGCAATCCCAGGTATAGTAGCAATCACCTAGCAGAGATGTCTTGTATTCTGCAAGAAAGAATTGTTGAATTTACAACAGTCGTAATTTTCTGTTATAAGTTGATATTAAATTTTACTTAGTATATATAAATAAGATATTTCAATTTAAATCTTGATTTCGGGATCGGTTCTAAAGGCAGTGGAACGTAATTTATGTATGCATGGGTTTCCTTCAACGATTGTTTTATTCATTTTTATTTTCCCACAAACATGCCGTATTTATTCTCCGATTAACCTTAGTAAGTTATTGCATGAACCGCTTTTGAATGCCTCGTATTAACAACACGTATGGTGTCATGACACAATTAATAGACAGACTGATTCGTTTTAACCTAGGTTGTTATTTTCAACTTGGATTACGAAACATCATCAAGTTTTCAGTGAATTAAAGCAAAAAAACAAAATCAATGGTGATTAAGATGTTATAATTATAACCCTTAAATTAGGATTTTTGTGTTTTTAAAGATTAATTAATGATCTTCTTAAAAGTGTATTTTTATTATATTGTAGTATACCGTGGTATTTACCGTGGTATTTAGTAAAAAAACACGGTATACCGTGGTAAAAATTTCCTGGCGGTACCCAGTCCATATAATTTGATTTCAGAAAATCATTTTTGTTTATAAAAAATACCATAGAACTGTTTTCAACTATGCAGCGTAATTTACTCATAAAATACAGTCAAATAGTAAATAATCGACAATAATTGACTATAATCATTAAGTAACAGTTCCCTTAGGTAGTCTTTATAAAATGCAAAATCTAATATATACTAGGAAATATCAATTTTAGAATGGGAGAAATCCCATATACAGAAATGGGAGAATTCTCCCATGGGAGAAATCCCATATACAGAAATAGGAGAATTCTCCCATGGGAAAAATCCCATATACAGAAATGGGAGAATTCTCCCATGGGAGAATTCTCCCATTTTTGAAATGGGAGAATTCTTAAATGGTGTTTAAATGCTTTATAAATGACAAATTATGCATTTTTTCTTTGGAATAATGTTATTTACTCATAGATCTATCCAATTTTATCTCTAAATGTTTGTTTGGATGAATTTGAAAAAAAATGGGATTTTTCTCCCATATTTGTAAATCGGAGAAAATTCCCATTTTTCTCCCATAAAAGAATGCCTCTCCCATGGGAATTTGCCAATTCCCATGGGAATTTTGACGTTTGACTTAAAATTAAACATATTTCTAGTAAAAATATCTTGATGAAAGTTTACTGGTGTTATGCCCATATGTAGATCTACATTTATTGAAAATTTGAAATAAATCAGATGAAAACTAAAAAAAGTAAGTTTGCAAGATTTCCGGATTCGCAAACGTATTCCGGACTGTGTTAAATATAAAAGTAACAGTAAATGTTCGCGTTAGTTGCACTTGATCACACCAATGTACGCTGGCAAACAACATTTCAATGTAAGAAACCCCTTTGGAAGGATAAGATTCAAACTTTGTTTCCCAATTAATTTGATACATTATAGTATTAGTAAATGGTTTAACAATTGAGAACAACACCTTTTGGAAAGTTATTTAACTATCAAAAATAGTTACGGTAACATAGGACTGATTTGGAGACAACCCTAAAATGTGGAAAATCTTAGAATTACATATTCGAATAAGTAAAATGTCTTAAAAATAATACAATTCACTACTCATATATTGTAAATAAATATATACATATCATAAGCAACAGCAAATCTTAGATTGCTTATTTCAAGCAAATATAAAAAAGAGCTGAAGACTCTGCATTTTTCTACTTTTCTACTTTTGCTCAGCAAATTTTTGCCAAAGGGCATAAGTTTTCAATGTTTTTTTTGTACCATTTTAGCAACAACAATCTAAGATAACATTTCTAAGTGATTATAAAAATAAGCGTTGATTCACGTTGTGTATATAGTAGTATATAACCTGGTGAGACGGGTATTTACAAAATGTTAACGATTTCTGGAGAATGGCTGATAAAGCGTTTTTGATAAATAATTTTTAAAGGATATAAACAGGAAGTAAGAGTTAACAGAAATCAACATAACCACAATAGATTAGACTATAACGTCCATGTGACCTACTTGTACAACGATAAGAGTTAAATATATTAAGTATAAATATTGAAATTTATAAGATAAACTTATGAACGAAATATTTGCCATAACTGCTTTGTTTAAACGAGAAGGCGAATACAAAATTCTTAAGTACAGAGAGTAGTCAGGGGGCTAATCCAGTCAGTCAGCATCCATTAACCCCTCTATTCCCTGAATATTTCATATAAAGCCACCATCTTAGAGAATGAAGATCATGTACCGCTTTTTGAGCCCGTTCTGGCGTAACGGTATTGATTGAACTCGAGCAGAGAAAACTTTGTTCATGGGGCAATATAGCGGCTAGATATTAGACAAGTACACGCGGACATTGGAGAGTGGATGACTGAATTCTCAATAATCGAGTTTTTTTTCCAAAACAATTGTCAATTAAATCAATAGGCGAATTATATTTTACAGACACAAAAGGTAAAAACTACGTTCTTTTCTGCAATTCCGTATGACTTACCACTGAAACAGTATACGTGTATAGTAAAGTATGTATGTTCTTAAAGGTCTTCTTTAGATAAAACTTAACTTTTGCGACTGATATTCTATTTAGAATGCATTAACAACATTTTTACATAACTTATATGGAAATGTACGCAAATGGAGTTAAAGTTTTTATAAGGGCTTAGTCACAAAAATACTAGCCTTAAACATGCCTAACTTTCAATAAACCCAATGTAACTTAAAATATGCTTTATTCAAAACGAGGGTGAACTAAGCGAATTTTAAACAATGTATCTACTGAAATAATAGTATAAAGTCTTAATTGAAATTAAAGTTATAGTATTGATATTATACCAGACAGGTATGCTTTTTATACGAAAAAATCTTTTAAATATCTTTTAAAATCGCCCAGTCGAGACAAATTTAATGTGCAAATATATTCCTACTTTTCTACACAAACTCAATTTTGAATTCAAACTGGTATCATATTTCATGTAAATAAGGTGAGAGGATGCAATGAGTGTAAGAAGATATTTTTAAGGGCAAAAAGTATAAACCATATTTAAATATAAAATCGACTGAAATTACGAAGACATTTTACTAACTTACGTTATGATTAAAGTACGTAAATATGAGATAAAATTCCAGACTGAGATCATTTTAAAAATATAATGCATTTTATTTTTTTAAGGGTCCTGAATTTGTCAAAGCAAATCGGATCACTTTTATCAAGTTTCGCGTTTGTATGTTTTAATTAAAATTAATGGGATATTATAATGATAATAATGATTCACGTCTAGATTTTTGGACTATATGTTTTAATACAGAGTTATGCATTTATATTGCCGATTACTGGCCTATATGATACAAACGTAGGAAGGCAAACGTAATGAAAATATTAAGGTCCTTTCCTGGAGTTGATTCAACAATCCATGGACCAGTGATAATATGAACTTTACTAATTGTGTATGTAGATCTCTCCGTTATGATCATGTCAATCAGACAAATATCAACTGTACACTTCAAAGTGAAAAATATATTAGGACAAACTATATAAAGTTATATAAAGTTAAAGTTAAAGCGAGTCTTCTTCTGCTATCACTATTCAGTCAACCCTTGACATCAACTTCCCCGATCATCGAGTTAAACACAAATTGTTAATATACAGCAAAGATTGCAGCCACAGCACACAGTGCATGACCCTCACAGGTACCATTTTATACCAAAGTGGAGTAAAGCAATCACACGTAAATGTCTTGCTTGGAAATTTTCCTGGTGGGATTCGAAACCAGGACCTCTCGATCCCTAAGCGCACGTTCTACCACTGGACTACTGCTCCTACGGAACATAATATTAATTTTATAGAATGTACCAGACATAGATACAATGCTTAAAGGCTTATTGTGAACTATTGTACCAACATCATAATACTCGTCATTTATCATACTAATAGAATAATACTTAGTATTAAATTTAAATTTTCTATTTAATGTTAAATCATTTGTTTTACTCATATTCATATAATATAATCTATATTTATTTCTGGATGAACTGGTTTAATGCCTCGTCAAGCAATCAGAAAGTTGATTCGCAGTTTCAACTCCCGGTGTAGAGCTGTGATATTCGACGATATTTGTAAAATTTTATACCCCACCCACCGCTATGCAAACCTTGATTATTGGTAGTGACATTGCCTCTTGATCTCATACTTGCTTACATTTGTTAAACACTATAACGTTCGTTTATCTTTGTTTAAAATTGGAATTGAGCATTTCATATCAACATTGATTTGTTGTTAGCAATAAGATTAATTTTAATTGTAGCTCTTTCATTTTGTGGTCCTCAACCTTTTTGAGGAGTATATATGACGGCCAGCTCATTCTACTGTAGATTTCGTAGTCACTTTTTTCTACCTTATCACTTATCCTACCACGACGCCGACAACTCGTGTATAGGGTATTACCTATCGCGACCGTGCTCGAACCCACGATCTCCGGATTCAAAGTCAGACATGCTGATGTCATTCCATCTGATATATCAGTGCATGGTTTTGCTGATGACCACACTGCTAACAAAAGATTCTGTCCTAATAATCAGAATGAAGAAGCAAATGCCATTTCTGATCTCGAAGAATGTGCTCTAACAACAAATTCATGGATGAATGAAAATAAATTAAAAATGAACAACTCAAAGACTGAGTTTATTATGTTTGGAAGCAGAGCACAGTTGAAAAAATGCTTAACCCAGTCAATCAATATTGCTGGTGAAACTATACAATCTGTGAAGACAATTCGATATTTAGGGGCCTTTCTTGATGAAAACTTAAGCTTTAAAGATCACATCAAAACAAAAAGTAGAACTGCCATGTTAAACTATTTACGTATCAAAAGTATTAGAGAATATTTAGATCAAGAAGCAACAGAAACACTAGTCATATCTTTGGTCATGTCCCACATAGATTATTGTAATCTAATCTTGTATGGAGTCTCAAAATGTGATCTTAACAAATTTCACCGAATCCAAAACATGTGTGCCAAACTAGCATTAAGGCTAAGAAAATCAGACAGTTCAAAGGATGCTTTGTACTCACTGCACTGGTTACCAGTCAAAGCAAGAATCAACTTTAAAATATGTACTTTCATGTACAACTGTTTTTCTGGAACTGCACCTGCATCCCTGACGGAAATTTTCCAAAAGCCTGTACAAAGCAGATCTGGTCTTAGATCTGCAAAATCCTAAGACCTGAATGTTTTGGTACTCAGAATAAGAAAAAAACATTCAGTGACAGAAGCTTTAGTACAGTTGGTCCTATGCTATGGAATAAGCTACCACATGATATCAAATTATCACCTACTTTGGATGTATTCAAAAAATGATTGAAAACTCATTATTTCTCTACTTTCTATGATCTATTCTAAAACTAAAATGGCTTGTTAATGTCTCACCTTACAATTACGGTAAACATACTAAGTGATTGAGTGAGTGCAATATGATGTGGGAATGAGGATTGCCTCGCCCTAAGTCATTTTATACCTTGTTTCATAAGACTGCAATGACAACCTAAATAAATTGTCCCTTTAAAGGTGATGTTTCGACACCTTTGGGGATGTATTAAGGGCCCTTTAAAGGTGATGTTTCGACACCTTTGGGGACATGTCTGGTTAACAAAGGCGTTATGCTACACTGTTCAGGACATGTCCGGTTAACAGTAGCATCATGTTATACTGTTCAGGACACCAATTTTCAATATAAAATAAAAATGAATTTAGTGATAAAAATGTAAAATTAAGTCGAATTATGATCTGTGAAGGATGTAGGTCCGAAAATATGAAATATAAAAGCTCAATAAAAAAAAATAAAAAATAAACTTACACACTATATAACATTATGTTTGATATTCTTTTTTTATTATTATTATTTTGTTTTGTGTTATTGTATGCACATTATGTTTTTATGGTGGAGGGTTTTTACTTACATGTATTTATTTTTTATTACATTCTTGTTCAACGCCATTGAATATGTAATATAGAAATAGGCGTTTAATCAAATGAAAAAGTTTTTTTATAGTTTTTTATGCTAACCACTACGTCACGGCCGCGGCTAATTTTATTGAACTTACTTGTTTAATAGTTGAACTGTATGTTAGTTTATATGATTGATCTAAATCACGGTGTAAAAACGACTGTACTACATCTGTGATTGCGATGGGTAGTGAATTTATACAAATTGATTCTTTTTCATGGGATAACAAATCTTCTGGTACATAGACAGATTTTTTTAAAAAAACATTAGCTCGTGATAAACTATTTGCAACAGTTTTGATGATTCCACATCGTTATATAATAGGTAAAAACGTTAACAATCACTTCCAAATCACAAACTAGTTTGCTTTGTTGACATCTATACCTTGTCTTGTAAACTCGATTTCAAGATAACAAATCACATTCATGTTATTGTATGAAGACTTTTTTGGTATAAAATAAATTATTTATTGTATTATATCAATAATTTATCAGAATGTTGAATTCAACTATGTGTAAACTTGACGTTTATGTCGTGTGCATTCGCCGACATACTGTACGACTTCTACAGTATGTCTTAAGTCATGTACAACTATTTTAAGCAATACATAATTTATAAAACATTTTACTTTTAACTTAATTGTACTTTTGTATCCTTTGTTTGTGCCCACCTTATTAAAGTATACTGTGTCTAAAACTATTTTTTACAGACAAAATATGATCAAACATTACAAGAACTCATGCGTACTCGTACGGACTGTTACGTTTTTACCACAGTCCTCGAGGAGAGCCCTGGATTCCATATCAGTTTCAAAGTCATATCGTGAACACATTCGTGGCCGAGTAAGGATTAAACTTGCATATCTTCCAGCTACGGCTTTGAACGGGTGTGTTGTTTTGTGCCATGTGTTTACCGTCATCTTAATACGCAAGTCTTCCCACGGACTACGGCTGTCTGCACGTACGGGTCCGCAACTATCCACGATTTTATGGGACTGAGGCATTAGTTTGTCTTAAAATGTTAAAATATAATTTATAAATACAGTAATAGACACTGGCGGGTGATTACACAATTTATAAAAATAAACACAATATGTGAACAAATAGCTTTAATTTATCCATGGTGAAATAAAGAAGAATCTCGGTTATAAACATAAAATGTAAGAAAGCCAACTAGGAAAATTTCCCTTGATGGAAACATGAATGATGACAAACGTGATATTCATACATACTTATATTCATGGAAAAATACAAGTCATGACTATTACGACAATGATCATTACAATATTAGCGACCGAAAAAAATAAGCACTAATAATATTACTAAGTATAAATGTCAATAACGCAGTACAGTAAAAACTTGGTCCGGACTGACTAAAAAGTCTGGTTTTCAGAGGATTCCGGTTTTTATAGGCTTATACAGAATCACTTATTAAACCTAGCTATGGGTTTGGTGGGACATTTTCCTACATTAAATGGATGGTTCAGCTATATCTTAATTTATTTTTCATTTAAGTTTGGTCAATTTTGGTTTGATTTAGTATAAATTAACTCAGAAAATTGAAATTATAACTTTTCTTTAGATACATGCACATGTTATCAATGGACTTTGAATGCATTCAAATAAATAATTGATAAATACGGATGTTATTCTCATTATATTATTGTTATTATCATAAATGAATGCATATAAACACATAACAACAATAACAACGTCATAAAAGCATGTAGTGTTTTTCAATTATCTTACTCAAGATAAAAAATAGTCATTATTATTTCCTTACAATTAACATAATTTGGTAATTTTGAATACAAGCATGTAGCCTTATATGATAAATATTATAGTATAGTCTACCTATCTTATAGTGAAATTTTGACCACCGTAGGACATTTTTGTTAATGCAAATCTAATGGTTGGTTCATGTAGCTGGATGCCTCCCTGATATCGTACGGGGGGATGTATAAAATCTAAATCGCGTTTAAGTCCGTAATCTAGGTCAAAGGTCAACTAGGTCCATTTATTTTTTATTAGACCCTATGCTCTTTATACTGAAATTTCAAGAAATTTAATCGGTAAAGTGGAGATTTTCTTTGTTGAAAACTAATGTATTATGATTTAACTTTATTTCTATGAAAAAAATGGAGTGTTTGAATGCATAATTACTTCCCTTTTTAGCATTTTGTCGCGAAAATAGGTGACAATAACAAAATCGTATACAATAGTTTAACTAGTAGAACTACAATTAGTGTTTATGGTTTAAATCTACTTGAATTGTGTTTATTGATGCTTCATGACCTTTTTAGTAGACATTTCATACTCGATAAGGTTATAATAATGTCACAGTGGTGTAAGATTAAGGGCGAGTGGTATAACTGTTTTTAGAGATTTTTCAAAGGTCAACACAGTGCATTTTCTTATTATTAAAGCTATGTGATCATTGTACAGAATATTTCTTGCAAAAAGTCATGTACATTTATAATAGAAAACTTTTAAAATACTTTCAAATTGTTCAAAAGATTTTTAAATGCTTCTGGTTACATGATTACGTCCCTTTATATAATGTTTGTCGCGTAAATAGGTAAAATACAGCTCCCAATTAGCTTAGTAGGTAGCTCGTTAGTCTGCTGATCGCGAGGTTTTTTTCATTTCTATTCCTGGGTAAAGCATACTTTCATGGAGTTTGTTCAGTTCGTGAAATGATTTCTATGATAGTTCTCCCTCCTACCACTTATTTTCAATTATGTCAGTCTTTGACGAAAGTACATGCTTAGTAACTTGGTAGAGAGCTTAATCCATTGAGTTAAGAACATATTTCGATTTCTATGAAATGTTTGTAAAATGTATCATTATCTAAATGGTACAAATTCTAAACATATAGTTTCTCAAACGACGAAACAGGATTAGCACAATGTTATACTTTTCAATCACACCCAAATATGCAGACTTGGCCAGCTTTATAACATTTGCATCTAGCAGAAATGCATTTGGATCTAACACCACAGGTTACTATTTGCAAGCATGCCGAAGTATTCGGAGACTGTCGAATCCAAACAGGAGATACAGTATCATTTTCGTGTGACTAATATCCCATAGTGACTTGATCTTTAGGTTCAAAGTGAATATTTGCAGCCTGTATCAGATCTCTGTTAGATAACTGGGGCTTAAAATATATATTACTGTTAAGCATCCTTGGTAGGCGGAAGGGAATCAATGGACTTCTTTGCATTATAAAAAGTATTCCACGACATTAATCTATGTAGGTTTTTGGGATTGCAGTTAAAAAGTGCACATAAGAATCTTTCAATATTTTCTGCCTCCTCATTGTGAACAATTGATAACAACACAGATACCTTGATGTACCAGATACCATTTCAGTCTAAAGATTGTAATTTATGAATAAGTAATACATCAGTATTTTTAAATGCTTTCTTCTGTTTATAAAAAAGCACAAATTCGGGGTATTGGACCTTGTGTGTAGAAACCTACGCCTCTGTGATGCTATGGGTGTCAAATTTTGAATTTACTTACCACTGAACAAGGTATAATCGTTCCAACAAAAGAATCTAACACAGGCAGACCTACATTGGTTATTTTAGATGGTTATGCTTGATTTAATCTCTTCGAAAGCCTGAATATTGTCACACATTGGTGACCATGCTGTTATATTTGTCAAGACTTTTTTCTCAATGAAGTGAACAAAGTACGCTTGTTGGTGTTACTTTCGATAAATATCTTGGTTGCAATTCCAGTAAAGTCTTTACAAGAACAATGCAAATTGGCAAACGACGACCTGTTGGAAAACAAATTACTTGTAGACATGTGCCACTACCTCAAGTATGGGATCAATATTATAGCATAAGCTGACAACAAAGCAGACCTTGCAGATTGCCTTTCTTCTTATCTCATGAGGCGAGGATATTCTTTACCATTTTATTATTCAATAGTTACAGGTAGTGGGGGTCGGGGTTTCTGGTGTTATCATTGCTCTAGCAAATAACTTAAATGCAGTTTGTTCACAAAGCACGAAGCTGACACTCACAATATAATTCACATATAGGATGCGATGGAAAACGAATATATACGATTACTTGTCAGTAGTTCAGATACTGATGAATTATTTCTGCTTTCGTGGCGTTGTTACCATGTTCATTCTATCACTGAAAAGTTAGGGGGTGATATCAGAAAGTCATAGTTAAATGGGCGCGATACCACGCCTTCATTTCATGGATTCAGCAAGAAGACAAGTTGGAAGAAATTTGTTGAAAATCCTGGCTTTTCTACATCAATTAGTCACAATAAGGAGTCTAAGAATATTGGAAGATTCAAGTGTGCACTCTATGATTGAAATTCTGAAAACCTACTTAGTCCTGACGTAGATATATGTTATAACGGACTTTTTATGAAAAATAGTCCTTTGATTTGATTCTGTCTACCAAGACGCTTCACAGCTTCATATTTTAAGCGCCGGATACCTAACAGAGATCTTGATACAGGCTGCAAATATTCACTTTGAACCTAAAGATCACGTAGAGTCAATACGGGATTTTGGTCACATGAAAATGATACTTTATCTCCTAATTGGATTCGAAAGCCGCCGAATACTTCGGCATGCTTGCAACTAGTGACCTGTAGTGTTACATGCAAGTGTTATAAAGCAGGCCAAGTCTGCGTATTTGGGTGTGGTTGTAAAGAAACTTGTTTTGTCTTTTGAGAAACTATATCGTCGCCTCAATCTAACAATGTCCTATAACAATAGCTCTATGTCCAGGACATAGATCAATATTTGGACTGAAAACACTGTTATCCGATTAAAATGAAAGCTTTGTTAATCGTTATCTGTCCTAATTTACCATAACAATGCTATAAGTCCATTAAAGCTCGTTCGTACATTGCTCTATCTCCTTTCGTTTAGGCAAGGTTCACAATTTGATGATCCTGTTTCTATTGCTAAATGGCATCGATGAGCTTGTGTATACCTAAATTAATGAGTATGCTACAATGTAGGCAGTGTTATTAGCTCAAATGATAGGAAATTTGCCCAAATACCACTATATTGTCTTCTTTGAGATAGCGCAATGTTTGAACGAAATGGATCAACCAAAATAAGCAAATTTTGAACTATCTCCAAACACTTTTTTGCAATTTTCGTATTATTATTAATAATATTTCAATATTCCTCATCTTTGTCATGAAATACATTATTATTGTGCATCCCAAGTATCATGCCTATAAAGACTGATACAACGAAGATATAACCTTTCGAACTTATTAAGTCGATTTCCCAAAAATAAAAATTTGGTAGTCAGGACATTGTTAGATTGAGGCGACGATATGTTTAGGATTTGTACCATTTAGATTATGACACATTTTACAAACATTTCATAGAAATCGAAATATATTCTGAACTCGATGTTTGTCATGTAAGGGTTGATTTATTGTGTATTTTCCAGTTTAGTTGGGTCCAACGCCGTAGCCGCACATCGTGAAGGTCATATCACGGCCGGCCTAGAAAAGCTAAATATCTGGATTAAGCTCTCTGCCAGTTACTAAGCATGTACTTTCGTCAGTGACTGACATAATTAAGAATTAGTGGTAGGAGGAAAAATTTTCATAAAAATCATTTCATTAACAAACTCCATGAAAGTATGCTTTGCCCAGGAATAGAAATAAAAAACCTCGCGACCAGCAGACTAGCGTGCTACCTACTGAGCTAAATGGGAGCTGTATTTTTACCTATTTACGCGACAAACATTACATAAAGAGACGTAATCATGGAACCAGACGCATTGAAATATCTTTTAAACAATTTGAAAGTATTTTAAACGTTTTCTATCATAAATTTTGTTGACTATTTGCCAGTAATATACTGTACAATGATCACGTCGCTTGAATAATAAGAAAATGCACTATGATGACCATTGACCTAAATAACACATTTTTATCACAAAATAGGTTTTAAACATTCTTCATGTGGCTTAGTAAGTCATCTAGCAACGTGAATTAAATAATGAACTGCCTTTTTAAAAGTTTTCCAAATTTGTCAAAAAATCTTTAAAAACAGTTATACCACTCGCCCTTAATCTTACACCACTGTGACATTATTTTAACCTTATCGAGTATGAAATGTCTACTAAAAAGGTCATGAAGCATCAATAAACACAATTCAAGTAGATTTAAACCATAAACACTAATTGTAGTTCTACTAGTTAAACTATTGTATACGATTTTGTTATTGTCACCTATTTTCGCGACAAAATGCTAAAAAGGGAAGTAATTATGCATTCAAACACTCCATTTTTTTCATAGAAATAAAGTTAAATCATAATACATTAGTTTTCAACAAAGAAAATCTCCACTTTACCGATTAAATTTCTTGAAATTTCAGTATAAAGAGCATAGGGTCTAATAAAAAATAAATGGACCTAGTTGACCTTTGACCTAGATTACGGACTTAAACGCGATTTAGATTTTATACATCCCCCCGTACGATATCAGGGAGGCATCCAGCTACATGAATCAACCATTAGATTTGCATTAACAAAAATGTCCTACGCTTTCATTTTCTAGAGGTTTTTTTTGAAATCGTAGGTAGACTAGTAGTGTATAAAAACAATATTTGAAATTAAAATATTTTCACAAATCATATCTGTACAACAATACATGTTTATACAAAACAAACATTACAAGATTCCTAAACAATGGCAGACAAGTGGTTTGTTATCTTTAAAATGCTTGGATATTTAATTAACAATTGACATTTGCCTGGGATTATGAATAACTAGCTGTTACAATACACAGAAATTTGACACTTGGTGTCCGGTTTTCAGAGGATTTTTTATGCATATTTATCATTAGAAGCCATGGCAAAAGGTCCGGTATTCGAAATTTAGAGTTTCCGGTTTTCAGAGGATATGTTTCAATGTATTTAAAAGAGAAAAATATGGGACATTAAAACTCGTCCGGTTTTCAGAGGATTCCGGTTTTCAGAGGGTCTGGTTTTTAGAGTTCTTATTGCATAACTTGAATTCAATAGTCGCAATATTTGTTATTGAGTAAAGGCATCTACTATATATACACAGCTACTGAATAGAAACTGTTATAGAATAGCAAAATCTACTGAATAAGAACAGAAACTGTTACTGAATATCAACATCTACTGAATATCAACATCTACTGAATAACAAAAATACTGAATACTAAAAACAGCTGAATTAAAACAGTTACTGAATAACAACAGATACCAAAAAAACAACTTCTAAATAACTCCAGCTACTAAATAACGACAGTTAATTAAATAACGACAGCTACTGAATAGCATCAACTACTGACTAACGACTGTTACTAGCAATAAAATAACGACATCTTCTGAATAACCACATTTAAATAAATAACGACAACTACTGAATAACGACAGTTAATCAAATAACAACACCTACTGAATAACAGCAAATAATTAAATAACGACAGCTACATGATTACAATAGTTAATTAAATAACGAAAGCTACTGAATAACAACAACTACTTAATAACGACAGTTAATTCAATAACGACAGCTACTGAATAACAACAATTAATTAGATAATGACAGCTACTGAATAACAACAAATACTGAATAACGACAGTTAATCAAATAACGACAGCTACTGAAAAACAACAACTACTGAATAGCAACATCTACTAAAACAAACGTGACTAAATAACGACAGCTTTACTCACACATAGATACATATAAACGTACGTATATACATCATTTGTACTTCGCTGTTTTCGAAAACTAGATTGGAAATTAGTTACTATACCGTTAGATTCTAAATACCAGATAAGTCTTTTATTAACCATGTGTTCAAAGGTTTTACAAATACAACTAGTTAGAGATATTGGTCGGTAGTTAAGGGGGTCAGTATTGTCTTTACCCGGTTTCGGTATTGGTATTATTAAAGCTTCCTTCCAGGAATCTGGAATTTTACCAGATATCCATATATCATTAAAAATATCGAGCAATAAATGTTGAGATACTAATTGGAGGTGTTTTAAAAATTGATAATAAATTTCATCAGGGCCAGCAGCTGTATCTTTGGCATGCTTGATAGAATCGGTTAAATCGTAAATTGTAAAGAGGGTGTTATACTCTTCTTCGTTGTTAGAATGAAAATTAATATTTTGTTTTTTCCGAGTTAGATTACGCCTCGAAACATTCATAAGAGAGGCTTTTGTCAATAAACAACATGTAGTTTCAATTTTCTTTGATCTTGAGAAAGCTTACGATACAACTTGGAAATATGGTATTCTCAAAGATTTAAAAGATGCCGGTCTAAACGGTAGACTACCAATGTTAATTTCTAGTTTTCTGTCTGACAGAAGTTTCAAGTTAAATTAGGATCAACATTATCAGATAGCCACAAACAAGAACAAGGCGCGCCACAAGGCAGTATATTATCAGTTACCCTTTTTGGTCTTAAAATTAATAATATTGTTAAGGTTATAAATCCTGGTACAGATTGCTCATTATATGTAGATGACTTTTTAATCTGTTATCGTTCTAAAAATATTTGAAGTATCGAACGCCAACTACAACAAAACTTGGATAAAATCCAAAAGTGGGCAACAGAAAATGGTTTTAAGGACTATGTAATTTACGAATGTTTTTAGTGACTTTAAAATAGGCGTGGTTGCAATAATTGAAATTTACAAACAATTTTCATAAATTTCAGTTTTCATTTTAGTCCTAATGAAATAAATAAGTAAGTTTAATAGAAAAATATCAAAAAAGTGGTTTAGTCATATTTATTTTTTATGAAAAAAGTGAGTTTAAACATGTAAACTTTTGTGCAAGTTTACATGAAGTACAGTGAAAACAGTTAAAATAAAATCTTATAATCAGATTGTGTACACCTCCGTACAGATGCACTAAGAGTTAAAAATACAAATTAATTCATACATTGTCTGAAATCAGTATAATACAATATCTCTATATACTAAAATTTATAAATTTCAACATGTCCAAAATATAACTTTACACAAAGGAAGTAGTACAAACAAAAAGTACGGTGTCCAATAATGGACACAGGTAATGAAAGGTACACACTTAAAATAGGTATAATTCACTAATGTCATTATTGAACGGCTTGTTAGCGGAAAACGTTTCAGGCAAACAGCAAACGGTTTAAGTATATAGTACACGAGTATGAAACAACCTGAAACAAAATAGTTCCAGTATATTGTGCGAATTAGTAACTGCCATTACAACGAAGTCGGCGGTGTTACTCCCGTTGATTTAGATCAATAAATTTACACACAAAGAACAAGTAAACAAGAAAACAATTCCTCCTCTCCGAATTCTTTAAACGTTCGCGCTTCAACGGATCGTTCAATTACGGTGATTGACTTACGTTAAATGTTTACTGAACGCAGGGCTGAAAAAGAACTGGGACTGTTTCATAAGAATCTTACGTAAGATAGCAAAATTTCCGAAATAACTTACTTACGTTGAACTTACGTTTACGATGAGAGAATTTCAAAGACGCACTGGAAACTTAAAATCTTTGCTACAATACGATTTTACTTAAGTCAACGTCAAATAGTGAAGCCCTCAAATTTTGGTCACATGATTTGTTGTCAACAATACATTATAAACTACAAAACATTTAAAGAATACAATATGTTCCACAAACTTCAACGAACAATTTCACAAACGGAGATTAGAAGCTCTCGAAGAAAATGCACGAGGGCTATACCGAGCCACCATACTCTTGATTTTTCAATACACGGCCAATTTAAACAAAGGTGGTATGACACAATAAATGGTCATCTGCTAACAAAACATCGACCAATTTAAGACGGAACCGATGGATGTCAAAATAAAGTAATTAGGCACAAAAAAGTTCCCACGTGGCGTCAAATAAATACCTTAAAACAATAAATCATCAAATCTACAAACATATATAGTAATAACTTCATAAAAAACAAACCATTCTTAAGACATTTGATCGAAATCTTGCAATCTTTAGATAAAAGTTCAGTTCGCGTATGTACACACGTTTTTGTGATTTGCCCCTTACTTCCGCAAAGATGTGTAATGAATAAGTTTTTAATACACACAAAATGGACGCCCAAATTTTGATTACAGAGCCAACTTATTTGTTTGTTCATGTATGTAAATTCAGTCACAGATATAGAAAATGTAAGCCTCAGTGCATCTAGAGTAATATTAGTGCATTCCATATCTGCATATGTATTCTGAATTTGTTTACTAGAATAAAAGGAAACTTGCACAGAAAATAACGTATTTATTTCTGTATTCACAGGTGATGTGAAGTACCTACGATAACATGGCCTGGTCCAAAAGATTTCAGGCAAGAGGGATAATTAAACAATATGATATTTTTAGCACTGCATTCACCCTAACCAACTTTTTGAGGGCCGGTACTTAAAGGTACCTTTCTGTAATTTCAACTATTACATAGTCCTTAAATTTTCCAAGTCAAAAACACAATGTGTACATTTTTGTCGATTAAGAAAGCATCATAATGATCCTGAACTTTACATTTCTGGCTCAAAAATCCATGTTGTAAATGAAGCTAAATTTTTAGGCGTTACATTTGATCAAAACTCTCTTTTATACCACACTTAAAGTCTCTAAAAACAAAATGTATCAAAGCTTTAAATCTACTTAAAGTACTTTCACATACTGATTGGGGATCTGATTCCCAAACATTACTTAAATTATACAGAAGTCTTGTTCGTTCAAAACTAGATTATGGGTCAATTGTGTATGGATCAGCACGTAAATCGTACTTGCAAATGCTTGATACAATACATAACCAGGGCTTACGTATCGCCCTTGGTGCATTTAAAACTTCTCCTGTTGAAAGTCTTTATGTTGAAGCTAACGAGCCATCATTAAAATTACGTCGACAAAAGCTTTCATTACAATACGCAACTCGAATATCTTCTAACAATAGTAACCCGGTGCGAAAAGTTGTTTTTCAACCAAATTACATTGATAAATTTGACAACAAACCAAACGAAATTAAACCATTTGGCCTGCGCGTTAAAAACGACTTAGAAATGCTTAATATTAACACCTCTACCGTTCTACAGAACTTTGATGAAAATGTCCCTCCTTGGACCTACAACATACCAAACGTTAACATTGATTTGTCAAACTTACGTAAATCTATTACCAGCCCAGAGGCATTTAAATCGGAATTCGTTAACATCTTAGAAAAATACAAAGATTGTACACATTTATTTACTGACGGCTCTAAAGATGGAAACAAAGTTGGTTGCGCCGCATATGGAAATTCTTTTGTTGCAAGAATGCGATTGCCTGACCAGGCATCCATATTTACAGCTGAAGTCAAAGCAATAGATCTTGCTTTATCATAGTGTGCTTTTTAATAGTTATTTTATCATTTTTTCAGATTCTCTATCTGTATTATTGGCCATAAAAAATCGTAATTCAGACAATATTCTTATTAAAAGTATCGAATTGAAATTGCATGAAATTTTAAAATCTAAAACAGTACACCTCTGCTGGATACCAAGCCATATTGGTATACAAGGAAATGAAAAAGTTGATATACTGGCCAAAGAATCTTTTAACCTTCAACCAGTAGATATCAAATTGCCAAGTAGTGACTTCAAATGTTCAATAAACACGTTAATTAAATCAAAATGGCAAACGTTGTGGAACAATGCAATTTTTAATAAATTACATAACATAAAGCCAACCCTTAATTCATCTTCGTCAATTATATATTCTAATCGCAGAGATCAAATAGTAATTTCGCGATGTAGAATTGGTCATACTAGATTAACACATTCATACCTTCTCAAAAGAGAAGAAGCACCTAAATGCATACCATGTGACGAGATTTCAATGTAAAACACGTTCTCCTTGACTGTCAGGATCTTAAATACATTCGTGACAAACATTTTAAAGTAAACTCACTTATAGATCTTTTTGAATCTGTACCATCATATGCTATACTTAACTTTTTGAAAGAAATAAATGTTTATAATAAGATATAGATTTTTACATCATTAATATAGTATGAATTATTAGTATCATTAATAGCTTTCGGCGCGATGTGACCTTTCTGTATTGGTGCGCCGTAAAACCCAAACAAACAAACAAACAAACGTATATACATAAATATGTGTATGTATACCTATATACAGTTGTACATATATACAAACCAATACATATATACCTACAATAATTATTGATGAGTATACCAATCTTTAAAATATGTTATGAACTATAATTCTGTGACATTATATATTGGACTAATCTACAAGCAGATATATATTTGTATATATATCATATATAGATACATAAAACAGGTTGCCATTACTTGCTGATACCTAACGCATTCACATACAATTGTATCATTATTTGGAATTTACTTAGTTGTATATAAATAAAAATGAATTATGGGCCGGAAGTCTTTTGTACAAATAAACAGTTATTTTTTTATTTTTCTAATCTCAATATTGATCAGTGTCTGTAGTTGTTATGAGACCATTAAAGTCTTAGAGTCCTTATTTCTAGACTAAAATTACACACGGACTGTAAAAAAAAAGCAAATATTTAATTGTAGCATTTTTTTAAATATAATTATATCACATGCATTTGTACTCCGTATACTTCATGCATTTCAAATTAACTTAAACCAACGGTAGAAATTTCAATTTCAATACAGTAACTGAAAACAACAGCTTTTATCACAAACTGTTTAAAATGAAGTTTAAAGATAAAAAAGTATACGATCGTTAAGGCAATGAGTGATGTTTCAAAATTTACGAACTAAAAACCAAACATCACTCATTGCCTAAACGAGCGTATATAAGGGGTGGGCCGATCTGATTTTTTAATAGTATTTTTTCTATTGCCATTTAGTGCATTAAGAACAAATTCGGTAAAAAATTAAAAACTATTTTTTTATTTCGGTTGGAACAGACCATTTTTTCAAAATGGCCGACAAAAAAGGATAAAAAATGACATTTGTCATTATTATAATAGTAATTTCTTAAAAAAGGTGTAGATTTATATGCATTTATTGATTTTACAAATACAAAGGGCATATTTGAAACATATTTTAGCTCTTTATTTTTAGTTCAAATGCGTCATTTAAGCAAAATACCCCCCAAATACTAGAAAATCGTCATTTTTTACAGAAAAATACCGTAATAGCAGAAAATTATGATTAGTCAAAATTTCAAAAATTGGAGAATCCTTGCTGCAGTTTCCAACTTACTCACCCCAACTAAACAGGGTATCTAGTCTTTACCATTTAAGGATTTTACCATTATGTTTCTAATATGCCCTTTGCATTTGCAAAATCAATAAATGCATATAAATCTACGCTTTGTTTAAAAAAAATTACTATTACAATGGCATATGTCATTTTTTTTCTTCTTTTTTGGCAGCCATTTTGAAAACATGGACTGTTCCAACCGGAATGCAATTCTTATTTTGAATTTCTGATCTTACTAGATTTAATCAATATGAACCTATTGGCAATAGAAGACATACTATTTACAATGATTTTTAAAAAAAAGTATATATTGTCCCACCCCTACGTATATCTGTTTACTTCAACAGTTTAAATAGCGTCTTAATATGTTCAATATTATTCGCAGCGGGAAGAATCCATTAAAAATTGGGTTTTAAATCCATCTAAAAACAAATGGCGGCATTTTATGCGATAATCGTAACTTATATTGACCCTGTTTTGTCAATCAATCAGAGCGCAGAAATCTGTTATAGGACCAATAACACGTATTGATACCTGATTTCGAGATTTCGGCCCAGTTTTCAATTTATTAAACAGATTTTGCAGTATTGTGCAGTCAGTGAATTTGGCACTTTACAGGGCAAATAACACATAGTTATTTATTAATGTTTTATAATATACTGATTAATATATACCCATAAATAAACACAGTCCCGAGAACAAATTAAAAAATCAATATTAATTAGTTTATCAACTAATGATTTAAACCATGATACATATAAACTGTAATTAGAGACTTTAGTCAGTTATCTTTCCCTGATAAAATATAAAGCAATCCAATTGGTAAGTAGGTCCTTACAGTTGGAATCCTCGGATTTTATCATTGTGGTCCTATGTACGGATAACAAAATATTGCATCTATTATCTTTCTTGCTAATGAAGTTACTTACAGAAGTGATAAAACTAAGATAGTTCTTTGTCCTAAAAATACTTAGCTTGAATTTCAAACGAATTAAGTGGTTTATAAAAAGTTTTTAGTAACCCAACTAATTGTACCAACCTATTTGAAGAGTATACAAGGAAAAACAACTGTCTTAGGTCCCTTATTATAATATAATTATGTGTAGTATGTATAATCAGTTTTTCTATGTTTTTTGTCCAAGAACTTGTGACACTGATAACTGTGGAGTTCCGTCATGTTATGAAAAAATAAATATTGAATTGTTTGTTTAGCATTGTCACTTGTATTGATTTACCTTATTCAAACTTGAAGTTAACAATCGTTATTAATTTAAACACACCTGGTGATTATTGATTCTTTCTTTTAGTTATTTCGTCTCTTTCAATGACGTTGTACTCAAAACCGCCATTCCCCCCCTCCTTTTCTGTGCTCTTCAATGGAACGACAAATATTTACTCGGTTTACAATTCATATTGAGTTGTTTTGAGTTGTTTTATTCGTAGATGAATAAGGTAAAGAAAGGTTCCATTTAAATGAAAGGCTTGAAGTTTTTATTTGAAGCAAAGATATTGAAATACAAAAAGAGTACATTGATGAATGCTTCAAGTAAATTCAAGTACATAAAACCTCTTTACCATATTTTCTATAGACATATTGTTATTTTGTTAAAATGTAAACATTAGTAAATTGTTTAAAATCTATTATTGGAGGAAGTTTCTATTTATATCTGTTGAAATTGTTAAGTTATTTGATATTTTATGAATAAATTGATTATTGTTTTGTCAACACTATATAGCTCATCTCATTTTCTCTAGGGATGGGTACCGCGATTAAAAAACATACCGTGGCAAATATAGAAAACGTTACGTTATTTCTAAAATTCAGGTGACCGCTAGCTTAGGTACTATGATACTTTCATTATAATATCAGAAAACTATTTAAAGCCCCTATATCAAAAGTAACACGTTTTTGATTGCAAAGAAAATATAGACATTTATCAATTTTAAACACCTCTAATGAACAAGATATTTTGAATAATGCTAATAATGTTTAGATATGTTTATGTTATTTATTGTATTTCAAAGTGAAAATAGGTCAAAACCGAAAGTAGAAATCGGTTGTCAATACTCGAAGCAATAGTTTTGATCACAGAATGCTAAGATAATGTCTTATTAGAGAAAATCTTACTTCGTATTACATAGTTAAGCTTTAAAACTATTTTGGATCAGGTATATTAAACATCACCGTATACATAAATATAGTGTGCTCTTATAAAAGTACCCCACTTTTTAAAGAATTTGACACTTTGTCAAAGTCAAATTTAGAAAGCAAAATGTTTTGAAATGTTTATTGTGTCTCTAATGCATGGTATTTTCTGATAAATTCATGTTCTTATAACAGTTTTCAAGTCTACTGTTAATGAATATATCTTCATATAGTGGCTTTAACTTCATTTAATTTAATTCAATTTGTATAATGTGTGTAGAAAGGGCAATGATTAATAATCTGTCAACTATTGATGTATTTCTTTTATGTAATGTATATTATTCGAATCAAATGAAATGAAAAGATTATGTTAAACCGTTACTAAAAGATATACCACGAAGAATAAAACCATTTTTAGAATGAGAAATTGTCGAGGTGTTCAGCTTTCAAGTTTTCATAATAAGGTAGATAGAGTATAGCCATCCTATATACAACGGCTAGTATCATTTACTATATTTGCTGTTATGATAATATGGCTGTTATATGCAGGGTCATTTTCATTAAAAGTATCGTAGAGCAATTTGTATTGTACAGGGATTTTGGATCTAGTTTCCCGAAAGGGGTACATATTCGGATCCCAACGGGGCTGGTTATTCCCTTCAGTGGCAATATGACAATAAGTTATTATGTATGTGGAGGAGTAGATGTATGCAAGTGATAGACTAGTGTCCAGTAAAGTTAGGTAAGATGTCGTGCTGATAGTTGTTTTATAAGAAAGTGGTCCTTAAGACAAGTGTAACTGTAATTTGTTTATGAATAATGTATTTCACATGCAGATAGAAGAGAAAAAATCATTTTAATTACTTGCGCAAAAATACTTTATAATAAATATGTTTAGCTCACGTGAGCTCTTTGATTTAAAAAGAAATGAAGAATATAGACTTGCGTTGATAGAAGAGAAAAAATCATTTTAATTACTTGCGCAAAAATACTTTATAATAAATATGTTTAGCTCACGTGAGCTCTTTGATTTAAAAAGAAATGAAGAATATAGACTTGCGTTGATTTCAACTCATATAGATATGAGTTAACAGTGAACTTAGAACCGCAATACATAAATTTTAAAGAAAACAAACGGGAGTTCTACTTTTACCGACCACCATGGTGCCGTGCATCTTCAGATAGTTGCCACTGAGCAAACATCTAATCTAGAATGTATGCTGTACTTCGTATTTGGACTATAGCTTGTTCCTGGCTGTGATCAGTCTAATGTCGATTATTTTCCGAATAATGTAATGTTGCAGATTTTAGGTTACATATACCACTAAGTAAAATCCTTCTTTGCCGTATATAAAAAGTCTCATTTTCAATGTCAAATTACAGTATGACCTAGGGGTGTATCGCGCCCAAAATGTATCGAGTTATGCGTTTTCCCACAATTAGGGCTCAAAGATTTACGTTACCAAAAAAATCAGACTGAATGGTAAACTCCATGTATCATTTTGAAGGTCTTCTTAAGGACTATGTAATTTACGAATGTCCGTCATGACTTTAAAATAGGTGTGGTTGCAATAATTAAAATTTACAAAAACTTTTCATAAATTTCAGTTTTCATTTTAATCCTAATGAAATTAATGAAAAGTACGTTTAATAGAAAAAATATATAAAAAGTGGTTTAGTAATATTTATTTTTTATGAAAACAGTGAGTTTAAACATGTAAACTTTTGTGCAAGTTTACATGAAGTACAGTGAAAACAGTTAAAATAAAATCTTCCTATCAGATTGTGTACACCCCCGTACAGATGCACTAAGAGTTAAAAATACAAATTAATTTATACATTGTCTGAAATCAGTATAATAAAATATCTCTATAGACTAAAATTCATAATTTCCAACATGTCTAATTTTACACAAAATACAACTTTACACAAAAGAAGTAGTACAAACAAAAAGTACGGTGTCCAATAATGGACACAGGTAATGAAAAGTACACACTTAAAATAGGTATAATTCACTAATGACCTGTTAGCGGAAAACGTTTCAGGCAAACAGCTAACGGTGTAAGTATATAGTACGCGAGTATGAAACAACCTGAAACAAAATAGTTCTAGTATATTTTGGAAATTAGTAACTGACATTACAACGAAGTCGGCGGTGTTACTCCCGTTGATTTAAATCAATAAATTTACAAAAAAGTAAACAAGAAAACAATTCCTCCTCTCCGAATTCTTCTAATAAATTGTAGTAAAGATTCTCTTGTCCGCTATCTTTAAACGTTCGCGCTTCAACGGACCGTTCAATTAACCGTTCATAACGGTAACGGTGATTGGCTAACGTTAAATGCTTACTGAACGCAGGGCTGATAAAGAACTGGGACTGTTTCATAAGAATCTTACGTAAGATAGCGAAATTTCCGAAATTAGTTACTTTCTATTTGCTTTATTTCCTTGGTTCTTTATTTTTTATATCCAGCTATTTACATTGTATCGAATAATAATATATTTATATTATACATTCGGCTTCAAATGCAGCGGCTGATTAGAAACCAAACTAGGATACAATCGAACGAATGTGTCAAAATTACATGCATTCCATTTCAATTCTCTTTCTTATATAATGCATGTGCTTAGAATCATTTCTATAAGACACTATCGAGACAGTTAATGTATGACATCAAAGTAATAAATAAGCACAAACTCAGGCAAAAATGCATATTCTATTTTATATACATTTGGCTTCGTGCTGCACAGAGATTTCGAGTGGTACGTTTCCATGATTGCAAGAAATAAAAAAAATAAAGTGAATAAAAAAAGAATAAAGGATACTAAACAGGATTTGAACCCGGGGTAGCAAAACCAATGTCTATCAATCTAAGTGTCTTACTGCCACGACTATTGAGTCACTTAAATCAAACTTGAATAATTATGATAAAGGCAGTAATCAGTTGGTTGGTTGATAAGCTGTGTTACCTTTTTGTAGGAATATTCCAAAAATCTGTAAATACAAAAGTGCAGTCACGGCTCACCGGATAAAATCGGACTATAATAACTACATAAAAACATTCTTAAGACATTTCATCGAAATCTTTAGATAGAAGTTCAGTTCGCGTATGTACACACATTTTTGTGATTAGCCCCTGACTTCCGCAAAGATGTGTAATGAATAAGTTTTTAATACACACAAAATGGACGCCTAAATTTTGATTATTGTTTGTTCATATATGTAAACTCAGTCACAGATATAGAAAATGTAAGCCTCAGTGCATCTAGAGTAATATTAGTGCATTCAATATTTGCATATGTATTATGAAATTGTCCGCTAGAATAAAAGGAAACTGGCACAGAAAATAACGTATTTATTTCTGTATTCACAGGTGATGTGAAGTACCTACGATAATATTGTCTGGTCCAAAATATTTAAATAATTAAACATTGTGGTATTTTTAGCACTGCATTTACCCATACCAATCTTTTAAGGGCCGGTACTTAAAGGTACCTTTCTGTAATTTCAACTTTTACATAGTCCTTAAGATTAACCTCACTCTATCTGCATTTACAACATATTTACATAAAATATATGAAATTTTATTTTAATACTGATGATTATTCAGCTTTTATTTACGTAACGGTACAAAATGTACGCTAATGGTGCTGAAACTTTTTATAAGGGCTTAGTCACAAAACATTTCAACATAACATGCCTTATTTTCATTAAACCCTATGTAACTAAAAATATGCTACATGCACACTCAAAACGAGGATGAACTAAACGAATTTGAAAACATGTCTCTACTATAATAGAAATATAAAGACATTATTGAAATTAAAGTTTCAAATGATATAATACTAGACAGATAGGTATGCTTTTTATACGAAATACAATTTTTAAAAATTGTAAGGGAATTTATTAGAATTCTTTATATTCAACTTAACACCATAAATGAAACATTTGTGGTTAATAAAGTCCACTGTTACCACTTTACCATCTGGAATGGAATCTATACCAGAGTAAAGTAATTGCTCAACGTCGTCTCCGGTCTGTTTTAATTTTATTATTGTTTTTTTTATAATTGGATTCTAACATCGTATTCATATTCATGTCATATATACGACGTCCAGCTCTTCCTACTATAGGCTTACTGGACACTTTTCTATCACCAGTACTAACGTATCATACCACGAGGCCGACAACTCATGTATAGGGTATGACCTAACGCGCCCTGGCTCGAACCTGCAATCTCCGGATTCGACGTTATGCTAACACTGCTCTGTTTGCTTTAAGTTCAATCGGTAAATGAGTGTGTAGTTCTAGTCTTGCTGTTAAATGCTCTGTCATTAGCTTTCTATCTGCCCGGCAGGCTCAGTTGGTAGCACGCAAGTCTACTGATCGAGGGGTTGTTGGTTCGATTCCCGGGCAAAACATTCGTTGAGCTTGGTCTTAATTATTTCTACGGCCACAGCTCCTAACAGCTTAATCCAGGAATTTAGCCTTTTAAGGAATAGTGAGTAGGTTGACTGACCGCCGTTATATGACCTATACAAAAAGTTGCTACCGCGCTAAAACCAACAAAGCAACAATCGAAAGTCCCTAAAGGAATCAAACCAGAGACTCATCGACCTCTTATACAGTGCATTAACACCAAGCTGGTCATGAAATTTTAAAACGGCACCAACTTTTCTGTATCGCAAAATCATCGTAAGAATTTTGATATTATGCAATCTGATTAAAAACCTGATCTAGATTTTTCCGCTCGCCTACTCGCTGATTAAGAAATGGCCTTTTCCAAACGAGGGTCACGTTCACAATTAATAGCATTTTGATTTCGTTATTTTTATTTTTAGACCTAGGTAAGCTAATTTGACGGTGGTGTTATCCACTGGCTGTTTTTGGACAGCTCGTTACAAATTGCATGACGTAGACAATGTTAACAAGTTACGTATCATAACAATTTTCGTTATTAATATTATGATGAGAAAAGGTCACCTGAACGTGACCCTCGTTTGGAAAAGGCCATTTCTTAATCAGCGAGTAGGCGAGCGGAAAAATCTAGATCAGGTTTTTAATCAGATTGCATAATATCAAAATTCTTACGATGATTTTGCGATACAGAAAAGTTGGTGCCGTTTTAAAATTTCATGATCAGCTTGGTGTTAATGCACTGTATAAGAGGTCGATGAGTCTCTGGTTTGATTCCTTTAGGGACTTTCGATTGTTGCTTTGTTGGTTACCATGGAGGGTCACGTTTGTGACGCTAAGGTCATTTCGACGTGACCCTCCATGGTAACCTTGGAGATCCTGTACGACAGCGCTCTACAGGATATACATGTATGTTTACAACAATTGAGTTATTCTATGAGTGATTTTTGAACAGTCTGACTGTTGGTCCCAGATAGAGCGAGCGCAACAGTTCAAAACACCAAACGGATAATTGTTTGACATTTTCCAAATCACACATGGAATAACTCATTTTATTACCTAATCACTTTTTAAACAAACGTTTTTTTCCAGACAAAAAATATATTGTAAAGCTTAAATTCCCCGCAGCAAGTAAATATCATTACATTTTTTTTGGCTAATTTTCATGCTCACGCACGTTCTTCGACTATTACTCTGGTCATGGGGCAACTGATATATATTTATTAATCTCCCTGGGACGTCTTTTAACTACATTTATTAGTGCAGCCGAAAAATTGGCGCAACGGAATAATACCACCCTCGCAGGTACCCATTTACACCTGAGCGAAGTGAAGGAAATCAGCAATGCCCCTAATCTGATTCGAACCCAGAACCTCTCGATCCCTAAGAACGCGTCCTACCACTGGACTACCACTACCACTAGACCCATCGGTACTTCCCCACTAGATCAGTACAGTAGCAGTTGAGTAGCACGCGAAATCAGTCGCTTCTATTGACCAGTCAACAGTTCGCGAATAGAGATACTTTTCAGATATCCAGTGTAAAAATATTAAATTACATGTATTTAAGGAATCCGGTTATAAAAATCAATTAATCAAATAAACTGCAGGGCAATATAATTGCCCATTGTTGATGTAACCGTAGACTATATTGACTAGTTGTAAAGTTCTATTTATCAGTTTATCATACAGAACAAATATGGACACAATACAATACCTAGGCCTTTATAAGTAATCAATATATTTCTATTCAGCTTTGGTTGTGCAAAACACATTCTGTTTGTACAAATAAAGTAACACTGTTCACAATGAGGCCAATTTATAGAAAATATTTGTTTAACATTGTCTGTATTGCACGAATTATTATGTTATCTATATTGTATAATCGATTTTCGCTCCAATCAATGATTTGTAATAATGTAGGACAGTTGTCAGTCACTGACGACAGTATGCGCTTGGTAGTTGGTTAACAGTTCAATCCAGAGATTTAGCCTTTCCGGTAGGAGTGAGTTGGTTGACTGACCGCCTTTACATGACCTATGCAATGTGTTGCTACGGCGGTAACCCCAAAAGTGTAATCTATGAATCCGCAAGAAGTTCGTTTGAAAACGAATATGAACAATGATTAAAGTTCATATAAATTAAACGAAATTGATTTAATTCTCAATACAGTCTCTCCACAGCAGTCCTTTACTTTAATGATTGAAACAGAAACATCCACATTATTATCAAACTTTGTATATCGGCTTTCTTTAAACTAATTATGATTTACTGCGCATATGAACAAAAATATACTTTGTAGGTCGGCTTTCTTGAAACTAATTATGATTTACTGCGCATAACAACAAAATATACTTTGTAGGTCGGCTTTATTTAAACTAATCATGATTTATTACGCATATTAACAAAAAAATACTTTGTAGGTCGGTTTTATTTAAACTAATCAAGCTTTACTACGCATATCAACAAGAATATACTTTGTAGGTCGGCTTTATTAAAACTAATCATGATTTACTACGCATAACAACAAAAATATACTTTGTAGGTCGGCTTTATTTAAACTAATCATGCTTTACTACGCATATCAACAAAAATATACTTTGTAGGTCGGCTTTATTTAAACTAATCATGATTTACTGCGCATATCAACAAAAATATACTTTGTAGGTCGGTTTTCTTTAAACTAATCATGCTATACACTTACCAAAATTTCTAATCGGTCACCAAGAAATTTCTTATTTCCAAATAACTGAAATATACTAAGGGCTATTATGGCAATATTTATTGAAGCAAAATGTATCAAGTAAATTCTGTACTTTATTATATTATCAAATTTCAAAAATTAGAATTCGCAAACAGAGGTCATGCACATTATCAAAATTTTAATTTTAGAACAGATTTTTAATATTTGTTCTGAAATTCTTCACTTAATGACTGTTTAAAAAGATATGTCGTTAAGACACTCGTATAAAGTCATAATTATTGAGAATTTGATAATATGATTATATAAAAATATGTAACCGATTAGAAATTTTGGTGAGCGTATAGCATGGTCTGTTTAAAGAAAGCCGAGCTACAAAGTATAATTTTAGTTTATATGTACACTATAATAACGTTTCTACACATATTTTACTGTCCGAAATATCAATGACATCGAAATCACAACCATCCATCACTTAGAGACCAAGTGCGTCTAGCCTAAAACCCAAGCATTTTTACAGTTGTACCTTAAAGCAAAAAAAACTGTTATGTGTTTCTCACAGCTGCAAGTGTACATGTACTTAGTTACGATGCAATAGAAACCAAACATTCTATTTTCAGAAAATACTCTATGTCAATAAATATTTAAAATGTAGTTTCGGTTTCAGATCGTAGCCAGAGGCGGCACAAGACGGGTTACGTTAAATATGTTTTATTCATTTGGGACACCTCGATCATTAATTGAATGAATATTCGTGGGAGCATACATGGGGGAGGGTCCACAAATAATCTTAGGGTTTAACTAAATACGCGAGGCTAAGCATATTCATATTTATGTATAAAAACGAGACATTCATTACCGCCTTAATGAACGAGATTAGTTAACATCAACACTCAGTTAAAGTACTTTGTTTTGGCATGTGACGCAAAAGTTCCAAAATGGGGTCTTAATATGTCCAAGAATATTTTTAAATAGCCGATAAGTTCCGAATAATATTTCTGTCGAAAAGTTCGATGGATCAAAACAACAATGACAGATGCATATGAATAAAAATGACAAAGGGGATCTGGCTAAATGTTCTTGCAGCTTAGTTCCGGTCATTCTCCGACAGATTTTATAAAATAAACTTGTCTTTGACTGTATTGTGGTTCGGTGAAATTAACATAATTACAATGATTAAATCAAAGTTAATCGGGAACTTTATTTCACAGAATTTCCTTTTACTAAATTTAAACGTGTATGATTTAAACAAAATGTCATTTAACAAATTCAAATAATAATGATTTCACACAGCATGCTTTTGTTTTCCGGGGGGTGTCAAATCCCCTACAAAGTCCGCTACTGATTCAATTACTTGCAAAAATACTTAGCTGGTGCTATTTTTGATTTGCTGACTTTACAATTATTGACTTGGAGTTGTCAAAAATCTTTCTTTTTAATATAATTATAGGCACGGCGTATTGATGGAAAAGACATGCAATATTTGCTTACAAATAAAATTGTGAGGAGAAATACAAGTAATAGACCCTGCACGACTGGCAATTGGGAATACACTCAGCAGACATTCAGGCTAAGAGACCTACCTTAAATTTACCCTGACCTTCAAATGAATGTTTTTTAATGAAAGACATAATGTTTCTTGCCTATATCTGTATCTATTTATGTGTTGTTGTTCTTTTCTGCTTAAATAACATTTGGTCACAACGGTGTCTGGGTACTACTTGTACATTCTGAATCTACCATTTCGTACCATTCTCATACTCAAGACAGAGGCTATCAAGCTTGTCGATACTTGCTTCTGATTCCTGATAGCCTCTTGGACCTTGGTACGAGAATTCTTCATACATGTAGGTTCTAATACTTCATAATTGATAATTTAATACAACCTTGTTTAAAGCAGGTTTTGATATAGAATATATGTTAAAAGTGAAAGGTCTCTTCAGCCTACTACTTAATGTTAAACATACAAATTTCTCTCTAAATGTACTTTAGTAGAACCTCAGTCATATAGTCTCATAGTCCAATGACCCCGGGATCTCAGAAAAGGGCACATCCTTAACTGGAGGGCTAACCAAAGCAAAGATTTTAAGAATCTAGGTACAGCCGTGGTTGAGTTATCACCGGCACAAGGTTTCCCATATGAACTTCCAGTGACCTTGACCCTTGGGCCTCAGAACCAAAGTGACACCCTTGACACAAAGAGTATCAATACATAAAGTTTGGTGAACCTGGTTAAAGTGGTTGTTAAACAAGATTTTTCCTCATGATTTCCTTACGACCTTAACCTTTAACCCAAGGGCCTCAAAACCAAAGGGGCATATGCTAGACTTTTAGTTTACCCTTACATAAAATTTGGTAAACCTAGGTACAGTCATTATTGAGTTATTGTCCAGACAATGTTTAATATAAATAAAGTCTCAGTGACTTTGACCTTTGACCCTGGGGTCTCAAAAACAAAAAAGAACATCCTCTACCAAAGATCTATCAACACATAAAATTGAATTTAAGAAAATGGTTGCTGAGTTATCATCCGGACAAGGTTTGTCCAGATGATGTCCCGTGACATTGACCTTTGACCCAAGGGCCTCAAAACCAAAGGCACATCGTTGACACATGGACTATTATGACATAAAATTTGGCGAACATAGGAACAATGGTTGTTGAGTTATTGTCCAAACAAAGTTTTCATATAAATTAGTCCCAGTGACCTTGACCTTTGACCCTTGTGTCTCAATATCAATAGGGTACATCCTCTACTTAAGGAGTACATAAAATTTGGTAAACCTAGGTTTAGTTGTTGTTGAGTTATTGTTCGGACAAATGTTTTTTTCAATATGAAGCCCCTGTGACCTTGGCATTTGACCCAGGGGCCCCAAAACCACTAGGAAACATCCTTGGCACATGGGTTTCTCTCACATAATATTTTGTGTACCTAGGTACAGTCGTTTTGAGTTATCGTCTGGACAAGGTTTCATATTTTAAGTCCCAGTGACCTTGACCTTTGACCCTGTGGTCTCAAAATCAATAGGAAACCTCCTCTATCTAAGGGCTATCCACACTAAATGTTTAGGACCATATATACATCCTTTCTTGAGTTATCATCCGGACAAGTAATTGTCCACGAACATACAAACGGACAACGTCATAACATAATACGTCCGTTTTTTCAAAACGGGCGTATAAAAAGCATCACCTTATCAAGTTGTGTATTTGAATCCCTTTGTGATTTAAAAGAAAGCATTCATTTATTATCCTCATTTCTGGCAGTCACCCTGAACACACCAATGGAAATCGACGGTGAAGATATTTATACCAAGATAGGTTAAAAACATTTGAATTGTGGTCTTTTCATTTTCAACCAGATAAGTTTTAGTTAGCATCAGCTAGATTTTATTATACTGGTAAAAATGATACAGTGGAGTGTCATTTCTGTGCTTTAAAATTATACAATTGGAAAACAAGATGACCCAATAAAAGAACACAAAATAAATTCATCAACTTGTTTATTTTTAAAAATTTTAGACAGTCAAAAAGCGATTCGTCTTCTGCGCAATCATCTTGGAATCTCTTGAAGTCACCAGATTTTCAAAATGGCGTCATTCATCGTGGCGGGTTGGATCAGGGTGACTGAAAATTCAAAATTGTCCATGGACTGTTACAAATATTGTTATAAAAAGGAGGTGATAGAATAAACATAAACTCATTCTCTCGTTAACAATAATTGAAGTTAGTTATGAACAGCACTATGAATATGAACGATGAACGTTGAACGTTGTCGTTCTATGACAACAGACTGTAATGAAATGGAGTTTCTTTTAGTCAAACTTGATGGAATATAATTTTCGCAACCACCAAAAGATCATGCAACACCGCCTTCAACGTCTGTATTGTTGATGGGTTCTTACTTTGATTTCATGTTTGCAACAGCTCTTTGTAAGATTCAAAGATTAATAGTAAGGAAATATTACAACAGATGCCGCATAGGTCACCAATCCCAAATAGAACACGATTGTATGATGTCTCTGGAAGTGAGTGATGATGAACACCAAATTGAGTTTTACTTCGATGACATGCTTAAAAAAAGTAAATGAGAAGAATATTATTCAATCTTGGATGGATGTAATGGTTGTATCAAACATTTAGCCCGAAATTGTTAATCTTCACAAACAGGTTATAGCTAGCCAAGACTTTCTTCAAGTCATGAAAACAAACCAATGAAAAGAAAATTTGTATAAAATGATGCTAACCATCAATCGAATAGAATAATGTGCATTCACATGAAACTGTGTCAAATTAAAAACATTGTATTCTACAGTATTATGTTGTTTTATTGTACTTACTTATATTTCTTACTTTGTATTCATTACTGTCAGTTGTTGAAATGAGCTTTGAAATAGCGTAGAGGAAAATATGGCCATGATGATCAAAAAAAATGATTCTAGCATTGAAAAAGGATTACCATTACGTTTCAATAAACATCTATCATACGTAAAATGGATTGGAACATTACTTGTTTTTATCATAAATGTTACTCCAATCTATTTCACAATAAATCATAAATTATGTGATTCTGTGGAGGATATAAATCCAAATGTTAGAGACTCGGCTTGTTCCAATATAAAACAATTTCCATTGAACAACAACCTTTTATGTGGTAACTTTTTCTCGTCTCTCCTCTTTTTCCATCTCTCTTTCTCTTTTAAAAGCATGTATATTTAATGAAGGCTTAGTAATTATAGTTTGTTGAACAGGCCAGTTTTTTGGGTATAAAATGATATTATCAATCCGCTGTTTGCAGAAAAATTAAGAACTTATATATCAATACAGTAATTCGTTGGATCCCTACTATATTTGACCATAATTAGCTTTGATTTGGCATTAACCCCCCCAAAAAAAAGTGTGTATTTCAGTCATGCTTTATCAAAAACTCCAACACCGTTACAGCCTTGTCTACACCGTTACAAACAGTTTAAAATGATGTTGGATAAAGGAAATTATATCGAAATACGAAACACTGTAAAGAATTTGAACAAATTTAAATGAAAAATATCGTTTACAGTGGTATAAAACTGTCAAAAGGTATATAATGACCTCCACCGTTACGAAATCATCAACACCATTACATAAATTGCGTAACGGTGTTGGTATTAAGGTATTTATTAATGAATACACAAGCATGCTTACGTCGCTAAAACATATTACATTAGCATATTATCTACAGCTCTTAGGCAGTCCATAATTTAAAGTAATTTTGTTTTTGGAAATAGAAAATTTGTTTTAAAATGCATGAACGGTGTTGAAACATAAAAAATGTACGTTTAATTTTACTTACTTAAATGGATTTTTCAATTTTTTGCGCAAATCAACCTTTGCCCTAAGATGCAAGGTCAAAAGAAAGTTTATTCGGTGGTACCAGAATTTGATTTGAGTATCTGTGTTTATTTGTACATTGTAAAATGATCGCAACGGTGTGGACATTATTTTTTCTAGACAAGTCATTAAGTGACGATTTTTAATACTAATATATATAGTATCTCTAAAAAATCTTATCACAGATAAATTAATGAATTACTTACCTAAAACGTGCAAAAGCTTCTTTTTGTTGGAAGCCACACAATTACGACAGATATTTAACAGAACACTAGATGGGAGCCCGTGCAAGCACGGGCTTTAGGTAATGACAATAAAGGGAAATAACCACTGCGGGGAGTTTGGTCTATTTTTAGTTTTATCTAGAACTATTTTAGACACAAAAACCCCACTATTTTTGTTGATTTTTGGCAGTTTTTGCAAATATCAAGAGACTTTGTCAAAAAAGAATTGTCAACTTGATATGCCGGTATATAGGTGCTCCAGTGCCAAACAAAAGATTTATTCAAAGCTGCGCAGTTTCTTCCACAAAACAGGAAACTCGCAAATTTAATAATATAGATATTCAGGAGTATTGACTTTAACGTTTATCAACAAATGGTCAAACACTCAGGATGCCAATGCATTACAAAAACAAGTGAGATATGTGTACAAAACACCTCAATTACAAGTTGCCGGATTAAATGACCAGGCTAATATGATCCCATGTCGATTGAAAATGTTTCAAAGTATAATGATGGAGTGAAGTATTAACTCATTGTCATAGATATAATTTCACTTTTTTATGTTTGTTCACCCACTTTCGAACAATAAGAGTCATCAGTATTATCAGGATAAAAGATGTATTGAAACATCGAACATTTACTAAAATAAGAACAGATAGAGGGTCTGAATTTATCAATCAGGACATTAAAAAGTTTATGAATAAACAGAAGATTTACTTTTAAACACACATACTAAAGCAGATTATGCAGAAAGAGTCATTCGGACAATCAGAGGTATCATGTTTCGAATGTTAAGACATCAACGCAATTACAGATAATACTGATCAATTACAAGATCTAGTTAATAACTATAACGACAATTAAACATCGCAGTTTAGGTGGTTTGTCTCCAAATAATATCCTGAAAAATAATGAAACAATTTTTTGAGTAAATTATACTTGAAACCCAAACGTTTCCCCAAAACATCACCTAAATTTAAATTCAAAATCGGTAATTTTGATTCGATTAAGTTATATTAGACACCTATTTAGAAGAGCATACCAACAACAATATACCACAGAAGTATTTAAAATCAAAAGGAGAGTGTTTAAACAAGGTATACCAATGTATAAAATCATCGATTTCAAACCCAAGTTAATTAAAGGATATGTGAAAGAACAAGAACTGATTCTAGTTGATAAAATGAAGACATTCTGTGTTATGTAAAAAAACGAAAAGTTAAGAATAAATTGCAGTATATTGTTCGTTGAGAGGGATTCCCAAAACGATTTGACAGCTGGATTGATGCAGATCAAGTTCAAGAAAAATAATGGATTTTTATACGTTGGTAAGAGTTGGTGAAATCAATGGTATTTTTACAGAGAACAAACACAACCATTTTAAAATACAACTTAAACAAGCTTTACAATTCAATGGGTTTGAAAAGTTGCTTTGTGTGAAATAAGTTTACAAATAGATTCCAAAGCTAAAAAAAGATTAAGACAATGCACTGTTTTTACTTCAACATATACAAAGGAAGTTTAGTGAATGGAAATTAACATTCAATGCTGAGAAGAATAGAAAAAAATACAAAAAGTAAAATTTAAATCAACATTAGGTGTATTTGCAGCTGATCAATTACACACAGAGTTAAAATTCCCATGTGATTGTATCGCAAATGCTGACAAACACTTAATACAAGGGAGACATTGGTTTTGCATTTTACTTCCCTAAGTCAACACAACCCTTTGTTCCATTTGCTGCAAACCATAGTTTTTGCTATCAATATCTAAAAAAGATACAATGTTACGTACAAAAATGTCATTGTGCATGTATAAACTCACATCAATTCAAATACATTCCGTTGTTAAATGAGTCATGTGATGAAGAGACATGACGAACTTGTTCAGGGAGAGTGGATTTGATTGGCTGGCTACTTGCTAAAACCATATAGCGCTGTTTGTATAACCTGTTTCGCTAACATGTTTTGATTGGATATAATTATGACATGTTGCGCCAGGGTTTAGGTCGAAAATTTTAGTAACTTGCGGATACGACATTGAGGAAGACGTTGCAGTGAACTTTAAGGTAACCTTTATATGTTTATGTATACGATAGTTTAAAGTTAAAGTTGTATATAAAATACGATACAAGAAGTTGTTTTAACTTGAATTATTTATATTAAGGGAGTTACAATATAGTTCAATTTTTATTTTAATGTTTTCTTCCTGCTACCACAAATAATCTACGTATTTTTTATTGTTTAGTCTTATCTACTTTATTATTTAAATATTATTAACAAAACAGAAAAAACAAGGACATGTTTTACCTGTTTCATCAATCAAGTTATATGTGTTTTATAATATATATTTCTATGTACTAAATTTTGAACTTTAAAATGAAATTTTTCCAAAAGCCATACTTTGGATGTAACCAATATGACTTAAATCATTTGATATAGTATGTAAAGGTTTAAAATCGTATTATATTTTTGAAATATATAAAAAACTGTCGCAGGATAGTAACATATATTCAATTAACATGTATAATTGTGAGGATTACGATATTTATAGCTCATTGATTGTGTGATTGTGTACATAGTTTTATCAGGGGAAATAAATCGTCCATTATACATTATATTTAATACAGAGTTCATGTTCTAACAGGTGCTTGATGACGTAGCTATAATTATCGTCGGTACCTGGCCGACGATAAGAACAATTATCAAGTTTGAGCGTTTTTGCGTCGTCACCGGTTGCCTTAAGCCAATCAGAACGATGCATTTGAGGTCACGTGATAAAAAAATGACGTCCAGTAGTCAAAATAGGGGTGCGTGTATGGACTCGTCTTCGCCGTATATTATCCGGTTACCTGTTTGAATTACCAGCAAATATCATTATCAATATATGAACGCGTACCAGTTTCAAGCAATTTTCAATTTAAAAAACAACAACATGCATAACTGATTGTAACATGTTCATTTCTTTGAAAAAACTCGCAATTGTTAAAAAAAGCAAACCTATCTTCCCTACTTCCGAGCGAGTTTATTTTCTCAGATAAGCATGGGGCAGCCATTGAAAAATTACATCAAAATCTTGATTTTCATAAATAAACTAACTGAAGTCATTTTGTCATTCCTTAAACACGTAATTTAATCGAAAATCTATGTTATTATATTGGTTACAGTTGTTTGTAATCGATCAGATTTTCTTGTTAAACCAAATCAATGAAGTGGTAATATATTCGGAGAAAATATGGTGGTTTTGACTAAACAGGAATTTCGGATAGACTAAGTCAATCAAGTTAAGACTAAAACACGATCGTCTTCTTTGAAATCATACAGCTGGATCAGAGACATGGCTATATACAAAATGCACGAAGCTTTAGGTTTGTGAATTTTTAATTAAATGTAATTCGTGCCGAGTTTCTGTAAACATTGTATTCATTTTGTTTAGCATATACAAATTATCTTTAAAAGGAGTTTCTCCAAGAAATTTATATTTTCTCTTCTAAACTTTGGTTTAAACTAAAACATGTGCTTTCGACGGCTTTCGCGGTCTATCTATACAGATTTAAAGACGTACCTAATAAAATCTTTAAACCTGAATCCTTTCAAGACAAAAAAGTTATGAATCATTTAATACCTTGCGAAGTTATTAATGTTTTTTCAGCAATACCAATGTACATTTTTATTTTTGCCGCGTGTATTGCTAATATACGCTTGAAAATTTAGTGGTGTGTAGCCTGCCTTAACGTCCGCTGCACTTATGTCCGCTACTTATTGTCTGCGAGCTTGATTTCAGTAAAAATTACATTTACTTGTTACGGAAAAAACTTCCCACAGCGGTTATTTCCCTTTATCATGTTAAAGTAGCAACGTGTGACGTAACCGTTGTGAGAAGTTTGGTTACGGAAGACTTTTGTTGCGCGGTACTCGGAAGGATTTAATACTTATCTCAATTCCGAAAAGATGCGCCTAATTACAAAATAGAAAGCTATTCCGAACAGAAATTATAATTTTATAAGAAAGAAACAGTTAACAAGCCAGCAAAATATAAAAACTTAGAAATGTAAGGTTCAAAAAACATTTTTTCCACGTGAACATATTTACTCGGACACGAGAAAACATAATCCATTCGAACAAATAAAAAAACTGACGAGTGTTTCAAGTGTGTCGAAAAGATTCGCGGAATTGTGTTACTATAAAACGCAGATATTTCGTGTGTTGGTAAAAATATTGTTTATATGGTTTGGAAAAAGATGCTTTTCTATGTAACTTTCAACGGATATGGGTTGTGCAATGATTGCATGAAAAAGCCAATTAAATGTCGGCAGTAGAAATCGCAAGGATTTATGCCACGTGACTTTTGCCCATTGCTACAAAAAACTTCGCATCACAATATCACGACGTTGAGTAGCCGTGAAATCAGACCATAACTGATAATGATCATTTTATGTATTGTACATTTACATAGGTGTTTATATCTAATTTTCAGACTTAATTGGTTTAATAAGCGGTTGATATACATTTTTAAAGAATTTTAATGACTCACTTATATAGATCACAGACTTAAGCAGTACTTTGATGTTATTAATTGTTTAGGGACCTTTTATGCTTTGCATCAATATTTTCTTGTAAATAAATATAATCATCGTTCGATTAGCTCTTGAAATATGGGACAGAACATGTTCTTGAATCGAATAATCTGGTTTGCTTATCAATAAATATAGTTTCTTGCCAAATGGACAGGTGAATTGTGAAGTCTACCAAAGTAATGCGTTTGTACTTGCGCGGTCGGAACATGGCTAAATTGTTAAATTCCAGGCATTTTATAAATAGACATTCGACGAAATAAAACCTTGACACATATATTGCTTGAATGCTTTACTAAAGGAGATTTCATACATGGCTAAACGACGATTTCAAGCATTTTTGAAATGCTAATACTAGTTAGCCTACTGTATTTACCCTTACATCTCTTATAGAGGATACAAGAAAAATTGGTGCAAATCAAAGAACTGAAAACGCTGTGGGAAAGATTTTTGAAAGCGTGTAGGTACCATGTCTAATATATAATTTTATTAGAGGCGCATGGTATTACCAGTAAACCGGTAACCGTGTTTTTTTTATCTCGCGGTACGATACCGCGGTAATTTCGGAAATACCGGTATTACAGTACCCCTGAACGAGTAGTACCCGTGATTAAGGTTTCACATGTTATATATGTCAGGGTTGGCAAAATCAACGGTTGTCCGAGTCGTACATTAAGTTATTTTTTAATTTTGACAAGTCCGTGTACAAGTTCTGCTTTAGTTAGTTAAAATAGGTTCATCACTGCATAACGCTGTGGAAGTTATATATATACTTGCAATCCCATGTAAAGTAGCAATCGCCATGCAGAGTTGTCTTGTATTCTGCTAGAAAGAAACGTTGACTAATATACGACAGTCGTCATTTTCTGTTATAAGTTGATAGTAAATTTTAGTTAGTATATATGAATAAAATATGTCGATTTAATTCTTGATTTCGAGATCGGTTCTAAAGGCAGTGGAACGCATTTTGTGTATGCATGGGTTTCTTCCACGATTGTTTTATTCATTTTCTTTTTTTCCACAAAAATGCCGTATTTATTCCCCGATTAATCCTAGTAAGTTTTAGCACTTTTGACCCCTTTTGAATGCCTCGAAATAACAACACGTATGGCGTCATGACACAATTAATAGACAGACTGATTGGTTTAAAATTGGTTTGTTAATTTCAACTTGGATTGGAAATATCATCAAATTTTCAATGAATTTGAGCAAAAAACATAAACAAAATCAATGGTGATTAAGTTGGTATAGTTATAACCTTTAAATTAGGGCTTTTGTGTTTTTAAATGTAAATTAATGATCTTTTTAAAAGAGTATTTTAATTATACTGTGGTAGACCGTGGTATATACCGTATTATTTAGTAAAAACCACGGTTTTCCATGGTTAAAATTTCCTTGCGGTACCCAGCCTCAAATTTTATAATTGAGTTTGTTTGTTTGGTTTTGGTTTAACGCCGTTGCACACATTTTATAGGTTATATGACGGCGGTCAGTCAACCTGCTCACTCCTCCTGGAAAGGCTAAATGTCAGGTCTACTTAGCGCATACCCTCGTCAGTGAATGACAACTGCCTATCATTATTAAAATCATTTGTAGGAGAAAGAACGGCCGTAGAAAAAATTTCATGACAAAGCTCCACAAAAGTATGCTCCGCCCAAGAATCGAACCCAAGGCCCCTCGATCAGAACTAAATACTATCAAAAATCTTGCCAAGTTAAAGATATTGAAAATAAAATAAACAACATAATTATGTCTTTTCTTAAGATACGTATATTTACTATTTAAACTTATCTTATAAAAATAAACATTTAAAAACTTAATACTTTTTAAACCTTTCCAACAGTCAATTTTGTGTTTTCATCAGGGGAAATAAATCGTTCACTGTACGTTATATTTGATACAGAGTTCATGTTAGTGATCTAATAGGTACTCGATGACGTATTAGGCTATAATTAACCCAATATAGTATCCCCTAGCAACGTTGACATAATCGTATACAACCTAAACTGTTTTGTATATAATTTATCAAATCTTGTCGTAATTTGGTGAGTAGAATTAATATTACAGTTAATACTGTTTTACTTAGAATATACGATGAAAGGTTGAGGAATACTATGTGGTGTTAGTTATACATGTATTACTTGTTTATTAATAAACTTTCGATTTCATTTTTTATCACAAAAAGATTTGAATATTTAGATTCCTGAATGAAACACGGTGGCGAACCCACGTGACTTCATCCGGGTATATTTTACCATATTTGGAATATAGGTCACTCGCATAAGGTAGGTTTTTTGCTTTTTTCTTACTAATCACGTAGTGTTTTTTTCCAAGAATACGCGCATAAACCCCCTGCTTACGAGATATGATTGCTGCAGTAATTGTTTTCCTGAAATATTTAGTCGTCTTGGAGTAATTTGGTACACAAATTTCGATGCGATTGAAATTGTCAGGGTAGCGTTCATTGTATTTCAACGGTTTATGTATTTAAATGCCTTAATTTGTGCCGACAGTGATTAGTAAGAAAAAAGCAAAAAACCTACCTTATGCGAGTGACCTATATTCCAAATATGGTAAAATATACCCGGATGAAGTCACGTGGGTTCGCCACCGTGGAAATAGTAACAGTAAATTTATTAAAACTCGGGTCGATAGCGCAGTTGTTGGCGCGCCGGGATTTGGATGCTCGTACCCGAGGGGGTGCGGGTTCGAATCCCACCCGGGGAGGTTATACCCTTCCATGAAAATTTGACAATAATGTCGATTTTCCTCCATTGATTAGATAATATGGAGAAGTTTCCGACCTTGTGGAAGGGTAGGTGAGTACTGGTTATAGACAATGGTCCAGGAAAGCTAGTTTAGCTGCGCTGGACGCCGTGAAATGACCTAAATTGTGTTGATACGGCGTTAACTCCAATAAATAAATAAATAAGATTTATTAAATAATATTACAGCTCCGATGTTTACCCTGTAACTGATTTACCAGGCTAGTAGGTTACAAATCAAATTTTCATTTTAAATATGATTGTACTTTAAAACATTTAGGGTTTTTTTGTTCTACATTTCAATATTCTAAGTTTTCAATATCTAGAATAAAGACTTCCAAAAGTCCAACGTTCGATATATAAAAATGTCTTAAATCAATCCAGATAGTATGTAACGGTTTAAAATCGTGTTATATTTTAAAAATATATAAAACATGTTGCAGTAAGTACATGTATAATCAATTTACATGTAATTGTGTGCAATGCGCTATTTATAGCTCATTGATTGTAATATTGTGTACAGAAATTCATCGGGGGAAATAAATCGTCCACTATACGTTACAGTTGATACAGAGTTTATGTTCATTTTGTAATTTTCCTAAGGAATGTTGACATAATCATATAAAGGATACAATCTAAACTGTATTGTTTATAAATTATTAAAGTGTGTCCAAATTCGGTGAGTAAATGTGAGTAAGATTTGTTATTTTATTTTGTTTAGTGTATAGTACCTCCACTTTCGATTTCAATTTGTGTTGATTAAGAAGCGACACATTATTCATGCAGATTCAAAATGACGTAGCTACTATAGATTAATAAAAATGATAAACAAGCTCCGTGAAAGTAATAACAACGTCGCCAAGGTTACAAGAAAAACAAACAAGAAGCATGAATGTATCTGCCTGCCAACTTTTTATCAAAATCAGTGAACATATATTTTTCGTTTCTATCTCCACGTAAGGTACCGACCCACCTTAAATAATGATATTAATAACTATTTCAAAATTTAGAACCAACATTTTTGTAATCTTTTCATTCGCACATTGAATAAATTGTCAAATGGGTTAATTTAATAAATACATTAAATCTTGGGTTAAATTCAAAAGAAGTTTAACAACAATCACTATAAACACTTGAGATAACTTTAAAATGTTTGTCACGAGTGTAAAGTGCGTACACATTGAACCCGACCTAACCTTTCTCATTTGCATCTAATAATCATATACACGTATCCCTACTGTATGCTTCGGCTCGTTATAGTTCTTTTACATAAAAGTGGCACAACTTGATTAATTACATGGTCACTGAATCTGTTATTTTAACCCTTTCGAACTTGTTATTTCCCCGATATTCAAAATTGTAGCAAGTATAGTTAGATTATCAATAATAAATATGGATTCGTGGCTCAATGTTTTTAAAGAGGTTAAATAATAACACAGTCAGTGACCGTGTAATTATTCAAGTTGTGACAGATTAATGTAATAGAACTGTACGTATTTAAGATAAAATAAGACATGTATAAAGTATACACATCACGCATGTAAAACAACTCACAATTCAAATGCAATCAAACGGGAAACTCGTGCTCTTACATTTTTGAATATAATTGATAATAAAATGGGTGTGGTGATGGCGGTTGTTGGGCTAAAACCCAAAACATTTGAATTGGTAGCTACCCTCATAGTGTAATCATAATGTTCCAGTCCATGTGTAATAAACACTCATTGTACGCTTTAAATGTACTTTAAAATTAATCCCTGTGTTATAATTATATTCAAATCTTGACGATAAAATCCGAGCACTAATACTACATTCGTATTCAATGAATATTCTTGCATAAAGGTCATGTCGGGGTTAACTCGTACGCACTATATTTAAGATCGTGCCAGTCAAGGAGAACGTGTTTTACATTGAAATGCTCGTCATGTGATCTACATTAAGGTGCTTCCTCTCTTTTGTGAAGATATGAATGTGTTAATCTGGCATGTCCAATTCTTCATCGCGTAAACACTATAAGATCTCGTCGTTTAGCAAATATTATTGAGTAAGCTGAACCATCATGCTTAACGATGAAAGGTCGCGTTATACGATAAAACTATACGATAGAAATATAAATTTAACATTTCTTCCTAGTATTATTAGAAGAAAAATGTCACGTTATTACTTGCTGAAAATACATCTAATAAGATAAATAAACAATACATGAAAACAACAGAATATTCGTCAACGTTGGTGAAAGATCTATTCAATTTCAACTCGTGAACTTAGAAAAAGACATTATCACTCGTGGCTATGTCACGAGTGATGATATGTTTTCTGAGCTCACTCAGTGAAACAAAAATCGATCTAACACCAAAGTTGACGAAATCCTCTATTCTGCCATTTTGACTTAATCAATGTCTTGATTGAACATTTGAAGTCACTGATGAGTAATTTGTTATCTACTGGTTGAAGATTTTTGGTGCAACGTTGTTTCTTTACTACTGAAAATATGCATGTACAATTATTATATCACATGGTTAAAACATGGCGTGACATGATGTCACTATTTTATATAGTACAGACATTGTGTGACATGATGTCGCCATATAATATGGTAAAAAAATGTTACATGTTGTCTACATGTTTCATGGTACTGGTACTGGTATCGTTTGACTTGACGTCTCTCTGATACATGGTACACACATCGTTTGACTTGACGTCTCTCTAATACATTGTGCACACATCGTTTAACTTGACGTCTCTCTGATATATTGTACACACATCGTTTGAAGTGACGTCTCTATGATACATGGCACACACCTCGTTTGACTAAACGTCTCTCTAAAACATGGTACAACTATTGAGTGACATTTATCTGTATTTTAGATAGTATATCATTTTTTTCCAGGGTAGGTAGGAAATGAAAAAGAAGAATAGGCTTTATCAGATACACAGATAAGTGGTGAAGACTAAGTTACTATCATTATTATACATTCATATACATTAGTATAATGACGGGAGCACTATCATTTATTGGGATGCTTCTGGTTTTGGCTGGGGTGGAAAGAAACCCAGGACCAGGTAAGAAAAAATGTTTTACTTCCTCAGGGTGAGCTATTGTGTGATTGCCAGATGTGCGTGTGTGTGCTGGGTTGCACATGTGCGTGTGACCATTTGCAACAATTTCTGTAATATATTTATTTGTCAAAGGCCAATATTCATAATGTTACTAAAAGCCTGCAGTATCACCTGAATATTCATTAAACAATTTGTTCAAAATCTGTCACTTGAGCAACCGAGGTACGTAACCCAGTAAGAAGCGCATCAGAATTAAGAATCTAGCATCCAGAAGGGGATACATCTTGGAATTTCAGAAAAGCTTATACCCTCCCTTGATAATTTGTTAATAATGCTAATTTCTCTCCTTTGAAAAGGTATATGGAATAAATATTGGAAAAAGTAGTCTAACTACAAATGAATTTGATGAATTTTATTTTCCAAGCTTTCGGCTGTAGTAGCCTTCCTCAGGGAATAAACAATAATACAGTCCCTGGGATTAATTTTAACCTAACTATAGAGGTCAACATATTTGAATAAGGTCAACAGTATTACAAACTGTAAGAATGATACAATTTTAAATTTGGTATGTTGCGTCATCTCAAGGTTTTTCAAATCATGACCTATTGAGGTCGATATTGGTCCCGACTCTGAGGTCTCTTGTTTTACTTGCAGTTATATAAATAAATGTTAAAAAGTTTTCCCATAGACTGTATGGATATGAGCTTTTGTATTTAATGTGAAGCATCACCTTAAGGTTCACTACAAAAATTATTTAAACCATGCCCTGCCCAAGGAGTCATAAATGCTACATAGTTATTAAAGGAACTGATGTAAACCTTTTTTTTCCAATACTGACTACCTCGAGATTTCATCTTTAGTTGTAATATTGAGGTCATAGTTTCATACCGCTAAATGATAGTATTGAACGAGTTTGTGTCAGGCGCTTATTGTCATCCTTAAGATCCTCTTATTCGTAACATTCAGGTGTTTTTTGTTCTAAAAGTTTGTCAAGTCAGTTAATCACAGTACATGTATATTTATACCCCCGCAAACGAAGTTTTCGGGGGTATACTGGAATCACCCTGGTGGTTGGTTGGTTGGTTGGTTGGTTGGTTGGTTGGTTGGTTGGTTGGTTGGTTGGTTGGTTGGTTGGTTGGTTGGTTGGATATGTGGTCTGTCCCAAAAAATTAATACATTTGTAGTATGTTTATTTCTTAATGTATTAGAATAGAAGCTGTTATATACCATGATTTAATGGTGTATACAAAACTCATGTAACTATAGAAACATACCTCACTTGTTTAAAATAATTAATTGTGTTATATATTTTAAATCTAATTAGATAGCTGTATAGTTTGCTTTTTTCTCAATAGATTTTTTTCTTATCTTATTTTATAGAATTTGCACAGGCGTTTACAGTTGATTTTTATATGCATGTTATATCAATTCCAAATCAAAATGGCCGACTTGCGGCCATCTTGAATTTTTTTTTTAGTTTAATTACTGTATGCTTATTTCTCAACAGATTTTTTCTTAACTAATTTAGATAGAATTTTGCACAGGCGTTCACAGTTGATGTGTACATACACTTTAACTCAATTCCAATTCAAAATGGCGGACTGGCTGTCATCCTTTTTTCAAAATTAATACAGTCTTATATTGACTTATTACCATACATATTTTGAAAAGAAATTGCATACAAGGTCTCACTGATACAGTTGATCAGTATGACTATTCTTCATCAATTTATATTCAATATGGCTGACTGGCAGCCATTTTGAATTTTTATTTAAATTACTGTATAGTACATGTATGTGTTTTTTTTTTACTCAATTTTAGCCAAATTTCGCTCCAAAGTCTTTATTGATGTAGTTGACATGTACATGGATTTACTCTGGATACAAATTCATTATGGCAGACTGGCAGCCATTTTGACTTTGTTTAAATAACTGTAGAGTAAGCTTATTTCATTACCAATTTCTTCTTGCTGAAGTCTGATTGATTTATTGATTGATTAATTGGATTTTACGGCTTATTAATGCAAAAAGGTCATATTACGCCAAAAACAATTGATGATACTATTACTTCAATAGATAATGAAGATTTTACGTCCTATATTTTATGATAAACATTTATTTCCTTCAGGTTTGGTTTTGTTTTGGTTTTACAGCGCACCAACACAAAAAGGTCATATCGCGCCGAAAGCAATCAATGACACTATTTATTAAAACGATATTAATGATGTAAAGCTCTGTATCTTATTATATACATTTATTTCCTTCAAAAAGTTAAGTATCGCATATGATGGTACAGACTCAAAAAGTTCTTTAAGTGAGTTAACTTTAAAATGTTTGTCACGGATGTCTTTAAGATCCTGACAGTCAAGGAGAACGTGTTTGACATAGAAATGCTCATCACAGGGTTTACATTTAGGTGCTTCCTCTCTTGTGAGAAGGTATGAATGTGTTAATCTGGTATGACCAATTCTACATCGCGAAATCACTATTTGATCTCGGCGATTAGAAAATATGATGGTAAAGACTCAATAAGTTCTTTAAGTGAGTTAACTTTAAAATGTTTGTCACGGATGTATTTAAGATCCTGGCAGTCAAGGTGCTTTCTTTCTTTTGAGAAGGTATGAATGTGTTTATATAGTATGACCAATTCTACATCTCCTAGTAACTATTTATCTCATTGAATAGCAAATATTATTGACGAAGATGAATCAAGGGTTAATGGCTTTATGTCATGTAACTTATTGAATATAGCATTATTCCACATTGTTTGCCATTTTGAATTGCTGAAGTCCATTATGTACTGCTATTTTTATCAAATTCTTATTTTTGAATTTTTTTTTGATGTATTGATATTTTATCAAATTCATTATGGCTGATTGGCAGCCATTCTGAGTTTTTCTTTTTAAAAAGCAAATGATTTGATAATTTTTTTACAGACTTTGAGAAAGTTAGCAATTGTTTAAGTTGATGTGCTTGGCGTTTTCTTAAGTGGAATTCAAAATGGCTGACTGGCAGCCATGTTGAATTTTCTAATATCTTGTACAGCAAACATCTTTTTTTCTCACCTCATTTTGATAAAATTGTGCTGACAAATTCTTGATGATGAAATTTTTATATGTATTATTTTTTTATGTATTTCAATGGACCAACTAATAGCCATTTTGATTTTTTCTGTAATGTTGAGAAGAAAACATCTTATTTTGTTATAGCTACATGAGATTTTAGATATTATTTTAACTTTACTACTGTGAAAATAATGATCGGTAATTTAAGCTTTCTTATGGGGTATTTGTGAAATTCTTGATACAAGATATTGTAAATACTAATTGTTTGATATATATTGTGTACATTGCTGACTACCATTTTTACAATTGCCTTATTTTTTACTTATTTATCAAAAAATTACACATTCTACATTTTGCTCATCTGGTTACAACATACTCATGATGAGTTTTAATGTGATCGCTCTTTGTCTGTTGTTCCACTTTACATTCATAATGACCAAATGGTGTTCATTTTCATGTAAAAAATCATTTGAAGTATGACAACTCTGTTCATTTTGCTTTTTCATAAATCAATAGTGAATTACACCGTATTTGCTGTTTATTTCCAATTTGATATTTGCATCCTATTCTTTTAATGGTTTTTATGCTTTTTACAACATTTACCCTTTTGGACTTCCACAATGTTGACTTGCTTTTATCTTGAAATGTTGCTGTTGCGGGGGTATTTTCGCCACTGGTGGCAGTTCTAGTTAATACTGAATTAGTACTAAAACTATATGTTATACATTAATCTAAGCCAATAAACTTTTCCCTTTATTATCTATTAATATCATGCTGCACTTTTAGAATGGTAGCTTACCTTCTTTATAGCATTTGAACGTATTAATGTTCACACGGTCGTGTTGCGGTGATAGAACTCAGACTTTCAAATCTTGAGTTTCCGGGCTAAATTGCAGACTACATAAGGTTACGCTTTTCCATTTCGATACTACTTAAGATTGTTAAAAACCCTGAGAATATGGTCTCGGGAGAGATTGTTGTACATAAACATGGAAATGGTCATGTGAGAGGTTATTGTACATAAACATGGAAATATGGTCATGTGAGAGGTTATTGTACATAAACATGGAAATATGGTCATGTGAGAGGTTATTGTACATAAACATGGAAATATGGTCATGTGAGGGGTTATTGTACATAATCATTGAAATATGGTCATGTGTGAGGTTGTTGTACATAAAAATGGAAATATGGTCATGTGAGAGGTTATTGTACATAAAAATGGAAATATGGTCATGTGAGGGGTTATTGTACATAAACATGGAAATATGGTCATGTGATAGGTTATTGTACATAATCATTGAAATATGGTCATGTGTGAGGTTGTTGTACATAAAAATGGAAATATGGTCATGTGAGAGGTTATTGTACATAAAAATGGAAATATGGTCATGTTAGAGGTTGTTGTACATAAACATGGAAATATGGTCATGTGAGAGGTTATTGTACATAAAAATGGAAATATGGTCATGTTAGAGGTTGTTGTACATAAACATGGAAATATGGTCATGTTAGAGGTTGTTGTACATAAACATAGAAATATGGTCATGTTAGAGGTTGTTGTACATAAACATAGAAATATGATCATGTGATAGGTTGTTGTACAGAAACATGGAAATATGGTCATGTGATAGGTTGTTGTACATAAACCTGAAAATATGGTCATGTTAGAGGTTGTTGTACATAAACATAGAAATATGATCATGTGATAGGTTGTTGTACAGAAACATTGAAATATGGTCATGTGAGAGGTTGTTGTACAGAAACCTGAAAATTTGATCGTGTGAGAATTTGTTGAACAGAAACCCGAATTTTGATCGTGTGAGAGTTTGTTGAACAGAAACCTGAAAATATGATCATGTGCGAGTTTGTTGTACAGAAACCTGAAAATATGATCATGTGCGAGTTTGTTGTACAGAAACCTGAAAATATGATCATGTGCGAGTTTGTTGTACAGAAACTTGTAAATATGGTCATTTGAAAGGTTGTCGTACAGAAAAATGAAAATATGGTCATGTGAGAAGTTATTGTGCAAAAACCTGAAATTGTGGTTATGTGAGAGGCCGATGACATAAACTTGGATATATGGTGATGTGATAGGTTGTTGTTCAAAAACCTGGAAATGTGGTTATGTGAGAGGTTGTCGAACATAGACTAAATGAGTGTTTAATAACGGTATTAAATATAATTAAAATATTTATAAACTATTTCAGATAAAAAGTTTGTATTCAGATATCAATATTTATTGATAGAAGTCGGAACGGGTGTGCTTAGAATGGTTTTTGATCACCAAGTTGGTCCTGACTTCAAGAAATATTTAGATAACCACCCGTCTCAGAAGAGAAATTATAAAAAGCTTCTTTCTTCAAAATTTAAACCTACTCCTGAACAACTTCAACTTATACCTCCTATTGAAAACTCACCATCGTCGGTCAAATTTGATATCAGCCTACTGATTCTCTTACTCAGAAATGCTTGCGGTTTATGTCCCCCTTCTGATCAAGTATGGTTTAATCCCCAGCCCACAGCCACACGAGTGGAAGCATATATCTCCAGACTTAGACGATGTAGAAATTTTGTAAGTATCATTTACAAATGTATATTAATTTCTGTAAATGGTAGTACATATAAATATCACATCGTACAAGCTGAAGTTAAAATAAATTGTCAAAGGTGAACATTATGTTTAATCACCCTCTGTTGGATATGATATTTATTTTATTATACAGAACAACAAAAATCAGCGATTGTATCAATTTATATCAATTTATTCAACAACACAACAGTGGGAAATCGACGTAAACCGTTAATTGAATCTGTTTCATTTTCACATTTTTCAAACCGTTTAACTTAGTCGTTTGGTAAAAAGCAAGCGTGTTTCAAGCACATGTGGTGAGTTGATCCTAATTTAACTATGCCCGACCGCGTCAGAGGATCCAACAACTCACAGGCAAACAATGAGCAACACAGAACACAATTTATATAAAGTAGTGACATGATATGTGGGTTCATACCATTACAACTACTTGTTGAACTTGCCAGTGAAAAGTAAGTTAAAGTTCCCCTAGACATTTAGACAAGTAGATTGACGGACGATGTCTATGTCGTGTTGGTGCCTACCTCCAGTGTATTGGACAATTTCTAGAACTGTTCGGTTTAATGAAATCATAACAAAATGAGAAATGCACCCACGGACTATACTGACTTTGCTGCAAAATGTTTATTTTTGAAATGTTAATTTTGACTTATTGTGACACGATCTTGTGCTATCAAAACGTGCCGAAAACACTAATTGTAGATGGTACAATGTTTCAGCTAAATTTAAAATCCAAACATGTGGCGGTTTGTCATGGTAAACACACAAAAAATGGCGTATACATACAGTTTCCTTTTTGAGTCAGTATAGTTTCACTTCTAATATACAGTTTAACATGAGCCATCAATTATATCATTTAAGTATTATAAAAATATATATTTACTCGAGTTTGTATTCATATTTCAGTTGGCGCATAAAGAAAGCGTGTTGGAAGATGAGACAGTTTTAACCACAAAATGGAATGAGTTATGCATGGTAAATATTTTGGAAAATACTGATTCGTTTACAAATATTATTTTCTCATGTAAGATTCATATTTCTTAAGAGCACATTTTATGTGATATGATATCATGTTTTCAATGAAGTAGTTTATTTATTTAAAAATCTACTGAACATCTAAAGAATCTACTGACCATTAATATTATTCTGCTGACTATCTATAGAATTTAACTGACCATGTATATAATTCGATTGACAATTTATATAATTCTACTGACCATCTTTTGAATTCTACTGACCATTTATATAATTCTACTGATAATCTATAGAATTGTATTGTCCTTTTATGGAATTTGATTTATCATTTATATAATTTTACAGACCATATATTGAATTCTACCGACCAACTTCTGTTTTAACTGACCATCCTATAATTTTTGTCATTGCAATTTTTCTGACCATTTTTTGTAGCTTACAATGCAACTACTTGACATTGCTTTATCAATCAAATTGTTTCATTCTTGTTAGTTACAAGACTTAATTGTCTTTGTCTTCAAAATTCGCGTTTTATTTGTAAACATTATTATAAGGATTATACTTATGCAATAAACATGGCATGTTTATTTTGTTTCAACAATATTCTTATATAGTTTAAATATTTATGTATCTGCTAAGTTTAAATATGTTAATATATTTTAATATACTGGTGATAGTATAAATCAGTGATTCTATTTTCATACAAAAATCAGTCAGCAAACAATTTGATAGGACACTTGACAGTTAGTGACTTTTCGATCACATCTTTTTAACAGCTTAAAAACTTCAGTTAGGAAACCCCTAACAAAATTAGGCTAATCGTCACCTATTTTTAATGGGTAGTGGAGACCGCCATATTTGTTTTCCCTTACATACGATCGGTAACGTGTCCAAACTATTTCTAATGTCAGTAACGTCATACGTAGACTATCAACCCATTTTTTATTAATCTACATATACATGTTTGAAACTCTTCGTTAAATGTTTAACAACTATAAACGAAACAATAACATAAGTGTTTTTAATTTTCTGTCAGATTGCATTTAGATGAGATGTCAAGCATGTTTATATTCATACTCGCGAAAAATGACATTTTTAAACATCTTCAACTTCGGACAAGGTAAACAAATGTAACAGACAGACATACACTAAGGCGATCTCACACAGAACAGGGTTGACGACACGGTTCATATACAGTATAATCGGTTATACACGAGTTATATAGTACCAGTAAGACTCGAATGTGGCACGAGTGGGCAGGAATAGAGCACGGATATACCTCCTTCAAGCAAGGTGTGTCACGATTTGAACGCGATTATCAAACGAGTTTTATACGATTGTTTGACGTTTTCATACAGCCTTACGCGGTATGAAACCGCCCGGCTAGCTCAATAGGGTAGCACTCAAGTCTACTAATCGAGGGGTTGTTGGTTCGATTCCCGGGCGGTGCATACTTTCGTAGAGCTTGGTCATGAAATTATTTCTACAGCCATTCTCACTCCTACCGCTGATATTAATTATGCAGGGCAGTTGTCAGTCACTGACGAATGAATGTGCTTAGTAGTATGTTAACAGGTAAATCCAGAGATTTAGCCTTTCAATGTGGAGGGTACAATTTGTTGTACGGCATTAAACCTAACAACCAAACAGACTCTTGCACGATCGCATTTATGATTCAACACGGACATGACATCCGTACGAGTTTTTTAAGGTTTTAAATTCATACAAGGAATTTTACGAATACACGCGAAACGCTCGAATGTAACTCAGATGAAAACACGGTTGATTCGGTTGTTTGTAAGGAATACATTGGTGGCTAACCGTATAAGCCATGTGGTCTGTGTGTCACTGGCTTTAGCTTCGCATTTCGTAATCACCGATGTTTCGCATTTACCGATAAATAGGTTACGATTAATTGCATAATATAAACACACTATATATAAATGCCTTAGGATATATTATATAAATTACTGATGAACCATACTTGGCGAAGCTTGTTTACATTAACTAAGAAATAAAACATCGCCGCATGTGAAGTCTCTTGTACTTTTTTTACTCCCTCTCTCTCTCTCTCTCTCACCGCCCAACCCTCCCTCCCTCCCTCCCTCCCTCCCTCCCTCCCTCCCTCCCTCCCTCCCTCCCTCCCTCCCTCCCTCCCTCCCTCCCTCCCTCCCTCCCTCCCTCCCTCCCTCCCTCCCTCCCTCCCTTTCTCCCTGCCTTCCTCCCTTTCTCCCTCCCTCCCTCCCTTTCTCCCTGCCTTCCTCCCTCCCTCCCTGCCTTCCTCCCTCCCTCCCTGCCTTCCCTCGCTCCCTTCCCTCCCTCCCTTAAATATTTTAACGGACATACAGATGTGTCATGGTTTATGGTACGTGTATTTTTTAAGTATGGCCGGTTGAAATGCATGCTTAGAGAAAATGGATTTTGTTGTTTCTCTTCATAACAAGAATAAATAAAACGTTTTAGTTAACACCGTAGCAACACATTGTTTTCAATTTATCTTATAGGGTTGTTAAGGCGCCTGCTTATGTATGGTAACAAACAAATACGTTTTTTTAAATTCTTCAGATTCTACAAGGACTGGCCAACTACTGTGGGTTTCCTAATTTGCAAGGAGAGATAGATCAAGCAGGGTCTATTGAAATAGACGACATACTAAAAGAAAAATTTGAAAACGCAATAAAAGATTGGCAACGTGAAATATATGAAGTGAGATCCGACGTGAGTTCACTTTCTACAGCAGTAGGAAATCTGGAAGAGAGTAAAAAACAGCATGGTGATGAAATTGCTTCACTATCTTCAACAGTAGGACATCTGGAAGAAAGTAAAAAACAGCATGGTGATGAAATTGCTTCACTATCCTCAACAGTAGGACATCTGGAAGAAAGTAAAAAACAACATGGTGATGAAATTGCTACACTATCTACAACAGTAGGACATCTGGAAGAAAGTAAAAAACAGCATGGTGATGAAATTGCTTCACTATCTTCAACAGTAGGACATCTGGAAGAAAGTAAAAAACAGCATGGTGATGAAATTGCTTCGCTATCTTCAACAGTAGGACATCTGGGAAAGCGTACTAAACAATATGGTGATGCAATAAGTGACTTGAGATCAGATATGAGGATACTGTCTTCTAAAAAAAGGCGATTATGCGAGGGAGACAAGGCAGGTAATGATTGTTATAAACATATTTTTGTATACTACCTTGAAGATGCGCACTATAAATATACTAATTATGTCTCAGAACCAAATATAGGATTCACTTATTAAGTATTTTATTCATTTGTCTGTGGTAAATATTCTACACAATACAAATATATTTTGTCTCAACATTTTATATGGTAAATCTACTGGTATATCTTTGACATTTGTTTGTTAGCAATCAAATGATCATTATCATATATTTTAACGATTTTTATGTTTTTCAAATAAAACTTTACGTCAAGGAACACTAGCGCTATAAAAGGTGATAACTGATGACTTATAGAAACATATTTAAGTTTGTTTTATTCGATTCCTGATATTTTTTAACATAGAAATTTTAGCTTCTTCATCCAATCTGAATTGCCCTTCCTCTAGATACAATTAACACAGTCTGGAATACGTTTGCTATTCCGGGAATCTTGCAAATTTACTTTTTTATTTTTCATCCAATTAGTTTTTGAATTTTTAGCAAACGTAGATCTACATATGGGCATAACACCAGTAAACTTTCATCCAGATATCTTTACTAGAAATATGTTTGATTTTAAGTCAAAAGTCAAAATTCTCATGGGAATTTGCAAATTCCAAGGGAAAATGGTTCTCCCATGGGAATTTCATTTATAAATGAGAATTCTCCCATTTCTAATTCCATTTATAAAGCTCACAGATTTGGCATCATACTGATGTTATTGACATGAATGTGAAAAAAACAATATTTAAAAAGTCCAAAAATAACAAAAAACCCTTATTAAAGATTGGGAGAGTTATCCCGTGGGAGAAATCCCATATTGAAGACTGGGAGAATTCTCCCGTGGGAGAAATCCAATATTTAAAATGGGAGAGTCGCCTTTGCCTTCACCAAATAGCCCGAAGCTTGGGGCGAGTATAAAATGATAGACGCTATGGGTCAGATCATAAGTTTGCCCATTACTATTTAGCATGATAATTTGCGCCTAGTGCTTGATTAAATTTACGGCAATGACTTTGACTATCTCCAGTAAATGTACTAGTTCTGGTGACACTGGTGCGCATAACATGATCTGGTTTGTAAAAAAGACAATAACATCAATATTTTACTGTACTGATAGGACACTTCATAAAACATTATCATGCAACAAGTTACAAAATATATTCTACACAATTTTAGTTGAGGTAATCAAATAGTCAAATGAATTTGACATATAGCTGTCTTTGAATCCAGAGATCACAGGTTCGAGCCTGGTCGCTGTAGGTCATACCCTATACATGCTTTGTCGGTCTTGTGGTAGGGTAAATTAATACTGGTGATAGAAAAGTGTCCAGGAAACCTATAGTAGGAAGAGCTGACCGTCATATATATAGTCTAAATATATGTTAAATACGATGTTAAAACCCAATGAAAAATGAATCAACAATACGATATAATTATAAAGATATCTCTTATGCACCAGTCACCTACAACCCATCGGTCAGTAGATTTGTGAGCTACCGTCTGAGCTTGCCGGTCGGGGTCCCTGCCTTGCATGTCATTGGATAATTCCAACGACTTCTAAATTATAAATGACTGGTTATAGTCCGTTTTTTTGCTTTAAATACAAAAATTTCATAATGATAATTGATTTTAAAAATATTTGTGATTATGAAATCCAAAACCATTTCAGAGCTCAATTATGTAATTTGGAGGAAGTTATTTCTATCACAAGATTATACATCTTATACATACTGTAATAAAAACTATTGATTTAAGTAACGACAGCCAATGTCTACTTTTGGTTTCGATCTACTTTCGCTTTGAAATACAATAAATAAATAACATATTTCAGTAATAATTGTATTTACTAGCATTGTAGGTTTTTAAAATAGATTTAGATGTCTGTTCCTTTGTAATCCTTGGACAATGTAACTATTGATTATAGGGCTTAAGTTTGCCACAGTTAGATTATTAATGGAGACTATGGTTAAGTTTGGGTCACATCACACACAAAAATAAATATTAGTATAAATTGTAATCTATATACAGATTATATATGTCAAAACCATGTGCTTCTATTGTTTCTTACTAGGAGACTGTTAAGTTATATAATGGTAAATGTTGTTGACTGGTCAATGAAAACAACATACATGTTTGCATCTTTATAAGTTATATATTTTAAGTTGAAAATATTACTATATTTCATTAGGCAAATTCAAAATTTATTCTGATCAAAATAAGATGATCATGAACAAAAATGAAAAAAAATATACATGTTTTTATGCATATCGGAATACATATCAATAAAATTTAACAATTAATCGTGGTATAACCAGAAAACATAGACATAATTTCAGGGCTCGAATTTAAGCTCGCATACTCGCAAAATGCGACTGGATTTTGAAAACTGCGAGTAACTTGTTATTTTAACTAGCAAATTTTCCCGAGTTGAAATCGACACACAAAATATAACTGTCTAAAATGAAGCTCAAATCAGCATTGAAACGGTCAGATCAATTGAATTAATTAAATTGAACGTAAAAGCATGATATTCTTGGTCTATCCTACAAGAACGCCCTTATTCTATCAGTTAAATAATAGAACTACATGTATGGTGTTGACATGTATATGATTATTACCCATGTGTGCTATTAAAATTATGTGCAAGAGAAAATACGCGTGACTTTTTCTTTTTTGTGAGTTGTAATAAAATCAACACGCAAAAATATGCAAGTCCATTTTTTTTGGTTAAATTCGAGCCCTGCATAATTTCAATATAAACAGTCCTATTCTGCGAAGTTTGTGTGAGCAAGTTCAAATTTTCACTATCACTATGGCTTATTAAAGATTTATCTTACTACACGGTCTACACTAGTAATGGTTTATCTCAAATAAGATCTTATCATTGATGGTTATAATATGCAGTCAGTATCTATATTTAACAATTTATGGTTATCTCATCTTAGATCTAATGACTATATATAGACAGGTAATCATGAGATATCAGCTGGTTGGCATGGTATAATTTTGACAGTTTCCATTTTCATTGGTTCATTTACAATTCTGTACAATTTAATATACAGTAATGATTTAAATCATACTTATTTTAAAAAAAAGCTAAACTTAAAGTAAAATTATAGTTACATGTACATATGTATATAAATGATGTAAGTAGTTGTTTAAAAGTTTAATTATAAAAATCAATATAATAACAGAGACAATGCATTTAATAAATTATATTAATCCTCTACACCTACTAAAATAATTTTATTTTCCCATCATTTTGTGCAATTACTGAGTAAAAAAATATTTTAAAAGAAAATATTGCATATTTTTGATCATCTTAAATTTTAAATTGTTGACAGCAGAGTAATACGGGACTTTAGTCAGTTATTTCCCCTTGTATACTCTTCAAATAGGTAGATCTAATTAGTTGGATTTCTCGGATTTCATCCTTACTTTTCAATGTCAATTTGCCAAAATAATCTTAAATAACTTTTTTGTAAATCATTTAATTTGTTTGAAATTCAAGCTAGTTGTTTTTAGGGAAAAAACTACATAAATCTTATCACTTTTGTTAATATCTTCATTAACAAGAATGATATTTGATTAAATATTATGTTATCCTTACATAGGAATTCAATGATAAAATCCGAGAGTTCCAAATGTAAGGACCTACTTACCAATTGGATTGCTTCAGATTTTATTCATATGTAAGTGTAACAAAATATTTCATCTAATGTATTTCTTGTCAATGAAGATATTTACAGAAGTGATGAAATTTAGATACTCTTTACCCCTAAAATACTTAGCTTGAATTTCAAGCTAATTAAATGATTTACAAAAAGTTATCTAAGACTAATTTTGGCAAATTAACCTTGAAAAGTAAGGGCAAAATCCGAGTATTCCAACTAATTGGACCTACCTATTTGAAGAGTATACAATGGGGAAATAATTGACTAAAGTCCCTAATTAGAAGGAATGTTTCTTGAATTATTGTACATTATATCATTGTATTAGTGTACTCCCAGTCCCGTTACACGAATAGCGTGCAAATGATTTGGACATTTATGTAGATATATTTTCCTATATTATCGTATTTTATGATAAGAAAAATGTTAGAATGCACTTAAAAGCTACGCGCCTACTGCGTCATTTTGCAAGTGCGCGTCCGTAGCTCACTTAGCAATAATGTAACAAATATCGCGTCGCCATTATACATCGAGTCGGTACCGACGGTGACCGTAAAAAAGTGTTGGTTCGGGGGCGGCAGCCGCCCCCATAAAAGACAGAAAATATCATGAAATTAAAATAAAATTACTTACCTTTCTATTCAAACAGGTCAATAAAGTTTTCATGAAATAAATTGTCCTAAATTGGCTGAAGTGGTACACGAGGTTTAACTTTATGTTGAGAGCGAAAAACTCGTTTTATTAAGTCTAAAAATGATAGAAACTTGTCGTCTAAATCTTTGATATACTTTTTTCTAATACAATATTCCACAATGTAGCTGTCATAAAGTGTTTTTGCGTACCAGTTCTTGGTGACGACATTTTCACCATGTTTCAAGTTGATTCAATCGCATTGGTGCAGGCACCTGTCTCAAATGTCTAAATTCAATAAAATAATTTACGGTCAAATGTCCGTACCCTTCCTCTTGAAGCCTAGAATATGCCTTCCAACAATCAGACAGTATGGTGGTTCATGGCTTAATGTATTGGCATTAATGATTATTGGCACTAATATTGCTGCGCTACTGTCACTGATGATCTCAGAAAAACACCTCTTTGATTCCCCCTCTATCCCACAAAAACCTACACACCGTCTACCCTCCTTCCTCTATGAAATTTACGTTTGCCGAATTTGCTCTCGTCAATTTCGACAAACTTGCCAGGCCCTCCAATCTGTTCACTGTATTGTCTTAGGATATCAAGACATACTTCCAAGCGAATTTTTCCAATCAACCATCGTATGATCACTGCCGATCCTAAATTCTCTGGTAATAAAATCGTTTGGCAGGTCGTAAACCCAGTAGTAAGTTAATTTAACTACCTGCTGTAAGGAAAGACGAGTTCCAGCTAACCACGACCCTTCCCTGATAGAAGTGTTTTTGTTACACTTTCTATTGTTGAGCTGTAGCTCTTGTACGACACTAAAGTAACCTTTCCTTTAGCACACACAACACAATATCCACTAAAATTACCAAGTAAATCCTGCTCTTGCAACCACTTAATCAAATTATCCAATTTGCGACACAGTTCATATATATTATCGTAAACAATCGACATAACAATAAAATCAGATATTTTGTTTACTACGAATTTACTACGACCAACTTACCTTAACAAATCAAATCCTTGCAAAAAATCACGTGTTAGCAACGGATAACTCGGTGCTAGTAACCACCTATTTTCGATAGGCCAATCAAAAACTGACATTTGTGGATGTGTTTACGCTGTAATTTTCATATTAAGTAACAATTTTGTTACCAATAACGTAGTTGATATTTAGCTTTTTTACGAGGAATTAAACAAATCAGTTCACTTCTAATCCTATTTTAAATAGATCGCCACGCTTGCTCGTAGCTCTCTTATATGGTCGCCTTTGGCGCTGCAAGTCGCGCACAAGCGTTTATCATATTTATACTTCCGGTGAATTACTACGTACGGGTAAAGTGCAGTAACCCGAGAAAAAAAAATTTGCTGTGGAAATATTTTTTGGAGGAGGTCGGGTTCGTCCCTCCTGAAAGCCGTCTATAAATATATTACATGTATATTGTTCAGTAAATAATTAAAACCATTAATTATGAAATAAGTGTATTATGATGGCTTGTTTAATTTCATGTCACGGTGGAGTGTTGGTTTTTCTGAGGGGAGCGCCGTAGCAACACATTGTATAAGTCGCAAATTGTCGATCAGTCAACTTACATACTCATCTTTCCTGGTTACTTAGCATTTAGCTGTTAATCAGTTACTTGGATTAAACTTCTGTCAGTGACTGACTACTGTCTTATATGATTAAGAATCAGTGGTAGGAGGGAGTATAGTGGTAGAAATCATTTTGTGAATAATGATGAAAGTATTCCCCTTTCAGGCATCAGAATGAATGTTTAAAACAATGCTGTAAAAAATTTTGAGTCTCTGATTCACCTAACCAGTTATAAGACAATTATCGAACATGAAATTAATACAAACATACTCTTACTTAGAAAGCATCAAATATGAATGAAAAAGAAAAGACACTTATTTGTCGATTTTTTATTTAATAACACAGCTTTGGGTAAGGTAGCTTATTTTCTACTATCTAAAATATGTTTATTTGCTATTATTTGTTATAAAATCATTCTAGTTTATAAAAACGGCCACATTACGGTTTTCAACTATGCATAGTAATTTACTCATATAATAACAGTCGAATAGTAAAGAAACGGAAATATCTAGTCATTAAAACAGTTCCCTTTGATGTTCTCTAACAAATACGCTAAATCTAATATATGTGAAAATTTATTTTCAAAATGGGTGAATTCTCCCATGGAAGAAATCCCATTTGCAAAATGAGAGAATTCTCTTACGGGAGAAATCCCATATACAGAAATGGAAGAATTCTCCTATGGGAGAAATCCCATTTTCTGAATAGGAGAATTATCTCATGGGAGAAAATTCCCATTTACAATATGGGAGAATTCTAACATGGTGTGTAAATGCTTTAAAAGTGACAAACTTTGCATTTTTTTCTTTGGAATAATGTTAGGTTCTGATAGATTTATCAAGTTTGTCTCTTAATATTAGTTGAGATGAATTTGAAAAAATGGGAATTTTCACCCATATTTGTAAATGGGAGAACATTCCCATTTTCCCACGAAATTTCCATGGGAAAGCCATTCTGCCATCGGAATTTGCCAATTTTCATTGGCATTTTGACTTTTGACTTGAAATTAAACATATTTCTAGTAAATGTATCTGGATGAAAGTTAACTGGTGTTATGCCCATATATAGATACACATTTATTGAAAATTTGAAATGAATCGGATGAAAAAAAAGTAAGTTAGCAAGATTTCCGGATTCGCAAACATATTCTGGACTGTGTTTATATTATTTAATGTATCGAGGGCCTTTCTAAAATGGCATATTCGTTCAAAAGTTTCGACTGTATAGTACAGTAATAAGTGTTTATAAATGAATATTTTTTGATATTCTAATACAATCAAGAAACTAACTACTCTTTTACAATTTCCTTTCTTAAATTGGTTATACAATATTAGTTTTAAACTAGGCCATTAATTTGCAATGCAAAACGTTTTCAAAAGTGTTCATATAAGCATTGTTTGCAAAATGATGATATTACAAATTTTAGACATAAAATGAGATGAAAATGAAATTACCACAGAAAACATGAAGTTATAAGGTAACACTGATACCTCCCATCTCTCCTTTTTAAAAAAACTGAATATTGAGAATGATATTGATAGTCAAGTCAAGTCAAATATTTCTTTATTGTCGGTAAAAATAAATCAATAATACTATTATTATACTATTATAATGTATCGTAAACGTTTGATAAAGTACATAAAGATTTTAAGTATATAAGTGACATACATAAGATCATACGAACACTTGTTAAATCATAATAGATGCAAGTATCGAAATTGGATAAAAATTAAATTGTATAAAAGCCGAATGACTAGCAGGCCATGTACAAATTTAAACTAGAAAACAGCAACTATAAAACATTTGAACAGAAGCTGCAAGCACAGCTGCCGCCCTCCCAGGATGCTAATAGACCCCTAAACTGGTTTTGGTTACTTTGTTCTATAATATGTTGAGGTAGGGAGTTCCAAAGTCTAGCAGCACCAGACCGGAAACAACTGAGCCCGTAACTTGTTGTTCTACATGGGGTACATCTAATGTATTGGTGATTATAAAGGGTTAACGATGATCGGATTTAATATTTCAAAGATCTTGTAAATACACCGGTGATTTATGGTTAATGCTATGGGATTCTATGGCTAGCGTTCTTGGTCGTCTTAATTTAAGGGATGGTAATTTAGATTTCTGATAAAAGCTAGTGTCTTAAAGCATTGTTGGTAGAAAGCTCTCAGAGAATAAACCCCTGCCCTTCTGTTCTTAAAGTGAATACTCAACCACTAAAGAATTAAGTGTAGTTATATAAAGTTTTGAACTTTATTTTATGTACAATTATATACTTTCAGATATTCAGAGAAGACTTATCAGGACTTACCAGGAAGATAATTTTTCAAGTTTACCTATGTGTCCTCTGCTAGAACATGAAAAAGGAAATATTTTACGATTGTATGAAATACCTACAATGTATGCTGTTAACTATCACAAAGTTGAAAAACAACAAACTGATAAATCTCCGGACAAAAGTGAGAAAGTAAAAACCTGTTCTGATTTGTTTCATGACAAAGGTAAAGATTGTAAAAATATATACTTGACAGGAGATGCTGGTGTCGGTAAAACATCATTTTGTAAGTTTTTATCTCTGTTATGGTGCAAGTCAAAGTTAGGGGACCAACTAGAGGAAAGCAATATGCAGCAGTACATTGATTATCTTAATAAGTTTCAGTTTGTCTTTTATGTTAATTTAAGAGATACTCATTTTATTGATTTAATACAAATTGTAGTTAATGAGCTGTTTTACTCTCAAAACAATGACAATTTGAAAAAAATGTATCGCGATGTTGGGGAAATTTTGGAAAATCTTGACTCCCTTGTTATCATGGACGGACTTGATGAATGGAACCCTGAATCAACTGACAAACGCACCTTTGAAATACCAGTAAGGCCAAAATCACTAAAATGTGTTTATCTTACAACTTGTAGGCCTTACAAAATAGAAAATGTGAGATTATCTCAAACAGACCTAGATCACCAGGTACAAGTGACTGGCTTGGGTGAATTTGAAACAAAGTCCTATGTTGAAAAATTAATCAGTTTGATAAATACTAAGTTTGATGATGACAAAAACCAATATGATTTCTTTAAAACAGTAAAGCAGGTCAATATGTCTGATCAGTTGAATATTCCCATGGTTACATCTCACTTGGTTATGCTATGGTTTGACCGTCCATTACAATCTATGACCAAATCTATAATATATGGAAACATCATGGACATGCTTTTCAAATTAGCTCATAACAAAGGGATCTACATTCAACAAACTAAGCCCTCTAAAACTTCTAAACTAAAACTTCCTGATAGGTTGTCTGAGCTTGAGCATTTTAAAGATCATTTCTCACTAATAGAACAATTATGTTTGTTGTCATATAATCTATTGTTTAAGCAAAATACTGATATAACATGTCTTGTATTTACTAGGGATCAACTGGCGAATAAGCCATACAGATTGTCTGAAACAGAAACAAACTTTTTCTGTAAAATTGGAATTTTGTCTAAGACAAAAATAGTAAGAAAGTTTGGACCAAAAGAATGTAAACTTAGTTTTTTACATAAAAGTTATCTTGAGTTTTTTGCAGCCGTATACGTATCTACCCTTGAGACCAGTAACGTGTTAGGACTTTTCAGCCAATGTAGAACTTTGAATGATGTATTGAAGTATAAAAATTTTCTCATATTCTATGCTGGATTGTCTATAGAAATAGATTTTGTATCATTAATGACTAGAATTTACTCATTGATATCGAAAGATTTAGATTTAACTAGAGTAAAGTCAATTTTCTCTACACCTTATGATACTAAGGATAAGAAGGATCAATTGATCTCTTTACAAGATTTGATTCTAAAAGGTTATATTGATGGATCTTATCAGATTGAAAACTCACCACTTGAAGATTTTATATTTTATAGTAACCATTTAATTGATCCTGAAACCAAGTATTTGAGGAAGTTAATTTTATCAAATTCAAAGAATGTTAGATTATTATGGTCTGGAAAATATCTTGATGAATTTAATACAATTAATAATTTACAAGTGTTGTTTATTAAGAAATGTTGTAGAGAATTCAAAGAACTAATCGAACAAAATAAATCATCATTACAAATTATTAGTATTGAAGGTACGCTTAAAACAATACCTTCTTTACCTTTAGATGATCTCCAATATCTGACGTCATTGTCTCTTGAATACATTATAATGTCACGTGAAGATATACAATCTTTTACAAAGTTTCTTTCAAATAATTGTCAACTAAAACATGTAAGATTGATATGTTTAAAATGTACTGGACACTGGGGGTGCACTGATGTCTGTGGTTCATTTGAATTAGTAAGTAAGCTAGTATATTTACAGATTTATTATACCAATCTTGTATGTACCAATATCAATACTTCATCTCTAGAGTACCTTCACTTAGGTCCATGCACTGAGAGTATTGCTAGGAGTTATATTGATATATTCAATTCTATTCAGTATGCATTAGAAATAAAATATCTAGACATAAATGGGGAGGATAAGTTAGATGATCATATGGTAGAAACATTGATAACTAATGTTCAATATCTATCTAAAATAGAATCAATAAAACTGAGGTATATTACAATAAGAGACAATGTTAGTTTCTTACTTCATCCTAGTGTTAAACAAGTATCAATTAGACTGTGGTATGTGAACATGACAACTAGGTGGTTTCAAACATTTATAGAAAGTGCTATAGATAAACACTGTTGTATTAAATTAAAGATAGTTGAATGTATTATTAGACAAGATAATGGAGATACTAAAGGATGTATGTCAGAGAAACAATCTGTTGATTACATATATGATTGTATAAAGTCTATATCTGCAATAAAAATAGTGAAATATGACAATAGGGGAAAATGGCCTAGTATAAACTTTGTTATAAATGACAATCAGTAACACTGTAAATGTCTATGATACAATCATACATTAATGTTTAACATTACACAGGTTGGTTTTAATCTTCAGTACCGACACAATATCTTTATTGTTCTTCTGATGACAGTTTATAGAAATCAGTGACTATAGAAACATTATGTAGAATATTTTCATGTACAAAATGTACTTTTCTACTTGTGTGTTACCAAATACTATTAGTCAATTTGATACCCATGGAAACTCAATATTTCATATAGAAGAAACTGTTTTAAAATTTGGTTTAAATATTTAAATATAAATATGTTACACAAGTCGTAAAACTTGATTCTTACATTTTTTGGTATTCTTTAATCACATGACTGATGTTCTGTGGAATACAACTAGTAAGTGTAAATTGAACAGCCCTCTATATATACATACACACAGTTTTGATCATTTCCTATTTATCCTTTACTAGTGCGACATGGACAAAATTTGGACATTTTTTCACATTCAATCAATTTGACTATTTCAAGATGCTGGCAATTTTATTGACTGACTATGCAACTTGGCCAAGTTATTTCCAGGGTTATTGTCTTTCAGAAAATGCCAGTTGAACCCTGATCACAGTTACCATGGCAACGCTGGAGTTAAGTGAAAATGGCAAAAATGCTATTTATGCTATTTTAAAACCCCAAACTTGAATTTAATTCGGTGATATTTTCCCGAAATGGGGTCTAAAATACTGATACATTACAAAGACTGAAAATTTGTCCTAATCACTGTTTGGCACAATTCATCCGCGCTTGATTTTTTCAATCAACTTTCCTCCAGTGAAATTCACTAAATCTGGTAAAAAACAATAAATTCAAGACTTGTTGCGGCCATTTGAGGGGAGTCAAGACATGTAAAAATGCGTGATTTACTAGTTGAGGGTTAAACTGTAAATATGACGTTTAGTTCATGATTGTGTCAAATTATCTCATTACAATAAAGTAATTGTTGCAGTCATTGACCTTTGTTACTTTTTGATATTCTGTAACAATCTTATCCGACAGCAGACCAATCTGATTAAAGCCCGATCTAAAATTTTACCGCTCGCATATACTTGCTAATTTAGATCTGGCCTTTTCCAAACGAAGGTCACGTTCAGGTGACCTTTTCTCATCATAATTTTCATGACGAAATTGTTATGAAACGTTTCTTGTTTACATCATCTACGTCACGCAATTTGAAATGAGCAACCCAATCGCAGACTGTGAATAATACCGCTGTTAAATTTGCATGCAAACCTTGGTCTAAAAACAGAAATTACGAAATCAAAATGTGATTAAAAGTGTTTTCGTCTAGATGAAAGCTACGCATTGATTGGTCAACACAAAGTTCATCTCGATGTGACCTTGCATTGACTAAGTAGAGATTCAGTACGACATCGCGAGTAAAACAGGATCTCTGTTTACGGAGATGGACAGCAGACGGACAGGCGGTTGATTGTTAAATGACATATTTTAATGTTTTTAATTTTTGGTGTTTTTTTTTAATTTTTGGATGTCAACAAAAAGTTTTTTTTACAATTGATTGAGATATTTTTGTACTTTATGTGTAGCAAACGTTGTATATCATACTTTAGGAAATGTAGATATTGTAACATGAGTATCTCAACTATGAGTTGTTTAATGTATATTGTTCAGATCTTACCTTCATTTACTGTATTATCAATGTAACATATTGAACATCTATGTTGTCATTGTTACTGGGACATGAAAATATCTTATTATTGTATAATTTGGACTTACATGTATATAGTCCATTATTTCTAGACTGTCAAAGCTTGAATAATTTCACGTTGACTGAATGCGTTGTATTTAGGCTTGGATGTTACTGAAATATCTTTACTGAAACCCATTATACAACTCAAGCAGTTCTATCTGATTATAAAACACACAATCAGAAAATCCTGAATGTAAGAAACAATTATTTTAACACATGAAGTCACCGTGACATTATTCATGTTTTGACAGTTGAGAAAAAATTAACAATACTCTGGGCTCCATAAGTTTCTTTACACATGTTATTTCCTTTATTTTGTATTGCAAAAATTATTGCAAACATAATATTATATTTTTATTGTATCTTAATAATATATGAAAGAAAATGATTAACAGTTCATGATAACAATTTTGTCGTGAATATTAGAATGAAAAAAAATCACTTGAATGTGTATCTAGAAAGAACTGCCTGATCTAAATTAGCTTGAACGCGAGCGGAAATTTAAGATCGGGTTTTAATCAGATTTGTCTAGTTACGTTGTCAATCTAACCCTTTGATGATTATGTATTGCAAAAATCAAAGAACTGACATCATTTGTCTTATCATTGTTTATACGATATTGATATTATTTACAGTGATTTAAGTATTTTTAGCAGGATTTTTTCATCGAAAAATTCAGCCATTAGTTTTGTGAAACAAAAGCATGCGGCCTGGCTATCAGGCGGTCATCCAGCGTCGTTTACATTTGAGGTAAAGTTTTTCATGACCATATATTTCTGCAATTTATTGTCAGATCTTTATGAATATGTCTACCATGTGATGAACAGAATTATAAAGTAGCCTCAACTCTACCTGGTTTAAATATGGAATATTTCCCTTTGTAATGTTTGCGTTCAAGTTTTTTAATACGGCCTTAATGTGGTTTTCTAATTACATTTCTTTTTATTGTTAGATCTTGTGTTAATCTTTTTTGGCAGACATATATTTCAGTGATAGATGTTTCTGTCTAACTGTGATTGGTTAATTTGACGTCACATGGTGATGTCTTGATTTTATCAGTTTTGTATAATACCTGCTCACAGTTGAAGTTCTCACACCAGTTATGTCACATGTTGCTACTGCTGTTGATCACTGCCTTCACGTAAATCATGTGACCCTAGTAGAACCATGTGACTAGTGTTTACATTTAAAGGTGTAACATTGGTTGTCTAATGTATGTTAATTTACAAGGGTTGTCATAGAAATTATACTAGTAAGTGTGCAAGGTGGGGAATGAGCCGCATCGTTCAATTTATGTCACTTAATATGATGCTATTGGTGATAGATCTTAACTATTCATGATAATAGCAAGAAATGTCATGTGGAAACTACATTAAAGCCGGATTTTAATAAACTTTAAGGCAAAAGTTACAAAAGAAAATAATCCATAATAAAGCCAGGTAGAGTATGGTTACTTTCTTATTCTGGTCATCACATGGTATATTATCATTGTATGAAGTTTCATTAATATTGGACAATAAATTTGCAGAAATAAATGCTAAATTGAAAACTTTAACGCAATCGTTAAGAACGCCGGACGCCCGACTGCCCGACCATGTTTCATCAAACTATGAGCCGAATTTTTTCGTTGAAAAATTCAGCTAAAATTATTGATTTTAACTATTTTTTGTTTACATTCATGTACTTTTGAACATCATAATTTACAAAAAAAGACTAAATTTATAAAAATATTGAAATGTAAAATAAAAAAATATTTGCCTTTCTGATGGACAAATTTACTTTGTGGCAGTGGTTGTTCATCCATTCAAGGGACATAACCAGTGCTAGAAGTTTGATTTACTGTATATAGACTTGAGTTCATCTACCAGAATTCTTCTCTAAGATAAATCATTGATAGGGGAAGAAGTTCTTATTTACTTAGATTTTAATATTCACACAAGATTTACATCCAACCATTTAAAGTAAAAAATGCCTGACTAAAAATTGTTTTATGGTGACTGAATAATTCTAGAAAAGTTTGTATTTTTTGTCTCCAAACTTTTGGTGGGTACTGTATAAATGACTATATCATATTGTCAGAAATGTTTATTACTCTCCAGGTTGTTAAGTCAAATTTCATAATAACATGTTTTATCTACATACATAATATCATCTCTAGTTTCTAGTTTACAGTAAATGATTTAAACAATTCGCAAATATTAGCAAAATAGTAGAAAAATTTACACTACCCTCCATAATCAAGTATACACTTCTGTATTCCAGTGTTCTGTTAAATTTTGCATAAATAGCTAACATTTTTTAAATGTTTAGAATTCATTTGTAAGGAAAGTAATTTAGATTGGAAGGGAGATAATAAAATCTCAGTTTCACAATTTTCAGACAAAAATAATCATTGACTTAAATTTGAGTCAATTGTGTCAAATTATATTTTTTTAAAGTGAGATTTTTGTTAAAATGTTTAATCCTACACATTATAAAATATTTGTGGATGAAAATCATCAGTAAACATAATAATGTTGCTGAATTAGTCAAGAATCGTTTTTTGTTATAAGCGTGAAAAAGTTCTTATTGATGTTTTGCGAAGGGTAGTCTATTAATATACTTAACGAAACTTCTAAGTACCCCGATTTCCATATCGTAGGATCTTTTTTTATTTTCCTATATTTATACCTGATGGATGATAAAAGGACTGTACTGTTGGCTGAGTGCATAGTTTTCATACTTTTGTCCGCAAAAAGCGGGAATGGGACGATTATTAATTGTTATGATGTAACAGAAAATAAACAGAAATCTTATCACTGCAGATGACGCGATGCCTTGCTAAATACCTATGGAAATTCATCGTTCTTGATTTTGTTTTGTATATCAACACACTTGTAATTTTCACCATAACTTACTGATTGCTCTTACGATAAAAGAAGAAATAGTTTGTTCAATGTGTGACATATTGTCTCATGTCAAAGTTCTATACTGGTCATTATCACAGCCCTAGTACCGATAATGCCATGGGACAATTGATAAACAGTTTTGTGATGACAGAAAGATACAGTTTTTATTTTTCATCTACTTCTCTCTATCTCTGAAACAACGCTGAAATTATCAGTTTTACAAAATTTATTTTTAATAAAATAGATTAACCATTGATATAAAAAGTTAAGAATCTTTTTATGAATGATTTGTTTTTGAAGTTATGTCAGTCAGTCAACATACTCACTGTTCCTGGAAAGGTTTAATTAGCTGTTAACCAGTTTCTAGGTACATACTTCTGTCAGTGACTGACAACTGTTCATCATGATTTAGAATCCGTGGTCCAAGCTCCATGAAAGTATACTCGCCTAGAGAATTTAGCAGTGACACTAGTGGGGTGCAAACCAGGGATATCTCAATTTCTATGTGCGCATCCTACCACTGGACTAATGATCCTACTAAGTAGTTAAGAATGGTTAAATGAATAGACTATAACCAGAAGTCAAATATTTCGGGTTTTCCCTGATGTACAAACAAATTCAGCGATACAATGAACACATGTGTACAAAGAACAATACTTAGGATATAATCTGTGTTACATGCTTTTCAGCAATAATATGTAAAATACTAAGTTTGTTCCGCCTGTGTACGGATGGCAAACCTGGTGAAGTTGAGTTTTTACAAAGAAATTTACATACTATCAATAAAACTTCAGGCTCCTGGATCCATCAATTGATCAATTTTCAATGAATATAATGTGCTCTATGGGTCACTTCTTTCTACAGTGTGTTACCATTGATGAGAGTCGGTTAAATTTTCAACAAAACCATAATAAGTTGATACATATTTCATGGTTCTCAAACAAGAATATTTCAATGAGTCACAGATGGATTTTGTTTCCTAAAATAAACAAAAGGAAAATTTAGTATTATTTACATAAATACATATTTACATAAAAATGAAATACAGTCATTTTCTAGGTCATGCGTGCTTTTGTACTTTAAACAATGGACTTGCCCACTAAGTAGGTGAACAAGCTAATGCATGAACAGCATTTTACGTAAAGGAAATTAACTGAGTGCGAGGGTTTTCTGAGTTAGAACAACCTGGCCGCGGACTTCTCGTGAAAATCCAAAAACGCGAAGCGTTTGAGGATTTTGAGAAGTCCGAGGCCATGTTGTTTTAACACAGAAAATCCGTAGCATGAGGTTAATGTCCGACTTACACAGCGATTCGAGTGATTAGTTTCACATGTACATCGACTGGGCATGGACTACATTTTTGCAAACGAATTTGACTTGGTGCATCTTTTTCTATCACGGGCTTTTAAGAGGATCTGAAACTTTTAATTAAAAGATAACGAGCATAGTTTTGAATACATGGTTTAGAATCCGTGACGGTAAATAGTATTTGTTAATTAACTTAATTCACAATAATTTCATTTATAAATTTCTGGATTCATTTATTGTTTAATTTTTATTCAGGCTGATATATAATTTGTTCTTATTCAATGCCATTATCTCATTTTCGGTAAATTACGCAATTTTACGCCTATTTTTACTTTATTTCACATACTTATTCTCGATCATATCTGATTTGGTAGTATTATCGTAAGTCAATGAACCAGAATTTGAAGTATTTTTGGTTGTTAAAATCACTACTAACATCATTACGTGAATAAAGACATCGTATTCATATTTCATTACTTTTTTAAGAAATCCAAAGTTCCGTTTATATTTTCGAAATGATTTAAGAAAAATACAATAAGTTATGCATTAAGTACAATATATAAAAATTAAACAGTCAGTGTTTATTTTAAATTCTAAATTTACACGCAGACTGCGTTCCATTTACTTCATGAATTAAAATTTCACGAGGGCTGGTATTTATTTTTACGTGGCCAGGTTGATATCTAAATATCAACTCGCTCACGTGAAAAAGAACAACTCACTCACGTGAAATCTTTTGTTTTACAAGGTAGTTCCGAAATATATCAACCTATGTTAAACAAAGGAAGCGGTGTGTAATGATTGAAACAGACCAGTTTTTTCTGAGTGCTCATATATTCTTTCCAAAATGACAATAGTTCTCACAAGCAACACAGAACCCTGTGTAGTAGGAATAAATTGTAATTGACATAATACCTTAAGTGTCATGTATAAATTATAATTAGAAATCATTTGTGCATATAGCTTGATTTTCTCAACTGTCAAAACATGAATGATTTCACGGTGAATGTGTTTGTTAACATTATTGACGTTATACACTCACGAGCTTTCAAGAGTGTGTATTATGATCGAGTAAAGCTATTTATGCTGTTTGATATGTTTAAGTCAAGACATGTCTTATAACAATTAGGCAACAAGTACAAGAACAATTTATTTAGCCACCGTGAAAGTATTCAAGCTTTGATAGTTGAGAAAAAACAGAACTATACCACCTTATCTCCTTATATAGTAATATAGCTGAAGTTTTTACAAGGAACACCCAGTTCTACTTCATGAATTCAATGAATACACATTGATTAGTGTAGTAAATTTTTTATGAACAGTAGTGTAGCTGTTCAATGTTTTATTTTACTTATTGTCTGTAACAGTGTGTACTAAGTATTGTTATTTTTGATATTCAATTGGTTTGACATCAGTCAGTATAGTTCTGTTATATTAACCTGTCACTACTTTGATAATTACAAGGTCACTGAATGTGGAAGTATTTATCTCCTTTTAAACCATTGAGCCACCGATCCATATAAATTATTGATACTCTAACTATATAGCAATTTTGAATATTGCTGACATAAAAAGTTCTAAAGAAGTCAAGAATAACAAATTCAGTGACCGTGTAATTATTTAGGTTGTTACCAGTTAATGTACCAGAACTACATATATAATTATTATATTTAATTGAATTCTTTTAAACCTATAACTGTACATTGTTACAAGCTTTAGTTGTGGTTGTGTATTGCATTATTGTCAGTGGCAATCACCCTTTAGTGTGAGGTTAGATTCACCCAGGAAGATTTGCAAGTTGAACTGACTCTGTGTAGCCGAACATTATAAATACAGGGCAAAATGACTGGAACTTGGCCAGTGTCTTTGGACATGTGTAGTTTGTTTTTTCTCAAATGTTAAAACATGAATAATTTCATGGTAACTCAGTGCTCTTTCTTTTCATTATGTTTTTAGTTGACTCTTAAGGTAAAATATGTAAATATTTTGTATATAGAGCTGTTGTTTTAATCATGTTTTGTTCGTAGAACTTTATGAAATAATTAAATGTATTAATTTGAAATTAAATTGGCTTTGTTTTTCAATTACTATACCTTAAGATCTACAGTATATGTGGATTTGAACCTGGGTTCGTGTAGTCAAGAGTAAGGCTTGCTTTTACAGCTGCATGGGAAACAAGTAAAAATATGAATATAAACTGGATAAATTACATTAAAATAACCAAAACATACTGCATTGTTCCAAATAAGCACTTGCAAGCATGCCTTGTGAAGTTGAAAATCGACCGGGCAAGTTGGTTAGAATAGAAGCAGAGACATATGCAACATATTAATAATAAAAATCTACATACCGGTTACCATTTTGTAAAGTTATTTTAAGCACCAAGAAAATTGCTTCATGCTAATTAAGATGGACTTATAGTCAAGAAATACACTAACGAACAGATACATCTTGGAAATTCACGAGGGTCCGGACCCCCACAAGACCCGCCTATGAGCATACCTGTCAAGTCCCGTGCATGCTGGCATGTCATATTATAGTAAAGTCATGCACACCTATCATTATCTTATCCCAAGTCCACTAGATAGAAAGCCATCTTGACTAAAAAGCAGTCGTTTGCATTTTATAATTATAGATCTAAGTAAAATTTATTTTTACAAACAAACGTTGATGTGCACCTCTGATGGGTTTTCACAAAAGTAATTTGGTCTAATCACCTATTTATCTGTCAATGTAAACACCTACGATAGACACATTGTGTCGTTAGTTGAATGTATTTGAAAGAAAATTTGAATTTTAAGACATCTGCAACTACTGCAATCACTCAACATGTGTTAATTACGTCATTTCTCAGAACGAGGCCAATCTCGTTTTTTTTTGTTATTTAAAAAAAGCATTATAAATCTTGTTTTAAAGCTACAAAATATCAAAATTTTCAGATGGGTCTTTAAAAATCAATCAATAAGTTAATTTTCTGAATAAAATGCGCTTAAATTGATGATTAAATTGGGAAAACTCTTTTTTCTTTTTTCTATAAGCAGCTCGATTTATTAACAGATGTAATTAGGTTAAAAAATAGTCCGTAGAGTTTTGACACAAACCCGTTTTTTAAGACTTTAGTTCACATTTTATTGCATCAAACTTTAGTTTCGTCTAAACTGATAATTTACCTGCTTATTATCGTAGCATGGACTTAAATTGTGAATGCTTTCATATCAGCATTTTCATACGAGGACGAAGAAATAGAGGGGGGACCCGGGTCGATAGCGCAGTTGGTAGCGCGCCGGGATTTATTTACTTGTGTCCGGGGGTGCGGGTACGAATCCCACCCGGGGAGTTTATACCCTTCCATGCAAATTTGACAATAATGTCGATTTTCCTCCATAGTTTAGATAATATGGAGAAGTTTCCGGTCTTGTGGAAGGGCAGGTGAGTATTGGTTATATACAATGGTCAAGGAAAGCTAGGTAAGGTTCGCTTGACGCCGTAAAATGACCTAAATTGTGTTGACACGGCGTTAACTCCAATAAATAAATAAAACAAATAAATAAATACAGGGGAAATAATTGCGAAAACTGTGATACATTTCTTCTCATTAATTGTCCCCCCCCCCTTATAATTAATTGTGTCAGACTGAATTCTACACATCGTGTTAACATTTCAAAGAAAAGATACGATGAAATCATTTAAATTGTTATATTTTTAAAGAGGTAATTTCTCTTGCTGTGTAAAATTCAATGGTTTCCGCGTGTAGATATGAATTATATTTTGTTATAAACATACGACACTCATGAAGTCTATGTTGCAGGAGCGGATCCAGGATTTTTACTACGGGGGGGGGGGGGGACTTTTTCATGGGGGGGGCCAAACTTTCGAAACACAACCACTGTATTCATATTTTGCAGAAAAAAATGCAACATATTAATAATAAAAACGACATAACCATTAAATCTATGTTAAGCAACTAGAAAAATGGCTTCATGCTTCTTAACAATGACTTGCTTGTTGTAATCAAGAAATACATTAGTGGACAGGTTTCAATATCGGAGTTAGCGAATCAAAAACTGTGCATCCTCGCTCTAAACCAGTTCATGTTTCACTCACTTCATTGGGTATATCTACTATCTATATCCTTTTACCAGATACCTTGACCCTCTACCCACCACCTCTATAGCTCCAACATTAACATTTATATCATTCCCTGTAGCATTTACTCATTAACTGTACCCTCTTACATGTCATGTTTACCAACTTATCGCTTCACCTGTACCCCTAGCATGACCTTTATACAAATACCTGGACCCACCCCTTACTTCTAGCCCCTGTGTACTTAACTTATATTCTAAGCAAAAGTTAAAACGCAAATAGATACAAAAACGTAAATATTGTCCTAAGTTTTAATGTTTATCATATGAAAATTAACATGATAATAAAACAATCATTTGTCATGAGTATGCAACAGCAAAACAATATGTAACGATTTTTGAAAAGGAAATATTCACAGAATCAAAAGCCCAGTAGGAGAAAAAAAGTTAACAAGATTTGATAATGAGCAAGCGTCTTTGAACTCACGACTGCAAAATCCTGAGTCTTGAAGACCCAATAGGACGTTGTACAAAACGTAGTCGGATGCTTGTCCATTCCTCTTGTGAAGCAATGTTTACGAGTAACGTCACATACTGTTCAAGACGTTGACGTATGCGGCTATCAAACAAGTCCTAAAGACGTTCATTTGGATTTTTATCTACTAAAAATGACGACAGGTCTCAAAATCTTAATATTATAAGCCCTGAGAAATTAAATTGTTGCCCGGGCGGAATGTGGTCTGGCGTTACCTTGTTAGAGAAAAAGACAGAGACGTCCGATGGCGTATTAAACAGCAACGTTATAAAAAGAAAAACTTCACCCTGGTAGCTTTGGCAGTTGTGGTTCCCATTTATCACTACAAAACCCAGCTTACCAGAATGGTCAATATCACTCCACAATTTACTGTTTGAATAAATTTGCTCCATTATCTGTAGCCTGTTCAATAACCCCGTCACGTTGCGTAACGTTAGGGTCAGAACAACTTAACCCAAAAACAACTCAACCCGATACAACTCAATCCCCAACTAACGGGTTGAGTTGTCAAAACTTTGAGTTGAGTTATCCGCGCGATGAGTTGTCTTCGGGTTGAGTTTTCTCGTACCCGTAACGTTGGCTAACAGTAATTACTGAACACGCCGATGGTAATTGTTAATGGGGGTATCGGTCAAACGGCTTATGCCCGGTTTTCAATGCTCAATCTTGGCATATTTACTGACTTGTATCCAAGATGACGAGTGCTACAATGTCACGCGGTCTCTAAAGTTCTCGGCAAACTTTAAATGTTTGTGTAGACACTAACGTGCGGCATGGTATGGTCAAAACTTCCGTGCATTCGGTTTTTAAAAAAAAAATTTAGAACACAGAATAAATGACGTTTGAAACTTATATTTCGGAAAATGGTAAAAATGTGACGTAATCACTTGTTTTGATGATCAGTGCTTCCAGCAACCGATTATTTTCAAAACATTTACAAAATCTTATATTCGAAGCGTATCATAATTTAGAACCAACATTATTTGTTCGAAACATGAAAAATAAGCGCGCAATGCGTTTTTAAAGTTTAAAGACGATATTTTGGAAAATAGTGACGTCATCGGTTTTTGGCCAATAGCACCTTCCTGCCCCAAAATTTGAAAAATCACCTGGCAGATTCGTAAAGAGCACACTTTTTTCTATTAAAAACCATCAAAATATTGCTGATATACCTATGAGTACAGCGAACCAATTTTTAGACGCTTTTCTCAACTGGGCCGACATACTAACCGTAGTGTACCCATTCATAGGCAAACTCTGTCAAAGTACCTGTTAACCTGGATGAAGTGCGAGGAGATACATCAAAAGAAAAAACGTATCTCATTGGACTCTCTAAGTTAACAAATTCATGAAAGAATAACTTCAACTTACGAAATAACTTCCAAATAATGGAATATACTACCCAATAAGTATACACTCATGAATTTCATTGTTCTGTCTTATTTTCCACACATATTTAACATCATTTAAGTTGTTATGTATTCATTCTGTAACAAAAGTAACTCAAAATGAAAAGTTTATAATGATGTGTTATGACCACGTTCTAGTAATACAGACGTTCATTTGAAAATTAATGACAAATAAGTTATAAGAAAATAAAGTAAATGCCAAAACAAGTATGGAGGGTAGTATAGGTTTAAATTTATTTACAGTATGTGTAAATAGTTTCCATAACCGTTGTCACGTTTCATGATTTGGTTGTTGTTGTTTTTTTGTTGTTAAGGAATAACTAGTTCTTGAATGTTCTGCTGTTTTAGTAGATTTTCTAATAAATGTTGGAAGCATCCGCATGTGTTTTATAATCAAAGTGGTATGATACGTGATGAAATCTATTTGTTAAAGATAAATAACTATTGGACGTGTAACTATAATATAATATATAAAGTAAGCATTATCAATGCTATCGTTGCATGATTTTTTTGAAAAAAATACATTTTAGTTGCTATGGTTTTTTTACAGTATCTCTGAACAGGTAGTAGTTTTAGAAATCACAAGCATTTTACTTGATAATTGTCTTAAAGTTACTCGTTCAAAGATTTTGTTAAATATTTTTGATATTTTATAATAACCTTTTTGTGTCTCTATGTTACAGGGTGGCCACGGAAATTCTAAAATGAAATTCCCTGAAAATTCCCTGATTTTTCCCTGACGTACCGGTATTATTCCCTGATCATTGCAAGGCATACTTGTACTATAGATTATATATAAATTATCCCTGTATAGCTAAACCTTTACCACTTTGTATTTATTTACTATTTATTGAACTTTTCTTGTAATTAAAAAAGGTTGATATGAATATTTTGGCTACATAGCCATTCTATGATGTGATTGCAAAGATATGTCCCCCTATATCATACAATAAATATGTGTATGTATATGTAGGCCTATGGAAAATGCTAATAAAATGCTATTACAAAAATTGGTTGCATACATTCAGTTGAAAACTTTGATTGGAAGCATTCATTATTCGTAAGGCACATTATTTGTTTCATTTTGACTAAATACCATGAATTTTAGAATGATAGCCATGCTTTAACAGTTTATCATTTTCATTGTAATATAATAATAATTTATATCGGTATCAATGACATGACACATAGCATACAAAAAGTGAGTAACACAGAATGTATAATGCCATATGCCATGCACATCAATACCTTGGATGACACAAAAAAAGAGATAAATTTCTTATTTCCATTGTGGTCCCCGACATTGTTGGCATGACACTGACATGGATGCAATAGCCTGCTACAAATATATACATTTCAAACAATTAAAGGTGTATCACAGGAATAAAATAATGAATGAGAATTCATATTAATAGTATAAAAATGTTACCGAAATAAGAACAAAAAACCAAAAAAACAAAAACCGATTAAATAAATAAATAATTAATTGATAAAATTTAAATAAATAAATAAGTACACTGAATGTATGAAAATTTTAAGATACAAGCTGGATTAAGAATATTATATTGTAAAAACAAAAATTAAAGTGATAAAGAATTGACATGGATAATGGATTGTACTAAGTTCCTGTAAAATGTGCATTGTCCCGGCATATTTTTCTTAACATTAGATTTGAACAGTTTTACATTACATTCAAGCCTTATGTCTTGGGGTAAAGAATTGTAAATTTGCTAATTAGAATAAATGGTCCCTGATGAGAATTTTTGTACTACATAGACATCCAATTTAACTGTAAGATATAATGTACATATCATGTGATAAGCATATTGTTCCTAGTGTTTCCAGTCCTGTTTTATAAATAACTTATCAACCTTAATAAGTGATGGATGGAGTACATTTAAATAATGCATTTTCAGAACATTTGAAAATAATAGTCACTTTTTTCATTTATCTGTCATTAGTTTGTGAAAATGTACCCTTAACAACAGATTTCTTTTTTGCCATGAATGTAATAGAAAAATAATTACTGAATTTTATAAAATTGACAATTGATAAAAGTACCACCCATGAAATAAACTTGATCAAAGACAGACCCAATAAGTCAAAAAGCATTTTTTCAATTAGTTGTGAAATTCCCTGATAATTCCGTGATTTTAAGCACATTTTAAATTCCCTGATTTTTCCATTCAGGGAATTTTTTTTGGGCATTTTCCCTGTTTTCCAGAGTCCGTGGTCACCCTGTGTTAAGAAAATGAATTATTACTATTTTAAGCCAATCTGACCTTAGATAGTGATATTGGAAGACAAAAACAAGATTTATGGGCGATAATATTATGAGTTGTGTCCTAAGAGGTAGCGCAATGATTTATATTAAGTTATAAAAAATGATTCTTTGATATTGAGCTATGTTTTCGCTTAATATAATTTTGATTGATTTCTCCATTCACATTTAATGCTATATGCCCGCTTGGAAATGTAAAATCAGTGAACAAATACTATCTTAAAACATAAAGTAAGAATTGTAATTTGGTAATAAAAACTTGAATTTTATATGTTAATATATGTACCCAAACCAGGATTCAAACTCAAGCATTTCAGATCAGTAGTTAAGCATCGTTCAATATTGTTTACAAATGATGAGTAACTAAATTATGTTTGTTTCGTGTCTAGGTCATAAATAGTTTCCTCCATTTATTATGCAAAAAACCTGATATATCGACAATAATTGTGTCACAATGGCAGCCATTATGAACGGAACAGTGGATAAACACCATTCTCTAAAATCTGTGGTGTGCTTATTTGATAAGTTTTGTATGATTTTAATTCTTCAATTTTTAAATAGTAAAGATATTTTTTTAATATTATCCCACATTTTGCAAGTTTTATTTTCTGCGCAACAATGATGTCAGTTTATTTTCTTGGTTTTGTCGTTTTATGGATTTGCCCGTCTGCTATTTTATTTCTGAGAATTTGGTTTTACCAATCATAATGTACTTGTTTCGAGTGTAATACATTGTGTTAGTAATGAATGTATACCTGATCAATGTAAATATAAACAGTTCATTGTTTCTTCTTTCAGAGTGTTTTACCTAATCCACGTGTGACAAGACAGTCGTAGGCATGGGTTGTTCTCTTTTTGTATGTCCATGGCAAACGCCCTACTGTTCATACCAATTGTACATAATGTGTCTGGGCTAAACTTGAGTAAAGCAAAAGAAACTCTGCTTCAAAGTAAAATTAACCATTACCATATAGTAATTATTGCCTTTAGGCATACGTAATGAGAAGACTAAAATTCGATGCTTAAAGTGTTCACGTTTGATTTGTGAAATTAATGGCGGTAAGGTTGATCAAATTATACAGGAAATTATTGATATCAAGCCATTAGTTATCAATTATAAGGTAACGTGTCAGTTTGTTACTGTGCCTGCCGTTTCTTTGGCAGTCTATAATCTATTTGAATTTAAACACTTCAGATCTGAAAATTACATAGACCAATTTGCTTCGGCAAATGACCCTAGAAAATGAGGTTATGCTGATAAATATTTTTATACAGGAAATGATTATAGCCAGCTCTGAACTAACAGTATATTTAGACAGAGATGTAATTAAAAGCTCTATTAAGCGCAGAGATGCTTCAGAATTAAATACAAAAACTCGTCTACGTTTCAAGTATAACAGTTTGTACGACGGAATCCCTCACAATAATGATTTAAAACAACTGTGGTTCATAAGACTAATACAATCAATTACAAAACATTACCACACCTTATTGGACATTATTATACATGTATCTCAATGCATTTTATTATGTGTCAAACAACCAAAACAATGAGACTCCCATCTGCGTGTTAAATCACATAAATGACTACTTTCAGCATTAGTTACAATACATTATTGGCCTAACGTAACATCTCGTAAAAAAAACTTTGGCAGAATCCACCAAGCCTTTAATCACGAACTTCATTAGGTCAATAAAGCAAGGAAGCCGTGTTGAAATAAACGCTGGAAGGAGTCACTTGTTTTATTTTGACATATATTGTGTAGAATGATGGTGGATGATGCCTAAATCGCTAACCAGTGATCATATATATAGTTGATGACGATCTACAAAGAATTGTGTGTTGTAATTGACGCCGTAGCATCACATTGTATTGCAAATTCAGAATTTAATTTGTTTCTAGTTCTATCATCATTATCATCATCATTGAAATTGTAATTTCCATTATCATCTTCATTATGATTGCATGTTGTATTACAAAAAGAACCGGAAGAATGCCAGAAGTGGAAATGGAGTTGCTAACCACTCATAAAACCGAGTCTTCGGAGTCATCAATTTCATTGTTTAATGTGTCACTACCAACCTCACCATTTTATGTATCACCACCTACATTTCAAAATGATGATCCATTTGCATTTAATCCAATATCCCTTCACAAAAAAATCAGATTAAATTATGAGAAAATGTTAAATTATATTACATTTGGTTATTTTGAAGAATCAGAAGAAGAAATTTAGGTGCGAAGATATCCAGTAAGATTTAGGCATCGACCTGATAAGATTTCATTTGTTATGTTGTTCTTCATAGATTTGACATGCTAAATTGTTTTACTCAGTATAAACTTTATCTGGGAGAAAAGGACTGTGTATTGAATGGTACCATTGAATTACTTCAGAATACTTCTAAGCTAATAAACATATTTCAGGATATAAGACATATTAATCATTTAAAAGATAATAAATTGTTTGCATTTCAACATGTAAGTGATTGGTTTGACAAATGGAAGGTACACTGTAAAAACAATTCAAAGCTTTGTATGTCTTACCAATGTCATGATGACATACAGTAATGTACTGTTAGATTCATTAAATTATGCAATATGGTGATAAAAGAAAATAAACTGATATTTGTTACACCAGGTGTGATAAATTCAGATTTAGTTATAATACTTTCACCCAGCAACGCTCAACATATGATTGTGCAAACTCAAATCCAAATGCCTAACAGGCGTTCACTAAACAGCATAGTAACAGGTCAAACAGATATTTCTACCAAAACCAATGCAGACAAAGGTAGAGATGCTGCAATGGCATGTACAAATTCTGTGGATAGCTACTCTGTCAGTACACAAAAAGATTTATAATATGTATTATGTTTCTGATACTAAAGAATTCATATGATAACCAGTGTAATACCTTTTATTGTAAATACAGCAACTCCAGTCATCTCAAATTGTCGTCTTCATTCAAGTAATTTATTATGTGTTGTGGTTGTTTCATACATGCTCTATTTGAATAATTAATCACTCTTAGACCATCCAAGTTTTTAGCTCTTCCAATTGCCAGCTTTGAAAATACCTTTTCAGTCTACTTTAAGTCTAGTGTTTTTAACATAAATATTTGTATGTGTTTGAATTATACAATCAACAATAGAAAAATGTTTTCGATGCTGAAAATTTGAAGAAATAATGACATTTCTTTGTACATTGAATTTTTCTCTTTGATAGATCTTAAAATTAGGTTAACACAATATTTTTAATATTGACACTTTGAGTTTGTTTTGATTTGCGGCGCACCAACTCGAAAAAGGTCATATCTCGCCGAATTCAATCCATGATGCTATTAATTCAGTAGATAATGAAGTTTTAAAATCCTATATTTCATGCTAAACATTTATTTCCCTCAAGATGTTAAGTACTGCATATGATGGTACTGACTCCAAAAGTTCTTTAAGTGAGTTAACCTTAAGATGTTTGTCACGAATGTCTTTAAGATCCTAACAGTCAATGAGAACGTGTTTTATAATGAAATGCTCGTCACATAGTATACATTTAGGTGCTTCCTCTCTTACCAGATTAACACATTCATACCCTGTGACGATCATTTCAATGTCATTTATTTATTTATTGGATTTAACGCCGTATCAACACAATTTAGGTCATTTCACGGCGTCCAGCGCACCTAACCTAGCTTTCCTGGACCATTGTCTATAACCAGTACTCACCTACCCTTCCATAAGGCCGGAAACTTCTCCATAGTATCTAAACAATGGAGGAAAATCGACATTATTGTCAAATTTTCAAGGAAGGGTATAACCTCCCCGGTTGGGATTCGAAACCGCACCCCCTCGGGCACGAGTATCCAAATCCCGGCGCGCTACCATTTTAATGTCAAACACGTTCTCCTTGACTGTCAGGACCTTAAAGACATCCGTGACAAACATTTTAAAGTAAACTCACTTAAAGAACTTTTTGAGACTGTACCATCATATGCTGTACTTAACTTTTTGAAGGAAATAAATGTTTATAATAAGATTTAAAGCATGACATCAATAGTTTCGTTTGAATTGATAATATCATTGATTGCTTTCGGCGCGATATGACCTTTTTGTGTTGGTGCGCCGTAAAACCCAAACAAACAATCTCTTTTAATAAGGTATGAATGTGTTAATCTGGTATGACCAATTCTACAACGCGTAATCACTATTTGATCTCGACGATTAGCAAATATTATTGACTAAGAGAAATTAAGTCATGTAACTTATTAAAAATAGCATTGTTCTACTTTGTTAGCCATTTTGACTTAATTAACGTGTTGATAGACCATTTGAAGTCACTGCTTGGTAATCTTCAGAAATGAATACACGTCCTCGCTAAGTTTTTTCCGTAACGTTTTGAGTAATCCTTATGAAAATTTAAATTCGTCTTAGTTCAGTTATTCCTGTATCACTTTTATGCAATTCCACACAAATGAAAATATTTCCTTGTGCAACAGTGTGATTTTAACGTTGTATTACATTTATAAGTTTTTAATTGAAATAAGGGTGACAAATCATTGAACTTTAATTATTCATTTTGCACGAGTTAAGGGTTCATCAATAGTTGCAATTGACAATCACAATAAAGTGGGTGGGGAAAGTTAATAAAGTAAAATATCCATAAGTTCTGGTTAATTTTTACATATTTTGTAAGAGATGCATCAAGTGTACAAGTATTAGCATTTCCAAAAAATGCTTGAAATCAACACTCAGCCGTGTTTGATTTCTTCTCCATAGATGTATATATTTTGTGGTTAATATTCATTTGCTAACGGGGCGGATGTTATGAATATAAAATACATATTGATTTCGATGAACAATTCTATTTACTATTCATTAGTCATCTTTGTAAATTTTACTTATTTCCGATCAAAAATACTTGCATGAAAATGTTTATGTCCGCTAAAATATTTAGTGGCGTCTAGCCTTCCTAAACATACAATAAGTATGGGGAGTATGTGGTAAATCGTTCCGCCGTCCGCTAAAATATTTAGTAGTGTGCAGCCTTCCTAAACATCCGCTAATGTCCGCTATTGACTATGCGCCAGCTTGATTTTAGTCAACAACTAGACGAGTCCATGATCACACCCCTTTTTTTACTTTTTCACGGCCATTTTCTTATCATGTGACCTCAAATGCATAGTATTGATTGGCTTAAGACAACCGGTGTCGACTACAAAATGCTCAAATCTTGATAATTGTTTATATCAACGCACAGGTGCGTTGATAATTAAAAGAAACATGGAAAATATAAAACACCAAAATAGCCATTGAGAATGAAATGAAAACATTTTCCTGACCTTGAAATAGCCTTTTTGTCGTGAGCCTAAACACATATTCAAACTGCCTTTTTTATAAATCCAATTGTTGATATAGAATGTCCATGTAACAATTAACAATGTCTTGTGGAGTCATTATCAAATTTTTACACAACTCTGTCGACACGTTTTCATCTGTAGTTTGCGCACAGGGGCCCGGTGAAAATTTTCCTTCTTATTGTATTCTCTGTATATACAACATGAAGAAAATAAATCACCGGGCCCCTGTGCGCAAACTAAAGATGAAAACATGTGTAGACTGTGATGTGTAAACATTTTATACATACTTTAAGAAAAAAAAATTTTTTGTGACTCTTCACAAGATATTGTTAATTGTTACATGGACATTCTATATATACGTTTGGATTTATAAAAAAGTAGTTTGATATGTGTTTGGGTTCACAACAGGATGGCTAATTCAAGGTTAGGAAAATGTTTTCATTTCATTCTAAATGCATATTTTTGTTTAGTTTTATATTTTCCATAATCATTTCAATACACTTGATGAATCTCTTACCAAATATATACAAAAACATCAGAAATTATGGTTATTTTTCATATATTTAGTAACCCCATCCACCAGATAGTTATTGTCAATTTCAACAATTGAAGAACCCTTTATAAATTGAACACGTGTATGTTTTAATAAAGCATTTATTGAATTTAATGTGGCGGGAAAAGATCATGATTTTTAAATGATCAGTAGCCTGTTAAATTACTGTAAACGTTCCAAAACGTTTTGCAACGATACACCCGAAATCCTCGGCCATTCGCTGCAAATGTAAAAAATTCGTTTAAGTCTAAGACAGGACTACTTCCTTGGTGTGATTACCTTTTCCAACCAGTTACAGCAAAAACTAATCAAGAAAATGTAATTTATGTCGTAAAATTTTGGAAAGAACTATTCCAGAGGAAGGTCATTTTCAGTTTTGAACGTACCTATATTTTCTATCCTATTAAAACAAATTAATTTTAGCGCCGTTGCAGCACATTGTATAGGTCATATAATCAGTTTCTGTTTGTTTGTTTGTGTTTTACGGCGCATCAACACAGAATGTTTTTATCGCGCTGTAAGCAATTGAGGATTCTATTAATGTAACCGAATTCCAATTTTGTAAGTCCTATATTTTATGGTAAATGTTTATTTCCTTTAGATAGTTGAATATTACATATGATTGTACGACTGAAAAAGTTCTCTAGATGAGTTGTCCTTTAAATGTGTGTCACAGCAAATATGATAAAAATGTTCAAGTGTCTTAAGTTTGAAAAGAACTAATCAAGAGGATGATTATTTTTCCAGCCCATTTACGTGCATATATTTTTCTATCCCATCAACACTATTATTTATAAAGAAAATTCCAAGCATAGTACACAAGATGGTTAATATCCTCCGCTGTCATCATATTGCTGAATTATTCATTTCAGGTTTTCTGGAGACTTTTTCTATCACAAGTACTTACTTGGCCTATCACGAGGCCGACAACTCATGTATAGGGTATGACCGGGTCTCGAACCTGCGATCTCCGGATTAGAAGTCAGACATACTAACCACTACGCCGCGGCTTAAAATTGTGGAATACAAATAGACAATAAATATGCATATTGGATGGAACTTACTAATCTTTACATTACAATATTAGCGTTTATTTTGTATACGTTGGGAACATGACACAAACAATCCAGTATAATTAAAACATGAGACCAACTTCCAGAAAAATTGCTGTATGAATAAAGGACAGACATTGTGCCTTATGGGTTGCACAGAAAAAAATTCACAGGACATCATTAGTTTGTAGTACTCAGTACTATGGGTCGAAGCAAATGTTAGATATTTCCCAGTTGCTGCTGTCATGTTAATCTTTGTTTACATATCTTCCATATTAAAAACAACAACAACTGGAATCCTTACTTTCAAGTGTTAATTGGATTACAGAGAACTTGTGGCTATCAAATGTGAATTTAAAGGCTTGCACATTTTGCGTGCAGTGTGTAACTCTAGAAAACTTAAACGACCATCACTATGCAGCATTTGTTATTTGTGTATTGCGAAACTCTAGAAAAACATAAATTACGTCATTTTGCAGCACATGTTTTTCGTACATTGTGTAACTAAAAAAAGCTTAAATGACGTCATTTTAGCCGCACTAAAAAAAGCTTATTTGACGTCATTTTAGCCGCACTTGGTTTTCCCGTGCATTGTGTAACTATAAAACAAAATTTGAATGACGTTATTCGGCAGCATGTTTTTCGTGCATGCATCCGGGCTATTGGTTTTGTCACTGCTTCAGATTGTGCCTGAAATCTTGATTTTGTACATATTATTTTATATTGTAGTTTTATTGTATCGTGACTTATAACGTTAGTTGTTTCTCTTGTATTTCACCCTGAGGTATTGTTTGTTTGTTTGTTTGGGCTTTACGGCGCACCAACACAAAATGGTCACATCGCGCCGAAAGCGATCAATGATACTATTTATTCAAACGATATTAATGATGTGAAACTCTTTATCTTACACTGTAAAATTTGATATCGCTACACGTGTTTTACCAGTGTTTCACTGTGACACACTGACGTTTTCAAAGTAAACATTGATGTTTTGCACCCGTTTCGGTTTAAACGCATATGTTTTTGTAATGTTTCGAGATTGTGGAGCGTCTCGCTGGAAAACGGCGGTGTTTTCACGGGTCATACAAGAATATAATAGTCTAGTACACTTTTTACGTAATTGAATGATCTATAGTCAAATAACTGATGTGACTTTGACAGACAATTAAGAAAAATGAGGAAAAGACATCATCAGTGACAGAAAACTTATATGTACTTATCATCCAGCAAAAAAAAGCCTGTGTTTGTCTACTGTTTCGGCAGAAAACACCAAGCAACGGTTACTTCCCCTTAGAAAGAAATCCGTGACGTCATATTGTCAGATCAGACGAAAAAAAGCGGTAAATTTTAATCTTCAGTTTCTTCCATCAACGATCTGTACAGCAGTTGATTAAGTAAGTGTTTTATTATTTTGAACATTTGTGTAGGCGATAAACCTGATTTTTGGTCCGTTGAATTTGTACTTTAGTCCATATAGCCGTCACTAGTTCGGTTGACATTGAAACAGGTGGGTGGGGTATACCGTCTTGCCCAGTGGTCTTGCTTTTTTAGAGTTAGTGTAAAATTTGAAATTATGATAACTGTTTGGTAATAGATTGTTTTGTAAACAAACTTTTAGTTATATTATGTATAATTCAGGACTTTCATTTTGAACTTGAAATATCTTTTCTGTCAAATATTGGGTCTGTGCCTCTGATACATGGTATTGATAAGAAATACTCAAAATGTATTACTGTTCTTTATATCCATTTCAAAAAATTTCCCAACCTATTGTTCGTCATCACCGTAATGTGGGAAACTTTTTTGTAAATTGCTGTATAAATAATTTTCAAATTTTTAGGTTTTCTGTTTTTGAAAATGCATAGTATACTCATTCATTGTTTTATATCATCATCATTTTTCAGGATATTGGAGAAGCTAATTTGTCAAAGGTGATGTCATCAAAATCTAATTCTCCTCCAAGTCTTGTTCTTATTTTTAACAACACAGAACTGGACAAGCAATACATTGTTGGTGACCAATGCTAGATTCCACTTGAAACAGAAAGCTTGATTGAAGGTCTATTCTTATTAATCAGCTGGTATTACATGATGGATTTGGAATATCCCCGATGTTTTTCTCAAATCCTTAATTTATAGCAAGAAATAGTATTTAATCAAGAATTCCTTAGCCGAAAGTCAGTTGGATATTTTCACTTCATTGATAGATAGAAGTCAACCAGAGATATTGTTTTATGTTGTCATAGGCACTTATTAGAAAAAGTGGATAAACTTTGGAACGAACATTCAACATATTAAATTACTGTAACTTTGATATATAGAAGTCAACCAGAGATATTGTTTTACGTTGTCCTAGGCAAAGTTTCATATTATCCATGGCTTTGGTTATATAAAAGAATTAAAATGATTCCTAAATTTTGATTTGAACACAAAGCTAACCTGACCCAAGTGAGTCTAGTTTAAGGACACTCCTATGTTTTCAATGAATTGAATGGATTGTTTGTAGGAAAAAAGCATAAGTGTATTTGTGACAATCACAACATAAATATTAAAGTGCAAAATTAAGCTATGGAAGCAAGAACATTTTGCCAACCAATAGCTCTAAAAGTATAATGAGCTGTGGCATAACCTGCTTTTTGCCAGCATGAAAACAAATTCATGAAACTTTATAATGAAATGTTAAAACACTATGTTATTTTCGTCTATCATAAACATAATTGATATAAGTTTGTGTATAATTTTATTTAACTCATTTAAGTGATAAGCAGACTTATTGACATAACTATAATTGTCTAAGATCAGACACATTTGCATTGTAGTTTTCTGAGTCACAGACATTATTTGTGAAAACATACTGTACAGTTTTGTTGTTATTGTTTGGAAGTGTTTAAGTTTACCTTTTTGTCTAAGCCTTATAAACTTGCTAAAATGTTATTTTATGATATAAAAAAATAATATTACAAAGGATAGCCTGTTTTAACTGATTATATATTTTTGCTTTCATTAATGTTGATGATCAGATGTTTTAAAATAAAACATGGAAATTAGAAAAACGTGTAATTGAGTTAAAAATCTGTAACAATCCCAAAACACGCGTTATGTGTTTTCAGTCAAAACAGTGTTTCTAGAAAATACCAGTGTTTTAGTGCTAAACATCAATGTTTTATGAAAACACCACAACATGTTTAAAAACTGCAACAGATAGGTGTTTTATTTTGTGTTTGGAATCAAAACACTTAAATTTAGAGTGTATTATATACATTTATTACCTTAAAAAAGATAAGTATCGCATAAAAATAGCTTGAGGAAAATCTATCTTCATATATATTTCATGGTTGTTAAAGTAAGAGCACGAGTCAGTGCCCTGGGATTGTCTTTGTCTCCATCCATACAGCAGGCTCGGACACCTGGTCAGTCAGTGCCCTGGGATTGTCTCTGTCTCCATCCATACAGCAGGCACGGACACATGGTCAGTCGGTGCCCTGGGATTGTCTTTGTCTCCATCCATACAGCAGGCTCGGACACCTGGTCAGTCAGTGCCCTGAGATTGTCTCGGTCTCCATCCATACAGCAGGCTCGGACACCTGGTCAGTCAGTGCCCTGGGATTGTCTCTGTCTCCATCCATACAGCAGGCTCGGACACCTGGTCAGTCAGTGCCCTGGGATTGTCTCTGTCTCCATCCATACAGCAGGCTCGGACACCTGGTCAGTCGATGTTATAAGCATTAACGTAAACCACATACGCGAGCGCTGGCTTGACTGCCCTGCGCCCAGCGGACACGTTACAGCAGTATTTTGGCACAGTTTCAAAGCATATATTGTAATGGCAACATTAATTGTTTAGTACGTGTATTTTTAGAAAGCTTCCGATATAGCGCGAATTACAAACAAAGACACAAATATACTGCAAATACTGAGGATAATATATTCATGCATAAGGGTCAAGCTCATGTTAATTCTGTTAGACTTTAACTTCTTTATCAGCATTATTCCACATTGTTTGCCATTTTGACTTACTTAACGTATGTTACCTACTGCCTTGTGGCAAGCCTTGTTCTTGCCTGCGGCTCTAGTTTCAGAAGTGATGTTCTTTTAATGGACTGCAGGACAGATGGACAGCATCATTAAATTATGCGTCCTTTTTTTAATTGGGCGTATAAAAATCTAAGTTGCAGTACTTTTTCACGTAGATGGCCTCGGCAATGGTCTTCAGAATGTTATTTCGCTTTTTTGCATTGTCTATCATTTTTTCTTGAACTAGACTCCAATGCGTCCATCCGTTTCTTTGACTGTTCAATATAGACCACAAACCATTCTGGAGACTCATCACTCCTTTTTCTCTTACACCTTATTATTGGAGTATCAGATTTTCCTGTTACTACATTGTCCAATGGTGATATAGACCACAAACCATTCTGGAGACTCATCACTCTTTTTCTCTTACACCTTATTATTGGAGTATCAGATGTTCCTGTTACTACATTGTCCAATGGTGATGGAAAGTGATTGTTCACACTGGTGAAGTAAGTGGTAGTGATGTTTTATTTCTCTTTACCTTCTCTGACAACCCTCATTTTCAGGGATGTTATTATTGTAGTATGTTAACTATTCTAATACTTTTATAGCATTGTTTTAAGAGGACTGGTCTCGTAGCTAGTGTTCCTAGAATAAAAAAAACTGTGAACTATTATCAGACGAGTGATCACCACTTAATAATGTGAGGAAGCTGATTAAAGAGTGATATATAAATGGATATAATTCTTCTGTCTCCTTTACCAAGATCAATGTATTCCATAAACAAGTGCTTAGATTTAATAGATAAGTGCCTACTGAATGTCAAAAAGTTCAATTTCTTTCAATGCATGTTATTATTATTAGTAAAACTTGATGTAAAATTGAGTTCATAAAGACAAGCTTAAATAGAAAGCTTACATTCAACATTTTCTGTAGAGATCATTACTTTCACTGGAACCACTGCTGGGTTACCAGTCAGAACCTCGTTCATAACATCAAAATACAGCCAGGTACGTTGGCCACGTCCTCTCTTTATATTGTCATCTGTGATGACATTGTGTCAGTGCAAAATAAAAAAATGAAATTCTGAATGAAAAATTAGTCACTAAGGCAATTTTTTGTACGAACGCCAATTACAACAAAACTTGGATAAAATCCAAAACTGGGCAAGAGAAAATGGTTTTAATTTTCCAAGTCAAAAACACAATGTGTACATTTTTGTCGATAAAGAAAGCATCATAATGATCCTGGGTTTTACGGCGCACTAACACAGAAAGGTTATATCGCGCCGACAGCCATTAATGATACTAATAATTCAAACTAAATTAATGATAAAAAACTCTATATCTTATTATAAACATTTATTTCTTTCAAAAAGTTAAGTATAGCATATGATGGTACAGATTCAGAAAGTTCTTTAAGTGAGTTTACTTTAAAGTGTTTGTCACGAATGTATTTTAGATCCTGACAGTCAAGGAGAACGTGTTTTACATTGAAGTGGTCGTCACATGGTATGCATTTCGGTGCTTCTCTTTTGAGAAGGTATGAATGTGTTAATCTAGTATGACCAATTCTACATCGCGAACTTACTATTTGATCTCTGCGATTAGAATATATTATTGACGAAGATGAATTAAGGGTTCGCTTTATGTCACGTAATTTATTAAAATTTGCATTGTTCCACGACGTTTGCCATTTTGATTTAATTAACATGTTTATTGAACATTTGAAGTCACTGCTTGGCAATTTGATATCCACTGGTTGAAGGTTTAAAGATTCTTTGGCCAAAATATCAACTTTATCATTTCCTTGTATACCAATATGGCTTGGTATCCAGCAGAGGTGTACTGTCTTTGATTTTAAAAATTTCATGCAATTTCAATTCGATACTTTTAATAAGAATATTGTCTGAATTACGATTTTTATGGCCAATAATACGGAGAGAGATGATAAAATTACTATTAATACTATTTGATATGTATGATAAAGCAAGATCTATTGCTTTGACTTCAGCTGTAATGTGGATGCCTGGTCAAAGGCAATCGCATTCTTGCAACAAAAGAATTTCCATATGCAGCGCAACCAACTTTGTTACCATCTTTAGAGCCGTCAGTAAATAAATGTGTACAATCTTTATATTTTTCTAAGATGTTAATGAATTCCGATTTGAAGGCCTCTGGGCTGGTAATAGATTTACGTAAGTTTGGCAAATCAATGTTAACGTTCGGAATGTTGTAGGTCCAAGGAGGGACATTTTCATCAAAGTTCTGTAGAACGGTAGAGGTGTTAATATTAAGCATTTCTAAGTCGTTTTAACGCGCAGGCCAAATGGTTTAATTTCGTTTGGTTTGTTGTCAAATTTATCAATGTAATTTGGTTGAAAAACAACTTTTCGCGCTGGGTTACTATTGTTAGAAGATATTCGAGTTGCGTATTGTATTGAAAGCTTTTGTCGTCGTAATTTTAATGATGGCTCGTTAGCTTTAACATAAAGACTTTCAACTGGTGAAGTATTAAATGCGGAAGCATTTCATTATGAAAATAATTGTAAATCTAAACTTAATTTAAAATGCTTACCTTTCACCTCTCAAAACAGTCTAAAGTCTTTTAACTTTTTGGCTGTTTTGTGGGCTTTCATGTCTTGTAAGGACACTAGACCTACGCTGAGCCCATCCTTTGTCCATTTTCTAAAATTAATGGTTTCTTCCGTTTTAAATTGGCTAAACATACTGTGACACATACCTCGTCAGATAAAAGTGACTTAATGCATTTGATTGATTGTATCGTTAGTTTGTTAGGCCCTATGCTTCTTGGTTGAAAATTTAGACTTTGCCAGTTCCATATTTTCTTCACAGCTGAAATATTGAAAATACAACACATGCAAAATGACATTACAAATAACATTTTTCACCAAATCCACCCTTAATGCAATGTATTGCCTTTGTAACATTCAATAATTTGACATTTATTCATTTGTATCTTGTCTCTTTAACATATTCATTTTGATAGGAAATTTATTTGCAAAATTTTAATACAAGTCAGACACTACATTGTCGATCTCAAGGTATATTTTATAAAATTGCCATTGTTGTATTATTAATCCACCTGGTAAATGCTAAAGCAGCAAAAATTTATTTGCGGGAATGTTCAGCAATTTAAGACAAAACAAATAAAGACTATTCAATTACTCGCATTGCTTACTTTGACACAAACTTGAATGTTGTTCTGGATCAGCATCGTTTGGAAGAAAGTGCTTGACTACGGTACGTATATCTCTCTCCACAATAACAACATGTACATTTGAATCTGAAACAAAACGTGTATATATACATTGTAACAAACATGTAAATTGTTAAATAACATAACTAACTGTTAAATTTAAAAAGGAAATGTTACCATTGATTTTATTATCAGAGCCTTCTGTAATATTTATTTTGTGGATCTAATACGGGAATATATTGGATGGTCACATGATACAAATGTAGATTGTTGATAGGTAAAAAATTTTAAATATATAAAAAAATAACATAATCCACATTGTGGTTCATTACGTTTGAAAACAGAAGCATTATCTGTATTATGCTGGTTGCAGTACATCATTTAATATGTATACTAATATGTATAACACTCTTTTATAATGTTTTACTATTTTTTACTAAAATTTAGAAAGTATAACCATTACAATGTCAAAATTAATATGCTTGAAGGAGAAGTGTAACGCAATAAAACTTCTCGATAATGGCATGGCGGCTTATAAAGTCGCAGAGCAGTTAGGCGTGGGAAAAACGCAAATACAAAACCTTGGAAAAACCCTGGAAAAAGAAAAGCTGAGGTCCTGAATGATGTTGAGAATAATGTACCTTGGTCAACAAAACGACGACGACATTGACTGTGGATGAATCTGGGCTATTTGTTAACGACACCCTTCGCAAAACATTACATTTTCAATCCCATGACTGTGCAGGTGGCAAAAGATCCAAGGATCGCATAACTATAGCCTTGTGTTCCAGCATTCTTGGTGAAAAACTGAAAGGATAAGTAATTGGTAAATCTCAAAGCCCAAGATATTTCGGAAGGATTGATCCTAAAATGTTTTTATCTTGTATAGGATGGTACCTTTTTGAATTAAGAAGACGTCATGTAAAAAAATAAGACAAAAAATATGTACTAAACTAAACATGTTGAAAGATGATACAAATAAAAACAAGGTGATGTGGGTTTAAAGCTGCTTTATCAACACAATCCAAATTAAACACAAACAACTCAACAGTATACAAAGTTAATACATGACAAACTAATATTTATGCTGAAATAGTATAAAAAATAATAACAATAAGTAGGTGAAGGTAGCTTTGCAGTTTTAAGTACATTCAACACTTTATGAAGAATTCAATTGGACTTTGGCCTCAACAAGTTGATTATACGTTCTACAGATTTTTCTGAGGAAAATGGGGCGAGCGAAGATTAAAAAAAAATCTTTATTCACTTGCTTTACATAGCGGTGTGAACAAATTTTTCTGAGCGAGCGAGGAAAAAAAATTGTTGTTTTTTTTAATTACCGTCAAAATTAAGGGGCGAGCGAACCCATAGAACATATGATCAATTTGATATGGCCGTAGGGTTCATTTAATTATCAGCACAACTTTTCAAGCAATTTCTAGTAACAACACATTAAATGCCTTGTTTTGCCAACTTTGATAGTGGCACTCTATCAATATTTCTGATTCCAGTGCTGATTGCCTCTGGTAAGATTTTCATAACATCACATGCACCATACATATTTTAAGTTGTGTGCCAAATAGCATGGACTCAACGAGGGGATAATCTTAGTTTTCTTTTTCTTCCTTTGTAGTTTTTACCTACTAATTCATCTATTCTCTAAAAGATTTAAGCCAACTGCCAGGCATAGTTCCCTACAGAACATGATGCTTGTTTTACCTGCCATTGTATCTCTTGGTGAATTCTCAATTCACTATTAAAAGAAGGAATGACTTAAACAGACTTTATTTCAAATATTTGTCCATTCAAACATGGCTTTGAATAAACTTTATCGCTAATAAATGGAGATCCTAGAACAGTTGAAATGTAAAGTTGTGTTGCTGAAAACTGAGGATCATTTTCCTTATCATTGGACGTGTTGTCCTTAGTCAGATGAAGATCAACTTGAACAATTTCGTGTGAACTTGATTGTTGACTCGTTGACTCGGGCACAGCTACAACATCATTATTATCAGAACTTGACTGTTGATAAGTTATGGATACTGGTACATTGACGAGTGATTCCAGAGTTGATAAAAGACATCAATTAAACATCATTTTTATTTTTCTCCAGGTTTTCACTTAAAACATTTATCACATCAAAAAGTCTGTCTATCGTCTCAATTGTCTGCTTCGTAAATGTTATAGACTCCTTAAATTTACATTTACATCTGTTCTCTCAATGTAAACCAGTAAAATTGGTATTGCTTCCTAAAACAACCACTGGGTCTGTTTGTTTAGAAAAGTTGCGTTTGTTTCTTTCATATTCTTGTACCTGCAAAAGTGCAAGATATAGTTGATCTTAACGTAATTTATCTAAATATACTGGTCCTCTCTTGGGAGTACAACATTCTCCAGAGTAGTTCCCACAACCTTCAAAGAGAATCTTCACTTTTCTGTCATTTGTTTCCTACAGACAAATATGAAGAGTGAATATGTAATGTATGATACTTTTGCCCCGACTTAACATTTTTTCAGCAATAAAGCTGCATTGAAATGACCTAGCTATTGTCTCTGGATAGGCTTACATAAAGCTGCATTCAAATGACCTATCTATTGTCTCTGGATAGGCTTACATAAAGCTGCATTCAAATGACCTAGCTATTGTCTCTGGATAGGCTTAGATACAGCTGCGTATGCAAAACCTAGCTATAGTCTCTGGAAAGGCTTAGATAAAGCTGCATTGAAATGACCTAGCTATTGTCTCTGGATAGACTAACATAAAGCTGCATTCAAATGACCTAGCTATTGTCTCTGGATAGACTTACGTAAAGCTGCATTCAAATGACCTAGCTATTGTATCTGGATAGGCTTACATAAAGCTGCATTCAAATGACCTAGCTATTGTTTCTGGATATATTTACATAAAGCTGCATTCAAATGACCTAGCCATTGTCTCTGGATAGGCTTACGTAAAGCTGCATTGAAATGAAACTGTTAATAATCACACAGTTATGGACATGGACATCTTGATGTAAATGTATCAGTGAATATATGGTATGTGTTCAGATTCAGAAACTAACATTCATTCAGACATATTTTGCAACAATTGTAAGCCTTGTCTTAACATTTTGTATTTCTTTCATTACAATTTGATTCAAGTGTGAAGTCTTTCCATCTTGATTAGGTTTAAAATATCAATTATTACCCCCCCCCCCTAGAATTTGTTTAAAGAAACTTTTAACTTTTCATGATGAATTGTTTACTCTGTCTATACTTACAAATTGTACGAGTAATAATATGTAATTATTTAATTTACTTTTAGGCATTGACAAGAATGAATCATTTAGGTCTTACCTTATCAGCTACCAGTAAACTAAGATCGTTAGATGAGGCTGTAAACAAAATGGAAACAAGCATATCTTCTTCATTACTTAAGAATCCAATTGTTAAAATCACAGGAGACAACCTTGACATTTATGTGCGAACAGGTCACAAAAGTCTTGACAAAATTAACAAAGATTTGCATCTGTTTGCCTCAAATATCATGTTCAGTCGGGTTGGTATTTAATAACTATTAACTATTTTTTTACTCTGTGTCAACTCAGTTTAGGTCATTTTACGGTATTCAGCGCACCTAACCTTGCTTTCCTGGTCCTGGTATTTTATTATTTGTTATATATGGCATTACAGAAAACAGTTCAATATTGTATTATTGTTGTGTCCTGATTTAAGTTTCAATAAGTCAATATTAATTTTATTTATTTGATGTGATGTTGAAATATAATCTTACTTAGTCAGGTCACATATTACTTTTTAATGATTTTTTGGAGACTGACCAGTGGTTATTCCAGGTTTAAGATAATAACATAGGCTAAATAGAATGACTAATTATGTAAAAATATACATTATAAATATGTTGATAACATATACATTATACATATATTGACAAGTGTGCATTTATAGAAGAATAATATCTTTATTTAGTTCTCTTGAGTATGTATCTCTTACAGTGATCTATTATGTAGTCAGGTATTTTGTGGTTTTGACTATTCATAAACTAGATCATGTGTACTCTATTTTCCTTAGAACTTATTCATTACAGATTGTCAGGCCTGGTATGTATAGTATGGTAAAACCTCATTGTAATCTATAAAGCTTGACTCCAGAAATGTTCTTTCCCTCTACACAAGACCGTGATTGTCTGAAAAGAAGCTACAGTGTTTTGTTGGGTAAGTTGTAATAAGAAAACTTGCTGTTAAAACTGTTAGCATTGCTGCTAATATACAAGAGTTAATGATTGAAAGCTCATATACAAGCCTTGTAAACTGTGGAAAACTTGGGTAATAGACTAGTTCTTCTTTTACTATTTGCTAATTACCAAATATTAGAGCATAACTATTGCATGTGAATATCAACTAGCAAAAAATCTACAATTTTTGCAATTTTCTAATGTGTTTAATTACAGGTAGGATTCTTATGGAGTATACACCATTCAAATGGATGAGATCTGTTGTGCCATCTCATATCCATCATCCATACCAAAAAGAGATGAGCCAACAAACACAGATCTTTCAACTTCCTATTCAAATGAAAAAATGAGGCTAAACATGAAGGTTGTGTTGATATCCTTGATGGCTATGAGGATGTTTTGACAGATATATTCAACAAAGCATTTGTTAAGTTATTTATTGTAGTTAACGCCGTATCAACACAATTTATGTCATTTCACGGCGTCCAGCGCACCTAACCTAGCTTTCCTGGACCATTGTCTATAACCAGTACTCACCTACCCTTCCACAAGGCCGCAAACTTCTCCATATTATCTAATCAATGGAGGAAAATCGACATTATTGTCAAATTTTCATGGAAGGGTATAACCTCCCCGGGTGGGATTCGAACCCGCACCCCCTCGGGCACGAGTATCCAAATCCCGGCGCGCTACCAACTGCGCTATCGAACCGGGTTTACATTTGGAAAGAAAGTTGCAACACTTTATTTGTTGAGTTAATTTGTTGTGACAAATATCATTTTATCAATATTTTTCCCATTTTTACAGGATTTTGTTTGTCTGTTTGGGTGTTTGTTTGTTTGGGTTTTACGGCGCACCAACACAGAAAGGTCATATCGCACCGAAAGCTATTAATAATCATAATAATTCAAACTATCTTTATGATGTAAAACTATATATCTTATTATATAGAGAATATTAGGTTAGTGTCAATCTGTATCTAGTTTATCCGGCAAGTTGGAGAAAGGTTTATACGGCGAGGCTTGCCGAGTCGAAAAATCCTTTTGGAGACTAGCCGGATAAACTAAGTACAGATTGACACTCACCTAATATTCTATTTATCCTACTCGCATTTCCTTGATTGACTAATTTAAAATCCGAAAATTCTGCGTTTAACATGCTTAAAATTCAGATGACCGAATTGAAGCGCAGTTCTTGTCTTTTAACTGTTTGCGCGTCAAAAAATAATCCCGATGATTGACTCCATTATGTTTTATTAAAGGCAATGTTTTTTGAAGCCAGTTTCATTATATTTAATGAATGCGTGGCTTGGCTTTGGTAAAACAATAGTCAACCTATGCATTTACTGTATAATGGCTGGATATTCGTCAACTTATACACAGAAAGGATTTAAACGCAAATTTAGGAGTTAGGCACTGTTGAGTTTGAGTTTTTGTTCGATTTGAATGATGAAGTGATTTAAGATTTATATTTAAATTGTTTGAAAAATCCCTTATAAGATTATTTTGTGTAAAATATATTTAAAAGAATGAAACGCAGCCGCTTTTGATGCCCAATGTTATGATTAAGCAGAAAAATAGTCCGTAAATGGGTAGTCACGTGTCTACCGAATAAAGCAACCGTGCCGAATAAAGATAGGTTTATTTGGTCAATAGGTTTTCCTTCTAAAAGATCACTTTGGGGTAGGATAAAAACATTTCTTTCTTTCAAAAAGTTAAGTATAGCATATGATGGTACAGATTCAAAAAGTTCTTTAAGTGAGTTTACTTTAAAATGTTTGTCACGAATGTATTTAAGATCCTGACAGTCAAGGAGAACGTGTTTTACATTGAAATGCTCGACACATGGTATGCATTTATGTGCTTCCTCTCTTTTGAGAAGGTATGAATGTGTTGATCTAGTATGACCAATTATACATCGCGAACTTACTATTTGATCTCTGCGATTAGAAAATATAATTGACGAAGATGAATTAAGGGTTGGCTTTATGTCTCGTTATTTATTAAAAATTGCATTGTTCCACAACGTTTGCCATTTTGATTTAATTAGCGTGTTTGTTGAACATTTGAAGTCACGGCTTGGCAATTTGATATCCACTGGTTGAAGGTTTAAAGATTCTTTAAAATATGAACTTTTTCATTTCCTTGTATACCAATACGGCTTGGTATCCAGCAGAGGTGTACTGTTTTAGATTTTAAAAACTCGTGCAATTTCAATTCGATACTTTTAATAAGAATATTGTCTGAATTACGATTTTTTATGGCCAATAATACAGAGAGAGCATCCGAAAAAATGATAAAATTACTATTAATACTATTTGATATGTATGATAAAGCAAGATCTATTGTTTTAACTTCAGCTGTAAATATGGATGCCTGGTCAGGCAATCGCATTCTTGCAACAAAAGAATTTCCATATGCAGCGCAACCAACTTTGTTACCATCTTTAGAGCTGTCAGTAAATAAATGTGTACAATCTTTGTATTTTCTAAGATGTTTACGAATTCCGATTTGAAGGCCTCTGGGCTGGTAATAGATTTACGTAAGTTTGACAAATCAATGTTAACGTTTGGTATGTTGTAGGTCCAAGGAAGGACATTTTCATCAAAGTTCTGTAGAACGGTGGAGGTGTTAATATTAAGCATTTCTAAGTCGTTTTTAACGTGCAGGCCAAATGGTTTAATTTCGTTTGGTTTGTTGTCAAATTTATCAGTGTAATTTGGTTGAAAAACAACTTTTCGCCCCGGGTTACTATTGTTAGAAGATATTCGAGTTGTGTATTGTAATGAAAGCTTTTGTCGACGTAATTTTAATGATGGCTCGTTAGCTTCAACATAATGACTTTCAACAGGTGATTTACATCTCAACGCGAACGGTGAGATACCCAACTCCAAGTGAAGTTGGAAGAATTGGGGTATCAAAAGTTAAAATGTATGTGTGTGTAGGAACACGTTTACCGTCTCTGGTGGATAGAATACGTTTGGCATTTGAAACACATTGGGAGCTTAGCTCTTTAACTATGTCTGCTTCAGACATTTCTGTAAGGTCAGGGCAGCGAATGACTCCTTTGAATGAATTGAGGGTATTGTTTGCAGTGCAAAAAGATTTAATATTAAAAAAGGATCTCAATGTAAGCAAATTATCTGATTGTTGTTTTCTTTGCACCTCGATCAGGAGTTCTCCACCATGGAGCTTCCTGACCGATTTTGGAGTTCCTATGAGTGCAGAAATTGACTTTACAATGACAAACGGGTTCAACTATGCTAATTTTTCATCTCCCAACGCTTCTACTACGAGAAAGCGTGGAAAAGATGATTGACTTGATTGTTCATTTGAATTGTTGGGTGATTCGTCAGACTTACTTTTTTAGAAGAGGTTAAAGGATCCATGGTTGAGATAATAATGATTCATCTCTCAGGTTCCCCAGCCACCTCGGACTCCAACAAGGGGAAGTGCAATGGAGGCGGGTATCCAGCCTCCGCACCACAAGGATACATGAGAGATATACTTGCATGTAATTGCAAATGATTACAATCAACACAATTGGCCCATGAGCCACCGCCTTCTTGAATAGGTGTTTTGAACATATTAAAAGAAAGTACTTTAAATTCAGTAAGCAAACACAGACCGTAATGGAGTACACTTAATATGTTTTTCAAATTGTGAGTATGCTAGTAATGTTAAAAATTTTGAGATAGTGCACATAAAGGAGTACGTGAACTTACATGAATGAAATGGCTTTTGCAAGTATGCAACTATTCAAGGGCAAGGCATGACCAGCCGATTGACCAAGTCGGGCCCACTTGGACACCCGTCTACCCTGAATATGAGACCAAAGTAGTGTGTTGGATAGACTGGAGATCCCTGGGTCTCCCTCAACTACCAGGATCCTCCTTTCCCGGTTACGGGACGCTGCCCACGGCAAACGGGCAGTTTTGGTGTTGACCATATGCCCATCATGCAGGCACAAAAAGCACCTACATAATGGGCACATGTTACTCCTCCTCACCACGAAGAGGTCCCAAAAAGAGAGGAGGTTATTTTCATTGATATTTTTCATGTCATATGCCATCTTAGTCAAATACCAACAACATACTCAGATAAGATACAATAGGACCAATATACAGTTGTATAGTAACTGAAACTCTTTTCCTTCAAGATTCATTATCACCCTCTGTGTACCTTCTGATAAGCAATTTATCAAATGACTTTCTTTTGTAAAAACATAAATTTGTTCTCTATGTTCCCATACGCAGAAAAATCCGGCTAAAATGAGGCTCCCTCATTATCTTTCTTGAGTTACATATTGCTGGATTTTTATTTTTCAGAATCAGAAAATTTGTACACATTTATTGACTCGATTAGGATAGTAGAATATTATAAATAAAGTTGTCTCCAATACTAAGTTTTAAAACCTTCATGCCAGAATGATCATGTTCACTATTTGATACGAGGGATGTTCATTTTTTATTTGAATACTTTCCATGAATGATGCTAATGTTTCTCATCGGTTTCTGAAAACTGGTATTTTCAGTTAAACCAAGCACTTTACCTCTGTAGTGACGACTTGCACTGTTTAAATGTTGTGAGGACTTGCATTGTATTTATATTGTGAGGACTTACACGTCTTTCTATGATGTATAGCATTGCTCTGTTTTAAATGTTTTGAGGACTTGCACTGATTTTCTCTGTTGTGTGGACTTGCACTGTTATAATGTTGTGAAGACTAGTTTTTTGTGTCGGCTTTCATGTCTTGCAAGTGCCTAACTTCCAATTTTATGTATGCCTTACTTGGTTTTTCCAGTTATTCATGTTACGTATAGATTGATGGATTTTTATTTTTCAGAACCAGAAAATTTGTTCACATTTATTGACTCATGTAACAATGAACCAGAACTTAGAGAAAACCAAGATAGTACAGAAAAGATAGACATCCTTCAGAAAAGTCATATGTCAGAAAAAGTGGAAGAAAATTCTATTGATGAATCATTTACTGTGGCTAGCACTGGTAAAAACAATTTGATCTAACGATTCAGAGTTTTTAGTTTAACCCTTATATCTGCATCTGTCCAGGTGTTAATATTATAGAATATTATGAATTTATTTGTCTACTTTATTAAATTATATAACTTCATGGCAAAATGATCATGTTCACTATTTGATAAGAGGGTTGTTCATTAATGCTAATGTTTCTCATTGGTTTTTACTAACAGATATTTTTAGTCAATCCAAGCCTCTGTTGTGAGGACTTGCAGGGGACAAAATGTATTAAATAGTCTTGTCTACTTTTTTCAGCTTGCCTTAAGTGTAATTAGTAGGAAGTTCCTGATGGAGGCCCCTACAAAACATTCACAATAATATACAAAGCAAGGAATATATTGGTCTGACAGTCAAAGTGGCAGCTAGTGGTAATGTTAAGGTACTGCGCATGCGTCGAAACTCACAGCTGTTTCCTTTTTGCTCTCTGAAAACATCTTTAAAAACATAGTTTTTACTGGTTTTCCAAGTACAGTATCGGGTTATTTCATTTCATAAAAATTATTTAGATAGTGTTTCATTCATCAATTTGTATTTTTCTCATTTTTGGGCGTTTAAGGCAATTTTGTTTTGCAAACGCTATTTCCAGGGCCACCAGCACTTTTTGTCGGCAGTTTCTGTTTACTTCCGCTTTAGAATTCAACATTTATTCAGGTATTTTGCAGGCTCTTTGGGCCTTTGTTTGTGTTTTCCATTCTCCAAATCACCAAATATCAGTGCAGATGTATCCTCTCTTTTGAGAAGGTATGAATGTGTTAATCTGGTATGACCAATTCTTCATCGCGTAATCACTATTAGATCTCGGCGATTAAAAAAATTGTTGACGATGATGAATCAAGGGTTGGCTTTATGTCATGCAACTTATTAAATAAAACATGATTCCATATTGTTTGCCATTTTGACTTAATTAACGTGATAATATTGCTTGCTCTCTTTTGAGAAGGTATGCATGTGTTAATCTGGATTCTCAAAAGAGAGGAAGCACCTAAATGCATACCATGTGACGAGCATTTCAATGTAAAACACGTTCTCCTTGACTGTCAGGATCTTAAATACATTCGTGACAAACATTTTAAAGTAAACTCACTTAAAGAACTTTTTGAATCTGTACCGTCATATGCTATACTTAACTTTTTGAAAGAAATAAGTGTTTATAATAAGATATAGAGCTTTACATCATTAATATCGTTTGAATTAAAAGTATCATTAATTGCATTCGGCGCGATATGACCTTTCTGTGTAGGTGCGCCGTAAAACCCAAACAAACAAACAGCTACACAGTGTTGCATGCGGCAAAACATAATGATACAACATCACTTCAAAATAAACTCACAACAGATGTTGTGGTAGTTTCATTGTCCAACTTAGTATTCATATCTTCCATCTCTTCCACGGTGTTTAACGAGAAAACTACTCCCTCCTCTGGCAGCTCTGGGAGTGCAGTAGTCTCTGCCTCACCCATACGTCTAGAAAGGAGCAGTTGCCGTAGCCTGTTGTTATTTTTCAGAGTCTTGTTCATGACTTCACATGTCACATGCTGTATAACAGTTTTTGTTCATTTTAAGAACCAAAATAAAACATGTTTACAAAATGGCCACACAACAACTTTCCATAATGGTTCCTGTTTGTTCCATTCACTACCTACTATTTAAACTTATTTTTAATATCAAGACAAGCCTAATAATAGGGAGTAAAGTTACAAAGTGTTGAGATCAGAAGTTTAAAACAGAAAATTGTCTGAACAACAAATAGCTAAAATTACGCCACTAAGCCAGATAAAAATTATGTTTAGATTCTCATCCCGCTCGCTCCTTCCGCGACACTTTCATTTGTCCAGAAATAATCTTAGCTAGTTATAAGTCAGTTTTGAGAAGAAGGCACAAAAATAGATCTACACAAGTTAAAATGCTGAAAAACACCGTAAGTGTTAAACTAAAACATGTTGAAATCTGGTGTTTAACCAACTCTACCTATCACTGAGCACAAAATCAATATTCCCTAACCAAAAGAGGATATGCACATGTCTGCTTAATACCCGGTCTATATGTAAAGTTGGCATCAAGCCGACTCTTTATAATATACCCTCCATACAGAGTTTTCAGGGTGTAACAATTAACAATTTGTGTGGCCAAGGGGTGATTTCCATTGCTGAACAAAAACAAAACATTAAATTTGTAGGCTTACTTACTAGTAATTATAGTTAATAGTTTTACATGCTTTTTTACAAAGAAAGAGAGGCCAACTATAATTGACCGGTTTATTCACCTTCCTGACTCCTACTGAAATGAGGGTCTTGACTAGAGGTTGTCTATAAAACAGACAGTGTAGATCTATGCAACGTGGGACTGGGGTATATCGGTGACTGATGGTGGTGGCGATCGTAGTGCAGGTAGTGTTATTGGCTGTGCAGGTGGTGGTGGTTGTGGCATCGACAGTGGTAGCTGCACAACAGGCGCCTCTTTATCGTTCAGCTAGTCTATGTCGTGTGCTCTTAAGAAGCAGAGCATATTATAAACTAAATAAGATCAGACTTCCTAAGTCCGACAACTCAGAAAAAAATATTTTTCCATGGGGCTTGAAACAAATCTGTTTTACTAGCCTAACATGCTTGCACACATCAATTATGAAAAAAATACTAACTATCTTTCATGCTTTCATAAGTAAAAATCATTCATTGAGCTGGCCGCTTGTGTCATTAGGCTTTTTTGCACATACATGGTACTTAATGTGCAATAAGTTGACTGTTCATTATGTGTGTACTGCATAGGAAACATCTGGTTACTGTAAGGTTGTGTACTTCACTCAGACAGAACTCATTTGACATGAATTATCTCCCTTACTTTGGGGTGAGGTGCTAGTTTTAAGTTCGTTTTACGTCTATAAAAATTTGATACAATAAATGGCAATACACCAGACAGACAAACCGCGAAATTAGCCGAAAATACCAGCAGACGCTGTAAATATAGATCGCGAAAATACATGACAAATGAAAAAATAACTCAACAAAAAAGCACATTCAATAATACTTAATTAGAAGCGACAATGGTTTATGGGACCCAAACTGTTCCTAGAAACAAAAACATTTGTCGTATGATTGTGTTTTCGTGTGGCGACTCGCGGGACAAAAGATACGACAGATTCATCTGTCGCATGTTTGTGTTTTTGCTCCTTCGCCTTCGCTCACACATGCGCAGAAGATGATATTGAAGCGAAGGAGCGAAAATACAATTATACGACAGATTTATTAGGGCTGTAACGATTCACCGATGCATCGTGAGATCGTATTCGCGACTGTCCGATACGGGTGTATCGAATCGCGTCCTAAAAAATCGCGATTCAGAGGGTCTTTTAGTTTACTACAAATCAGTTAAAACAAAATATACTATATACATTTGTATCTATAGCATTTAACTTACAATTGCAATATTTACTAAGTGTCCAGTCTAGAGCGCGCTATTGGCCCCTCATGAACGCTAATGGCGCAATATCAATCATCTATTGGGTCCGTCGGGCGCACTCGCCGAAAAGATGTCTATATCGCGAATTTGACAACTTTTCGTATATTCTATGCCATTTGGTTTCGTTACATCCATTTTGCTAAATTAAACGGGTACCTCAGTCTTCGAATCTAGCTACCGGGCCGAAGACCGAGTCCGTCTTAAACGCCGACGGTTCGTTAAAAAGATACCTCGCAATTTCAATAGCAATATTACTAAAAATGGATAATTGAACATAAAAATTGCAGTTACAAGCAACTTATTATTTGGTCGCTAAAAATCCAGCCGAGAGTCCGCAATACGCATTTAATTTTTATCCACGCTTGTAAAAATCATAGACAATATTACTTATGTGTAAGGCGTCCTCTAAAAAATCAATAGTGCTACATATATGACGGCTCGATAAAATTGATTACGTAATCAAACGGTTGCAATTAACAAACACGTGACAAACTTTGGTGAACATTGATCGAGGAAGATAACACTTTCTTTTATGTTTGCCGATAAGCTGATAATTGTTATTATTTATTAGCGTGTTGTGTGGCAGTTTAAATAGACATAATTAGTTGAATTTTTAATAAACTAATTCGTTAAATTCCACTAGAAACAAACTACTTTGTCATTATTTTACAACAAATAAAGTTATTTGTATTTTATTATTCATAATGTGGTATTCCATTTCGTAAAAATAAAATTCCTCCAATCATTATTTCGTTATGTCATACATTTTTGCGACCCACGCTATCTCTTTTTTTAATTTCATGATTGTTTGATAAAAATATCATAATTTGTCTATGCATTTATACCAAATTAACTATCTACATCGTATTGCGATTAATATCGTAATCGCGAGGCATATATCGCGAAACGTATCGTATTGCGACCTTGGCCACGATACGCAGCCCTAAGATTTATTCTGCCGCGAGGCGCCACACGAAAACAATCATACGACAAATATCTGTTTGTCGTATCATCGTCCCGCGGGTTGTGAGACGAAAACACAAAGATGCGACAAAAGTATGGCAAAAACCCGACACGAAAATGTGTCGTACCTTTGTAAAAGTTTTGTCGTAAAAATACATTGTTTCTTTGTACTTCCTCAGGCGAAAACACGACTAATGATTAAAATGTCGTATGATTGTGATTTAGCATGGCGCCTCGCGGGACGATGATACGACAAAAAGACCATTTTATCGTGTTTTCGTGTGGCACCCCGCGGGACAACAATCCAACATGGCATAAATCAGCCACCATACAAACCCCGGACTGACTTACATTTTCACGCGATGCAGCAAGGTAACATGCTCGTATTTCATTTTAGTTGATCGTCTGTTTGGGTTGTCTTGAAATTAGCACATCGTGAAAGTCGCGTTAAATAAGGCTGGATGACGTCATAAACGGTAAATATAAGAATTAGGGACCGCATAGCCGGTCGATATGCGATTTATGGGCTGGATGACGTTACTTTAATGTAGACGGCGTTATGCAAATGAGGTATAATATATGAGTACATAGATACATTGAGAATTAAAGATTTTACTTTCTATCACCGGATATTTAATCAAATCACATTTTGTTGGCAACCATTATTTATCAATGCAACGTGTTGAACAAATTTTCTGACTTTATATTTATAACATGTAACAGTTCAAATGTATGTTTTTACTTACCACAACCACGTACTGCTGAAAAGAACATCTCCAGATGATCTTGGCTGTATTTGTAAGTAGCAAGATACTGGAGTTCTTCTGACAATGTGCTCGCTTTTTAACTTGTTACCTAAGCGGAGTCCCAGCTGTTGTAGAGCATGAATTTTAGTAGTTGCATATTTCCATTTAATTAAACCATTAGAACTTATAATTATAATGAGTGAAAATATTTCTATCTAACTTTATCATATGACAAGGATCAAGGATTGCATAGATCTTATGATGCACATCTGAAGGTTGAAAGCTTGTTTTCAACATATGCAAGTCCAGACTACATCCCAGTTGTCTTAAAATCCCAAGATAGATGGCATGTCCATCTAGTGTAACACATCGTACTTTAAGTCCTAACTCGTTTACTTTAGAAATTGTATGCAATAGCAGCTCAGTTGAATCTCAGCAGATAATCCTCTAGTTAGAAAGTAGGCAACAGGGGCCTCTTCCAATGGCCCTATACCCCAACAAGCATGAAGACTAAGGCCTCTTTCTCCTCAGACATTTCTTCAGGTCCATGTCCAAGGTCAACAAACCCAGTGAATTGCTGATGCTTGGTGTCGAATTCTACTTTTTGGCGAATTGCCATGACATCAATATGAAGAACAACAGAAAAGTAGCAAAAAGACAAAATCAAAGTACCATCATATGCGATACTTAACTTTTTGAAGAAAATAAATGTATATAGTAAGATATAGAGCTTCACATCATCAATATCGTTTGAATTAATAGTATCATTGATTGCTTTCGGTGCGATATGACCTTTTTGTGTTGGTGCGCCGTAAAAACCAAACAAACAACAAACTATCTGTACTTTCAACGAAGTAATGGTTACATAGCACTTCTATCTGATGTTGACCGTAGCTTCTCATTTCAAGTCCTAAATCAGGCACTAGCATTGAATCAAATACATTGATAGCTTCTAGGATTAGACAGCTGTCTGAAAATCTGTTATCAATATTTTCCACTAAAGCACTTATGTATGATTCAAATAGTGAATGTAATTCCTTTGCATCTCTTGGATTCATTTTTATTTCAGCATACATGTCAGTAAATGATTCTATGTCCTGACTGAGATTTTTAATCGGTACTGCATCAGCAACAAGGTGACGTAGCTTGTCTATAGTCATGTTGACTGCTGGTAAAATAGCTGCAAAACTTAAGGACCCCTTCTGAAATCGACGTGACAAATCACCTAGAATTGGGAGAATGTCTTTAACACCAATGAATTTAAGAGTTTTCATCTTCATCAGTAAATCTAATGCTGCTGAATCTGACTCCTGTAACTGAGCCAATGTTTGGAGAATTGCTTCAAAATTATCATAAACTGTTCTTACTTTCCATTAGGACCATGGCAACTTAAGCTTACACTGTCTCGATCTATCTTTAAATGTTCACAGCATACATCTTACAATTTATCTTCTTGAATTTGTCATGAAAAAATAAGTTTGTTAATAAGGCTAAATTTACATAATTAAACTAGAAATGCTTTTGTCATAGCCTGAATGCCCCAAACATGCAGCGTTTTCATTGAGAACCAACACAAATATGTGAGGTGAAATCAAGAGGAGTAGGCTGCTTCTCAAGACCAATCTCCTTATGTAGTATGAGGCCTATAGCTCAAATGATGGTCTGATATTGAGGGGACAAGATTTTTATCCAAAAAGTTATTGTGACATTGACCTTCTATCAACTGACTTCACAGTAAATAGGGTTCATCTGCTGGCCATGCCCAACAACTATACCAAGTATGAAGGCTTCAGCTTTGACACATTTTGATTTTCCATGCAATTAAATCAGTAAATCTTCACTTATATTATTGACGAAGATGAATCAAGGGTTGGCTTTATGTCGTGTAACTTAAAAATACTAATGTTCCACATTGATTGCCATTTTGACTTAATCAACGTGTTAATTGAAAATTTGAAGTCACTGCTTGGTAATTTGATATCTATTGGTTGAATTGTTTGTTTGTTCGGGTTTTACGGCGCTCCAACAAAAAAGGTCGTATCGCGCCGAAAGCAATCAATGATACTATTAATTCAAACGAAATTAATGATGAAAAGCAATATATCTTATTATAATTATTATTTCTTACAAAAAGTTAAGTATCGCATATGATGATACAGCTTTAAAAAGTTCTTTAAGTGAGTTTACTTAAAAATGTTTGTTACGAATGTATTTAAGATCCTGACGATCAAGGAAAACAGATCCATTAAGTCAAAATGGCAAACAATGTGGAATCATGCTGTTTCTAATAAGTTACATGACATAAAGCCAACCCTTGGTTCATCTTCGTCAACAATATTTTCTAATCGCCGAGATCAAATAGTGATTACGCGATGTAGAATTGATCATACCAGATTAACGCATTCATACCTTCTCAAAAGAGAGGAAGCACCTAAATGTATACCATGTGACGAGCATTTCAATGTCAAACACGTTCGCATTGACTGTCAGGATCTTAAAGACATCCGTGACAAATTTTTAAAGTTTTTTTTCACTCAAAAATTTATTTAAGTGAAATTTCTTTAAGGGTTGGTTTTACGTCAAGTAACTTATTAAAATTGCATTGTTCCGCATTGTTTGCCATTTTGACGTAATTAACGTGTTTATTGAACATTTGAAGTCACTGTTTGGTAGAAGGTTTAAAGATTCTGTAGCTACAATATCAACTTTTTCATTTCCTTGTATACTAAATCACAGAAAAAAACTACATATTTAATAATGAACACAATTTTCTCCTCACATTCTGATAAAACCCTAAAAATATTTGACATGAACTATGTACAACTTTTCTTTGATTGTTTACAAGTCAAATCTATAAAAATCAACCTTAAACATGAAATGTATGTGGTGGTTAAACATGAAATGGTGAGGTTGGTGGAGACACATTAAACAATGAAATTGATGACTCCGAAGACTCGGTTTTATGAGTGGTTAGCACCTCCATTTCCACTTCTGGCATTCTTCCTGTTCTTCTTTTTGCAATACAACATGCAATCATAATGAAGATGATAATTGAAATTACAATTCCTATGATGATAATGATGATAGAACTAAAAATAAATTAAATTCTGAATTTGTAATACAATGTGATGCTACTGCGTCAAATACAACACACAGTTCTTTGTAGATCGTCATCAACTATATATGATCACAGGTTAGCGATTTAGGCATCATCCATCATTCTACACAATATATGTCAAAAATAAAAAAATAAAACTTCTAGTGACTCCTTTCAGCGTTTATTTCAACACGGCTTCCTTGCTTTATTGACCTAATGAAGTTCGTGATGAAAGGTTTGGTGGATTCTGCCAAAGTTTATTTTACGAGATGTTACGTTAGGCCAATAATGTAGTATTGCAACTAATGCTGAAAGTAGTCATTTATGTGATTTAACACGCAGATGGGAGTCTCATTGTTTTTGGTTGTTTGACACATAATAACAAAATGCATTGCGATACATGTATAATGATGTCAAATAAGGTGTGGTAATGTTTGGTAATTTAATTTATTAGTCTTATGAACCACAGTTGTTTTAAATCATTATTGGGATGGAATCCATCGTACAAATTGTTATACTTGAAACGTAGACGAGTTTTTGTATTTAATTCTGAAGCACCTCTGCGCCTAATAGAGCTTTTAATTACATCTCTAAATATACTGTTAGTTCAGAGCTGGCTATAATCATTTCCTGTATAAAATTATTTATCAGCATAACCTCATTTTCTAGGGTCATTTGTCGAAGCAAATTGGTCTGTGTAATTTTCAGATCTGAAGTGTTTTAATTCAAATAGATTATAGGCTGCCAAAGAAACGGCAGGCACAGTAACAAACTGACACGATACCTTATAATTGATAACTAATGGCTTGATATCAATAATTTCCTGTATAATTTGATCAACCTTGCCGCCATTAATTTCACAAATCAAACGTAAACGCTTTAAGCATCGAACTTTAGTCTTCTCATTACGAACACCTAAGGCAATTACTACTTTGTGGTTATGTTTCATTTTACTTTGAAGCACAGTGTCTTTTTCTTTACTTAAGTTTAGCCCAGTCACAGTATGTACAATTTGTATGAACGGTAGGGCGTTTACCATGGACATACAAATAGAGAACAACCCATGCCCACGACTGTCTTGTCAGTATCAATACACGTGGATTAGGTAAAACACTCTGAAAGAAGAAACAATGAACTGTTTATATTTACATTGATCAGGTATACACTCATTACTAACACAATGTATTACACTCGAAACAAGTGCATTATGATTGGTAAAACCAAATACACAGAAATAAAATAGCAGACGGGCAAATCCATAAAACGACAAAACCAAGAAAATAAACTGACATCATTGTTGCACAGAAAATAAAACTTGCAAAATGTGGGATAATATTTAAAAATATCTTTACTATTTAAAAATTGAAGAATTATTAACATATAAAACTTATCAAATAAGCACTCCACAGATTTTAGAGAATGGTGTTTATCCACTGTTCCGTTCATAATGGCTGCCATTGTGACACAATTATTGTCGATAATATCAGTTTTTTGCATAATACATGGAGGAAACTATCTATGACCTTGACACGAAACAAACATAACTTAGTTACTCATCATTAGTAAACGAAATCGAACGATGCTTAACTACTGTTCTGAAATGCTTGAGTTCGAATCCCGGTCTGGATACATATAGTTACATATGAAATTCAAGTTTTTATTACCAAATTACAATTCTTACTTTTTAATTTTAGATAGTATTTGTTCACTGATTTTACATTTACAAAGCGGGCATATAGCATTAAATGTGAATGGAGAAATCAATCAAAATTATATTAAGCGAAAACATAACTCAATATCAAAGAATCATTTTTTATAACTTAATATAAATCATTGCGCTACCTCTTAGGACACAACTCATAATATTATCGCCCATAAATCTTTTTTTTGTCTTCCAATATCACTATCTAAGGTCAGATTGGCTTAAAATAGTAAGAATTCATTTTCTTAACATAGAGACACAAAACGGTTATTATAAAATATCAAAAATATTTAACAAAATCTTTGAACGAGTCACTTTTGGACAATTATCAAGTAAAATGCTAAAACATGACATCTGTTCAGAGATACTGTAAAAAATGAAAACTAAAAAAAATGTATCTTTGTCAAAAAAATCATGCAACGATAGCATTGATAATGCTTACTTTATATATTATATTATAGTTACACGTCCAATAGTTATTTATCTATAACAAATAGATTTCATTACGTATCATACCACTTTGATTATAAAACACATGCGGATGCTTCTCACATTTATTAAAAAATCTTCTAAAACAGCAGATTATTCAAGAACTAGTTATTCCTTAACAAAAAACCCAACAACAACCAAATCATGAAACGTGACAACGGTTATGGAAACTATAAACATATACTGTAAATAAATTTAAACCTATACTATCCTCCATACTTGTTTTGGCATTTACTTTATTTTCTTATAACTTATTTGTCATTAATTTTCAAATGAACGTCTGTATGACAAGAACGTGGTCATAACACATCATTACGAACTTTTCATTTTGAGTTACTTTTGTTACAGAATGAATACATAACAACTTAAATGATGTTAAATATGTATGGAAAATAAGACAAAACAATGAAATACATGAGTGTATACTTATTGGGTAGTCTATTCCATTATTTTGAAGTTATTTCGTTAGTTGAAGTTATTCTTTCATGAATTTGTTAACTTAAGAGTCCAATGAAATGCGTTCTTTCTTATGATGTATCTCCTCGCACTTCATCCAGGTTAACAGGTACTTTGACAGAGTTTGTCCATGAATGGGCACACTACGGTCGAATATGTTATGTTGAGATCCTAGACCAATAAGTTGGTCGACGATAAACTACCTATTAGGATGTTTATGCCTTTAATGTTGCACAAAGCATTTAACTAAAGACCTTTGGACTGGTGACATGTAGCCCTGCTTTGCTAAGTTGAGGTTTTTTATTGAAGGGTTTTAGCTGTTTAACCAGCTCTGAAGGCAAGTCATCAAATCCTAATAACCTGTAAAATAGAAACACATATTACTGAGATAACACGAGATCCAATTCACATCAAATCATATAAGGCAGGTGTATGGAGGATGATTACAGACAAAATTACATCATGCTTGATGCTATTCTATCTTACACATTTTTACTTTCACGTTCGACATTCATTCTTCAAACTTACATATTGCAATTTTATCATGCTTGATTCTATTCTATCTGCCACATTTTTACTTTCATGTTCGACATTCATTCTCCGAACTTTCATATTGCAATTTTATCATGCTTGATTCTATTCTATCTTTCACAGTTTTACTTTCATGTTCGACATGCATTCCCGAACTTATATATTGCAATTTTATCAACAAGTTAGAATTAAACTAATGTACATTCATTATTACACCAGAGGGCGCTACTCAATGAGCTATATATAGCTCATTGCGTTGCTAGCGCATGGTTCCCGACCTGTACACTGAAACTTTCGGTTATCTCCCGTTGAACGTAAGAACTACGTAGTTGAAAACGCGCGACTTCTCTTTTTTCGTCGTGTGAACGAGACTTCGTCTTGTTAACTAAGTGACAACGCATGTAACGCAATTTATTCTAATTTTTTCACAGGCGCGTACCTACCAGTACGCAGAGTACGCAGCTGCGTACAAATTGGTCCAGAAAATCGTATAAGCACAAACACCAAAAATGCAATAATAACTAAGGCCTGAGGGGGGTATGGGATGTAAAACAAAACTGCTCATTATATACTAACCTAATGTTAAGTTACGTTTCAAAGGTCTTCCTATATTTGTGCCCGGAATGAATTATACAAACTCTTTTTTTAATAATAACCAAATCGCTTCTGAGATGATCTATTGAAAAACAAATTCGGGGATGGCATGCCCTTGACCCCCTATAGAATTCAGCGTACACATTAAAAAGCCATTGCTACGCCTCTGATTCATACTTGTTTTTATTTAATTCATGGAAAATACTCTTAAGCGGTACTTTTCGCCATCGTATTAGTATTACAATGCACTAAAGTCAAAGTTGCACAAATCCCTTGTTCTATTAAATTCCTTATAAAACAGTTGCAATGCTAACAAGAAGTTGGATCTAATGACTTCAGGTGTCTGATGCGTGACATGGGTCAAATATGAGCAATATATTTAACTCTCAAAGTAATAGATAGAGCTAATATTCATTCACACAATATTAAGCCAATGTGAGTGATTTTATTATCATGTAGGCCCTATTTTGACTGCATTCAATTGAAAATTATTTGTAAACAAGACAAAATACTATAGTCTTGATGAATGTGAATGAGATAGTCGTAATTATAATCGTCTGCTATCTAATAGTCTAGCCTAATACGACATACTGGATGTTCACTTCCTGAACAGCTCACACTGTCAAAATAATTAACTTATCTACCATGACCTATATTGTTTTACTCTATTATTATACCCCCGCTTCGAAGAAGAGGGGGGTATACTGTTTTACCCTTGTCCGTGCGTGCGTGCGTGTGTGCGTCCGTCCGTCCGTCCGTCCATCCGTTACAAAATTTCCGTCACAGTTTTCTCAGCAACTATACCATGCAGCAGCCTGAAACTTTGCATATTGCTTCATCCTATAGTCCCATGTGGTGTAAAGCGATTTCATGCTCCTCGCTCATCTACTTCCTGTTTTTCGCATATTTTTAGATTTTGGCGGGGGTATCACTAGTGAGCATTAGCTCACAGATTTACTTGTTATTACGGAGTAATTCGGTATTTTATGGAAATAGACGAATAGACCTCGCGTAGCGACATCTGGTGTCAAAATAAGACTCTTCATATTATGCTTGATCCGAAATTTTACATTCTTCATTACTGATTACTTGTTGAAAATTGTAACTTCTTCATTCGTAATGCTTAGTTCATTCTTGCTAGTTTCACATGATATCGCTTATAAGGTATTTTGTTATCTTCATTCAATGACGGAATAAACATGATAAAATTGCAATATGTAAGTTCGGAGAATGAATGTCGAACATGAAAGTAAAAATGTGTAAGATAGAATAGCATCAAGCATGATAAAATTGCAATATGTAAGTTCGGAGAATGAATGTCGAACATGAAAGTAAAAATGTGGAAGATAGAATAGAATCAAGCATGATAAAATTGCAATATGCAAGTTCGGAGAATGAATGTCGAACATGAAAGTAAAAATGTGGAAGATAGAATAGAATCAAGCATTATGCAATTTTGTCTGTAATCATCCTCCATACAGGTGCTTGAATAATGTTGTTACAGACTAGTTTACAGAGAAAGTAGATATTATCTGGGCACAAGCAAGTGGTACAGATACGGACTGCATGGGTAGACAGAGTTGGGAGTACAAAGCGAAACCTTTTCACGCTTAATGCGTATAATATATATTTGTTTGTTTTGTTTTGTTTGTATAGGGCATATATAAAGGCGGTTAGTCAACGTTCTTACTCTTCCTGGAAAGGCTAAATCCCTGGATTCAGTTGTTAACCAACTACTTAGCGCATTCTTTTGTCAGTGACTGACAACTGCATTACATAATTAAAAATCATTTGTAGGAGGGAGAATGGCCGTAGAAGTAATTTTATTAATCTATTTTCAAGAAAGTGTGTCTCGCCCATGAGTTAACACACAACCCCTAGATCAGTAGACTTGTGTACTATCAACTGGGCTAGGTGGGCGGCTATACTTGTAATAGATATGAATTCTTTATCCTAGAATAATACATGAATTACAACTTGCACATTTCTGTATGTAAAATACTAGTCGATTTTCTTGATATTGTCTTGACTGAAGTAATTTTAATAATGTACCAGCTAAATGGTCTATCTCGGAAATGGCTAAAACTCTTAAACCTATACTTTACATGGAATGGATTGATTTCTTAAAACAATTTATGTGTGATATCATTAAAAATTTAGGTACTAAATGTCAATGAGTTATTTAAACTAAGAAATAAGTGTATGTTATTTCTTGCACTCCAAAGTGAATGCAGGCCCAAACAAATTATTGAATTTGAATCTTGTTACCAAAATTATGTTTAGATCTAAATCCTGGTCTTTTGATAGATGGAACAACCTAATATGATAAAGCTTAAATCAGTTATTGAAATTACCTGTATGTATCATATATCATTGTGATGTGTCCCTATTTCCCTAGTAACTGACCATGTGTTAATCTAGAACTTAGACGCTCGAAGATAGCAAAATGGTTTGATGAGGTGAACCCGTATCTGAAGATACATTTTTTATTGATGTTAAAATCATTGTTAAACCATTTTCTTAAAATTGTATGTCTTAATATGCTCTTTATTTTTGTACAGATATAACAAGAGAAAACCTTATACTTATGTAATACTTCTTAATAGTCGCTTATTTATAGAATATTTAAGTTTATTATATTAATATGATGTTCATGTAAGCGTATAAGGGTCCAATATTTGGACAGATATAACGCATACATCAAGAGAGCTGTCCCAGGAGGGACAGGGTTTGAAGATCTCCTGTACATTGACATCAATGAATTAGACATTGACATAATTGCTGGCAAGATTAAAAGCCACGTCAAGACTGAAGAAGAAACAAGTTTTAGAAAATGGACTCAGGATGGGTTAAGTATGGGTCCAGTGTGCCTTCAAGATCTGAAAGCCCACAAAACAGCCAAGAAGTTGAATGACTTTTGGTTGTTTAGTGTGGTTGATTTGTTTGTTTGTTTGTTTGGGTTTTACGGCGCACCAACACAGAAAGGTCATATCGCGCCGAAACAAATAATGACACTATCAATTCAATTGATGAAAGTGATCCTTATCCCTATATTTTATCATATACATTTATCTCTTTCAAAAAGTTAAGTATCACATGTGACGGTATATTATCAAAACGTTCTCTAAGTGAGCCAACTTTAAAATATTTATCACGGATGTTTTTGAGATCCTGACAATTAATGAGAATGTGTTTGATATTGAAATGCTCGTTACATGGTATACATTCAGGTGCTTCCTCTCCCTTGTGAAGGTATGAATGTGTTAATCTAGTATGACCTATTCTACATCGCGTAATAACAATTTGATCTCGGCGATTAGAAAATTTTATTGATAGAGATGAATCAAGGGTTGGCTTTATTTCATGTAACTTATTAAAAATAGCGTTGTTCCATACTGTTTGCCAATTCGACTTAATTAACGAATTGATCGAACACTTGAAGTCACTGCTTGGTAATTTTAGATCAACTGGTTGAAGGTTTAAAGATTCTTTAGCAAGGATGTCAACTTTTTCATTTCCATGTATACCAATATGACTTGGTATCCAGCAGAGGTGAACTATTTTTGATTTTAAAATATCATTTAATTTTAACTCGATACTTTTAATAAGATTATTGTCTGAACTGCGATTTTTAATCGCTAGTAATACAGATAGATAATCTGAGAAAATAATAAACTTGTTATTTATACTATTTGATATGTATGTTAAAGCCAGATCAATTGCTTTTATTTCGGCAGTAAATATAGATGCTTTGTCAGGCAGTCGCATTCTTGCAACGAAAGAGTTTCCGTATGCGGCGCAACCAACTTTGTTTCCATCTTTGGAACCGTCGGTAAATAAATGTGTACAATCTTTGTATTTTTCCAAGATGTTTACAAATTCAGATTTAAAAGCTTCAGGACTAGTGAAAGATTTACGAAAAGTTGATAAGTCAGTATTGACGTCTGGAATGTTGTAGGTCCAAGGGGGGATATTTTCATCTAAGTTTTGTATCACATACAAAGTGTTTATGTTTAGCATTTCTAAGTCGTTTTTAAAGCGTAGGCCAAAAGGTTTGATTTCATTTGGTTTATTTTCAAATTTGCTGGTGTAATCAGGTTTAAAAATAACATTTCGCGCCGGATTTCTTTTGTTAGCAGATATACGAGTTGCGTATTGTAATGAAAGTTTTTGACGACGTAATTTTAGTGATGGTTCGTTAGCTTCAACATACAGACTTTCTATAGGTGAAGTTTTAAAAGCACCAAGGGCAATACGTAAGCCCTGGTTGTGTATAGTATCTAGCATTTGTAAGTATGATTTGCGAGCTGATCCGTACACTATTGATCCGTAATCGAGTTTTGAGCGAACAAGACTTCTGTATAATTTAAGTAAAGTTTGGGTATCAGATCCCCAATCAGTATGTGAAAGTACTTTCAGTAGATTCAAAGCTTTAATACATTTTGTTTTAAGCAACTTTAAGTGTGGTATAAAAGATAGTTTTTTATCGAATGTAACGCCTAAAAACTTAGCTTCATTTACTACTGGGATTTTAGAGCCAGAAATGTAAAGTTCGGGATCATTATGATGTTTTCTTAATCGACAAAAATGTACACATTGAGTTTTTGACTTGGAAAATTTAAAACCATTTTCTGTTGCCCATTTTTGAATTTTATCCAAGTTCTGTTGTAATTGACGTTCGATACTTCGAATATTTTTAGATCGATAACAGATTAAAAAATCATCAACATATAATGAGCAATCTGTACCAGGGTTTATAGCCTTAACAATATTATTAATTTTAAGCCCAAAGAGGGTAACTGATAAAATACTGCCTTGCGGCACGCCTTGTTCTTGTTCGTGGCTCTCTGATAACATTGATCCTACTTTAACTTGAAAATTTCTGTCTGACAAAAAACTAGAAATGAACATTGGTAATCTACCATTTAGACCAGCATCTTTTAAATCTTTGAGAATACCATATTTCCATGTTGTATCATACGCTTTCTCAAGATCGAAGAAAATTGAAACTACATGTTGTTTATTGACAAAAGCCTCTCTTATGAATGTTTCGAGGCGTACTAAATGATCATTAGTACTTCGCTGTTTTCGAAAACCAGATTGGACATTAGTTATTATACCGTTAGATTCTAAATACCAGATGAGTCTTTTATTAACCATGCGTTCAAAGGTTTTACAAATACAACTAGTTAGAGATATTGGTCGGTAGTTAAGGGGGTCAGTATTGTCTTTACCCGGTTTCGGTATTGGTATAATTAAAGCTTCCTTCCAGGAATCTGGAATTTTACCAGATATCCATATATCATTAAAAATATCGAGCAATAAATGTTGAGATATCAATGGGAGATGTTTTAAAAATTGATAATAAATTTCATCAGGGCCAGCAGCTGTATCTTTGGCATGCTTAATAGAATCGGTTAAATCGTCAATTTTAAAGAGGGTGTTATACTCTTCTTCGTTGTTAGAATGAAAATTAATATTTTGTTTTTCCAAGTTAGATTTGACCTTTTTAAATTCTTCAGTGTAGTGTGCTGAAGAAGAATTATGTTCAAAAGTTTCTGCCAGTGTGTTGGCTATATCTTTTGTAGTTTTTGCTACGCTCGAATCTTTACGTTTCAGATGAGCAGTAGGAACTTTTTTGTGTTTACCATTAATTTTACGAACTGCTTCCCAAACTTTTTTAATTGATGTGTTGGCGTTAATTTTAGAAACATATGACTGCCATGATTTACGTTTAGAAAACTTAAATGTTCTACGAGCTTGTGCTCGTAGGATTCTATAATTGTCTAGATTTGCAGTTGTGGGGCAAACCTGAAACTTTTTAAGTGCTGCTTTTCGTTTCCGATATGATTTCTTGCACTCATCGTTGAACCATGGTTTTTTAATTTTACTTGAATTTTTCATTGAAGTTTTAGGAATACACTCATCAGCTATCTTTGATAGAGTGGACGAAAAGAGATTAGCTTTATCCGAAGAGTTGGAAAAATTCGGGATTGTTAAATCATCAGAACACAATTTGTTGAATTGTTCCCAGTGCGCTTTTGAGAATTTGTAATAAGAGCGGTTGTTTACTGGAACAGAGTCGTTTAAAGTTAACAACAATGGAAAGTGGTCACTGCCATATTGTTCGTCAAGCACTGACCAAGTAAAATCCAAGTATATTGATGGATGTGATAATGTGAGGTCTATACAAGAAAAACTACCAGTGGCTGGATGTAAGTAAGTTGGTGACTTGTTATTTAAAAGGCATAGTTGAACATTATCAATGAACTTTTCTGTAATGCTGCCTTTATTATTCGTAGATGCACTTCCCCATATTGGATTATGCGCATTAAAATCGCCGAGTAAAAAGAATGGTTCTGGGAGTTGTTTAGTTAAATTTTCTAAGTCTTCAACAGTTATAGATAAATTGGGAGGGAGATATAATGAGCATATTGTTATAGGTCTGTGTAAAGTTACTTCAACGGCTACGGCTTGCAGATTAGTTCGTATCTGAATTTGTCGTTGAGGGATACAGTTTGCAACCGCAATTGTTGAGCCACCAGATGCTCTTATTGTGTCTGTGCAAATTTTATTATAAAGCGTATAGTCCTTTATTGATGTTTTATCATTTGTAGATAGGAATGTTTCTTGAAGACAGACAACTTTCGGGGAGTATTTTGATAATAAGAGAAGTAAATCGTTGTAATTTGATTTAAGACCACGACAATTCCATTGAAGCATAGTTTGACTCATGGTTCAACGAAAAGTAAAAACTTACTTCGGAAACTTGACAGGACTTCGCGCCGAAGTCCGGGGAGGAGAGCTGTGGACACCCATGTCCTCGTCCTCCATCGACTCGATGTCGCTCATAAGAGCCTCGAATCGGTTGGAGGACGGGACAGGGTCCCTCTCCGCTTTTCTAACTCGGTCGGTTAGGACGACCTTCTTTTTGGGCGATTGCCTTTGAATCACCCGCTCAGGAGACGGAGAAGCCTGTGAGACCCGCCTCTGAGGTACAGATGAGGTACTTGTAGATGTTGTCTGTGAACTTGTACTTGCTTTGGACGTATTACGTGAAAGAATAGGAGACGGTTTTTGCACTGGAGTTATTTCAAGAGGAGAACATTTACATAAATTGACCTGCACAGCAGAATCAACCATCTTAACTGGTTTTGATACAACAGCTGAATAAGAATTAGTTTTGGAACTTTCTACAAGCTTGCGTGCATCAGGAAAAGACAAACTTTGTGTATATTTAACACGGAGAACTTCTTTTTCTGTCTTCCAGACTAAGCAAGAACGGGAGGTTGCAAAATGATTACCTCCACAGTTTGAACATTTGACTTCATTAGAACAGTTTTCAAGAGGACCAGCATGAGAAGTACTACATTTACGGCATATATTCTCTCTAGTGCATTTAGTTTCATGATGTCCATATTTAAAGCATTTGTAACACTGCATCGGGTTTGGTATGTACATCTCAACGCGAACGTTAAGATACCCAACTCGAAGAGTGGATGGAAGAATTGGGGTATCAAATGTTAAAATGTATGTGTTAGTGGGAACACGTTTACCGTCTCTGGTGGATAGAATACGTTTGGCATTTGAAACATATTGAGAGCTAAGCTCTTTTACTATGTCTGCTTCTGACATTTCTGCAAGGTCAGGACAGCGAATGACTCCTTTGGATGAATTGAGGGTATTGTGTGCAGTAGAGCACTATGGTATTTATAATAAGAGTTATTCCACTGAATTTATTATCTTCCCTTGGTGTCGGCTAGTCTGGTTTTAGCACATAGAGTGTCTGAAAATATGTCACCGAGGTAGATTAGTTGATGTGTTGAGCACTCCGTATATCACTATACAATTGTCCATTTCATTATTGGCAGGCTATATTAAGTGTTCTATTGATACAGTATCACTATTTACACCCAATTTATCACTTTTTGTAGTGTTGAGCACTATGGTTTGTGTCTCTATTTGGGTGTTAGCACTGAGCTTCTGTTAGTAGTTATTGTACACTGGTAACTTCTGCTGTTCTGTAAGTAAAACATGTTATTAGTGTGGGGTTAAGCTAATTAGGTAAATAATTTGGGTTAGCTACTAATGACATAAAATATATATGTTGATTATTAGTTGATCGGTAGGTTGGGATAAGAGTTAAGTTAGAATTCTACTTCCAATTATATTTGGAACCTACTTATTCTGCCTGTTTAGCGCTGACAAGATACCTGTTTACTTATAATCCCTGGTCATTAATCTAATTTTAGGTTAGGTTTAGATTAGGATATTCTAGTAATTTACCAATATAGTTATGTTGATCTAAAATTGATTTGCTTCTCGTATCTTATACGAAAGGAAGAATATGTTCGAAAGGATGTTATACTGAGAAACATAAATATATGCTGTCTGAGTGTTTTACCTTGTCAGGTTGTGGAGTCTACTGGGTCTAACTTCTTGAAAATCACGAACGGTAACTCTGTAACATCAAAAACTTTAAAAAATCACGCCGTGCTATTTTACCGGGTCACCGTTTCCGCTATTATGAAGGATGTCACATTTTTTAAGTTTTTTAATGGATTTTTATGTTAAATAGGTAGGCACACCTTGTTCCAGGGCGTCTACTATTAAACAGTAGACCCACGACTATCTTCCACTGCAATCATCACCACGAGCAGTCACCAACTTTCTGCTACCAAATGAAGTCAACACACATTTATATACTATTGGGCGAGTCAATTTTACAGAACAGTTCATTTCCAACCCGGAAGGTAAAACGAATTAATTTTTGAAAAAGGGAGGTAATCTATATATTTTCCCAAGCTGACCTAACCCAATACTATATGTAGATTTAAATTGACAAAACAAAGGTATGGATTTCCCTTAAAGTTCTGAATAAATAATTAAAAATACTACATAGTTTTAGACAATTAAAACGTATCACAATTCTAAACATGACAGAAAAAGAAGAAAATTCACCAAAACATTTAATTTTAGTAAAGGGAGATAATTTGTCAAAACCATTCAACAAATAAATTGTTCAAAGGCGATCTTGCATACAAAGAAAAATGCTCTCGACAAAGTCGCTGAACAAAACGACAATGTCGGTTCGTTTCACATTTAAAATAACTTCCCTTTTTTTGTTGGTTTAAACGCCGTATCAAGACATTGTATGGGTCAAACAATGGCGGTCAGTGGACTAACTCACAGTTCCTAGAAAGGCTAAATATCTGGTTTTAGCTGCTTACCATCCATAGTTCGAATAAAAACCGCTGTATATAATAACAATACAATGAACAACTGCACAACGAGGGATGCTCAGAATAACAATTACATAAAAATTGTGATAGTGTCTTAGTTGTTAGTGTAATGGTTAAGGGTTCTACCATTACAAACATGACTAAGGTGGTTTATCCGCCATGCTGATTTTTTAAATGAATTACACAAATCTTATTATATATTGAATACAGCATTGTTCCACGTTGTTTGCCATTTTGACTTAATTATATATTGCCACTTTTTAGAGACGAAACCAGACACGGAACTCTTTAGATCAAAATATACTTCAAATTATTTTAAAAAAAATTACTGTTGAAGGGAAAACATATGAAACCAAATTGACATCCACTGCTCTTAGAAAATTTAACCTAAGACCAATCTGACGTATTAATATTACAGGTTGAAGAACATAAACTGAAGACAAGTAGAAGCATTATGACACAGACATCTGAAGTGGTTGTGGTAGAGGATGAGAAGCAGTTAAGGGGTTTAGTAAAGACTTGCATATGTAGTACTGAAAAAGACTTTAACAACACAAGGTATTCTGCTGGAAAACGTAATCAAGTCAATTAATGAATTAAAAGAACAATTGACAGACAAATTAAATGACAGTTTTATGTCAGTTGATATTTTAGAACAGTAAACTGGACATGGTTGTAGTTTGAAAAGTTATGAAGAAGGATACTATTTAGAAAGTGAAGAAATATGTAAAACAGCAAATGCAGTTTGTCAGGTTGATAATCAACCTATTCCAGATGATATCATTAAAGATAAAAATGAAATTGAATATGAAGATAAAGAGAATCATGTAATTGTTAATGACTGAAGTATTAAATCAACTGTGAACAATATGCTAGTAAGTTCACCCAGAATTGTTTCTAATATCTTGATTAATGCACATCAATTATTCACAAATCAAGGTTCTCAATGTCAATTATTAGACATCAGTTCTGCTATTGATATTTTTCCAGGAGAATTTGAGTTAGGGTGTGATTCCCATATTAATGAAGTATAAATTAATTGCATATTTGTTTTGAAAAAAAAAGATTAAACAGTGGCTATATGATGTAAGCTGCAATGTCATAAGTGATGATTTTATCTAATTAGATGATAGTAGACATGTTCTGTTAGTTATGTTCACTTGCATTTTGGTTTATCTTCTATGAAAGTTTAATAATTTATGTATTATAATTCTATTTGCATCAATTGCTTAATTTAGCATATTTTTCCTGATGTGAAGAACTTGCCACACAAGTTAGTTTCGAAGAGAAACGTTGCATCGAAGTCAAATATGATGGCATAAGCTTTGTCCTTCTTGGCACAGATGTGCAGGTGTGCCACCAAGGTCACAGTAGAACAGATGCAAAACAAACCCGTTGTTGACGTTAGTTTAGTTAAACGATCCTGGAAAGATTCATATGTATATACAAACAATTCCACAAATGATTTTCAGTATGTTCACAATTCATTTAATTGTAGGTAAGCACATTGACGTATCAGTGAAAATATGTCTATAATATTGTATATCCCTAATTATGTTTCACTAGTTTTCACCAAGCAAGTGAAACATTTGTCACTTAAAAATGACGTGGCTTCAAAAATATGCATTGGAAGACGAAAAAAGATTCATGGGCGATAACATATGACATATGATTTGTGTCCAAAGAGGTAGCACAATGATTCACATTAGGTTTATATATCTTTCATATATGACTTAGACTATCAGCAAGTTGGCTAACTGTGGCTACACACAGGATGCTATGGTTTCATGTTTCCATCCAAAACCAGGAATCTGTATTTTTTATTGTCCGAGGGCTTGGGTAATGTGAAGAATGCTTGTAGAAAATATGGGTTAATGGAATATCCATGTTGTACATGTTGTACAATTGGGCATTCAATCACAATGTCCTTTCCGATTAATCAAATACGAAATGGTTAAATACTTACTGAGAGACTCGTTGATAGCATCCATTGCCAATCTAAAAGTAACATATAAATGTGTGTATAAGACCTCCTCCGAATTCTTCTTATAAAACTGAAGTAACAAATCTTTCGTCCGCCATCTTTAAACGTTCGCACTACAAGACAGCTCATTATGTGCTCATCATAAATGTCGCCATTTCTAACTAATGCAAAAAAAACTTATCATCTTTATCCTGCTGGGTTGGCAAATACGATTAGTAAACATGAGTGGGTGTCTAGTAATATCTTGAATGCCCCTGGTCAATATATTAGTGAGGAATCAATTTAGCAGAAACTGTTGTAAGTGCATCTATTAAATTTAGACAATTTCAATGTAAAACACGTTCTCCTTGACCGTCAGGATATTGAATACATTCGTGACAAACATTTTAAAGTAAACTCACTTAAAGAACTTTTTGAATCTGTACCATCATATGCTATACTTAACTTTGTGAAAGAAATAAATGTTTATAATAAGATATAGAGCTTTACATCATTGGTTTTATTTGAATTAATAGTATTATTAATTGCTTTCGGCGCGATATGACTTTTCTGTGTTGGTGCGCCGTAAAACCCAAACAAACAAACAAATGTTCAATCAACACGTTAACTAAGTCAAAATGGCAAACCATGTGGAACAATGCTATTAGAACAAGTTGTATGACATAAAGTCATCCCTTGATCCATTTTCGTCAATAATATTTGCTAATCGACGAGATCAAATAGTAAATACGCGACGTAGAATTGCTCATATAGATAAACACATTCATACCTTCTCAAAAGAGAGGAAGCACCGAAATGTTTACCATGTGACGAGCATTTCAATGTCAAACACGTTCTCCTTGACTGTCAGGATTTTAAATACATTCGTGACAAACATTTTATAGTTAATTCACTTAAAGAACTTTTTGAGTCTGAACCATCACATGCGATACTTATGTTTTTGAAGGAAATAAATGTGTATAATAAGTTTTAGAGCTTTACATCAGTTATATCCTTTGAATTAATAGTATCAGTGATTGCTTTCGGCGCGATATTTTGTAGTGGTGCGTCGTAAAACCCAAACAAACAAACAAACAAATTCTTAAAAGACAAAAATGTACGAATTGTGTTTTTGACTTGGAAAATTTACAACCATTTTCTGTTGCCCACTTTTGAATTTCATCCAAGTTTTGTTGTAGTTGGCTTTCGATACTTCGAATATTTTAAGATCGATAGCATTTTAAAAAATCATCTACATATAATGAGCAATATGTACCAGGATTTATAACCTTAACAATCATCTACATATTCAATCTGTACCAGTACAATACCAGTACAGTACAATATTATTAATTTTAAGACCAAAAAGTGTAACAGATAAAATACTGCCTTGTGGCACGCCTTGGTCTTGTTTGTGGCTCTCTGTTGAAAATGAAAATGCTGAAGTGAATGATAAGAATAATTTTCATGATGTATGTGTTGATAATAATCTGATACCTAAGAGAAAGAGACGTCGAGTGAATGTTAGCTCACAATTATAATACATATTGTTTCAAGTGATAAACTTAAGTTAAGCAAGTAACATACAGTAGAATTTAAAGTTTTATGTCAGTTGCTTTATAAAACACCAGCATATAAGAAATTACTAGTAAACCTCTTAACTCTTACAAAAGGAACTACAATACAACCTCTACAGAACGACCCTCTTCAAAACAAATCTGCTACACAACAATGAGTTTTGATTTATCACATACTAGTAATTCACATGGAATTAAACCTCTGTAGAGTAAGACCTCAGAACAGCAGCATACATAATTCTTTCCCAGTGGGTGTTGTTCAAGAGAGGTTGCACTGTATATACATCATTACATCCTTTGTGATGAAGTCAAGTAAACCCAATTCTCTGGCTACTTGCAGTATATTTGTTGCAATATTATTGTGTATGCCCTTTCATTCAATACAAGTATTGAATATAAAGTTAAGCTGTGTCTAGGATCATCAAGTATTGAGCTGACAACATTGTATTCTATGCGGGACATGTCATGCAATTATGGAAGTCTGGCTTGTTTTTTCAATGACATGTAATTTAATGTCAGTAAATATTTCTTTGATATCATATATAAACATGGTGACCTTTATCTTCCATATATGACTGCATTGTTTTTAGCAGCAGTGGTCCAGTGGTAGGACGTGGGCTTTAGGATCGAGAGGTCCCAGGTTCAATCGCAAATAGGAGCACTGCAAGAAATTAACCTTCAATTGTTCTACTCCACTGAGTTGTAAATGGGTACTGTGAAGAATCGCCTGCCTGAGGGTGATTTCAATGATCAGGAGTTATCTTACAAGATTATTACGCGGACTGAACGTGTTTATGGAAGTAGACTTTAAACCGCACTTTTAACTTTATTCCGAATTCTTGCCAATCATTATTAAGCTTTAAATACATTGTATGCTTGTTTAAAAATAAGTGATGTGATTGAAAATTCAAAATCTACAACTTCATTTTGTACATGTAGCCAGTAGAACATTATTACATCTGATAAAGATTAATCCATTGCCATCCAAAATATTTAGGAAATTAAAGTATGATCAGTTCAAAATTTGGCATCTGACTTCAGTGATTATATTTCTGTTCTAAATTTATTTCATATCTATTCCAGAATAGACACACTGAAAAGCAAGAGCAAGCACAAATAAGTATACCTCTACCAACAGTTACTGATCAATCTGGCAGTACTGATATGAATGAAGTTGATGTAGAGGAAATCAGAACAACTGTTATGGTAATCTTAACATTTTTATAATGTGGTGGAATCAAAGAAAGAATTAAATAAAATATATTATAACATGATAGAGTACAATACTCGCTCAGATTCAGTCAGACACTAGATCATGAGACCCAGTACAATGTAACTCCCTTATTTAAATAGCATTGTTGTCCCAGATCAAGATTAAGCGGCCCTTCACTCTTCATTTTTTGTCTATTTGTCTGTAGGGAACAAATGACAGAAAAGTGAATAGTCTCTTTGAAGGTGGTGGGAACTACTCTGGATAATGTAGTACTCCCAAGAGAGGACCAGTATATTTAGATGAATTACGTAAAGATCAACAAGATCTTGCACTTTTGCAGGTACAAGAATATGATAGAAACAAATTCAACTTTTCTACACAAACAGACCCAGTGGTTGTTTTAGGAAACAATACCAATTTTACTGGTTTACAAAGAAAGAACAGATGTAAATGTGAGGAGTCTTTAACATTTATGAAGTAGACAAATGAGAAGATGGACAAACTTTTTGATGTGATAAATGTTTTAAGTGAAAACCTGGAGAAAAATAAAAATGATGTTTCATTAATGTCTTTATCAACTCTGGAATCACTTGTCAATGTACCAGTATCCATGACTTATCAACAGTCAAGTTCTGATAATAATGATGTTGTAGCTGTGCCCGAGTCAACGAGTCAACAATCAAGTTCACATGAAATTGTTCAAGTTGATCTTCATCTGACTGAGGACAACACGTCCAATGATAAGGAAAATGATCCTCAGTTTTCAGCAACACAACTTTGCATTTCAACTGTTCGAGGATCTCCAATAATTAGTGAGAAAGTTTATTCAAAGCCATGTTTGAATGGACAAATAGTTGAAACTAAGTCTGTTCTAGTCATTCCTTCTTTTGATTGTGAATTGAGAATTCACCAAGAGATACAATGGCAGGTAAAACAAGCATCATGTTCTGTAGGGAACTATGCCTGACAGTTGGCTTAAATATTTTAGAGAATAGATGAATTAGTAGGTAAAAACTACAAAGGAAGAAAAAGAAAACTAAGATTATCCCCTCGTAGAGTCCATGCTGTTGGGCACACAACTGACTATATGTGATGTATGGTGCATGTGATGTTATGAAAATCTTACAAGAGGCATTCAGCAATGGAATCAGAAATATTGACAGTGCCATTACCAAAGTTGGCAAAACAAAGCAGTTGATGTGTTGCTACTAGAAATTGCTAGACTATATGTGCTGATAATTAAATAATCCTAAGGCCATATCAAATTGATCATATGTTCTATAGGTTCGCTCGCCCCTTAATTTTAACGGTAATTTAGAAAAAATATATTTTTGTTTCCTCGCTCGCTCATAAATATTTTGTCACACCGCTATGTAAAGCAAGTGGATAAAGATTTTTTTTTAATCTTCGCTCGCCCCATTTTCCCCAGAAAAATCTGTAGAACGTATGATCAACTTGTTGAGGCCAAAGTCCAATTGAATTCTTCATAAAGTGTTGAATGTACTTAAAACTGCAAAGCTACCTTCACCTACTTATTGTTATTATTTTTTATACTATTTCAGCATAAATATTAGTTTGTCATGTATTAACTTCGTATACTGTTGAGTTGTTTGTGTTTAATTTGGATAGTGTTGATAAAACAGCTTTAAACCCACATCACCTTGTTTTTATTTGTATCACCTTTCAACATGATTAGTTTAGTACATATTTTTTGTCTTATTTTTTTACATGACGTCTTCTTAATTCAAAAAGGTACCATCCTATACAAGATAAAAACATTTTAGGATCAATCCTTCCGAAATATCTTGGGCTTTGAGATTTACCAATTACTTATCCTTTCAGTTTTTCACCAAGAATGCTGGAACACAAGGCTATAGTTATGCGATCCTTGGATCTTTTGCCACCTGCACAGTCATGGGATTAAGCATACTATTTGTATATAGAATTGCTGTATTTGAGGCTTTCATACTGAAAGCGTACACTTGACCATTGTCCCAACTACATTTGTATTTGTCCTTCAATTGTACATATATATGTAATGTACAATATAAAGTCAGACTACATGAAGTTATAAAAATACATTAACATTTTTTCATCAGTGACCATTCATCACTGTTATACTCGAGCTAGTTATCATTTTCTTGTTAATATAGTTTACAAATAAGTTTTTTTTCTGAATTTAATTGCAACTTGCAGGCAGAACATATTTACTCCAGTCTCAGATCACAGATGCTGTCTGCAAAACATTCAAATGTATGAAATTTAATTTCTAAATCATTTATCTATTCATGTACAATCATAAAAAGTACATTATCTTAGATTAATGTTAATATGTCTGTGCATTTATAATAGTGGAAAAAACAGTAAACACTGTAAAATTAACCAAAATGAACATTAGGTGCAAATTTACATCACACTTTTGTACATTATTAAGTTATTTATATAACTTGGATTGTAACAGTGACAGTCATTGTAACAATTTACAAACATTAACAATAACAACTTTCGAGGAATATTTTGATAATAAAAGAAAAATATCGTTGTTAATCGATTTAAGACCACGACAATTCCATTGAAGTATAGTTTGACTCATGGTTCAACGAAAAGTAAAAAACTTACTTTGGAAACTTAACAGGACTTCGAGTCGAAGCTCGGGGAGGAGAGCTGTGGACATCCATGTCCTCGTCTGATTATCGACTTGGCAATTTCGTCTGTTTGTGTTGCCCTGTAATTAGCATTCTGTACACAAACGGTCTGACTGACCTCTGTACGGAGACGCCGCGCATCACCGGTAAAACTGTTTATTTACCTGAAAACACGTGGCAATGTTTACATTCTATCAATTTCCCCCCTTCAAGTATACTGAACAAAAAGAGTATGAATTTTGTGTCTACTCAATTAAATTTGACTTTTTAATCTGTTATCGTTCTAAAAATATTCGAAGTATCGAACGCCAACTACAACAAAACTTGGATAAAATCCAAAAGTGGGCAACAGAAAATGGTTTTAAATTTTCCAAGTCAAAAACACAATGTGTACATTTTTGTCGATTAAGAAAGCATCATAATGATCCTGAACTTTACATTTCTGGCTCAAAAATCCCTGTTGTAAATGAAGCTAAATTTTTAGGCGTTACATTCGATAAAAAACTCTCTTTTATACCACACTTAAAGTCTCTAAAAACAAAATGTATCAAAGCTTTAAATCTACTTAAAGTACTTTCACATACTGATTGGGGATCTGATTCCCAAACATTACTTAAATTATACAGAAGTCTTGTTCGTTCAAAACTAGATTATGGGTCAATGGTGTATGGATCAGCACGTAAATCGTACTTACAAATGCTTGATACAATACATAACCAGGGCTTACGTATCGCCCTTGGTGCTTTTAAAACTTCACCTATTGAAAGTCTATATGTTGAAGCTAACGAGCCTTCATTAAAATTACGTCGACAAAAGCTTTCATTACAATACGCAACTCGAATATCTTCAAACAATAGTAACCCGGCGCGAAAAGTTGTTTTTCAACCAAATTACATTGATAAATTTGACAACAAACCAAACGAAATTAAACCATTTTGCCTGCGCGTTAAAAACGACTTAGAAATACTTAATATTAACACCTCTACCGTTCTACAAAACTTTGATGAAAATGTTCCTCCTTGGACCTACAACAGACCAAACGTTAACATTGATTTGTCAAACTTTCGTAAATCTAATACCAGTCCAGAGGCCTTCAAATCAGAATTCGTGAACATTTTAGAAAAATATAAAGATTGTACACATTTATTTACTGACGGTTCAAAAGATGGTAACAAAGTTGGTTGCGCTGCATATGGAAATTCTTTTGTTGCAAGAATGCGATTGCCTGACCAGGCATCCATATTTACAGCTGAAGTCAAAGCAATAGATCTTGCTTTATCATACATATCAAATAGTACTACTAATAATTTTATCATTTTTTCAGATTCTCTATCAGTATTATTGGCCATAAAAAATCATAATTCAGACAATATTCTTATTAAAAGTATCGAATTGAAATTGCATGAAATTTTAAAATCTAAAACAGTACACCTCTGCTGGATACCAAGCCATATAGGTATACAAGGAAATGAAAAAGTTGATATTTTAGCCAAAGAATCATTAAACTTGCAACCCGTGGATATCAAATTGCCAAGTAGTGACTTCAAATGTTCAATAAACACGTTAATAAAATCAAAATGGCAAACGTTGTGGAACAATGCAATTTTTAATAAATTACGAGACATAAAGCCAACCCTTAATTCATCTTCGTCAATTATATATTCTAATCGCAGAGATCAAATAGTAATTTCGCGATGTAGAATTGGTCATACTAGATTAACACATTCATACCTTCTCAAAAGAGAAGAAGCGCCTAAATGCATACCATGTGACGAGCATTTCAATGTAAAACACGTTCTCCTTGACTGTCAGGATCTTAAATACATTCGTGAAAAATATTTTAAAGTAAACTCACTTAAAGAACTTTTTGAATCCGTACCATCATATGCTATACTTAACTTTTTGAAAGAAATAAATATTTATAATAAGATATAGTTTTACATTATTAATAAAGTTTGAATTATTAGTATCATTAATAGCTTTCGGCGCGATATGACCTTTCTGTGTTGGTGCGCCGTAAAACCCAAACAAACAAACAAACCAACCAACTATCCTCATTAAATTAAACTTATATACCGCCAGTTAAACCTTCATCATTACGTGTTTACATCTGTCATTCTTTACACAGTAATTTGAAATCGAAACTAGGTTACGCGGTTTAACTATGCACCTATACATACAGAGGTTAAAAAGTACTTTGTATTTATAGATTTATATTCCTGTAGCTATGAGTGATCATTTATTTTACAGTTCAACAACGAGTTTGTCAAAAAACGAAAAAATCCAACGATTTTGTCTCCATGCGCCGCACTTTAATCTGTTGCGTACCAAACGCCGAATTTTGGGACGGTTGCGCGTCTTAGTATAGAGGTGATATCTTCATAGAATGCTGTAATTAGCACAACATGAAGGTCGCGTTAAATAAGACTGGATGACGTCATAAACGGTCAATATAAAAATTATGGACTGGGTGGCCGGTCATTATGCGATTTATGGACCAGATAACGTCACGTTCAATAAAGAGGACGTTAAGCAAATGAGGTGTTATATTCTATAATAATATGTTTTAATATATAAAGTTATTTTTTTTTAAAGAGAAGAGCTAACTTTGATTTAGGTCACTATATAACATGTATACGTAGGGCTCTTGCTTCATTAATGACCATATAAATCATTTTATTTCCATAATCCACAACATATAATAACTCATAGATCCAAACATTACCACAATTCATTCAGTTTGATTTAACTAAACATTGTTTGTTTGGATTTTACTGCGCACCAACACAAAAAGGTCATATCCCGCCGAAAGCAATCAATGATACTATTAATTCAATCGTCAAATGCACTATATCTTATTATATACATTTCTTTCTTTCCAAAAGTTAAGTATCGCATCTAATGTGTACAGACTCAAAAAGTTTTTTAAGTGAGTTAACTTTAAAATGTTTGTCACGGATGTCTTTAAGATCCTGACAGTCAAGGAGAACGTGTATACAATGTGTTAATAACTAAACATAAACAGCACACATTTTGAAACAAAATAGATTAATGGGTGTTAACTTAAATTCCAAATTTATTTCAAAGTTTATACTCGATCATGTAATTTTTTTCTCGAGTGTACGGGGACAGTAATACCATTGAAAGTAAGTGTACATGTCCGTCAATACAACCATCCGAAATTATGGCTACTTTTTTCATTGTAACATGATTTTTTTATTCCATTATTTAATTCCCATTGCATTATATCAAAGTCAAATATCCATTCCAGCTGATTGCAAATGACTTAGCTCAGTTAATTAGAAGTGGATAGTGCTCTGTTAATCATTAGTGTTTACTGCATTTTTTAATCATACAAGATTAACACATTATGGCAGACGACGTTATGTTGGCTGTTTCCAAGTTGTCTGTATCACTCAGAAGCTTTACACACAAGAGAATAGTTGTCTACTTTAGTTTGTGCCTGTTATACAAGTAGATCTGGAATTTTACAAACCAGACACATAAAAAAACACTTTTTACATTCGTAACACAATCTATACTATAGTGTTGAATTTTCCTTGGCCAAATGTTGCGTAATCAGAGTATACTAAGTATATTGTGGACTCTGTACCAAGTCTGTATAGATTTATAGCTAATTTATGAGTTAAATCACCCCTTGTGTCTTTCTTTTACGAAAAACGCGTTCTTTTGTGTCGTTATCGAGCTGTAACATAATGGCAGCCATTTTATCGTAGACATGTACGATGTATCTAGTGGTCGTGAGAAAAAATACACACTTCGACGAAAATCGTACGTTATCAAAAAATCGGCGATGTTTAGTAAGACACCAGCAAATCGTAAGAGTGAAACCGAGGTACTATTTTCGTACGTCGAAATTGAGAGTACGATGTTTAGTGAGACGCCCCCTGATTACGCTGAAATCATAAGCAAGTTTTAGATTAAGCCTAGACTCAAAGGAGCCACCATTTAGCAGACGTTTCAGTAAACCCTCGGAAACCCGTCTATAACTCGTCAGAAACTGGCAAACTATTCAAAAGCGTCGTCTGCTTACGCCAGAGTTAAATCAATCCCGTTATGTTGGACTGATTGTGATAGTTTACAACAAAAATTCACCATCTATATTTACAGCATTGAATACTCTTAAAAGTTGTTTAACGGGCTCTGATTTCGACATCGACATTCGAAAATTCATTTTTGTTAAGCACATTTTTTTTTCAAACCCACCCCGTGCCCCACCCCCCCCCACTATCACCTCTGGATCTGGCCCTGACTCATTTATGTTCATTATATATAAAACGCATACCAAACGTTAATATTGATTTGTCAAACTTACGTAAATCTATTACCAGCCCAGAGGCCTTCAAATCGGAATTCGTAAACATCATAGAAAAATATAAAGACTGTACACATTTATTTACTGACGACTCTAAAGATGGTAACAAAGTTGGTTGCGCTGCATATGGAAATTCTTTTGTTGCAAGAATGCGATTGCCTGACCAGGCATCCATATTTACAGCTGAAGTCTAAGCAATAGATCTTGCTTTATCATACATATCAAATAGTATTAATAATAATTTTATCATTTTGTCAGATTCTAAATCTGTATTATTGGCCATAAGAAATCGTTATTAAAGACATCCGTGACAAACATCTTAAAGCTAACTCACTCAAAGAACTTTTTGAGTCTGTACCATCATATGCTGTACTTAACTTTTTGAAGGAAATAAATGTATATAATAAGATTTAAAGCATTATAACATTAGTTTCGTTTGAATTGATAGTATCATTGATTTCTTTCGGCGCGATATGACCTTTTGTGTTAGTGCGCCGTAAAACCCAAACAAACAAACAATATAACAAGTTTAACAAGTTTATTCATATAAACACCGGAAGGTCTTAGACCCAAGCGGCAAATACAAGTACATTGACATGTCAGTACAATATAAATGATCATAATGGATTATCAATACAGAACAGAACAAAATACAATAGATCTAACTTATCATACATAGTATCATAGCTAGATAGTATATTACCGAATTGCAATATATAGTCATATCATTGTATATGTATAAGTTATAGGTGTTTCAAAAAGAAACAAATTACAAAACAAACAAACAAACAAAAATTAATCACCTCTTTCAAGACCCGTTATTGAAAGAAAGAGCAATAAATATTGCTTATAGATAAATATATATTATATAAATGCAATCCCGATCATCTTTGTAAACTAACTCTCGGGTATCCATCTAATTTTAGATATACGCATACATATTCAAAGCAGAATCACACAAATATATATGTGTATCACACACACACACACACACACACACACACACACACACACACACACACATAAACAACATACATCGTGCAATCTTTCATTTATAAACAATTATTTTCTATAAAATATAACATATTTTAGACATCTTAAGCGTATATAAGAGCATTTCTTACTTCGAAAGCTTTATGTATATATGTACCAAGCTTAATAATTAAAGCTTTATTTTCAGTATTAATGAGTTCAATCAGTTTGAACATGCTAGGGTTATTACGATAGTATGTAGCAATATAAATATTTCTTAATTCTGAATAAAATGTACATTCTAAAATGAAATGAAATATATAAAACGCCCTTCGTTTCAGTTATTCATCTGCGTGTAACTGTAAAACACTAGTAAACGTTGATTTGAGAAGTTAAATAAAATGGCTGTTAGGATTGTTTCCGTTATTTTTTTGTTTGTGTATACTTGTTTTAATGGTGTACACAGTGAAGTGTGTACAGATCAACTGAGTATGAATGTAAGATTAATGGAATTGGAGATTCAACTTTTTCAGTTAAAGACACAATAGTGCCAGCAATACAATGGATTGAATGGTAAGACTACATTATTAATTTATTACACTGTCGGTTACCACGTTGTTTTGTTTGATTGGAAGTACTACAAATTGTCGAACTGTGTTAACATCTGAGATCGGGTCTTTTAGAATTTCGTACAGAAAACACAGTTGTAACTTGTTATATGATTACGCTCACGTAAAAATATAATAAGTTCTCACACTAACGTCGGTTTTCTTCCAATACTCAATTTATTAGTCTACGTTCACTAATAAACAAATAATTTAGTGTTTTATTTGAACTGTGATATAGTGTACTATATAGATCAGATTTTGACGTTTGTGTCTTATAAAAGACATTTGGTCTCATCTCTTACCCGCAAGAAAACATATTACGATATTTTAGTGCATGATTAAACTAGATATATTTAGGTTTGTTAATATGTTTGTACTACAAGGTAAAATTGTACTCTGTATAAATTCTAAAAGAACTAACTCAGACGGTGACATATTTTGTAATACCTCACATCAATACAAACCACATGATTATTGACAATGTATTACCTTATTCTATTAAATTACTGTATATTATGATTATGTCACGTTATAAACAAAGCATGATAAGTTTTCTTTGGAGGGGTGAGTTTCGCCGTAGCAACACATTGTAAAGGTCGTAACACGGCGGTCAATCAACCTACTCAACGTGCCTATTACCAGTAAGTAAGCACATTTGTTCATCAGTGATAAATCATGTGAATAAATACAATATATTACTTTAAACATATTTTATTGTCAAATAGTAAACATAGATATAATATACAACAATGACAGATACATTGTACAAAAATGACAATGTATTGTGGTTCGGTTAAGTTAAAATTATTAAGATAAGGTTTGTATATTTATTGAAATGAAATAGGAATTTTTTTAAAAATATGTTGAAAATTTATATTAAGATTGTTTTCGTGATGCCGGGAAAAGGGTACAAATATTAACTAACCAACACATGAACTACCTCAACCATCAAATCTACCAGATTCTTTAATGTAATTTTGTACAGATATGAAGATTTTTGAATTGTCTTCAAAATTGTAAGAAGATGAACCAAACTATAATAGCTCTATGCTTAAAGGATGGAATTGAATAAGTTTACTGAATAATCTTATTCGTTGAGTTGTGAATTTTCTACAAGTAAAAAGAAAGTGTTCGGCGTCTTCGTATTCGTAGCCGCAACTACACGTAGATTGTTGGGATATATGATTGAGAAATAGGTCCAATTGGAGATCACTACATTGATTTCGTAATCTTGTGTGTATAATTGACCATTTTCTATTGCCGATAAAGTAGTGTTTTGGTACTAATGGTACTTGAAACTGTGCAAGAACTGATGACTTGAAACATGATAATGATTCAGCGCTTTGAGTGCTGTGTGGAAGTTCATTCCATAATTTTACAGAGTCCGGTATGAATGATTTTGCAAAAAGTTCTGTACGACGCGCTATTGTATCGATATTGGATGAGTTTCGTAAACGGATATTGGTTCTGTAACTTACATAGCCTGGATAAATATTACATAAGTATGTCGGTGCTAGTCCGTTAATGATTTTGTATGCATATATAAGTTTTTGATATTATTTACGATCAGAAAGCGACAACCATCCAATTTCATTATAAAGGTGATAAAGAGAAGTTGATCTTGTTACACCAGTTACTATTCTTGCAACCTCGTGTTGGATTTTTTCTAACATATTCTTTTCGTTTTGTGTACAATTGTCCCAAACTACGGACGCATATTCCAAAATTGGACGTAAAAAGAGATGTATAATTGATTAAGTGCTTCTCTACCAAGTTTGAATTTCAAGTATCTCATTATGCCTAAAACTTTTGAAGCAGAGGTAGTTATGTTAGAAATATGGTCTTTCCATTTGCCATTGTTACTAAGAGTTAGGCCAAGGTGTTTGTGGTTATCAACAACTTGAATTTGGACATCATTGAAGTACAGAATTGGTTCAGGAATATTTAGATTTGAAAAAAGGATTGCTTCAGTTTTTGAAGGGTTAAAAGAGACTAGCCATTGCTTTGCCCAATTAGATATTATAGATAGATCATGATTAAGAATATCTTCAATAACTCCAGTCTTTGATCCTGACCAGCAAGTGACGTATCATCAGCAAATAGTCTAGAGATGCTAATCAAGTTTTCAGATATGTCGTTTACGAAGATTAGAAAAAAGAGGGGACCTAAGACCGAGCCTTGTGGTACTCCAGCATTTGTTGACATTGATTTTGATTTTGCAGTTCCCACGATGACAGATTGTTGGCGGCTTGACAGATTCTTTACGATCCATTTTAAAAGACAACCATCAAGTCCATATTGACGTAATTTGAAGATAAGGCCAGCGTGCCAAACTCTATCAAAGGCTTTGGATATGTCACAGAATACCATGCATAAATTTTGTCGAGGGTCTATAGAAAGTGCAATTTCATGATAAATATCTAAAAGTTGATGAACTGTAGAATGATCGTTTAAAAATCCTGATTGGTTTTCATATATACTATTATTTTTTATTAAGTGATTGTACAAGTGTTTATAAACGCATCTTTCCATTAATTTACCAATGCAGCTTAAAAGAGAAATTGGGCGGTAATTATTGACAGCAGAGTTGTCACCTTTTTTAAATATTGGGAGTACATGAGACTGTTTCCAGTTAGTAGGGAAAATTCCTGTTTTCAGAGACTTATTAAATAAATAATATAGCGGTTTGCATATGGTATGTTTTGTGGCCTTTAATACTTTATGACTTATTAGGTCAGGACCGACTGCTTTATTTATCGACAATGAGCCTATAAGATTTTCAATATCAAAGATAGATATATGTATACTTAGCAATTTGCTTACTGAACGTTCCTTAAAAGTAGGCAATTTAGCTGACGTATCGTGTATGGTAGATATAGACGTAAAATATTCATTAAGACAGTTAGCTTTTTCTTCGTCGGTATAGTACAATTGTTCATTATTGTCGCGGTTGGTTTTTAGAATTGGTATAGACTTAGGATTATTATTAGTATTTACCATCATGCGAATGTATTTCCAGTATTTTTTGGGGTCATTGTGATTAGCGGCAGAAACAGACTCCTCTAAGTTGATGAAATAGTGCTCTTTTGCGTGTTTTTTTTAGATTATTTACTTTATTGCGTAGTTGTTTATATTCGCTCCAGTCTGAGTCTCGTCCTGATTTACCGGCAACTGTCCTCTATCGGTCACGTAATCTCGCGAATGTTCGTATTACAGAGTCGTTCCATGGTCTGTCATTTGGTCTTATGGTAATGTATTTTGACGGTATGCATTGATTCATAAATTGCATTAAGGTGTCAGTAAATATTTCGCATGCAGTGTCCGTATCAAGGTCATTGATAAAATCCCAGTTAGCATTTTCGATTAAATTGTTTAATTCTTCAAAATTTGCCCTGTCGTAGCTCCATATTTTCCGTTTAGAACATGATTTGAATACTTTAGGAAATTTTATACATACCGTAGTACCTTTATGGTCGCTAATACTTGGCGGAACATCAGATGTGTCTGAGTGAACGGAGTGTACTGAATCGGATAACAATATAGGATCGATAAGAGTTGATGAGTGACTCGTAATACGTGTTGGAGAGGTGATGACATTACTGAGGTTATTTATGGATATAATATTACTTAAGTGACTTTCATTCGGGTTCATTAAATCTTGATTAAGATCTCCTACTATTATAATGTTAGGATTACTGTCTGTCGCCCGTTCCAATGATTTGTTAAATAGATTCCAGAAATTTACAGAAGTTCCAGGCGAGCGATAAACATAAAAGAAAAGTCGTAGAGGAGTACTTTATTTCTACCCACATTGCATGAACGGAATCTGACTCCAAGTCTGGTCGTCTTTTTGATGATAAAGAATTAGAAACATATACAATGAGACCACCAGAATGTGAAGAAAGATCTTGTCTGTATAATAAACTATCATGATTATCAAGCAATATTTCAGAATCAGTAATGTGTTCGTCAAGATGAGATTCTGTAAAGCACAAAATGTCAAAATCCGAAAGGTTGTCTGTGATAAAATTTACCTTGTTACGAATGCTTCGTATGTTTAAATGCATTAATACAATATATTCAATGATATATTGTGACTGTAATCAAGTCAGGTGCAGAGATTGAGCCTTTCCAGGAGGAGTATGTAGGTTGACTGGCAGCCGTTATATGACTTTACCATGTGTTGCTACTGCGTTAAAATCACACTGATATTCATTAAGATGGAACATTTAATGTTCCATGTGTTACTGAGTAAATACAAATAGACTGTGAATTGAATTGGTATGCAAACATTTGTATGCTGTGCCAGCAATACAATGGATTGAATGGTAAGACTACATTATTAATTTATTACACTGTCGGTTACCACGTTGTTTTGTTTGATTGGAAGTACTACAAATTGTCGAACTGTGTTAACATCTGAGATCGGGTCTTTTAGAATTTCGTACAGAAAACACAGTTGTAACTTGTTATATGATTACGCTCACGTAAAAATATAATAAGTTCTCACACTAACGTCGGTTTTCTTCCAATACTCAATTTATTAGTCTACGTTCACTAATAAACAAATAATTTAGTGTTTTATTTGAACTGTGATATAGTGTACTATATAGATCAGATTTTGACGTTTGTGTCTTATAAAAGACATTTGGTCTCATCTCTTACCCGCAAGAAAACATATTACGATATTTTAGTGCATGATTAAACTAGATATATTTAGGTTTGTTAATATGTTTGTACTACAAGGTAAAATTGTACTCTGTATAAATTCTAAAAGAACTAACTCAGACGGTGACATATTTTGTAATACCTCACATCAATACAAACCACATGATTATTGACAATGTATTACCTTATTCTATTAAATTACTGTATATTATGATTATGTCACGTTATAAACAAAGCATGATAAGTTTTCTTTGGAGGGGTGAGTTTCGCCGTAGCAACACATTGTAAAGGTCGTAACACGGCGGTCAATCAACCTACTCAACGTGCCTATTACCAGTAAGTAAGCACATTTGTTCATCAGTGATAAATCATGTGAATAAATACAATATATTACTTTAAACATATTTTATTGTCAAATAGTAAACATAGATATAATATACAACAATGACAGATACATTGTACAAAAATGACAATGTATTGTGGTTCGGTTAAGTTAAAATTATTAAGATAAGGTTTGTATATTTATTGAAATGAAATAGGAATTTTTTTAAAAATATGTTGAAAATTTATATTAAGATTGTTTTCGTGATGCCGGGAAAAGGGTACAAATATTAACTAACCAACACATGAACTACCTCAACCATCAAATCTACCAGATTCTTTAATGTAATTTTGTACAGATATGAAGATTTTTGAATTGTCTTCAAAATTGTAAGAAGATGAACCAAACTATAATAGCTCTATGCTTAAAGGATGGAATTGAATAAGTTTACTGAATAATCTTATTCGTTGAGTTGTGAATTTTCTACAAGTAAAAAGAAAGTGTTCGGCGTCTTCGTATTCGTAGCCGCAACTACACGTAGATTGTTGGGATATATGATTGAGAAATAGGTCCAATTGGAGATCACTACATTGATTTCGTAATCTTGTGTGTATAATTGACCATTTTCTATTGCCGATAAAGTAGTGTTTTGGTACTAATGGTACTTGAAACTGTGCAAGAACTGATGACTTGAAACATGATAATGATTCAGCGCTTTGAGTGCTGTGTGGAAGTTCATTCCATAATTTTACAGAGTCCGGTATGAATGATTTTGCAAAAAGTTCTGTACGACGCGCTATTGTATCGATATTGGATGAGTTTCGTAAACGGATATTGGTTCTGTAACTTACATAGCCTGGATAAATATTACATAAGTATGTCGGTGCTAGTCCGTTAATGATTTTGTATGCATATATAAGTTTTTGATATTATTTACGATCAGAAAGCGACAACCATCCAATTTCATTATAAAGGTGATAAAGAGAAGTTGATCTTGTTACACCAGTTACTATTCTTGCAACCTCGTGTTGGATTTTTTCTAACATATTCTTTTCGTTTTGTGTACAATTGTCCCAAACTACGGACGCATATTCCAAAATTGGACGTAAAAAGAGATGTATAATTGATTAAGTGCTTCTCTACCAAGTTTGAATTTCAAGTATCTCATTATGCCTAAAACTTTTGAAGCAGAGGTAGTTATGTTAGAAATATGGTCTTTCCATTTGCCATTGTTACTAAGAGTTAGGCCAAGGTGTTTGTGGTTATCAACAACTTGAATTTGGACATCATTGAAGTACAGAATTGGTTCAGGAATATTTAGATTTGAAAAAAGGATTGCTTCAGTTTTTGAAGGGTTAAAAGAGACTAGCCATTGCTTTGCCCAATTAGATATTATAGATAGATCATGATTAAGAATATCTTCAATAACTCCAGTCTTTGATCCTGACCAGCAAGTGACGTATCATCAGCAAATAGTCTAGAGATGCTAATCAAGTTTTCAGATATGTCGTTTACGAAGATTAGAAAAAAGAGGGGACCTAAGACCGAGCCTTGTGGTACTCCAGCATTTGTTGACATTGATTTTGATTTTGCAGTTCCCACGATGACAGATTGTTGGCGGCTTGACAGATTCTTTACGATCCATTTTAAAAGACAACCATCAAGTCCATATTGACGTAATTTGAAGATAAGGCCAGCGTGCCAAACTCTATCAAAGGCTTTGGATATGTCACAGAATACCATGCATAAATTTTGTCGAGGGTCTATAGAAAGTGCAATTTCATGATAAATATCTAAAAGTTGATGAACTGTAGAATGATCGTTTAAAAATCCTGATTGGTTTTCATATATACTATTATTTTTTATTAAGTGATTGTACAAGTGTTTATAAACGCATCTTTCCATTAATTTACCAATGCAGCTTAAAAGAGAAATTGGGCGGTAATTATTGACAGCAGAGTTGTCACCTTTTTTAAATATTGGGAGTACATGAGACTGTTTCCAGTTAGTAGGGAAAATTCCTGTTTTCAGAGACTTATTAAATAAATAATATAGCGGTTTGCATATGGTATGTTTTGTGGCCTTTAATACTTTATGACTTATTAGGTCAGGACCGACTGCTTTATTTATCGACAATGAGCCTATAAGATTTTCAATATCAGAGATAGATATATGTATACTTAGCAATTTGCTTACTGAACGTTCCTTAAAAGTAGGCAATTTAGCTGACGTATCGTGTATGGTAGATATAGACGTAAAATATTCATTAAGACAGTTAGCTTTTTCTTCGTCGGTATAGTACAATTGTTCATTATTGTCGCGGTTGGTTTTTAGAATTGGTATAGACTTAGGATTATTATTAGTATTTACCATCATGCGAATGTATTTCCAGTATTTTTTGGGGTCATTGTGATTAGCGGCAGAAACAGACTCCTCTAAGTTGATGAAATAGTGCTCTTTTGCGTGTTTTTTTTAGATTATTTACTTTATTGCGTAGTTGTTTATATTCGCTCCAGTCTGAGTCTCGTCCTGATTTACCGGCAACTGTCCTCTATCGGTCACGTAATCTCGCGAATGTTCGTATTACAGAGTCGTTCCATGGTCTGTCATTTGGTCTTATGGTAATGTATTTTGACGGTATGCATTGATTCATAAATTGCATTAAGGTGTCAGTAAATATTTCGCATGCAGTGTCCGTATCAAGGTCATTGATAAAATCCCAGTTAGCATTTTCGATTAAATTGTTTAATTCTTCAAAATTTGCCCTGTCGTAGCTCCATATTTTCCGTTTAGAACATGATTTGAATACTTTAGGAAATTTTATACATACCGTAGTACCTTTATGGTCGCTAATACTTGGCGGAACATCAAATGTGTCTGAGTGAACGGAGTGTACTGAATCGGATAACAATATAGGATCGATAAGAGTTGATGAGTGACTCGTAATACGTGTTGGAGAGGTGATGACATTACTGAGGTTATTTATGGATATAATATTACTTAAGTGACTTTCATTCGGGTTCATTAAATCTTGATTAAGATCTCCTACTATTATAATGTTAGGATTACTGTCTGTCGCCCGTTCCAATGATTTGTTAAATAGATTCCAGAAATTTACAGAAGTTCCAGGCGAGCGATAAACATAAAAGAAAAGTCGTAGAGGAGTACTTTATTTCTACCCACATTGCATGAACGGAATCTGACTCCAAGTCTGGTCGTCTTTTTGATGATAAAGAATTAGAAACATATACAATGAGACCACCAGAATGTGAAGAAAGATCTTGTCTGTATAATAAACTATCATGATTATCAAGCAATATTTCAGAATCAGTAATGTGTTCGTCAAGATGAGATTCTGTAAAGCACAAAATGTCAAAATCCGAAAGGTTGTCTGTGATAAAATTTACCTTGTTACGAATGCTTCGTATGTTTAAATGCATTAATACAATATATTCAATGATATATTGTGACTGTAATCAAGTCAGGTGCAGAGATTGAGCCTTTCCAGGAGGAGTATGTAGGTTGACTGGCAGCCGTTATATGACTTTACCATGTGTTGCTACTGCGTTAAAATCACACTGATATTCATTAAGATGGAACATTTAATGTTCCATGTGTTACTGAGTAAATACAAATAGACTGTGAATTGAATTGGTATGCAAACATTTGTATGCTGTGTGTGTGCATTTGGGACAAAGAAGATTTTTGAAATATACATAAGTATACGTTCATACTGATCTCATAAGTACTCCAAAATGTAACATACGTTACTGTCGCCATCTCAATGTTCCGCCTTTGAGCGCATACTACAAAAAATAGGCACATAAGGTAGTCTTAATACACTTGTTTTTTAACACATACAACGTTCCTGTATGTAAGAATAAGATTTTTATCTTGCTCCTCAAAAATATAAACTTACACACAGCTCTTAAACTTTGTCGCCAAGAGTATTGAAACATACGTGACCATAAAAAGGATCCATTTTTTTCAAATTCGAAAAGATATTATAGTTGTAAAATATTTTAATACATAAGATCAGATATGAAAATATATGAAATAAAAACAATTGCAATTAAGTATCCAAAGGCATTTCATTAATCATCTTATTTTACCAAAATTTTCGGGTAGACTTTTAGGAATGAAACATGCGTGACCATGGTTTTTCAGCTAATGGTAAATATCTTAGTTTAATTCATGTTTACTAATGAGTCACTCTAATGAACTCTTCATTTTATGATAACTACTCTTGCCATTCCTCAGGATCGTCTAGAGATACTGCTGTCTAAATGAACAAATGTAACATACGTGATGTAACATACGTTACCGTTAAAATGATATACCGATCTTACAATGCTGCAAAGGGTTAAACGATGACATTATCTCATTGCAAAATATATGACATCATCAACCAGGCAGAAAAAAGCTTGAAATCGCGTGTCTCTCAATGGCGTTGACAAATTAACGAGTCTGAAGATTTTTTAACCATTGCATGCAATGTAAGCATAAATTCCTACTTAGCAATACTCAGATGGATGTTTTTTTACAATTCATTTGCTACTTTAATACTTACTAGATGTAAAGAAATCTGATTTATTCGTCCTTTGTTCGCTTCTTATTCAATAAGACATGGTTTTATGAATTGAAACATACGTTACGTTTGGTAACGTATGTTTCATATGAAATGTATCATAGTTGATGCTTGTTTGTTTGCTTGTTTCACAATGTTTCGCTTATTGTTTGAAACTTGAAGCGTTCAAGTCCTGAATGTTTCTTAAGTATCTTGTCTTTGAGTGTAAAGGAACACAGCACGTCTGTTAAATTTAACAGCAGCGAAAAAATGTAGTTCGACTTTTATAAACATACGTTACCACAGGTTGTTGTAATTCCTGACGACACAAACCACATATATCGGAATTTGTTTTTTGTCGTAGATGAACTAGAATACGTCGCAGAAGAATTTGTTGCAGAAATATTTAAGGGCACATTAGCATGGTGTTACAAATCGATAACGATAAGGAAGCAAACACATCGTTCATGCAACAGCACCAGTCTTATTCAATGGCAATCTCATGAGGATGTAATTTGGTTGACAAATGATTATTTTATGAAATAAGTGTGCCAGTACCTCATGGAATGTCGGGGAGAATGTTTCGATTTTTACTATAATTGTATATTTAAGTTAATTACTATGCGAACTGTGAACACGATTTAACTGTTTTTTTTTATTTTTTGAGACTAATTCGTAACATTTATAACTCTTAATATTAAACATGTTTTCACTTAATTTTGAAGGCAATCCTATTAACAGTATATAGATATGACATAGTACATAGAAAATAGTTAGTGTAAATGTTTTAAATTATTGTACTGGGTGTGACTGATAACATTAGGATATGATAGTTTAAATAGTGTTGTTGTAACATACGTTACTAACTAGTTATTTCTTTAAGCGTTCATAATTATGAATTTTTCAGTGAGTAAAGTGTACAAACTATTAAAATGTATTCAGTAATGTTGACTGTTCACGGCTTTTATACTTTAGTTCCCTTTGATGTTTGTTCCAAGTTGGAGAGTCATTGTATCAAGGTTTATTAATGTATTTCTGTAATTTTCCATAAGTTGATCTAAAATTTAAGTCCTATTTGAGCGATTTTGTGTTCTGAATTTATCATTTTGTAGTATGTCTTTCCAGTACCAACCACTAAAAATACAGACCAAAATATAAGTATTGTTAGTGTGGTCCGTATAGAAACATACGTTACCATAGAAATAGGTGCTTGTATTCAAATATGTGTAAAATTTTATTTAGTCCGAGATTGTTGACACCCTTGCACTATATCAAGCCCCATACATTTAGCAACTTATAAAATCAGTCAAAACAAAAATAAACAAAACTTTATTTTTTGCATTTTTCAAATCTTAATTGTCCCATCTTATTGAATAACAGCGATCAAACAAAACTAAATGTTAAGTATAAAAACACCAAAATAAAATGTGTCTGCAATAATTTTATAAAAACAATGAGAGAAATTATGAATATATACATAAATCAAATTATTGACCTCAGTGTACGTTTTCAATAGTGTTTTAGTTGAAATAAGCTGTTCTAATAATAAGTTTAAACCCCACTTGCCTGTATCATATACTTGAATATATATCACGAGAATAACTTCTTAAAGTTTACTTTTTTCCAATGGAGCTCATATCCAGGCTCTAACTAACACAAGAGTTGTAAAACTTATTTGACGAAACCTGAATATATTTTCTTTTGTAGAAATATCACAACCGGTGAAGACTCCAAATATTGCCCTCAGAAAGTGCGCTAGGTAGTAATATCGGTCCTGTGGCATCTGGGGATATTATTGTGTTTGACAAGATAAAGCTGAATGAAGGAAATGATTATAACGGCAACACTGGAATATTCACTGCACCAGTCAACGGTACATATATGTTTTCAGTGAAGCTCGGGAACCCGTCTAACACGCCCGTTGCCTTTCTCTTGGTTCAGTCTAAAGGTTCTGTGAAGCAATATTTGGAGTATGTGATTGCAGGACATACTACAGGATGGAATGTTGGCGGAGCAACTACAGTAAAAAAACTAGTCGAGGGAGAATCTGTCTATGTGGAACGAGAGGGTTCCTGTCATGGCAGTACTGCTTATGGTGAAAATAGATTTCATACAACATTTAGTGGAGTTCTTCTTCATGCAACATACTCCTGCTGTAGAGCTTGATGACTTGATGATTATCTCCTTTATTTTCAATATATCTGTTTCATTCAGTTTATATACTTTACTTTAATTGGTGAACTCTACAATGTCAATTTGTAAATGTATTGTAACTTTGTTAATTCATTTGTATAAGTGTGTTTATATACTTTACTTTAATTGGTGAACTCCACAATGTCAATTTGTAAATGTATTGTAACTTTGTTAATTCATTTGTATAAATATGTTTATGTGAATATTCCAAGTCTACTAGTTATTTCAATATAAAACTACTTGGGGCCAGAAAACAGATGTTATTAATAGTGTTTTATCTAAATGAAAGCTACGCATTGATTGATCGACATTCAGGTCATCTCGGCGTGACCCTACATTGATATCGCAGAGATCCTATACGACAACGCTCTACAGGATATCTGTTTACGGAGATTGGAATACACCTTGTCAGTTCCATATGGTTTTGATACTTAAATGTGTTTCAACCGTGTTCTGGGTCCGGTTTCACGAACGCTCTCATAACTTAAAGAAATTTAAAATTGTCTTAAACATTTTGGCTTTAACTATGAGTATCTTATAAAATATCTTAAGTGATTTCACGTAGCCTTTCTTACTTAAGCATAAATTTAGGGTTGATATAAACGACCCAAACTACAACCAACGTTATAACCTTTGAGTACTAAATGTCCAGCGTGTTCTATTGCTGGACTCTAAAGCGTAAACGGTAAGACTGTTGTGCTTGAAACATTGTTTTTGTCTGGCATAGATTCGAACACCTATTTTTTATTATGATTTATATAATAATACAGAAACTCAACTCCACCAACATTAAGTCGAACGCCGTAAAATGACCTAAAGTGTGTTGACAAGGCGTTAAACCCAATAAAACAAATAAGTTTAACGATGGAATTGGTTGTAACCAGTTGCCATAGACATATAATCTGTATCACTAAAATATAAATCAAATACCAACATACTTTCTAAATCACAATACGTGTTTCTTTGTCGTTGGACGCTATCGCCAATCAAACGTAAAATTCGACGAACGTTTCATTTCTTTAGATTTAAGTAATGTTTTAATCGAATAAACGGGTCGATTAAAGTTTCACTAATAACTTAACGGATTAAATTATAATGTGTATGTGAAACGCACCTTAACTAAAACAATGCGAAAAAAGAATAAACAAGGCTAATCTATAATTTTTAAATAGGAATGCGTTCGTGAAACCGGCCCCTGTTTATAAGAGTTATGCTATTCAAGTTTTGATATAAAGGATTTAACACAAATTGTTTTAGATAACTTGGCTAATATACTATCATTTCTTAATCTCGATATTTGCTATGTAAAATGTGATGTAAAAAATAAACAAAATAAATTTTACAAAAATATGATGCAACTTATTTAATTTATGTACGATAAATCAAACATACCCGATTTCTTCATTGAAGTCGTTTAAATAGTTAGTTACGTTCGAGAGGTAACGTCCCGTCTACCGATTTCCCTCGTTTACTCTCACGCTAAAGTTTTGAATGATTGCTTTACAGGTTTCCTTTGAAAATTTCTCTTGAAAAACACTCTCGAATGTTTTACTTTAAAATTGCAACATTTACTGGCTTTGGGCTATATACTTTATATAAGGAAGATTAAGTGTAATACTGTCATTTCATCCAATTGGATATTCACATAATCAACATTTTAACTTTATTTGATATAAGCATTTCTTATAAATAAATTATTTGTTTGAGTTTGGCAGACAAGCGGTTACATGGTGTAGTTTACAATTGCGTTTAATTTTTGGAAGGTTTTTTTTTCAAAAATTCTTTTCTATGGCAGCGCTCTTCGAAACAGAAAATGTGTAAAATATCAATCGCAGATGAATTGAAAAAAAACTGATTTAAACAAATACTTAAAATTATGATATTCTATGTTCTTTTTTTCACATTAATCAAACATTAATCTAACTGTGTACGGAGAAAAGTTATGTTTTATATTACTTTGTATTATTGCGCATTATCTGCCACACACTTGTATATGAATACACATTTAGCAGTACTTATTGTAGATGCTGTCGTGGCGTAGTGGTTAGCATGTCTGACTACGAATACAGAGATCACGGGTTCTAAACCCGGTCGCGGTATGTTATACCCTATACATATTTTTATTTAGGAGGGGGGTTAGGCTACAAGAATTTGATCATATGTTCGTCAGACAGGAATGATGACTCTAAAATCCTCATACATGTTGACTTCTGTACTCGGAGTAGTGTTGTTTGTTGTTGAGTAATTCCCATGTTATCCAAATAATATAACTTTATCTATACTCAAAAAGTCAACAGGGCTCGTCGATTTAAATTATACAGGTGTGCTAAGCTGGTACTCATTCTGGATTACTTAATTATATTGAGCAGTTGTTTGTTGTTGAGTCCATCTCTTATTTACCCAATAATATTAAGAATTTATTTATGCCTAGGTCACATTTAACCTGGTGCCCGGCCGGCGTTCCCGATTTTTAGGAATCGGCCGGCATGGTGAGATCGGAATCAGATCGGCTGGCAAAATTAAAGCCTTCATATTAGAATGGTACCCGTCAGATGCCCATACGGGATCCGGAAGATGGCAGCACGGCAATCGTCCGATTTCATGATTTTCTAACCCCGTTTTTCTAGCAGATGCCCGTCCGATATCCGCACGATGTTCTTACGACGCCCGTGCAATACTCGCCCGCGTATCGCCCGATTCTTCCGAGTCGCACGATGTCCGGACGGGCATCGAGGTAGACTACATAACGAACATCGGCCGATGTCCGCCCGGCGTGTGTCGCTTTTGATGGCAAGAGTAGCTTTGCACGCTATAGATTCATTACCGTCCTTATCGCTTGTGGGAGTAGGCTAATACTTGTGCAATTTTCTACGATAAAACAGCATCGCACCAAGGACGGCTGCAGGCGTGCAAATTACCCAATGCCGACACGGCGAGGTATTGACGAAAATATATATACGGGACCATTTCGAGGCCTCATAATTGGAATGTTTACACTCTAAATGCTTTAAGCAGGTTCTATTGGAGGGCACGTCTGGTGCAAGCAGCTGCGATGATTCCAGCTCTGATAATGTATATTAAAGTTTCTGCAGTTAAAAAGCTCGTGGTTGGATATCGGGTGCAGGCGGGCGGTATGCCTACAGCGACGCTTGCTGCCCGCCCTGCTCTCCACGATGGTACACCGTGCCCTGGTGCTCTTGACCGAGTCTCTCGTCCGGCCGGAATGTTTACATTGAAGTAATTAGAGTGCTCAAAGCAGGCCTTAACTACGCCTGGATAATGTTGCATAATATACATGTAATGGAATAGGATATTTTGTTTGTTTCAGGAGCGCGAGGTAATGATCTGTAGGGACTGGCGGGGGCATTCGTATTGCGGCGCTAGAGCTGAAATTTTTGGACCGTCGCAAGACGCACTAGAACGGAAGCATTTGCCAAGCATGTTTTCAGTAATCAAGAACAAAAGTCAGAGGTCTGAAGGGAATTATACACTGTTGTAGTTCTGATCCTAAACGATACCAACTCTCGATCAGCGATAGTTGCTTCAACTATGACCTCGCCGTTTAACCCCGGGAAACCAAAATCTTTGGGTTCAGGGCGCAGTATGGTTGCAAGCTGAAACTTAAACGAATTGACGGAAGGGCCCTTGTGCCTTGATTTGACTCAACACGGGAAACCTCACCCGGTCCATACACGATTTGTGATAATTCAAGACGTAAAGCGTTTTTCTTTGACTTTTTTTAGTATGCTAATGTTATGTTGTAGGACATAGGATGATCCTCGAAAAATTATTTCCTCATCTTGGGGGTCATATAATTTTGGTTTCATTTAACTTCTTCCACATTTGCGACTGGAACAACGCTCTCTTCTCCTTGAGCAGTCATATCTTGCTCTTGTTGGGTGGTGCTCTTTCCCCTTATATACTTTTTTTTACATTTTACGTCTGCACGGACCCCGGCCGGCGTCCGGTAAATATATGGATACACATAGCGGCCTATATTTATTCGCACCCGGACGATGTGTCCGATGCTCGGCCGATGCCCGGTCGGATATCGGCCAGATGTCAGCCGATTCGTTCCAGATGACTTTCCGATGCCCCACGTCGGGAGTGATTTTAACTGCGAGTAAAAATGAACCCGGCACCCGGCCGACGTCTTAAACTGTCAAAACTTTCTCCGGAGCTCGGCAGATGTCCGGCCGGTACCCGGCCGATATTGTCTTTAAACACGTCGGAAACTAATCGGAAACACAACGGGGCTTAATTGTGACTGGGATAATAAACACCATAATCAACAGGTTTGATCCATCATGATGTTAGCCGAGCTGATTCTAAATTATACAGAAATATTGGAAGTATTTAATTGAAGGTTAATATTGAATGAATTTACTTAATGTATTAGCTATGCAATATAATAATACAGTCATTTATGATATATGTACCATATTTAAAGCATTTACGTATGTTAACAGCAAGTAATCTTTCTCACAACAACCTGCAAAAAAATCAGAACTATATACCCTGTACCCCAATATCAAAATAATAAAGTTCAAGTAAGAAAGTTTTTGACATATTTTATCTTTAAATGTACATGATTGTATAACATGAATAATATATGCTGAATAAATGACCAACTGGTATAAACTACGGTTGCATAGAGGTGACATGGAGATATATTTAATTTTAACGTGGCCACGTAAAAGCTTTACGTGGCCACGCAGTAGCTATTACGTGCGCACGCAATAACGTTTACGTGGCCACGTAATAGCTGGCTCACTCTATTTTTTAGGACAAAATTCATAGAACATAATTATGATCAATTTGTTGTGGCCTTAACGCCATAGCTACACATATTGTATAGGTTATATCACGGAGATCAGTCCATCCACTCACTGTTCCTGAACAGGCAAAATCTCTCGGATTTAGCTGTTAAGCAACAACAAGGCGCATCAGTGACTGAGTGGTAGGAGGGAGAATTACCGTAGAAATTATTTCATAACTAAGCTCCACGAAAGTATGCCCCGTCCAAGAATCAAACTTACGACCCCTCGATCAGTAGAATAATGGGCCTGTAAAATGAAATATGAAACCCAGTTGACTATGAATGATAAAGAGATCATGAGGGATATCGAAATAGTATCTTTGAACTCTAAAATGATAAAATCCTTCAAAAATTCCTTCCAACAGTACTTTCAGTACTTTGATTGTATTGACCATTTGTCTCTGCCTTTGTGATCAGACCTTAATAAAATGTCACATAATGATAGCACACTACTTGATGACCAGCATTATGAACTAATCATAACTATATCAGACTTAAATATTGATAATAATCCATATCTCGTGCTTCTAAGCAATATTGTATAACTAATTTTGTTTGTACCGCTGTACCCAGACGGAACAACAAATAAATTTGAGTTTCGGGTATAGCATTTTTATTGACGTGTTTCATTTAATAAGCCTGTAGCGTGTAAATACCAATATATCTGCCATGGTTACGATTCACCAGCGGAGTTTACACTTAATTGGTGTAAAACTTTGTCATCAAACACTAACTCTGTATCAAATATAGAAAAAATTGAGGACACTGTTATGATACCACGGTTTGATACCGTCATATTTTTGTTCCGCAGTAACTATTAAAACCGGTATACATGTTTTCAAAAGTCTCTATTTACATTCGTTTTTATACGATAATGATCGTACGATCATTAAAATAGGTTATTTTGTCATGTGATTTGATAAGTTATCAGCTACATAATCTGTATTATGGTTAACATGTGAATAAATATATGTCCTAGTTTTCTTTTTATAAATCACAATAATCATGTGATTTTACAATAAGCATTGTCATAGTAGGAGGACGAATTGTCGCGTGATATCACAACATTCACCAGTTATAATTAAAGGACGATCAGAAACACAGCAGACATCAAGGCAGTCAGTCACTATACTATCTCATCAATTCATCATTGAAGAAAAACAATTATACAACAACATATTTGAAGACAATACGGTAGGTGAAAGTTATTTATCTAATTATTTACATTTTTTATGAACAATGCGATTGTCTGACTTTTTATAATTTGTATTAATACGCTAGAAATAGTTCTAAATTAACTTAAAATGTTCGGATTTTCGCCCTGACTTACGAGATACAACGTTATTGTATGCATTGATTTGCTCAAACTCATTTAACCGTAAAATGCCTCTACTTGTGTTAATGTGTATTGAACCCAGTGAAATAAAAGTTATTTTCTTAGAAATTTGAAAAATACATTTTCTGAAAATATGAATTGTATACTTATAAATTGCTTTGCACTAAAATAAATCTCTTGCGCTTATTTCTACATTCTTGTTTAAATTTCACATTATTTTACATGGGCTTGACTTTTATGCTAGAATAATTTTAACTCAGCTTTTACTGTCTTTTGTCTTCGTTTGTAAATCGCGCTTTATCGGAATCTTCAGACAGAATTCACATACTGAAAAATTAAGTTTGTTTTCATAAGAAATAAATCTTTAAATCAGCCACAATATTAAGGACTTAGGTGCTTCTTCAAAAACGGACTAGTTAAAAATTTACAGTACAATAACACGTTAAATCAAAGTACTGACAGTACTGATGGGGTGGTGCTACTGAAATTGTGAAACACTGAAATGATGTTTATCGCAAGTCTTTAAGAAACTTAAAACAAAATAAAGGTATTCTGAACTAAAAAAGAACACTATAAAATGCACGGCACATGCTCTCTAAAAATTGTGAAGTTTAAATTCAATATATATGCCTAGATCTTATTATACCAGTTATCCCATTTTAATTGAAAACAATATACAATACATATAATGAAAATGTTAAGGTTATTGTTGTAATGGAAATCTTTTATGCTGAAATTATGATAATTTATTATTCAAACATACATAGTTCTGACATTAATTTGATTTTAAATGTAATCACATACTCCACTTATGTAAAATAATACATTGACACTGACTGAGTTACTAGTTGCTAAGGTTGTTTTTAAGGCTGCAAAAATCCCAGTTTTTACGAATTATGTTACTTAAGTCTGTCAATGGATAATTTTTAAGCAAATATGTAAGAAAATAGTATATATGTAAAAAGTGCCTAACAGCTATATTATATCAATATGCAAACATAAAATCGCATTATTTATATATTTCTTGTCTAAAAGAGTGGTTGCCATGAAAACTGAACTAGTTATTGCTACTAGACTGCATAAGCAAATCCAATGAAATTCAGTCCAAGACGTTCACTGTATGAAGTCCACAATCAGTTACTTTTCTCCTCTACTGAAAGCTTTGAACGCTCGCATAGTTGAACGCACCTCAGTTGATTCGTTCTGTAGAAGGCTGCTCTGCAGACATTATACTGTACTTAAATATCACAATATTACAGCACAATGGCTTTTTCGAAATTAACAAGAATGTCAGGCACATATGTCATGCTAAGTAGTTCCTACGATTTCATATCATTTTAGGCATTTTGTTTTTCATTTTATAGATATTCATTTTCTTTGAACAAGAGGGAATCTTTGAACTGTCCAACAATCAGTTTGTATATTAATGTTATTGTCAATGTGTAGTGCTTGTGTTTAAAATTAAAGAGATATGTAACAAATTTATCAATAGGTTAATTTGTTTAAATTATGATAAAACTAACTTCAGGTATATTTAATTAATCCTTTACATATTATTTTCTGAGATAAATGTCAAACAAAACTATAGAAACAAATTAGAACGTATAGAGGGTTATTTCTGCGGGCAAACAATTTCGCATAAACCTGGACTTTTGTATTGGCGATGCTTAATATTGGTGGAAATTGCACAAATTTCAACATTTCGGTAAAAGATTGTCAAATGTACATAACTCTGTCCTTTCTATAACAAAAACGATCAATTTACCGGTATAGGCATGAACAAGTTTCATCATGTGATAAGAATCGTCATTAAATGTGGTAACGGTCCAATAAATTTTGAAATTAACAGCTTGTCATAAACAATGTAAAATCAACCCACTCAGTTGAGTATATTAACATTAAACAACATGCAATAAAATTAATTTCAATAATTAAGATGCTTTTGTTTTTTTTACGACGATCAATTAATGTTTGAGCTAAACTCGCAAAGATACGGAAATGGCCGATATACGGGTTTCTAAAGTAACCAAAATGCCAACAGCGTCGTCGAGTTTGTAAGTGCGTAATAGAACCTGTCTTCTATGTGTAAGAATGACTGTATTTCCGTTTGCTACATAATTATATAACTTGGATCAATAACTTTGTGTTAATCAAAATACCAAGTTTTGTTCATTTACATAATAAATCGTACCTAATAAAATACAAATTCTTGTTTTAAGGGAGTTAATACATACATATTTTAATGAAAACAAATTTTAATGTCCCTTAGTCAACAATATGGTGGCGACTTATAACAGCGAAGGTTTGTATTAACGGTGTTTGTATTTGACGCAATTTCATTTTCCGCTAATAAAACCTAAAAAAAGCGCAGATAATACCCGCTATACAGTATATTGTCGCACTTTTTTTTATTTGCAGAATAGTTAGGATTGTCACGAGGTGTTATCATATTTCACACTATAACCTACAATGCACATATCTCAAGTTAAGAGATATTTTTTTATGTTTTAGTCAAGTTACTTATAAGTTCCTACCAACACAATATAAGAACAAAAAAGAGGAACGCGTGTTTCATGGTTCATAATGCAGTATGTGAATAAAGGAAGTGTTTTGAGACACAGGATCACGACATTTCTGAGTGATACATGTATTGTTATCATTATTATGATAAACATAAGATCCATGGGTGGATTCATACCTTTTGAGTTCTGTATAAAATTTGAATTAAGATCTAAGATCTATTAGATGAACTGTTTTTGTTTACCATATTGTTTATAATTTTACTATCTTTTTTATAATTTTACTATCTATGTTTTGTTAAATAGTAAATATGTATTTAATATTCACATGGAAATATTTAATTATAGGCACCTAATTATCACAGTAACATGTTGCATGATTTAATATTCAATTTATTTTGCCAACAATATCTCGATCCGCCCGTCAAAAACAATCTTTAGTTTATAAAAATGACAATATCTAGAACGTTCTACATTAAACATGATGATATAACCAGATTTAATCATACATTTGTAGATAGTAATTATGATAATAAGGTAGTTTTACAAATTTTATATCAAAGGCATATAAGTGATATCTGTTGACACGCATATATGTATCACAGTAATATTATATGAATGATAATTAGGTTTTTGAAAGTCGGCTAGGATTCATACTTTTATAGTGAAACAATAATTTCGTTGAATAAAAACAATCTTATGCGCTGTGTTATAACTGTACTTCTAAGTGATTTCGTATTGTATTAACCCTGGCAAACATTGTTTTTATTCACTTTTAAAATCGTAATGCCGACAAGACAATATAGTCTGCTCTGAGTTATGACTACATAATTTGTTATGCCAGGGTTCGAATATAAGCTCACATGCTCGCCAATGCGAGTCACTTTTTAGCTTGCAAATTATTACAGGTTGAAAATAACACAAATATTATTGTTTAAACAAATGCAGCTCCATGCCGCATTGAAACAGCCAGATAGATCAATAGTATAAATCAAAGATTCACCCTAAAAATGTTCGATATGCTTTGTCCATCCCACAATAACGCCCTTGTACTACATTTATATTGCATATTAGAATAGTTTTTATGTATGCTATAAGATTCACTAGAAATTTCATGGGTCATTATCAAAGTTTGGAGACGAGCGTTATTTAGTTTTAAAACTCCAAATTGCAAATTGTCCGACTTTGCTGACTTAAAAAATAAGGAAGTATTTCAAATGTATAACTAGTATGTAATGAAAGTATTCTTTAATAAATATTTGGTTTACAACTTTTTGAATGTGTGTAAATGTTCCAGGAAGTTAAAAGTATCTTTTTGAATTCAAGTGCACGGATCAGTAAGTTATTGGCCGTTTGTTAGAGGGAATACGATTCCTCCATTAAAGGTTCAATAATTGCTTAGAATAGTTTATTTGACGAATGATGACCGCCGTACAATATGCTTGACATTCTCTTACTGTCTTACAATTGGTTTGACATTCATGGATTGCCTGAACAGTGTGTTTAACATGCATTAACGTATGGGGGTTAGTAACGTTTACATTCACCGTTTTTAAATGGTTCGGCTTTCAAAACGTGCATCTGAAAATATTGAACTGTTTATATTACAAATGTTTAATAAAATCCATCAGCAATGAATCGTAAATAAAGACAGCATTCATGAATTAAAAATAGTACGCCATGCCCCTATACAAAAAATGCTGAATACAGGTGTAAATAGTTAAGCGGAAAAATGATAAGGGATATTATATAAGTGAATTAAGGTATGCGTTATAATACGATAATAATAATGATAATAAAACATCGTCGGATTTCGGTGCGATTTGATGACGAATGTGTATTAAATTATAATTGATGGAATTAATTAATCAATTTTCTGTGAGATTGATTGTCATCTCTTTTATCTTAACAGAATGACGATCGATCAAGATACCAAGTATTTATTCGTTAAATCTGCTAGTTTAATTATTATTTGTATAATACTACAAAAACTCAACTCCAACAACACTAAGTCTTACGCCGTGAAATGACCTAAATTGTGTTGATACGGCGTTAAACCAAATAAAATTAACAAACACAAGATACACTATGCCTTGAAGCAGTGAAGAAACTGTCATACTTCGTAGGCGAGAGGACGAATAAATCTAACGATGAAATTGATAGTAGCTATAAACATATAATATGTATCTGTAAATATATTTCACCTTCCAACAAAAGTATAACTTTCTGAATCACAATATCAGTCTCTTTGTCAGCCATACGTCAAATTCGACAAACGTTTCATTTCTTTAGATTTACGTAATGTTTCAATTAGACTTAATCTACCTGTTTACTCGATTAAAGTTTCACTCATAGCTAAGAGTATTTATGAGCGGATTAAATTATAAACGGTTTGTTAATCGCTTTTTAACTTAAAAATACTAAAAATAGAAAGTTTAATCTAGAATTTTAAGATATGAAAAGGTTCGTGAAACCGACCCCGTACTATGGTTATTTATAAGACTTATAAAATTCATGTTTTGATATAAAGTGTATCCCAATTGAAAGATAACACACATCGACTTAGATAACTTGACTAATATACTATCATTTCTTTGTCTCGACGTTTGATAACTTGACTAATATACTATCATTTCTTTGTCTCGACGTTTGCCATATAGAATGCTTTGAGAACATTAAAAGATAATATGATAAAACTTATCTATGTACGATAAATCAAACATAATTGATTCCTTTAATGACGTCGTTTTAATAGATAATTACGTTCCCAAGATAACATCATGTCTACCGATTTCCCTCGTTTAATATCACGCTAAAGTTTTGAATAATTGCTTTACATGTTTCTTTTGAAATCTTTCTGAACTCTCTCCGAATGTTTGACTTTAAAATTGCATGACAGGCTATAGTCAATATACTTTAGATTAGGCTTATTAAGCATTACCAAGAGAGAAATACTGTCATTTCATCAAATCTGATATTCACATAAACAACATGTTTAATGGTACATTAAACTTTACTTAATACTGGCATTACTTTTAACTAGAGTATTTTAGTTTGGCAGACGGGCGGTTACATGGTGTAGTTAACTATCGCGTTTAATTTTTTGTATTTACCATTTGTCTCTGCCTTTGTGATCAGACCTTAATAAAATGTCAAATAATGATAGCAAACTACGTGATGACCAGCATTATGAACTAATCATAACTATATCTGACTTAAATATTGATAATAATCCATATCACGTGCTTCTCATCAATATTGTATAACTAATTTTGTTTGTACCGCTGTGTCAAGGCGGAAAAACAAAAAAATGAGTTTCGGGAATAACATTTTTGTTGATGTGCTTAAGCACATTTGGCCGATATTCCATTCATACGAGAGGGCGACGTGAACGCTTAGTTCGAGCGTGATACTTGGATGGAGGCGCGTGTCTTCATGTTGGCACTTTTTCATTCAACCGGTTAACGTGATTATTATGTTAATTTATGTTAACTGTACCTTTCAAGCCAGGAATGATGAGGGAGTCATGAATTTAATGTAATAATGCAGAATTAGCATATGCATGCTGAGAAAACTTCCTACACTTAAATAACACTCTTTTGCAACTGAAATTTATTTATGTTATGTGAAGCTTTAAGCCATGAATATTGAATGAGTCTGCAATTGTCTGTACTCCTGTAGAGACGTTTCGTACAGAACAGGGAACTTTCTAGTTGCTGTAATAAGTTTTTCTATTACATCTGGCATAGACAGGACCATTCGTGAATGCCGTGAGGGATCGTGAAAAATCACTACATGTAGCGATCGGTTTCAATGCTAAAAATCGCACTTCACGCTCTTTTCGCGCTAAAGTTGATAAGGAATGTATACAATAGAGCATTGTTTGTTTGATTTTTCATGTTTGCGCTTAACGCTCACGCTACACGTTTCCGTGTATATAAAATTCTGGCCTTATCGTTTAACAAGTCTTTAGCACCGAGCGTGTTAATACCAATACATAGATTGTGGGTAAGATTCACAAGCGGAGTTTACACTTAATTGGTGTAACATTTTGTCATCAAACAGTAACTCTGTATCAAATGGAGAAATAAGGGAGAACACTGTTATGATACAAACCCGGTAGTCTATGCTGATACCACGGTTTGATACCGTCATACTTTTGTTCCACAGAACCAATCTCCGTAAACAAATATATTGTAGAACGTTGCAGTACAGGATCTCTATGATCTCAATGTAGGGTCACGTCGAGATGACCTTTATGTCGACCAATCATTGTGTAACTTACATCTAGACGAAACACTATTACTTGCATTTTGATTTCGTAATTGCTGATTTTAGACCAAGGGTTGTGAGCTATTTTGAAAGAGTATTTATCACAGGCTTTGATTGGACGGCTCTTTTCAAATTGTTTTGAGTAGACGACGTAAACAAGTTTCTTAAGATAACGATTTCATCATGAATATTATAATGAAAAAGGTCACCTAAACGTGATCCTCATTTGAAAACGGTCAGATCAAATTATTGAGTAGGCGAGCGGACAATTTTAGATCGGGTTATAATCAGATTGCGCAGTATCTGGAATACCGGTATACATGTATTCACTCGTACGATCATTAAAGGGGGCAATTTTGTCATATGATTTGATAAGTTATCAACCATGTAATCAGTATTATGATTAAAATGTTAGATGTGAACAAAAATATGTCCTAATTTTCTCTTTATAGAAAATAATATCCACGTGATATTACGCTGGTCATCAGACATAGAAAGAGGACGGTGAGAAGCACAACTAACATCAAGGCAGTCAGTCATTGTTCAATCTCATCAATTCATCATTGAAGATCAACAATATTTGAAGATTATACGGTAGGTGTTATTTATGTATCTATTATGTATCTAATTATTTACTTTTTTAATGAACAATACGATTGTCTGATTTTTTATAATTTGTGTTAATACACTAGAAATATTTGCTAAATTGACTTAAAATGTTTGGAATTTGCGCCCTGTCTAACGAGGTGCAACGTTATTTTACGAGTAAATCATTGCCGACGTAAAATACCTTTATTTGAATTGACCCGGTGGAAGAAGAACTTATTTACTTTAGTTTTTTTTTAAATTAAAAAAATACATTTTCCGAAAATATTAATTGTAAAGTTTTAGTTTGCTTACTGGTGTGTTGCTCTAAAATAAAATCTCTTGCTCTAATTTCTTCATTCTTTTTCGACTTTTACATTGTTTTACGAGAGTGTTGACAATTGAATACAATATATACCGTCCGATAATATTTACCTGAGCTTGACCTTTATTGACCTTTATCAAACTCGGTATTTATTGTCTATTTTTGTCTTCGTTTGTAAATTGCGCGTTATCGGAATCTTCAGGCAGAATACGCATACTAAATAAAATCTTTAAATCAGCCACAATATTAAGGACTTAGGTGTTTCTTTATTAACTGATGAGTCCAAAATTTAAAGTGCAGTAACACGTTTAAATCAAATTACTGACAGTACTGATGGAGCGGTGCTACTAAAATTGTGAAACATTAAAAATAATTCTTATATTTAATAAGTCATGTTTTTTCCTAATGAGAGATTTCTATATTACTTGGCACATACAACAAAATGGACCCAGGTTCGTTTGTCTCAGAGATTAGATAAATCTTTTGATGTTGTTGTTAAGAATCTCATTAGAAACAATTGCAATTATGTGAATTGCGTCTGCATATCGAATGTGGTAACGTATGTAATTGTTTTAAAGCAGGAGTTATGAATTTTCAAGTTCTTATTCCATGTCATAAACTAACATTCCAAATGCTTTGACATTTACAATGTATATCGACTTATTTCCAACTATAAGGAGAAATTGTAAACCCAATGAAAGAGTATATATGTTCTAATAATGAAGGCTATGAAAGCTGTGTTGGTCGCAGTATTTTAATATTGAGGATGACTGGTTGTAAATGGGCACCTAGTGTTGGCCTCAAGTTATAATCGAAACAACTACACATCATGTGGCAGATTGTCTTCTATAATAGTACTTGTAGTATAGACTTTTAGCAATGCTGGTTATGTCCATATACATTTTAATAGCAACATTTAACTTTTTATCACTTTATGTTACTTATTTAACGAAAGTTATAATGTAGTTAGGACATTGAATCAAAGCGCTGAATGTACTGAATCCGTGAGGGTTTAAAAAGTGAAGTTAGATTTCCGGCTCTAACAACATTTGTACACTACGAATAGTTCAGTGATATTAGTTTGATTGGTAAAACTTCATTGTCCAGTTCAAAACACTTCACACTTCGATCTATAAATACAGCAAGTGAACCAGACAGGTGAACTCTTATGTTTTATTACACAATCACCACAAGTCGAAGGGTCGTTCTTAAAACAATTTAATAACTGTCGCTTAAAAGTTTTCATTCATGCACAATTTCTCGACAGCATTTGTATATAAAATAAATGAAGTTTACTATTCATACATCATTCAAAGTCATTTACTACGATCTTTAAACTTTTTCTGTAGAACCATTATATTACATAAGATAATGTAACATCTCTATACTAACTACTGGCACAAACGATTGAATCGTTGATACCATTCTATTATATAAGATGACATAATCATCCATACTGAGACGCACAACAGAGCAGCGAATGTTCTTACGCTTAGGTATTGTTCGGATTACTAGTGTATAATTGCGCACGTCATAGCAGACGATCTTTTGTATTAATCTATACATATATACTGTGAGACTACTTCTGGATTCGGTAAATTTTCAAAGTGGGAAAAGGTCTGAAATAGGGTAAATATGTTTGTTCAGGACTGTTACCTTTGTTACCTTTTCATTAACACATTGAAGAAATGCACATATAGATTTATCTATTCGATATATTTACCATGCTGTTACATGGTACATACTTATACATTTGCCATGACGTCTTTAGCATGGTACAGACATCATATGATCTCACATCTCTATGTTAATAGCATAAAAATATTGTGACCTGAGTTCTTAATTTAACATGGTACACATATAGTGTGACCTATGTTACATGGTTCAGTCCAAGTGTGACTAAGGACTCTTTGTTAATGGTCCGACATGGTGTGACTTGACGTCTCTATGTTACATGGTACTGACATTAAGTGATTTAACGTCTCTTTGTGACATGGTACATACATCTTGTGATTTGACGATTCTTTGTTATATAGTACAGACATCAGGTGATTTGACGTTTCTATGTTACATGGTACAGACATCTAGTGATTTGATGTCTCTATGTTACATGGTACAGACATCTAGTGATTTGATGTCTCTATGTTACATGGTACAGACATCTATTGATTTGATGTTTCTATGTTACATGGTACAGACATCTATTGATTTGATGTTTCTATGTTACATGGTACAGACATCTAGTGATTTGATGTCTCTATGTTACATAGTACAGACATCTAGTGATTTGGTGTCTCTATGTTACATGGTACAGACATCTAGTGATTTGATGTCTCTATGTTACATGGTACAGACATCTAGTGATTTGATGTCTCTATGTTACATGGTACAGACATCTAGTGATTTGATGTCTCTATGTTACATGGTACAGACATCTAGTGATTTGATGTCTCTATGTTACATGGTACAGACATTGAGTGATTTGATGTCTCTATGTTACATGGTACAGACATCTAGTGATTTGACGTTTCTATGTTATATGGTACAGACATCTAGTGATTTGATGTCTCTATGTTACATGGTACAGACATCTAGTGATTTGACGTTTCTATGTTATATAGTACAGACATCTAGTGATTTGATGTCTCTATGTTACATGGTACAGACATCTAGTGATTTGACGTTTCTATGTTATATGGTACAGACATCTAGTGATTAGACGTTTCTATGTTATATAGTACAGACATCTAGTGATTTGATGTCTCTATGTTACATGGTACAGACATCTAGTGATTTGACGTTTCTATGTTACATGGTACAGACATCTAGTGATTAGACGTTTCTATGTTATATAGTACAGACATCTATGGTACAGATATCTAGTGATTTGATGTTTCTATGTTACATGGTACAGACATCTAGTGATTTGACCTCTCTTTGTTACATGGTACAAAGATCGAATAAATTAATGCCTGCTAGGTATACAGTGCAACCTTTTTTGAACAACACCCACTGGGTGGAACTAAAATGTGTTGATGTTCAGAGGTTGTTGTTCTGCAGAGGTTATATTCAATTGAAATTAAGCCTATTGGAAATATCAGAAGCTGTTGTTGTGCAGAGGATTTGTTTTGTGTAGGGCTGCTCCGCAGAGGTTATACTGTATTGTAAACATATGATATGAAATGACGACATTATGTTACATGGAACATACATTATGTAACAACACTTTTCTATGTTACATAGTATAACATTTATTTTCAGATGATATACATGTATCGAATGACAATATTTTGATTTATTGGACGCTTTATTAAGTACAGATTTTAGTGGTGATGACTTAGTTGCTATTATAATTAAAGACTACGGCATAATGATTGGAGCTATATCTTTTATCGGCATGCTTCTGGTAATGTCTGGGGTCGAAAGAAACCCAGGACCAGGTAAGTAAACGTGTTACACCAATATATTGGATATTTGTGTATGTATACTAGGACGAAAAAGAAACGCCGGGTACATAAAATATGCAATACATGTCCGGCCGTGTTACGCAAAACAAGAAGGGTCATCGTTAAAAGAGGGTATTTTTTCACATAATCAGCATCGAAAATCGATTGAAACTTTAACAGCTGGTTCCATACAGATGACATTTCATACAAAAATAAATATAATAATCCAATAATACAATTTATCCCTTAAAACAATCATTATAGGTTACCCGGCGTTTCTTTTTCGTCCTAGTATATATTGTGACGTCGTTAGCAACAATTTTTATGCTCAAAGTATTTTGTTCTGCGTGTTTGCAAAGTTCATTTCTTTCTAGTTCTGCACAGTGTTAATGTTGAATGATTAACTTGTATGTAAACTATACAACTAAATTGTATCTATATTTTTTTGTTTGCCTTATATGCTTAATTACATAAAGGTGAACTTTTAAAATTATGATGTTGTCCATCTGTCTGTTGAGACTATTCTGTCTGTATGTCTTTCTCTGGACAATTGTTTCTGCGTATGATAAGGGATATACTTAGGGTTATGTGAAAGGTCACTGTACATAAACATTGAAATATGGTCACGTCAAAGGTCACATTACATAAACATTGAAATATGGTCACGTTAGAGATCACTGTACATAAACCTTGAAATATGGTCATGTCAGAGGTCACTGTACATAAACATTGAAATATGGTCACGTTAGATGTCACTGTACATAAACTTTGAAATATGGTCATGTCAGAGGTCACTGTACATGAACCTTGAAATATGGTCACGTCAGAGATCACTGTATATAAACCTTGAAATATGGTCACGTTAGAGATCACTGTACATAAACCTTGAAATATGGTCATGTCAGTGGTCACTGTACATAAACATTGAAATATGGTCATGTCAGAGGTCACTGTACATGAACCTTGAAATATGGTCACGTTAGAGGTCACTGTATATAAACCTTAAAATATGGTCATGTCAGAGGTCACTGTACATAAACATTGAAATATGGTCACGTCAAAGGTCACATTACATAAACATTGAAATATGGTCACGTTAGAGATCACTGTACATAAACCTTGAAATATGGTCATGTCAGAGGTCACTGTACATAAACATTGAAATATGGTCACGTCAAAGGTCACATTACATAAACATTGAAATATGGTCACGATAGAGATCAATGTACATAATCCTTAAAATATAGTCACGTCAGAGGTCACTGTATATAAACCTTGAAATATGGTCACGTTATAGATCACTGTACATAAACCTTAAAATATGGTCACGTCAGTAGTCACTGTATATAAACCTTGAAATATGGTCACGTTAGAGGTCACTGTACATAAACCTTGAAATATGGTCACGTCAAAGGTCACTGTATATAAACATTGAAATATGGTCACGTTAGAGGTCACTGTACATAAACCTTGAAATATGGTCACGTCAAAGGTCACTGTATATAAACCTTGAAATATGGTCACGTTAGAGGTCACTGTACATAAACCTTGAAATATGGTCACGTCAAAGGTCACTGTATATAAACATTGAAATATGGTCACGTCAGAGGTCACTGCATATAAACATTGAAATATGTTCACGTTAGAGGTCACTGTATATAAACCTTGAAATATGGTCACGTCACAGATCAATCACTGTATATAAACCTGGAAATATGGTCACGTCAGAGATCACTTTACATAAACATTGGAATATGGTCACGTCAGAGGTCACTGTATATAAACCTTGAAATATGGTCACGTCAGGGGTCACTGTATATAAACCTTGAAATATGATAACATTAATGGCCGTTGCACATAAACATAAAAATATAGTCACAAGAGAGATCATTGTACATAAACTAAAAGTTTTATAATGGTGTTTCATTTTCTATTTCAGATGAAAAATTTGTATTTAGATATCAATATTTATTGATACAAGTAGGGACCTATGTGTTAAGAATGGTGTTTGATCACATTGTTGGTCCAGACTTTAAGGTTTATTTAGATAACAACCCTGATCGAAAGAGAGATTTTAACAATCTTCTATCTTCACGAAATAAACCTACTCCTGTACAACTTCAACTTCTACCTCCTATTGATAACTCACCATCGTCGGACAAATTTGACATCACCTTATTAACTTGTTTACTAAGGAATGCTTGCGGTTTGTGTCCCTCTTCTGATCAAGTATGGTTAAATCCTCAACCCTCAGACCAACGAGTGGAAGCATATATCACCAAACTTAAACAATGCAGAAATGATGTAAGTACCATTTATCAAAATTACTGAAAACGATAGTATACGTTAAACAGACTGTCATGTTGTTTCTTTGATGGTATATTCACGGGTCATGGATTCAATTTCCTGATCAAACCATGTTATGATTGTAAGGTTTGTTAATGAAATATTTGCTATGGGGATTATATCACCTACCACAGTATTAAGAAAGTGTCGTCGTTATATATATTCAAAACTACATAGTTATGGCTCAGATACGAAGAGTTTTACGTCTGAGAGCCGTAGCAATACTATAGAAATCTAAAGTTTTAAATCAAAGTCACTACTACTCATTAACTCAATTCTTAATGCAATATATGTACATGTGTTCGTTTACCTATTTCAGTTGGCGCATAGTGGAAGCGTGTTGGAAAATGAGACAGTTTTAACCACAAAATGGAGAGAGTTATGTTTGGTAAATATTGTAGAAAAAACTTACCCATTTCCATTGTTTTCAAAATTATGAATTATAAAACTACATAACGCAAGTTGATTGATAAGACAGCTATGTATGATTATATCACTTGTTTAATCGATTAGTTAATTCTATAAAATATTTACGGACTAGCTATAAAGTTCTATTGACAAATAAAATAATTAAACTGACTACCCATATAATTATACTGAACTCTGTATTATTCTACCGACCATTATTTAAGAATCAAACTGTTTATATATTCATTCTCACGTAAAATGACATGGTATAAAAACATTAACTTTCATCAAAACCGGAAAACAAAGCAAACAGAACAAAGGAGGCAAACGCATTCGTTTGCTGTCTATGCTTTGAAAATCAGGATATTTTCACAGATCTTTCTTATTCACCGATACATGGTTTACATGATTTATATCCTTGGGATTACTTTTTTCGACTAAAGGCACGTAAGAAGCATTTTAAAGGTAACTTGCGTATATGACATTTCATTGTTTTTGAGATTATGTAACAATATTCTTAAGGAGCCGACAGATCATGTATAGAAACAAACTTAAAGTTTTTCATAAATATTTTTAGATTCTACAAGAGCTTAGCAGCTTCTGTGGATTTGGTAATTTGCAAGCAGAAATAAAAAAAGCCGAGTCAACAGTGATCGATGACAAACTCAAAGAAAAGTTTGAAAATGATATAAAAGAATGGCGACGTGAAATAGCTGAAGTACGATCAGATATTGGTGCACTTACGTCTAGAGTTGAAGCACTTGAGGAACCAAAATGTAAAACACAGCTATCACATGAAGAAAGAAGAGGTAATACTTTATGAAAACACATACTTGTATTAATACTTTGAAGTTATGTGCTACATATTTGTAGTGTTTGGTAACTTTGTTCCAGAATCAAAAAAAGAATTCACTTATTTACTCAATTATTTTATTGGCGTCCGTGCCAAAGCGGGACGCCGCCCCTGATGGAATGGTATCAGATTTTGTGAAATGGCAAATGCAAAATCTCGGATCGTTTCGTGAGGCATAATAACCGATCATTTCGATTATCAAGGGTTCTCTTATAACGCTGACAGCTTATACTACGTGTTAAATATAGAGCAATTATGTTCTAAGCTGACGAGTTAAACAAAGAAGGATTAAAATTGACTCGCTTATTAAGTTGACATTGTTGCTTTTTACAACGTTTAACCCGGGTCGATAGCGCAGTTGGTAGCGCGCTGGGATTTGGATATTCGTTCCTGAGGGGGTGCGGGTTCGAATCCCACCCGGAGAGGTTATACCCTTCCATGAAAATTTGACAATAGTGTTGATTTTCCTCCATTGATTACATAATATGGAGATGTTTCCGGTCTTGTGGAAGGGTAGGTGAGTACTGGTTATTGACAATGGTCCAGGAAAGCTAGGTAAGGTGAGCTGCTGGACGACGTAAAATGACCTTAAATTGTATTGACGCCGCGTTAACTCCAGTAAATAAATTAATAAAACAACTTTACAACGTTTAAGATGATAATATGATAACATTTCTATTTAAATAATGCCATAACAAAAGTGGTCTTAATACCGGAACTTTACTGTAATGCCATTATACGAAATTATGATCAGATCTAGATAAAAAACCTTGTTTAAGAAATGGCAAAAAAGATACTAAAAAGTAGAACATTGAAATTGCGACGTTTATAATTTACATTACACGTAATAAAGATCTTTCATCAATTTAATATGACTAAGGCAAAGCCTCAAAGCGAGCTCGACGAATCAGACGTAACCAACTTTTTTGACTTGTAAAAACATTTGATTAGACTATACATGTATATACGGCTTCAACCCACAAAACATATCCCCTGTTTCTATTGGTTTTTTTGGTACTTTTAAAAATGTCACTTTTTATGAACTTGCAGATCCACGCTTGTAAACATGGCCTTATTGTAGCTGCTTCAGTGATATATTTATTCTAGGGCTTATTAATTGAATAAGCTAGGGGAGATAACTGCGTAATTTATTGTATTCAGAAAAATCTGACAACATCTCATTCTTTTATGTCAGAATCATATTTCAATTCTGAAAGAAATATATTGTACATTATTATTTATCTTTTGAATAGATGAAAAAAAACGCAATAAAACATTCATTTTTTAAGATAGATATATTTTTCCTCTTTAAACAATGCCCGGTACCGTTAAGTTACGGAAACGTGCTGATTTATCATAAACGTCTCTTAGCGACGTCATAAACGGTGCGCTGGTAAGTTTATTCGATGTAAAAAAGTCATTAATAAATAGAGGAAAAGAACGAATAAAACGAACAAATATATTTTGAATTGTTATAATGGAATAAGCATCGTAAAAAAACACTTTTGAAATTATTTTGTAAGTGAAAAAGGCCACGAGGCAGCAGTTAATCTTTTAAGCCAATGAAAAGACGCCACTTACTTCGCCGCGTTGACTCTCTTCCGGATGCGCAGGGCGGCTTAAAAAATCAACTTCCGGTACATTGTCAAAATACGATACTGTATAGAAACTTATTCGCGTTACCGTAAAGCTCGCTCTTCGAGCTCGCTAAAAAAAGTCATTAATAAATAGAGGAAAAGAACGAATAAAACGACCAAATATATTTTGAATTGTTATAATGGAATAAGCATCGTAAAAAAACACTTTTGAAATCATTTTGTAAGTGAAAAAGGCCACGAGGCAGCTGTTAATCGTTTAAGCCAATGAAAAGACGCCACTTACTTCGCCGCGTTGACTCTCTTCCGGATGCGCAGGGCGGGTTCAAAAATCAACTTCCGGTACATCGTCAAAATACGATACTGTATAGAAACATATTCGCGTTACCGTAAAGCTCGCTTTTCGAGCTCGCCATTAATTACAGTGTAGTTAACAATTATTCAATACGTAATTTCCGAATAAAATTACTAAATATGCTAACCTTAACCAAAAAGATCTGGGCCTGTTTTCACGAACGCATTCCTATCTTAAATTTCTAGATTGACCTTAATTTTTCTTTTTTTGCATTTTTTAAGTTAAAGTGCGTTTCACAAACATACCCGTTCTTAAATAGCCTAAGTTATGAGTAAAATTTTAATCGAGGGAACGGGCAGACTAAACTGAATGGAATTCGAACATTACTTAAATATAAACAAATGGTTAACGTTCATCTAAAGTTATGTTTGGCTGGCTATAGAGTCCCTAGACGACGAGAATTCCGCTGAAGGGACGCTTAGTGTGTTAATATTTTTGAGATTATTCCAACAGAACATCGATTAATTAATTTCATCAATTCCATTGATTTTAATAACAATTAAATTATACATATTCGCCACCGAATCCGACGGTGTTTTATTATTATTATCATTGTTCGTACTATAACACACTGCAATCATACTTTTATTCAATTTATTCATTTCCCCTAAATCTAAAATCATGTAAACAACAATAAATGAGATTTCGTAGCCTTTTTCGCTTAAACAGTTACACCTATATTCAGCTATTTTGTTTTCGAGATATGACATACTAAGTGCTAAATTCATTAGTGGTGTCTTTATTTAAGATTCATAGCTTGTAGATTTAAAAAAAAACTTCTAATATAAACAGTTCATAATTTCCAGAAGCAAGTAATGAGAGTTAAACCATTTTAATATTAGATAAAGTCAACGTTTCTAACCCCCATACTCTTAATCAGTGAGTAGGTTGGCTGATCACCGTGAAGTAACCTTTACAATGTGGTGCTATAATCCATCCTCGTATTACTCGCTTCGACTTTCAAGTCGGACTGTAAATCACAATCAATCATCCCATCTTTACTCAATCAATTACAAAACACAATTTATTAACGCAACTTTAACCTCGTGTTTTGATGTAACGTCATTGCTGCATTTGGCCCCAAAATCACAGTCCCAGTCACATATAATTTAGCTAACCTGACGTGGGTCTATTTAGGAACACCCCGAATATTACGAGAAAATAAAGTAATATTTTGCCGAGTAATATAACAATGTGTCTTTTGCATTCACAATTTTAAAAGTATAATTTAAAATCAGGAAATATGAAATCGAACTTCGGCCTGTATATCCCTTTAAGCGATTTTCGAACTGTTCAATATAGGATTTGTACCAAACGGGCAATAACTGAGTGATCCGTGTATTACAATTCATGTTATACTTTTGTGTAACTGCTTGGAACATTTACTCACATTCAAAAGGTTGTAAACCAGCGAAGGGTACTTTTATAACGTGCTTGTAACAAGTTAGACATACCATGTTGTTAACCAAGACGGGCATGATAGTTTGCATTGCAATTTTGCAGTTTGTTTTGTTTTTCAAATAACGCTCATCTCCAAACTTTGATAATGGCCTAAAATATATGAGATTTCGTATGAATATTATTACTATACCCTGACTCCACTAATTACCTTCGCTGATGCTCAGTTTGTAACATTGTCATTCCGGAAAACAATAAACTCTACAAGTACAGCAATGAAGTGAATGTAAGATAAGTGTGCATAAAAAATACACAAATGATTGACAAAGAAAAAAGAATGGACCAAAAGTGAAACAATAACATTCACGGTTCGAACCTATGTCAGAAAAAAAACCGTGATTGTTTCAAGCACAACAGTTTAACTGTTTACGCTATGGAGTCCATAATTAATACACATTGGATATCTAGTACTCTTAAGTAATTTTGATGGTTTAAGTTTTGGTCGCTTATATCAAACCTAAATTTATTTTTAAGTAAGAAAGGGTTCGTGAAATCCACTTAAAATATTTATTAAGATACTCTCAGCATACCCAACTTATTGTGATAATCCGCCGAAAGTTGTCCCCCTTGTTGAGATAGATAAAATCGATATTGGTTCAATCAATAGATAAATTTATCATACAGAATATACATGTAGGGTAAAAATATTATAATCATAATTTTTGACATTATATTGAAATATGCAAATATTTTCTTCCTACAGGCACAAAGTTTAGTCAATCGTCTTTCATCTGGTATATTTCTAAACGAGTTTAAGTGACATCTTCTTGCTTTCATTTTAGTTTAAAGTTAACTACTATGAGTCATATTAAAATAGAGAAATAAATTTCGCTGACATGCAATTTTTCTATTTTCAATCGAAAAAAAATTAACTTTTGCATTAAAATTGAAATTTTCCTCCTACATACACATTCTATGGATACTAAGCTTTAAGATGGTTAATGTTGTCTTCTTGCTTCGATTTTTGTTCCAAATCGTTGAAATAGAAAATTGAAGAAATTCGCGAGTTTAAGTACAGGCGCACTAGGGACATTACAGGTAACGTTAATTGTTGTATATGCGATCGGAGACATAGATAAGAATATCTATGTCTCTGAGGTTATGTACTCGCTTCAAGAAAACAACAGTGTACATGTTTTATAAAAAGAGTTGTTGATGTTAGAATTTGATAAATTTGTATGAACGAAATACGATAGCTCTTCATATTTTAATATTACACTTCGATGAAAATACCTAGTAGGCATGAACAATTATGTGCGATAATCAGAATTTATTAAGTTGCATTTCCAAGTAAAATAAACAATTATATTTAATTATGTTCAGTGACGTATTTCTCCCTAAGTTACATTATTGTATATTAAATTTATGACTGATTTGAAAGGCACTATGAATAATAAAGGTTCTTGCGTTGATTATGGTCTGGGTGATTGAAGCACGAAACTTAATTACAGTTAGCACGATTTTAAAACATGTAAGCATTATTATTTATTTATTCATGATTCCCATAGCAATGATTATTATTTTGGGAATTGGACAAATTTACCCTGATCATCCATACTAACAATCGTGTTTCTTCTTCGTGTGTTTGTTGTTTAGATTTTAGAAAAGTGGGTCCAGCTGCCTTGAAGGGGCAATATAAGCAGAGCCATTTCAAAAGAGACATAACCGAAGTGAAATTCATATTTTGTTACCCGATATTTCATATAAAATCCATACTTCACTTAGAACAATACTGTAGACACATGTATATCGAAGATAAGATTATTTGCATGATTGGTAAATTTTAATTATATCATTGTTATGAACTGATACATATTATACCCCTAATGTTGATAGTGTTATTGATAAAGGGGTCATTATACAGCGGTCACCAACCATAAAACTTTAATTATTAAGGGATGACAGTGATTGGATTACTGTCTATCCCCGGCAATATTACATCGCGTAAAAATATCATTACCTTGGTTACTGATAAAAATTTATATGACCGTTTAAAAAACTTAACTCCCTGAAAAGTGTATCAGCACCTATTAGTGATCAAACAGAGCTTGCTGATCTTAAATCTTAAATGACTTTTTGTACTTGAGAAGAAGATTTTCATATAATGATTTTCCATATATAACTCTATTTAAATCTTGAGACCTATGGGGCGGGGCCATTTTCGACCGTAGGGATATTTTAAACAATCTGAGTAAAGCACCTTCTAGTGATGCTACATGCCATATATCAAAACTCTCGGCTTTGCAGTTAAAGAATAAACTATTTTTAACATTGTTTTATAACCCCATCGGCATAATTTGAACAATCTTAGTGAAGCACCATCTAGTGATGCTACATGCCAAAAACCAAAGTTCTAGGCCTTGCATTTTTAGCCAAAACTATTTTTTATATTTTCTAATACCAAAAATATCTGTTCTTCTAGTTTATTATCCCTTAGTAAATTTCTTACTTTTAAACATAAAAAATCTTAAACTTTTGAACGGACGTTGATATTTTTTTTTGTTCATTTATTTGTGATATTATATTTTGCACAAAACATGTATCTCTTGCCTAAACGATGGTTCCTTTAAATCTTCTTTTATCTGTGATATTTGGGCGTAATCAATTTTAATGATCCTATTACATGCATAAGCGATTTCAATTGTGAAGCAAAAATGCGCTATAAAGAGTGCTAATTGAAGACGTCTTTTAGAAACATAAACAAGGTTGATAGACTTATTATAGAGACCCTCTTTTGTTCACAATGTAAGGATTTGAGTCTTAATAACTGTCATTATGGCATCATTCTGAAATAACAAAGTGGTCTTAAAAGCGGAACTTTACTGTAGTGAGGATTGCTACAATAGGAAGTCCCTGTGTTCAAGATTGTCTTCCCTCCAGGTGCCATAACACACAATTGCTTGTACAATAATGAATATGTATCTATACAAACTATAAAACTGGATCTTCTATAAGTAACATCTACCGTTACATTCAGGTTATTGATTTAGTTCATTCATTTGCTAGACTTCAGATGTGGCGAAGTTTCTACTAGTTTATAATTTGAAAGCTTGAAAATGTTAGATTGCTTTCGGATATTTTAATGTGAGAAGTACAGAGCATTAAATCGGGTTACTTTTTTATCATCTAAATTACTTTTCGGAACATGGGCCATTCTACATTGACTCATTCATGCAATACTACAGGCTGTATAGTTCTGTAATAAGTGTACAAGTATAGACATTTTTTTACATTTTTTTACCAAAATCATAAAACAAATCAGTACTTTTTGATATGAAAATGTGAGACAAAATCACATAATGTTTGCTAAAATTTTCAGTTTTAGATCAGTAATGCATATTGGTTTACAATTATGCCATTACATTCTCAATGCAAGACGTGAAAAATTGTTAATATAATCATCGTTCGTAAGATAATTGAATTAACAATTTAGGATATAATATGACAGGATATTAAAATGAAACTATTACAGCGAGCATAGAACTATGAAATAACGATGTTACCTCCAAACTCTTTCTTTTAAGCACTGAATGTTGAGAATAGTAGAAGCTAGTCTGCCGAAGCTTTGTAGGTATAAAAATTAAATACACGCTTGACCTCCAGTTATTGAAGTGAATGCTCTGCCACGTGTATATTTGGGTTGTTGGATTTATTTTTGAAATATATTTTGTGATCACTTATATACTTTCAGACATTAAGAGAAGACTTATCAAGACTTACCAGGAAGATAATTTTTCAAGTTTACCTATGTGTCCTCTGCTAGAACATGAAAAAGGAAATATTTTACAATTGTATGAAATACCTACAATGTATGCTGTTAACTATCACAAAGTTGAAAAACAACAAACTGATAAATCTCCGGACAAAAGTGAGAAAGTAAAAACCTGTTCTGATTTGTTTCATGACAAAGGTAAAGATTGTAAAAATATATACTTGACAGGAGATGCTGGTGTCGGTAAAACATCATTTTGTAAGTTTTTATCTCTGTTATGGTGCAAGGCAAAGTTAGGGGAAAAACTAGAGGAAAGCAATTTGCAGCAGTACATTGATTATCTTGATAAGTTTCAGTTTGTCTTTTATGTTAATTTAAGAGATACTCATTATATTGATTTAATACAAATTGTAGTTAATGAGCTGTTTTACTCTCAAAACAATGACAATTTGAAAAAAATGTATCGCGATATTGGGGAAATTTTGGAAAATTTTGAATCCCTTGTTATCATGGACGGACTTGATGAATGGAACCCTGAATCAACTGACAAACGCACCTTTGAAATACCAGTAAGGCCAAAATCACAAAAATGTGTTTATCTTACAACTTGTAGGCCTTACAAAATAGAAAATGTGAGATTATCTCAAACAGACCTAGATCACCAGGTACAAATGACTGGCTTGGGTGAATTAGAAACAAAGTCCTATGTTAAAAAATTAATCAGTTTGATAAATACTAAGTTTGATGATGACAAAAACCAATATGATTTCTATAAAACAGTTAAGCAGGTCAATATGTCTGATCAGTTGAATATTCCCATGGTTACATCTCACTTGGTTATGCTATGGTTTGACCGTCCATTACAATCCATGACCAAATCCATAATATATGGAAACATCATGGACATGCTTTTCAAATTAGCTCATAACAAAGGGATCTACATTCAACAATCTAAGCCCTCTAAAACTTCTAAACTAAAACTTCCTGATAGGTTGTCTGAGCTGGAGCATTTTAAAGATCATTTCTCACTAATAGAACAATTATGTTTGTTGTCATATAATCTATTGTTTAAGCAAAATACTGATATAACATGTCTTGTATTTACTTGGGATCAACTGGCGAATAAGCCATACAGTTTGTCTGAAACAAAAACAAACTTGTTCTGTAAAATTGGAATTTTGTCTAAGACAAAAATAGTTAGAAAGTTTGGACCAAAGGAATGTAAACTTAGTTTTTTACATAAAAGTTATCTTGAGTTTTTTGCAGCCGTATACGTATCTACCCTTGAGACCAGTTACGTGTTAGGACTTTTCAGCCAATGTAGAACTTTGAATGATGTATTGAAGTATAAAAATTTCCTCATATTCTATGCTGGATTATCTATAGAAATAGATTTTGTATCATTAATGACTAGAATTTACTCATTGATATCAAAAGATTTAGATTTAACTAGAGTAAAGTCAATTTTCTCTACACGTTATAAAACTATGGATATTGAGGGTCAATTGATCTCTTTACAAGATTTGATTCTAAAAGGTTATATTGATGGATCACCACTTGAAGATTTTATATTTGATAGTAACCATTTAACTGATACTGAAACCAAGTATTTGAGGAAATTAATTTCATTGAATTCAAACAATGTTAGACTATTAAGGTCAGAAACTGGAGAATATCTTGATGAATTTAATACAATAGATAATTTACAAGTGTTGTATATTTGGAAAAGTGATGAAGAATGTTGTAGAAAATTCATAGAACTAATCAAACAAAATAAATCTTCATTACAAATTATTAGTATTAAAGATACGTTTGAAACAATACCTTCTTTACCTTTAGATGATCTCCAATATCTGACATCATTGTCTCTTGCATTCATTGAAATGTCACATGAAGATATACAATATTTGACAAAGTTTCTTACAAATAATAATCAACTAAAACATGTAAGCTTGTTATGTGTAAACTGTACTGAACATTGGTTGTACAATGATGTCTGTGCTTCATGTGAATTAGTAAGTAAGCTAGTACATTTACATATTGAAGATACCAGTTTTGTATGTACCAATATCAATACTTCATCTCTAGAGTACATTAAATTAAATCCATGCACTGAGAGTATTGCTAGGAGTTATATTGATATATTCAATTCTATTCAGTATGCATTAGAACTAAAACATCTAAATATAGATTTTAGTGCGTATTGTTTAGATGATCATATGGTAGAAACATTGATAACTAATGTTCAATATCTATCTAAAATAAAATCAATAGAACTGGGGAATATTACAATAAGAGACAATGTTAGTTTCTTACTGCATCCTTGTGTTAAACAAGTATCAATTAAACTGATATACGTGAAAATGACAGCTAGGTGGTTTCAAACATTTTTAGAAAGTGTTATAGATAAACACTGTTGTATTAAATTAGTCCTATGGGACTGTATTATTAGACAAGACGATGGAGATATTAAAGGATGTATGTCAAGGGAAGAATCTGTGGATTACATACATGATTATATAAAGTCTATATCTGCAATAAAAATAGTGAGATATGATAATGCCAATTTTCATAACATAATATTTGTTATAAATGACAATCAGTAAAACTGTACATGTCTATGATACAATCACACATCATTAGTAGGACTAAATTTTAAACATTTCGTAGTTCAGTTTTAAAAACTAAGTACCGGCACAATATTTTTTTTATTTTACTTCTGATGACCTTGCTTGGATGGTTTAAAGAAATCAAAGAGAACGGAAACATATGTAGAGTATTTTCATGTAAAAATATACTTTTCTACTTGTGTGTTAACAAATACTATCAACCAATTTGATATTAACTCAATATGTAATATAGAAGTGAGACACAATTTTCTGTAAATATTTCAGTATAAATATGATACATAAGTCCAAAAACTTGATTCATACATTTGTTGGTAATCTTTAATCACATGACCTAGGTACTGTAGAGTACAAGGAATGCAACAGGTGGGTGTAATTTAAACAGCCCCTAAATATACATACACACAGTTTTGTTCATTTCCTATTAACCCTTTATTGCTTGCGACATGAACAATAATACATTATTTTCAAATTTTAGCAATATGGCTATTTCAAGATGCTCGCATTCCATTAATGTAATTGACTGAAAGATATGCAAATTGGCCAAGTTATACCTAGAATTATTGTCATTTCTCATGCCAGGTGTACCGTGATTGCAGTAATCATGGCAACACTGGAGTGAATCAAAAATGGCATAAAATGCAATTTATGCTATTTTTTAACTCAAAATTTGCATTTCATTCAGTTATTTTTTTCCCAAAATGAGGTCTCAATTGCTGGTACTTTACAGAAACTGAAAACATATGTTTTTATCACCATGTTGCACCATTCTTCTGCGCTATTGACCCTGATTTTTTTCTAGCAAAGAGTGGCGCGGAACCCTCTTCAAACTAAAGCGACAAAGGGGGTTATGCATATCCCCTTTGGAACCCCCTGAGATTTGGAACCCCCTGTTAATTGAGGTATGTGCAAAAATGTGGGTTTTTTTTCATCAACTTTCCTCGAGTGAAATTCTCTAAATCTAGTAAAAACACTAATTTCAAGACGTGTAGCGGCCATTCAGACATGTAAAAATATGTGATTGACTAGTTTATGGTTAAACTGTGGGTATCAATTAAGTTCATGATTGTCAAATTATCTCATTGCTACATTTTAGTAATTGATTGTAGTTTTTCCAGATTTTTGTTACTTGATAATATTCTGTAATGATCTTTTCCGAGAACAGATGAATTTTTTTAAATGGCATATCTAAGTGTGGGTGTTTATTTAAATCTTTGGTTGTCTTTAAACAATATGTATTGTACAATTGAATGAGCACTATTTTTATATTTTAATTTGGTATTTAAATACATTTATATCATACTTTCAGAAATGTAGTTATTGTAACATGTGTATCTCAGCTATGAGTTGTTTAAAGTAAATTGTTCAGATATTACATCCATTTACTGTATTATTAATGAAACTTTTTGAAAATGTACGCTGTCATTGTTACTGGGACATGAAAATATCATATTATTGTATAGTTCCAACATGTATATACAGAACCATCTCTCTTAAATAACATCCACTGTGAGAGACTGATGTAGGTTGTTTTTATAGAGGTGTTTGTTTTGCAGAGTTTTAATTAAATTAAAGTTATGCCAAAAGGAAATATTAAAAGCTGTTGTTGTGCAGATAATTTGTTTTGCGGAGGCCCATTAAGCAGAGGATATACTGTATATGTAGTTATATAGTCTATCATGTACATTGTTACATTAGTATATATGTAGTTAGGCCAATCATGTCAGAAATTTAAATTAGATGATTTATATGTTATGTTTTGTTGTCATTCACTAGAAATATCCAGTCGGTTTACCTTGTTCTATTTAAAGACCATTTGATGGTTATATATTGTACAGATCAAAGAACTTTGAGATATTGATATTATTTACTGTCCTTTAAAAGTTTACTGTTAAAGGTACTTAATCAGAGATTTCAACTTAATCATCAACTTTTTTTGAAACTAGCAAAATTGCATAGAAACATTTTATGCATAAAATTAGTGATTTGATAAAGACAATTTTGAGGCAAATTGACATTTAAGTACAAATGATGGTGTTTCAAGTAGTAAAAATCTACCCCGTATGTTACGGTATTGACTTTTATTGTATATTTCATGCGATCTGTAGGTCAGTTCGTCCTTACATATTAAGAACTAATTTTTTACACAATTACAGACACTGAATGGATTTTTGAAAGTATTGAAAAATCTTAAACAAATATGTTAACTAGTACCTTTAAAACTTCGCGTTTACTTTTATATATTTCAGTGATAGATGTTTCTGTCTAACTGTGATTGGTTTATTTGACGTCACATGGTGATGTCTTGATTTTATCAGTTTTGTATCAAACCCGTTCACTGTTAAACTTCTCACAGCAGTTATGTCACATGTTGCTACTTTGATCACTCCCTTCACATAAATCATGTGACCCTAGTAGAACCATGTGACTAGTGTTTTCATTTAAATGTGTAACATGTGTTGCCTAAAGTAAGTTAATTTTCCAGTATTGTAAATTGGAAATATGGTTTAGTAAACATAAGTATCAATATGTATAAGCATCATTTATTTACTCAATCGTTACTCAATATAAGCAAGAGTGAGATACGACCGTCTTGCACTTAACCCGCGTTGTGTCACTTTATATGATACTTTTTGTAATAAATCTTTTCTATTCATAATAATGAAATTGTATATGATTCTAACTAGAATAACATTTATGTAATTAATGACTAAAAACATAATAGTCTGTTTATATTTATTTTTGCCCGCTATTATTCTATTCAGTCCATTTTACATACTTTAGGGAACCGATGTAAACATCAAACTTAATCTTGTTCTTTCATTGAGGACTCTTCAATGATGTTCTATGCGTGTAAAGAAGACCACGGTGGTTTTCCAATTGTTCCCAAATTATTTATTCAAAATATTTATTTTTTACCTTTATGTACATTGAACATCTTAATTTACTTTACTGAATAGTATATGTATAGCTCAAAGAAAGAAAATCTAGAAAATGAAAGCATATGACATGTTTGTATGACCATACTTCTATCAAATAAGATTTTATACACCCCTTTGTATTGTTTCAGTCATTTAGCTGTATTAATCAAACATTAGATTTTCATTAACAAAATTTTCCTATGGTGGGGGGAGGGGGGTGTCAAAATTTCTCATAAAGACCAGGTAGAAGAAATTTATAGGAAATATTGGTACTGTTGTTTATTCAATAAATAACCCTGCATGGAGTGTAATTCACTGTACAAAGACTTGAGTTTATCTAACAGAATTCTTATTTAACTAATCAATGTAGATAAATCATTGATAGAGAAAGGAGATCTTATTTACTAAGATTTTAATATTTTCCCAAGATTTACATCCAAACATTTAAGATATAAAATTACTGACTAAAACTTTGTTTTATTGTGGCTTAATTGTTTCAGAAATAGTTTGTTTGTACATTGTATGTCTAAACCTTTTACCATGTTAGATATTTTGATTTTGTCATAGACTTTTTATTGACAAATTTAAAACTAGTTTTTCATTGCAATGGAGGTTATTAGAATTTATTCGCAAGGGAGGTTCTTTTAAAAGTTTTTTCAAATATTTTTGAAATTTCAAGTTATGTAAAAAAAACGATCCTTGCAAAATGATTATTATATTGTTTGGAATTCTTAGTTTTTTTCTTGGATATACAATGTTTCCTTTATTCTATTATTATGTTATTAAAACATAGATGCATAGATAACTGTATAAGGCTAGTATTCCATCTATACGGGAACGTGGAGCGTGAACGTAAAGCGCAAATGGGAAAAAATCAAACAAACGATTTTCTACTGTATGTAATCTTTATCAGAATGAAACGCGAATTTATGACATGCTAAAAGTAGCGATTTTCACGTTCATGCACGGCGGTCACGGACGAGAAGCTACCATGAAGGTTATCTGTCTGATCCGGATGCAACAGAAACACTTTTTAAGCAATACGAAAATGCCCTATTCTGTACGACTAGACCCTACAGTAATACAGGGATACAAACTTCAAAGACTGGGTGTTGCAGACAATTTCCGACTCTCTCAACATTTCTGGCTTGAAAGGTACTGCTAACATAAATTAATATCACAAATATAGTTGAACAACAATATTAATTTAAGTGTGTGAAGTTTTTGCAAGCATGCTTATGACAATTCTGTTGTAATTACAGCATTCAAATATTAAATTATTTTTATGCCATCACATGTCCCACTTAACAATTGTTTAAACCCTTACCGGATGAATGGAATAGTGCGAGCGTCTCATGTTCAAGTTTCACGCTCGCGCTAAATGTTTACGTCGCGCTCCTGTATGAATGGAATATTGACCTAATATTGTCAGAAAAGAGTATTACTCTCCAGGTTGTACAGTTTAACTTTATTTATGTTTTGATTATGTACATGTACATACTATTATCTGTATTGTTTATTATTATTTATCATTCTTGTTAATTTAAACGTTAGTTATTGAAATACACTCATTTAAAAGCATTTCTGTTGTTCTGTGATTTGTACATTTTATTATGTTTCCCTGTGACCTGAGGATTGATAGACTTGCCTGTTATCAACATAGCTAATAGCAATTTATGGTGGATACAAAGAGATGTACCACGCACCTTGGTAACTCAGGTAAATAAACAAAGTACATTTAACGTAACTTTTAAGTATCCCGATTTCCATATTCTGGGAAAGCAGACATCAGTTTCTGTACACATTTTAATTATCAATCGAACATAAATATTAAAAAAATGAAATTATTCCTACAATATGGAAATTGGGGTACTTAAAAGTGTCGTTACGTATATGTATTGGCTTATCGCTTTTTCAGTCTCCGTCATCGAAACCTTGTCCACTTCATTTCATTTAAGTTTGGTGACTTCAGCGTTTTTGCTGGAGGTTTTGACTTCTTTTTTCAATGGAGGGACTGTTAATACATTCAAATTTGAATTTACATCTTAATCATTTATAAATCACGTGGTGTTCCATATATATGAAGACCTAAGCTGGTTCTAAAATTGTTTGTTTGTTTGTTTGTTTGGGTTTTACGGCGCACCAACACAGAAAGGTCATATCGCGCCGAAACAAATAATGACACTATTAATTCAATTGATGAAAGTGATCCTTATCCCTATATTTTATCATATACATTTATCTCTTTCAAAAAGTTAAGTATCACATGTGACGGTATATTATCAAAAAGTTCTCTAAGTGAGCCAACCTTAAAGTATTTATCACGGATGTTTTTGAGATCCTGACAATTAATGAGAATGTGTTTGATATTGAAATGCTCGTTACATGGTATACATTCAGGTGCTTCCTCTCCCTTGAGAAGGTATGAATGTGTTAATCTAGTATGACCTATTCTACATCGCGTAATAACAATTTGATCTCGGCGATTAGAAAATTTTATTGATAGAGATGAATCAAGGGTTGGCTTTATTTCATGTAACTTATTAAAAATAGCGTTGTTCCATACTGTTTGCCAATTCGACTTAATTAACGAATTGATCGAACACTTGAAGTCACTGCTTGGTAATTTTAGATCAACTGGTTGAAGGTTTAAAGATTCTTTAGCAAGGATGTCAACTTTTTCATTTCCATGTATACCAATATGACTTGGTATCCAGCAGAGGTGTACTATTTTAGATTTTAAAATATCATGTAATTTTAACTCGATACTTTTAATAAGATTATTGTCTGAACTGCGATTTTTAATCGCTAGTAATACAGATAGAGAATCTGAGAAAATAATGAACTTGTTATTTATACTATTTGATATGTATGTTAAAGCCAGATCAATTGCTTTTATTTCGGCAGTAAATATAGATGCTTTGTCAGGCAGTCGCATTCTTGCAACGAAAGAGTTTCCGTATGCGGCGCAACCAACTTTGTTTCCATCTTTGGAACCGTCGGTAAATAAATGAGTAAAATCTTTGTATTTTTCCAAGATGTTTACAAATTCAGATTTAAAAGCTTCAGGACTAGTGAAAGATTTACGAAAAGTTGATAAGTCAGTATTGACGTCTGGAATGTTGTAGGTCCAAGGGGGGATATTTTCATCTAAGTTTTGTATCACAGACAAAGTGTTTATGTTTAGCATTTCTAAGTCGTTTTTAAAGCGTAGGCCAAAAGGTTTGATTTCATTTGGTTTATTTTCAAATTTGCTGGTGTAATCAGGTTTAAAAATAACATTTCGCGCCGGATTTCTTTTGTTAGCAGATATACGAGTTGCGTATTGTAATGAAAGTTTTTGACGACGTAATTTTAGTGATGGTTCGTTAGCTTCAACATACAGACTTTCTATAGGTGAAGTTTTAAAAGCACCAAGGGCAATACGTAAGCCCTGGTTGTGTATAGTATCTAGCATTTGTAAGTATGATTTGCGAGCTGATACGTACACTATTGATCCGTAATCGAGTTTTGAGCGAACAAGACTTCTGTATAATTTAAGTAAAGTTTGGGTATCAGATCCCCAATCAGTATGTGAAAGTACTTTCAGTAGATTCAAAGCTTTAATACATTTTGTTTTAAGCAACTTTAAGTGTGGTATAAAAGATAGTTTTTTATCGAATGTAACGCCTAAAAACTTAGCTTCATTTACTACTGGGATTTTAGAGCCAGAAATGTAAAGTTCGGGATCATTATGATGTTTTCTTAATCGACAAAAATGTACACATTGAGTTTTTGACTTGGAAAATTTAAAACCATTTTCTGTTGCCCATTTTTGAATTTTATCCAAGTTCTGTTGTAATTGACGTTCGATACTTCGAATATTTTTAGATCGATAACAGATTAAAAAATCATCAACATATAATGAGCAATCTGTACCAGGGTTTATAGCCTTAACAATATTATTAATTTTAAGCCCAAAGAGGGTAACTGATAAAATACTGCCTTGCGGCACGCCTTGTTCTTGTTCGTGGCTCTCTGATAACGTTGATCCTACTTTAACTTGAAAATTTCTGTCTGACAAAAAACTAGAAATGAACATTGGTAATCTACCATTTAGACCAGCATCTTTTAAATCTTTGAGAATACCAAATTTCCATGTTGTATCATACGCTTTCTCAAGATCGAAGAAAATTGAAACTACATGTTGTTTATTGACAAAAGCCTCTCTTATGAATGTTTCGAGGCGTACTAAATGATCATTAGTACTTCGCTGTTTTCGAAAACCAGATTGGACATTAGTTATTATACCGTTAGATTCTAAATACCAGATGAGTCTTTTATTAACCATGCGTTCAAAGGTTTTACAAATACAACTAGTTAGAGATATTGGTCGGTAGTTAAGGGGGTCAGTATTGTCTTTACCCGGTTTCGGTATTGGTATAATTAAAGCTTCCTTCCAGGAATCTGGAATTTTACCAGATATCCATATATCATTAAAAATATCGAGCAATAAATGTTGAGATATCAATGGGAGATGTTTTAAAAATTGATAATAAATTTCATCAGGGCCAGCAGCTGTATCTTTGGCATGCTTAATAGAATCGGTTAAATCGTCAATTTTAAAGAGGGTGTTATACTCTTCTTCGTTGTTAGAATGAAAATTAATATTTTGTTTTTCCAAGTTAGATTTGACCTTTTTAAATTCTTCAGTGTAGTGTGCTGAAGAAGAATTATGTTCAAAAGTTTCTGCCAGTGTGTTGGCTATATCTTTTGTAGTTTTTGCTACGCTCGAATCTTTACGTTTCAGATGAGCAGTAGGAACTTTTTTGTGTTTACCATTAATTTTACGAACTGCTTCCCAAACTTTTTTAATTGATGTGTTGGCGTTAATATTAGAAACATATGACTGCCATGATTTACGTTTAGAAAACTTAAATGTTCTACGAGCTTGTGCTCGTAGGATTCTATAATTGTCTAGATTTGCAGTTGTGGGGCAAACCTGAAACTTTTTAAGTGCTGCTTTTCGTTTCCGATATGATTTCTTGCACTCATCGTTGAACCATGGTTTTTTAATTTTACTTGAATTTTTCATTGAAGTTTTAGGAATACACTCATCAGCTATCTTTGATAGAGTGGACGCAAAGAGATTAGCTTTATCCGAAGAGTTGGAAAAATTCAGGATTGTTAAATCATCAGAACACAATTTGTTGAATTGTTCCCAGTTCGCTTTTGAGAATTTGTAATAAGAGCGGTTGTTTACTGGAACAGAGTCGTTTAAAGTTAACAACAATGGAAAGTGGTCACTGCCATATTGTTCGTCAAGCACTGACCAAGTAAAATCCAAGTATATTGATGGATGTGATAATGTGAGGTCTATACAAGAAAAACTACCAGTGGCTGGATGTAAGTAAGTTGGTGACTTGTTATTTAAAAGGCATAGTTGAACATTATCAATGAACTTTTCTGTAATGCTGCCTTTATTATTCGTAGATGCACTTCCCCATATTGGATTATGCGCATTAAAATCGCCGAGTAAAAAGAATGGTTCTGGGAGTTGTTTAGTTAAATTTTCTAAGTCTTCAACAGTTATAGATAAATTGGGAGGGAGATATAATGAGCATATTGTTATAGGTCTGTGTAAAGTTACTTCAACGGCTACGGCTTGCAGATTAGTTCGTATCTGAATTTGTCGTTGAGGGATACAGTTTGCAACCGCAATTGTTGAGCCACCAGATGCTCTTATTGTGTCTGTGCAAATTTTATTATAAAGCGTATAGTCCTTTATTGATGTTTTATCATTTGTAGAAAGGAATGTTTCTTGAAGACAGACAACTTTCGGGGAGTATTTTGATAATAAGAGAAGTAAATCGTTGTAATTTGATTTAAGACCACGACAATTCCATTGAAATATAGTTTGACTCATGGTTCAACGAAAAGTAAAAACTTACTTCGGAAACTTGACAGGACTTCGCGCCGAAGTCCGGGGAGGAGAGCTGTGGACACCCATGTCCTCGTCCTCCATCGACTCGATGTCGCTCATAAGAGCCTCGAATCGGTTGGAGGACGGGACAGGGTCCCTCTCCGCTTTTCTAACTCGGTCGGTTAGGACGACCTTCTTTTTGGGCGATTGCCTTTGAATCACCCGCTCAGGAGACGGAGAAGCCTGTGAGACCCGCCTCTGAGGTACACATGAGGTACTTGTAGATGCTGTCTGTGAACTAGTACTTGCTTTGGACGTATTACGTGAAAGATTAGGTTTTTGCACTGGAGTTATTTCAAGAGGAGAACATTTACATAAATTGACCTGCACAGCAGAATCAACCATCTTAACTGGTTTTGATACAACAGCTGAATAAGAATTAGTTTTGGAACTTTCTACAAGCTTGCGTGCATCAGGAAAAGACAAACTTTGTGTATATTTAACACGGAGAACTTCTTTTTCTGTCTTCCAGACTAAGCAAGAACGGGAGGTTGCAAAATGATTACCTCCACAGTTTGAACATTTGACTTCATTAGAACAGTTTTCAAGAGGACCAGCATGAGAAGTACTACATTTACGGCATATATTCTCTCTAGTGCATTTAGTTTCATGATGTCCATATTTAAAGCATTTGTAACACTGCATCGGGTTTGGTATGTACATCTCAACGCGAACGTTGAGATACCCAACTCGAAGAGTGGATGGAAGAATTGGGGTATCAAATGTTAAAATGTATGTGTTAGTGGGAACACGTTTACCGTCTCTGGTGGATAGAATACGTTTGGCATTTGAAACATATTGAGAGCTAAGCTCTTTTACTATGTCTGCTTCTGACATTTCTGCAAGGTCAGGACAGCGAATGACTCCTTTGGATGAATTGAGGGTATTGTGTGCAGTGCAAAAAGATTTAATGTTGAAAAAAGATCTTAATTTAAGCAAATTATCTGATTGTTGTTTTCTTTGGACCTCGATCAGGAGTTCTCCACCACGGAGCTTCCTAACCGATTTTGGAGTTCCTATGAGTGCAGAAATTGACTTTTCAATGATAAATGGGTTCAACTGTGCTAATTTTTCATCTCCCAACGCTTCTACTACCAGAAAGCGTGGAAAAGATGATTGACTTGATTGTTCATTTGAAATGTTGGGTGATTCGTCAGACTTACGTTTTTTAGAAGAGGTTAAAGGATCCATGGTTGAGATAATAATGATTCATCTCTCAGGTTCCCCAGCCACCTCGGACTCCAACAAGGGGAAGTGCAATGGAGGCGGGTATCCAGCCTCCGCACCACAGGGATACATGAGAGATATACTTGCATGTAATTGCAAATGATTACAATCAACACAATTGGCCCATGAGCCACCGCCTTCTTGAAAAGGTGTTTTGAACGTTTACACTTTAAAGAGATTACTTTAAATTCAGTAAGCCCACTCAGATCGTAATGGAGTACACATATGGTTTTTCAAATTAAGAGTATGCTAGTAATGTTAATAATTTTGGGATAGTGCACATAAAACAGTACATGAACTTACATGAATGAAATGGCTTTTGCAAGTATGCAACTATTCAAGGGCAAGGCATGACCAGCCGATTGACCAAGTCGGGCCTACTTGGACACCCGTCTACCCTGAATCAGAGGCCAAAGTAGTGTGTTGGGAAGACTGGAGATCCCTGGGTCTCCCTCAACTACCAGGATCCTCCTTTCCCGGTTACGGGACGCTGCCTACGGCAAACGGGCAGTTTTGGTGTTGGCCATATGCCCATCATGCAGGTGCAACTTGCACCTACATAATGGGCACATGTTTCTCCTCCTCACCGCGGAGAGGTCCCAAAAACAGAGGAGGTTCTAAAATTGTCAACCCGGGTCGGTTTAAGAATATCGTGTCCCGAAGGGGGTACGGGCTCGAAATCCCACCCTAGGAGGTTATACCCTTCCATGAAAATTTGGTAATTTGGTCAATTATCCTCCATTGATTACATAATATGGAAGGTTTCCGGTCTAGAATAGGTAAGTAGACACAAGATACAATATACAAAGATTGATAAAGTAATATAGGCATCTGGCCCACATAACATGTATGCATTATACAAACAATGTCAAAATATTGGATACTTCTTATTAAAAGTATCGAATTGAAATTGCATGAAATTTTAAAATCTAAAGCAGTACACCTCTGCTGGATACCAAGCCATATTGGTATACAAGGAAATGATAAAGTTGATATTTTGGCCAAAGAAACTTTAAACCTTCAACCAGTGGATATTAAACTGCCAAGCAGTGACTTCAAATGTTCAATAAAAACGTTAATTAAAACAAAATGGCAAACGTTGTGGAACAATGCAATTTTTAATAAATTAAGAGACATAAAGCCAACCCTTAATTTATCTTCGTCAATTATATTTTCTAATCGCAGAGATCAAATAGTAATTTCGCGATGTATAATTGGTCATACTAGATCAAAACATTCATACCTTCTCAAAAGAGAAGAAGCACCTAAATGCATACCATGTGACGAGCATTTCAATGTAAAACACGTTCTCCTTGACTGTCAGGATCTTAAATACATTCGTGATTAACATTTTAAAGTAAACTCACTTAAAGAACTTTTTGAATCTGTACCATCATATGCTATACTTAATTTTTTGAAAGAAATGTTTTAATCCTACCCCAAAGTGATCTTTTAGAAGGAAAACCTATTGACCAAATAAATCTATCTTTATTCGGCACCGTTGCTTTATTTGGCAGTCACGTGACTACCCATTTACGGACTACTTTTCTGCTTAATCATAACATTGGGCATCAAAAGCGGCTGCGTTTCATTCTTTTAACGACAACCTTACAAATATATTTTACACAAATTAATCTTATAAGGGATTTTTCAAACAATTTAAATATGAATCTTAAATCACTTCATCATTCAAATTTAACAAAAACTCAATCGTCGACGCTGTACAGTGCCTAACTTCTGAATGTGCGTTTAAATCCTTTCTGTGTATAAGTTGACGAATATCAAGCCATTACACAGTAAATGCATAGGTTGACTATTGTTTTACCATAGCCAAGCCACGCATACATTAAATACAATGAAACTGGCCTCAAAAAATCATCATTCTTATTCACGACACAGACCGTCCTTGCCATTTTCTGAAAATTGTTGACATCTTTCAGCGTCGCTGGCTCGCTGCGGGTGTATTTCCCTAATAATCATTTCGTCCAAATATCCTATCGTCTATTAAAAGTTTGAATAACAAATTATCCTGATAATATTGGTTAAATCCATGATATAGTTCTATTACATTAACCTGTCACAACTTAATTAATTACACGGTCACTGAATCTACTTTTTAAACCCCTTTCGAACTTGTTATTTCCCCGATATTCAAAATATTGTCGCATATATAGTTAGATTATCAATAATTAATATAGATTGGTGGCTCAATGTTTAAAAAGATGTTAAATAATAACACATTCAGTGACTGATTATCTATTTAAGTTGTGACAGGCTAATGTAATAGAACTATAATTAATAGTAAACGCGTCAAATGACGAATCCTACAAACGCTCCCAAAAACGACCGCCATGTTGACAACAAACTTTGCTTACATGACGTCATAAAAACTGATTCGTCCTCGGAAAATTCGCAAGTGATTTATTCGTCCAAAAATGAATTTTTCCTAGTTTATATATAAATCGAGTTTATTTTAGTATTTTCTCTTCTTCCTCCATTAAAATATTGCCTTTAATTATATATAATGGAGTCAATCATCGGGATTATTTTTTGACGCGCAAACAGTTAAAAGACCGTTTAACCCAATTACTGCGCTTCAATTCGGTCATCTGAATTTAAAGCATGTTAAACGCAGAATTTTCGGATTTTAAATAAGTCATTTAAGGAAATGCGAGTAGGATAAATAGAATATTAGGCGAGTGTCAATCTGTACTTAGTTTATGCGGCTCGTCTCCAAAAGGATTATTCTACTCGGCAAGCCTCGCCGAATGAAACTTTCTCCAACTTGCCGGATAAACTAGATACAGATTGACACTAACCTAATATTCTCTATATAATAAGATATAGAGTTTAACATCATAAAGATACTTTGAATTATTATGATCAATAAAAGCTTTCGGCGCGATATGACCTTTCTGTGTTGGTGCGCCGTAAAACCCAAACAAACAAACAAAATCCTGTAAAAATGGGAAAAGATTGATAAAATGATATTTGTCACTGAATGATAGAATGAAAGCTACATGCAAGATAACTACAGAACTAACAAACAAATTAACTCAACAAAGAAACTATTGCAACTTTCTTTCCAGTTGTTGAATATATCTGTCAAAACATCCTCATAGCCATCAAGAATATCAACACAACCTTCATGTTTAGCCTCATTTTTTCATTTGAATAGGAAGTTGAAAGATCTGTGTTTGTTGGCTCATCTCTTTTTGGTATGGATGATGGATATGAGATGGCACAACAGATCTCATCTATTTGAATGGTGTAAACTCCATAAGAATCCTACCTGTAATTAAACACATTAGAAAATTGCAAAAATTGTAGATTTTTTGCTAGTTGATATTCACATACAATAGTTATGCTCTAACATTTGGTAATTAGCAAATAGTAAAAGAAGAACTAGTCTATTACCCAAGTTTTCCACAGTTTACAAGGCTTGTATATGAGCTTTCAATCATTAACTCTTGTACGTTAGCAGCAATTCTAACAGTTTTAACAGCAAGTTTTCTTATTACAACTTACCCAACAAAACACTGTAGCTTCTTTTCTGACAATCACGGTCTTGTGTAGAGGGAAAGAACATTTCTGGAGTCAAACTTTGTAGATTACAATGAGGTTTTACCTTACTATACATACCAGGCCTGACAATCTGTAATGAATAAGTTCTAAGAAAAATAGAGTACACATGATCTAGTTTATGAATAGTCAAAACCACAAAATACCTGACTACATAATAGATCACTGTGAGAGATACATACTCAAGAGAACTAAATAAAGATATTATTCTTCTATAAATGCACACTTGTCAATATATGTATAATGTATATGTTATCAACATATTTATAATGTATATTTTTACATAATTAGTCATTCTATTTAACCTATGTTATTATCTTAAACCTGGAATAACCACTGGTCAGTCTCCAAAAAATCATTAAAAAATATGTGACCATACTAAGTAAGATTATAATTCAATATCACATCAAATAAATAAAATTTATATTGACATATTGAAACTTAAATCGGGACACAACAATAATACAATATTAAACTAATTTCTGTAATGCCATAAATAACAAATTATTAAATACCAGGACCAGGAACGCAAGGTTAGGTGCGCTGAATACCGTAAAATGAGCTAAATTGTGTTGACACAAGAGTGAAAAAAAGTTAATAGTTATTAAATACCAACCCGACTGAACATGGTATTTGAGGCAAAAAGATGCAAATCTTTTTTGTTCTGTCAAGACTTTTGTGACCTGTTGGCACAAAAATGTCAAGGTTGTCTCCTGTGATTTTAACAATTGGATTCTTAAGTAATGAAGAAGATATACTTGTTTCCATTTTGTTTACAGCCTCATCTAATGGTCTTAGTTTACTGGTGGCTGATAAGGTAAGACCTAAATGATTCATTCTTGTCAATGCCTAAAAGTAAATTATTAATTACATAAATTATTACTCGTACTATTTGTAAGTATAGAAAGAGTAAACAATTCATCATGAAAAGTTATAAGTTTCTTTAAATAAATTCTAGGGGGGGGGGGGGATAATAATTGATATTTTAAACCCTAATCAAGATGGAAAGACTTCACACTTGAATCAAATTGTAATGAAAGAAATACAAAATGTTAAGACAAGGCTTACAATTGTTGCAAAATATGTCTGAATGAATGTTAGTTTTTGAATCTGAACACATAGCATATATTCACCGATACATTTACATCAATGTCCATAACTGTGTGATTATTAACAGTTTAATATAAACTGGCCTTGTAAGTACTTATTTAATCAATTGTAAATGGGCAGTGTAATAGGCTTGATAGCAGCTTGAAGTACATATGCTCGACATTTGCTGCAGAACACAAGCTATCATATCATCATAATGTAAAATTGTTTTGCGGTGTTATTTATTACTATTATGCAGCAATAGCGTAACTGTATGTTCACATAGATTGGTATTGTAGCTAGTTTTGTAATAATCAATCAATTCGGTTTTGGTAAATATTTGCAAATAACTTTATGAGGAAAAGAGCAGGCTAGTCTTGGCAGAAGGTCACTCATCATGATTGTCAACATAAATTGTGGCAACTTCAAGAAAAATGTAAATCAATTTCTTACAGTATCATTCAATTGACCTTGTGTTGCTATGAATGTTGTTAGTCTATGACAGGCTGACAGTTGTTCATTTCTCCCATTCATGAGGATTTCATTAGCTGCAGCAACATGGGAAACCAAGCTTTCAACTGGCTCTTTTCCAGCAGTTACTATTCTAGTGAATAACTCAAGCAGGAATGGAAGTCTATTTTAAAAAAAAGATAGAGAATCAACATCAGCAACAAACATACCATACATACACATGTCAGTCAAAATTTATCAACAATTTATAAGGCAGACTTAAATGTATGGCCACCATATGACATGAACAGATTGCTAGCAACCCTTCACTTAAAGTAAAGCCTTTAAACTTTACACTCACTTTAAAGATTGAAATGAAATATAGTACAACATGATAGAGTACACTACATGTTCAGATTCAGTCAGATACTAAATCATGAGACCCAGTACAATGTAACTCTCTTTTTTAATATCATGGTTGTCCCTGATCAAGATTAAGGGGCCCAACGCCATCTAATATGTGCAATGCAATGCTGTATCATGGATTCTCAAGCAATAATGAACCATCGTAAATTTGGTTATGATTGATTGGAACTATTTGATCTTAAAAAGTTAACATTTCTTTTTGGAATAAAAGGTGCGTTTTTGTCACATTTAACAAACTGTTTAGAAATCTTACAACATTAAATCATATAATTTCTAACAAGACACTTGATGTATGAATTAAGCATATTTGAGAAATATATGTACATGTTTATAGCATACTATCTATCCAACAATGTTGGTGAAAACATGTTATCAATATGTTGATATCATATAATGATGGTTATATCATATAATGATTTAAAGTTTTGAGTATTTAAACTGATTTCAGTTTTATGAGAACTAATTTTTCAATGTACGAAAAATGTACAAAAACTCTTTGTTTTCAATATTTTGAAAGAAGGGTTTCAGTACACTCAAAACTTAACGTTTTCACTTCTGGTCTATTCTATTCTAGTAGGTCTAATATGTTTTCTGTCATTAGACTTAATAACTTATAGTATTGTTGTTTAATATTCCTTTTCACAAATTTACAAATAGGGGTTTCTGGCTTTTAATAGGGAACTTGAATTTGTGAACCTCCTTGGAGTTTGATTTGTTTATATTTTCTACAACCATTCTTCATTTTACCTCTGTATCAAGTAAAGCAGGTGTCACCCTGATGAAGATACTTGCTTTGTTCTGGTTTAACGTTGAGTCTTGAGATCTAAGCCTATCCAGAAACAATAGCTAGGTCATTTGAATGCAGCTTTACGTAAGCCTATCCAGAGACTATAGCTAGGTCATTTGAATGCAGCTTTACGTAAGCCTATCCAGAGACAATAGCTAGATCAATTGAATGCAGCTTTATGTAAGCCTATCCAGAGACAATAGCTAGGTCATTTGAATGCAGCTTTATGAAAGCCTATCCAGAGACAATAGCTTTGTCATTTGAATGACAGAAAAGTGAAGATTCTCTTTGAAGGTTGTGGGAACTACTCTGGAGAATGTTGTACTCCCAAGAGAGGACCAGTATATTTAGATGAATTAATAAAGGAAAATGATCCTCAGTTTTCAGCAACACAACTTTACATTTCAACTGTTCTAGGATCTCCATTTATTAGCGATAAAGTTTATTCAAAGCCATGTTTGAATGGACAAATATTTGAAATTAAGTCTATTGAAGTCATTCCTTCATTTGATTGTGAATTGAGAATTCACCAAGAGATACAATGGCAGGTAAAACAAGCATCATGTTCTGTAGGGAACTATGCCTGACAGTTGGCTTAAATCTTTTAGAGAATAGATGAATAAGTAGGTAAAAACTACAAAGGAAGAAAAAGTAAGAACTAAGATTATCCCCTCGTAGAGTCCACGCTATTGGGCACACAACTTAAGATATGTATGGTGCATGTGATGTTATGAAAATCTTACCAGAGGCAATCAGCAATGGAATCAGAAATATTGATAGAGTGCCACTATCAAAGTTGGCAAAAGCATTTAATGTGTTGTTACTAGAAATTGCTTGAAAAGTTGTGCTGATAATTAAATGCACCCTACGGCCATATCAAATTGATCATATGTTCTATGGGTTCGCTCGCCCTTTAATTTTGACGGTAATTTAAAAAAAAAACATTTTTTTTTATTTCCTCGCTCGCTCAGAAAAATTCGGTCACACCGCTATGTAAAGCAAGTGAATAAAGATTTTTTTTAATCTTCGCTCGCCCCATTTTCCTCAGAAAAATCTGTAGAACGTATAATCAACTTGTTGAGGCCAAAGTCCAATTGAATTCTTCATAAAGTGTTGAATGTACTTAAAACTGCAAAGCTAGCTTCACCTACTTATTGTTATTATTTTTTATACTATTTCAGCATAAATATTAGTTTGTCCAATATATTCCCGTATTAGATCCAGAAAATAAATATTACAGAAGGCTCTAATATCAATCAATAAAGTCTTTATTATTATTATTATTAAAATCAATGGTAACATTTCCTTTTTAAATTTAACAGTTAGTTATGTTATTTAACAATTTACATGTTCGTTACAATGTATATATACACGTTTTGTTTCAGATTCAAATGTACATGTTGTTATTGTGGAGAGAGATATACGTACCGTAGTCAAGCACTTTCTTCCAAACGATACTGATCCAGAACAACATTCAAGTTTGTGTCAAAGTAAGCAATGGGTGTAATTGAATAGTCTTTATTTGTATTGTCTTAAATTGCTGAACATTCCCGCAAATAAATTTTTGCTGCTTTAGCATTTTCCAAGTGGATTAGTAATACAACAATGGCAATTTTATGAAATATACCTTGAGATCGACAATGTAGTGTCGGATTTGTATTAAAATTTTGCAAATAAATCGCCTATCAAAATGAATATGTTAAAGAGACAAAGATACAAATGAATAAATGTCAAATTATTGAATGTTACAAAGGCAATACATTGCGTTAAGGGTGGCTTTGGTGAAAAATGTTATTTGTAATGTCATTTTGCATGTGTTGTATTCTCAATATTTCAGATGTGAAGAAAATATGGAACAGGCAAATTCTAAATTTTCAGCCAAGAAGCATAGGGCCTTACAAACTAACGATACAATCAATCAAATGCATTAAGTCACTTTTATCTGACGAGGTATGTGTCACAGTATGTTTAATCAGAGCACTGAAGGCATGTAAAGTAATTGAAGTCCACTATTCAGACATCATTCTAAGTCATCAAATACGTTCTTAAACTTTTTCTATGGAACCATTTTATTACATAAGCTGATGTTTCATCTCCCCTGAAAAAAACTGGCACTAACGACAGGTCGTTATTGAATAGTTGTAACCATTATATTACATTACACGACGTAAAGATCTCTACTGAGATGCTTAACTCACAAGCTATTATACAGACACTTCAGTATGACGGATAAATGACGGATAAACGAGTTCATTTCAAGCATTATTGAGCCTGTCATAGCAGATGATCTTTTTGAATTACACTATACTTATGTCCTGAGGGACTACTTCTGGATATGGCACATTTTCAAAATCAGAGAGGGTATGAAATACGATAGATATATTTGTTTACGACTGACTTCCAGAACAAATAAAAATTACTACAACAGGATGTGATACTGTTTTATTGAAGTATCAGATTAAATCAAATTAATTCAGTGTGTAAAGAAGTGTTTTTGATAAATTAATATATGGATAATTTCAGAAATTTAATATATAATAACATATCAGTGATTATAGAACTTTACTGTAACAATATCATACTTTTGTCATAGTCAAATTATTTGCCTATTAAATTACATTGTTTCTTGTTCAGGTAATTGATGCGTTTTACATAAATTGGTGAGTTGCTATAAAAATGTTGGTGAAGTTCAAGATTCAAGAAGTGTACCATATCGACTGCATTGTAACAACAGGAATTTTTAATGGAGAGGAACAGGTTCATCACTGTCTGCGAAGAGTGGGAAATTATATAATTGCCGAAGGAAATGTGTTAGATATATATGTAATTGTTACATGTACATTTTTTTCACTTTATAAAGGAATCTTTATTCTATATTTATTTCTTATACTTTTACTAACATTGCACTAATTGATATTTGGTAGTTAGTGTAACAAGCTCTAACATCTTGGTTTAATTGCTTTCCAGTCCGCTTCCTTGTCCATAGGATAAAATTTCTTGCTGATGGAAACAACGGGTAAGATTTTCGATGTAATTTTTAGCAGTCCTATTTTGTAACGTTCCAACCATGCTCTTGCATATAACTATCCAGGTTTTTGTTATAATTACATGTTTTTCAGTTTAGCCAACACTGTTGAACTTTAGAACCATCATTGGGACACACAATTATGAAGGAAATCATTGGTGCTTAATTGAAAGTATAGAAAATACACCTTGTGTGGGTATGTTGGGGGTACAAGATTTTGTTATAATGTTTTTATTTCTATAATCATTGTTTAGTTTCGGTAAATTCCGTTGTCTTGTATAATATAAAATTTGAGTATGATAAAATTACCATGTATGATTGACAGAAACTGTATTTAATTCTTAAATACATCAAAGGAGTAATATGCCTGGTTTACATCATATTTTTTCTGGTATTAGAGTGAATTAAGTTTAATGATTCTAATGCTCAACAATTTCCTTGGTAGGATAATGAGACAAGACAAGTTATGATTTGAAACGATATTGTTTTGTCAATTTGTAATATCCAAAATTTGATTATTCACATTAAGACATACAGTAATATTATAACTTTAATTTGCCTACACAGATAATACGTCCAACTGAAAGAAAGATTTTGTTTTTTAAGGGTGTATCGGATTTGAAATTGAAAAAAATCTATGAAGTGGGTGTTGTGACTAAACTATTAAAATATCCATTAATTCCAAAATAATTTTGATATATTTTGTTAGTGATGCATTAACTGTATAGATGTGAAAATAAAAAAAATCAACAAATAAGATATTTAGAAAGAAATGCAAACATTTAACCTCACCTTAGAATAGCCTTCCGAACGTCAATCCAAACACATATTTAAAGTTCTTTTTTCATAAATCCAAATGTTGATATAGGTTGTCCATACAACATTTTACATTGTCCTAGCGTAAATTACACAAAAAGTATTTCCTAAATGAAAATCCCCCAAACAAACAAGACTTACCTGTAAGTTGATGTTTGGTTGAGATTCTATCTAGTCATATTACTATTGAAGGGATCAAATGAGATGTACACGTGACTATACTACATTCGTTTAACATAAATCAGTATTTAAAGCAGGAAAAAGGCAAGGAATATAATTCCTAGAAGGGATCAAATGGCTAAATAATCCCAAAAAAACTGATTTTAGACAACATAATCATAAACAGGGTAGGGCAAGGGAGGGCATTTGATCCCTTCAATAGTAATATGACTAGATAGAATCTCAACCAAACATCAACTTACAGGTAAGTCTTGTTTGTTTGGGGGATTCTATTACGTCATACTATTTCAGGGTCAAATGAGACTTCAAAGCAAAAGAATTAATCTTCCTTGCCCATGAAACACAAAAATTGAATAAGTAACAATTTGTTACCTTACTTTCAATTACTGTAAAACAGCATTCTGGAATGAATCTTGTCTCTGTGGTTCAATAGGTTTATCATAAAACCGAGCAAACGTTACATCTGATGCCCAACCAGCAACTTTCAATATATCCGAAACAGGAATACCACTCAACTTGGCTTTAGAAGAAGAAGCTCCTCTAGTACTGTGAGGATTAAATTTTTCTATGTCAATACCACTATTTTTCATAACTGTCTTTATCCATCGACTAATTGAAGTGGAACAAACATGACCATACGGTTTAATGTAACTGATTATTAAGCACTTTTCTTCACCACGAAGTGATTCAGTCCGTTTTAAGTATTCACAAAGCGTACTATATACACAAATGTTGCTATCCGGCAAATATTTAACAAAAGTAACAGTAGGGTTCACTTTACCCTTCCTAGATTGTTTTAACAACCCACTATAATACAATGTAATAGAGTCATTCTCTCTTTTCATATTTTCAATAGACAAACATGATAAAGAATGTGATCGACTTGCCTGAGTCAATGCACACAACATAACAAATTTAAAAGTCAAAAGTTTTAAACTTAATTTTTCTACTGGTGACAGCGTCTTAAGATAACTTAAAACCTTTGAAACATCCCAAGTTTCCACATATTTAGGTTTAGTGGGTCTCAAATTATAAACTCCAGCTAAAAATCTTACAATTAATGGATGACACCCCACGGCGTAGCCATCTTGTTTTTCACACAAACTTGATAAGGCGCTTCTGGCAGTATTTAATGTTTCATAACTTAAACCAGAATCAAACAACTCTGTAAGAAATTCTATGATGAATTGTACAGGGGCTTGAATTGTATCAATTTCCCTTTTATTACAGAACAAAATCCATCTGTTAATATACGTGGAATATTGTTTTTGAGTTGATTTTCGCCACGATGACATAATGATGTCAATAGATTTTTCCGATAGTTTTCTGACTTGATAGGATCGCCTGATATGCGACATAGCATCAAATGTAGTTTGTTTACCAATGGGTGCATCTTCTGAGTTTGAGATAACAAGGTCCTTGGACCCACCTTCAAAATGAATGGATCTTGAGTCAGAAGTTCCAGAATCCTGGTGTAAAAGTTTTGAGTTGTCCAAAAAGGCACCACCAGTAAAACATCTGCTTGGTCTTCTATGACCTTCTTGAGCACTCTGCTCATCAAACTGAAAGGAGGAAAACAATATATATATTTGTTACTCCAACACACAGAAAAAGCATCAACATCCTCAGCATTAGGATCTGGCTTCCAAGAAACATAACGTTCTAACTGACAATTAAGTCTTGAAGCAAACATATCAATTTCAGGTAATCCAAATGTATTAACTAAATCATGAAAAATGGCCTCATTCAATTTCCATTCAACATTCTCATTGAAGAGCCTTGAAGCACTATCTGCTTCATTTAAACTACCTGATACATGAATTGCTGACAACCAAATGTTCTTAGTGATAGACCACATCCAAATCTGGTGGGCCAAATTATTCAAGGAAGCAATTTTGCCACCCATGTTCTGAACATATGCAACGGCACATGAATTATCTGACCTAATTTGAACATGTATATTACTTTTATCTTTGCAAAATGATCTCAATGAAAAATTGATAGCAAGCAATTCTAAGTAATTGATATGGTTTTGGATCTCATGATCAGCCCAACGGCCACCAATTTGGACATTTTCACATAGGGCACCCCAACCTTTTAGAGAAGCATCACAGGTGATCACTAGATTTGGATTACAATGAATGATGTCTCTTTTTTGACAATGCAAATTTTTAATCCACCAAGCTAGTTCATCTTTTATTTCAGATGTGATCAACATTAAAGACTCATAGTCACCTGCATGATACTTGAGTGCAAGTATTTTTGCCCTTTCAGTATTCCTGTAAAACAAAGGTCCAAATTCAACGGCTGAAAAGGATGAAATCATGAGCCCCAAAACTTGAGCAACACAACGAATTTTGGATTTTTTCTGATTATACAAATCCACACATGCTTGAACAATTCTTTCTCTTTTATCAATAGGAAGAGATACTATCATTTTTTCAGAATCGATGACAAAACCTAAAAAGGTAATTTGCTTTGATGGAATTAAAACAGATTTCTTTTCATGAATATAAAATCCAAGATCAGTTTTTAACTTAACTGTATCTTTAACATTTTGAGCACATTCTTCATAAGTGTCACCCATCAATAATGAATCATCAATATACCCAGATATTGTATGTCCAAGCATGCGCAGAGAAGCATAAACAGGTTTCAAGAGCTTAGTAAATATTCTTGGCGCACTAGAAAACCCTTGAGGTAAAACCTTATACTGGTAAATTTTTCCCTCATGATAAAATCTAAATTTTACCTGATCTTCTTTGGCTATAGGAATACTATAATAGCCATGACGTATATCAGTACTAGCAAAAAACATGTCAGGCTTTACTAATTTTAAGGCTGATTCAAAAGTATCAATTTTGAAATGATGATATTCAACAAACTGATTTAAATTTTTTAGATTCAAAATCATTCTATATTCACCAGAAGATCTCTTTGGAATAGCAAAAATTGGACTGATAAACTCATTTGGATGATGTTCAACCTGCTCAATAACACCCAACTTTAGTAAATTTTCTATTTCATTAGAAATGACTAATTTATCATGTTCATTAAATTTGTAATTGGGACATGAAGAACATACAGGATTTTGACCATTCTCAAATTCAATATGGCAATGTTGAACAATATCCAAAATATTTTTATCAGAGGTTATTTCTTTCCAATTTTCGACAAAATCTTTTAATCTACCAGCACAAAAGGTACTAACCTCTACTGCTTTTTCTGTGTTTTGACGTTTTTTGAGGTCTCACTGCGTGATCCTGAAGTTGATAATTTACCACGACCTCTTGATCCACGCTGATACTGATAATATGGACCTCCTCTGGAGCGACGCCCTCTAATTCTCATGGGACCACCGCCACCACGTCCAACAGCTCTTCCAATGCGGTTCATTGTATTAATTTCACGAACATTGTTGTTCACATCATTATCGTCTCCATATAATAGGTCAGTGTAGGGGAGACTAGCTGATGCCAAGTAATGATATTTGGAATCCAAATCAGTTTTATGTAAATCTCTTCTCTTTAGGTTCAATAACTTATAAGCATGTCCAAGGAGAGCAATAGCTGTGGTTCCTAACTCCAAATGATCTTTATCAGCTGAACTTAATTTTTCCACAAGTTTGACAATATTAACAGTGGCTTTAACTAAAACATTTTGAATTGATGACATTTTGGTATCCTCAGCTTGAGTCCAACTTTTCAAAAGTCTCCAGATACCCTGATTTACTCTAGTTTTAGTCAGAGAATCACAATTTTCTGGGCGATGAATTTCTTTAAGTAAATCATCACATTTATCATCATTTAAACCATTTCTAAAAGATGAATTTACCAGGTTAGCCAGGTCTGGGTGTACACTACAGTCTACTGGTTCAGACTGATTAAATTTGTCAGACAACAATTTAAACACTGACTTTTGTTCAGAAGGTATAGTTTCTGGTTTTTCAGCAGAAAAATTACTCTGGCTAGAACCCAAATACAAAGAGTCCTCCTCACCTTCAATTTCAAACTCATTTTGCGATTGCGAACAATCTTCATCATAGTCAGGTTCATGATACTCAAGTTCTTTTAGGTGAGACATCATATCGTCTAGCCTAGAATCTTGTTTATTCAGTCTCTCGCCTTGGGCTGTCACATTTTTATTCAGAATTCTCAATATTTCTAGAATTTCCAAATTACTGGCATCCTTTTTGGGAACAGTCTCTTTTGAAGATTTATCCTGAGAGCATGACTGAGAAGACGAGCTCTTACCAGACCCAGAACTATTGGGCTTCTTACCACTAACGGCCGAAACCGATGAAGTTTTAGAAATTTGGACTTCTTTCTCTGCCATTATTGACGAAAAACGTGCGTTCTTTCCAATACGGCGGCAATATGGAACGAATTACGGCAAATACCGTAAAGCGTGTCCGACAATATGTCGTAAACAAATGTCGTAAAAATAATGCCTCTGCGAGCAGAGAATAAAGTTAAATTATTAAAGCCGAAACTTTAATTAATTTATTTGCCGAAACAAATATGATTTTATAGCTACCTAGATAGCAATAAATAATTGTAACAGTCTAGTAAAATTCCTAAAAATTTTACGACTGAATACAAAGTACAACGAATGAATTCGTCACGGTCAAGTTGTACCTAGTGATAAACCTATAGAGGTCTACACTCTATGAGATACAACTGCGTACTGATTTATGTTAAACGAATGTAGTATAGTCACGTGTACATCTCATTTGACCCTGAAATAGTATGACGTAATAGAATTTGATAATTCATCTCAACAAAAACATTACACGTTTTAAACTACAGTTTACACACAAGTTCCCAGTGCAATTTTCTGAACTGGTTGTTAGAAAATACAGAAATTACATTGTTCAATTTACAAAATGTTACTACATAAAATGGCATTCAAGTTCGGATATAACACTGGCATCACGTTGATTTATTTAAAGCATAATTAAATTCATAAAATAAATATTTGTAAATGAATGTTTACTGGAAGAAAACTGTTAATTATACATATTTAAAAAAAACAACAAATAAACAAGCAGAATATTTTCAATTTCAGCTAATTAAAATATTGCAATTTTAAGTTATTGATAGCTTGATGCCATTTTAGAATTGTTAAATTGTTTATGCCTAAGTAGATTATAATGGATGGTAATCTAAACTGCGAGTATAATTAAATTTGGAGAATTGCATTGGCATGTTTTGTATAGTTTGACCTTTCATGAATTCTATTTATTGAGTTTGACCATTTATTGTGAGATACTTAGGAATCTACCTCCTCTTTTTGGTGACCTCTACGTGGCGAGGAGGAGAAACATGTGCCCATTCTGTAGGTACTGTTTGGGCCTGCATGATGGGCATATGGCTAAGGCCAAAACTTCCCGTTCGCCGTGGGCAGCGTCCCGTAACCGGGAAAGGAGAATCCAGGTAGTTGAGAGAGACCCAGGGATCTCCAGTCTTCCCAACTGACTGCTTTGGCCTCTGATTCAGGGTAGACGGGTGTCCAAGTAGGCCCGACTTGGTCAATCGGCTGGTCATGCCTTGCCCTTGAATAGTTACATACTCACAACAGTTGATTTATTAATGTAAGTACATGTACTCCTGGATGTGCACACACCCAACAATTAACAACGCTACTAGCATACTTTTTACTTGTTTGAGCATATGTGTTATCCATTCAGATATACATGCGTCTACTAAATACGCAGTACTTTTCTTTGAAGTTAATACGTTCAACACTTATTCAAGAAGGTGGTGGCTCATGGGCAAATTGTGTTGATTGTAATCATTTGCAATTACATGCAAGTATATCTCTCAGGTATCCTTGTGGTGCGGAGGCTGGATACCCGCCTCCATTCCCCTTGTTGGAGTCCGAGGTGGCTGGGGAACCTGAGGGATGAATCATTATTGTTTGTTTGTTTGGGGTTTTACGGCGCACCAACACAAAAAAGTCATATCGCGCCGAAAGCAGTCAGTCACAATATTGATTCAAACGAAATTAAATGTGTATAGTTCTATATCTTATTATAAACAATTATTTCTTTCAAAAAGTTAAGCACGGCATATAATGGTACAGATTCAAAAAGTTCTTTAAGAGAGTTTACTTTAAAATGTTTGTCACGAATGTATTTAAGATCCTGTCAGTCAAGGAGAACGTGTTTTATATTGAAATGCTCGTCACATGGTATACATTTAGGTGCTTCCTCTCTTTTAGAAGCAACGACTGTGTTAATCTGGTATGACCAATTCTACATCGCGAGATCACTATTTGATCTCGGTGATTAGAAAATATGATTGATGAAGATGAATGAAGGGTTGGCTTTATGTCAAGTAACTTATTAAAATTGCATTGTTCCACATCGTTTGCCATTTTGATTAAATAAATATGTTTATTGAACCTTTGAAGTCACTGCTTGGTAATTTGATATCAACTGGTTGAAGGTTTAAAGATTCTTAATTGTCTGTTTTTTCTCAACTGACAAAGCTTGAATAATTACATGGTGACTGAATGCATTGTTTTGGTACTGGCGGCCTAATTGATATTAAAAATATATGTATGTTTGTGTTGTACGGCGCACCAACACAGAAAGGTCATATCGCGCCGACAACTATTAACGATACTAATAATTCAAACTATATTTATGATGTAAAACTTAATATCTTATTATAAACATTTATTTCTTTCAAAAAGTTAAGTAAAGCATATGATGGTACAGATTCAAAAAGTTCTTTAAGTGAGTTTACTTTAAAATGTTTTTTACGAATGTATTTTAGATGAAATCAAGCCCATAGTCCATAAAGAACTCAGACATGAAATTCTTGACCTAATACAAACTGGTCGTGTCCCTTATGATTGGACCAAGACAAATGTCGCCCCTCTGTTCAAGAAAGGTGACACAAGTGACCCTGCAAATTACAGGCCTATCTCCCTAACATGTACTCTGTGTAAACTCTTTGAACATATTATTGCATCAAACATATCCACCCATCTTTCACGACACAACATTTTACATGAATTACAACATGGTTTCCGTGAAAGGCGGTCCTGTGAGACACAACTTATAGGACTTGATGATGATATATTGATGAATCTCTCAACAGGTAAACAGACTGACCTTATCCTATTGGACTTTAGTAAAGCCTTTGACAAGGTCAACCACATTAAGTTATTTCACAAACTCCAAGATCTCGGTGTTTCTGGGCAAGCCGTATCTTGGATCAGGTCGTTCTTAATTTGCAGATTACAATCAGTCTTGGTTAATGGCCAGATGTCCGACCAAGTCCCTGTCACATCTGGAGTTCCTCAGGGCTCGGTCCTCTCTTTTTCCTTTTTTTGTAGACGACCTCCCTCAGTCAGTTCTTTCCCAGGTGCAGTTGTTTGCAGATGACACGGCCGTCTACCTTACTATAACCTCCCCTTTTGACAGCCAAAAACTCCAGGATGATCTTTTAATCTTAGAATCCTGGGAAAAACTGTGGGATATGGAGTTTAACCCCAGTAAGTGTCAGGTGCTCCATATCACACACAGTAGGAAACCTATCCCCTTGGTATATTCATTACATGGTCTAGCACTTTCCCCTGTTAAAGATGCTAAATACCTGGAGTCCATTTCAGTCAAGATCATAGCTGGAATACTCATATAAACAGAATAACAACTAATGCAAATAAAACACTTGGTTTACTCAAACGCAATATCCGGACAAAGCACGAAAATGTCAAATCCATTGCATGTAAGACACTTGTACGTCCACATCTTGAATATGCTTCCACTGTATGGTCTCCCCACTCACAGGTCAAAACCCATAAGCTGGAAATGGTTCAGCGACGGGCCATCAGATGGGTCAAACATGACTACTCCAGTTATACTAGTGTAACAGATCTACATAACACCCTTGGATGGAGTACCCTGGAAAGGAGACGTCTAGATTCCAGACTTGTTAAGTTACATAAGATATATCATGGCCTTGTTGCTATCCCCCTCCCCACCTATTTAGAAGTCCCAACCCGTTTAACACGTACCATACACCCTCTCAGTCTCCGTCAACCACATGTTAGAGCTGATTTCTTTAAGTTTGCCTTCTTTCCCCATTTCACAGTTCTCTGGAATAGATTGCCCCAACATGTAGTAACCCTGTCTGATCTTGACCAATTCAAGCAGGCTGTGGCCAAACTCCAAAACTAGGCAAAGCAATTTATTTTGTTTGTGTTGATACGGCGTTAACTCCAATAAATATATATAAATTTATTTTGTCTTTTAGTTGTTTCTTTTATTTAACTTTACTTTTTAACATTTAACTGTTTCATTCTACACCTATGTTCTTTCTGTTCCAGGGAGAACTTTCTTCCAGTTTTATTTATTTTACCTTTATCTATTTTTATATCTTTCCTAATCACCGGCGTGACCTGCCCATGATACTCTTGAGAGTTGGGTGGCAGTACTATGAGATAGATAGATTTTAGATCCTGACAGTCAAGGAGGAAGAGATTTACATTGAAATGCTCGTCACATGGTATGCATTTAGGTGCTTCTTCTCTTTTGAGAAGGTAAAAATATCTTGACTGAAACATATTCTATTACGTCATACTATTTCAGGGTCAAATGAGATGTACACGTGACTACACTACATTCGTTTCACATAATTCAGTACGCAGTTGTACCTCTTAGAGTATACCTGCATGGTAGAACTAACAGTTGGTATTCATTTTATGTTTTTGCTTGTCGGGGCCGTAGTTGATTTCCTGGACTAATACTTATCACTTTTGGCTCGATCGTCTTCGTCGTCTATTAAGATCCTTATGAACATTTCTGAATTGAGACTTGAAGTCACCAGCTCTGCCATCTTTCATAATCTTAGTATCTCCTCCATGACTTTGTCTGATTCTTCTGTTTAATGAAGATTTTCACCAGTCTGAAGTACGTCTGTCGAACGGATCTAACGGTGTTGGTTTCAACATTTAATTGATTTGTAATATCACGTAGGGCCCGTTTTTAGGCTCAGGACAATTATCTGATAAAGGTAATGCATGTGTTGAAGCCTTTTCCTGAACTGTTTAATGGAGTCGGCATATGTTTCTAGTAATGGCAGAATTGTCATACATTTACCTGACCGACCAATTTGGTGAACTCTATCTACATTTTGTAGATATAAGAACATTTTCTAAAGCAAAACTGGCACGCCATTGCAAAGTATTTTTGCCTGGAGAGCTAAAATAATACCGTCTATAACCCTTTGGCATACTGGCAGTGCATATTGAACTGTAATGTTTTGTTTTGCTATGATAATAACTGTGATTTTTTCTTTGAACGAAATTGTACGTTTCAGTTGATTACCATTGATGAAATAGTTCAGTGGGCAAATAAATAGAAATCTGCCGTCTGGTGATGTATGTCAAGTGATGTCACAGTAGGCTGGTAGTCGTAATTCTGTGCAGATAATTTAAAATCATTATTGTGATGGACTCTGTCGTACGAATTGTAATACTTGAAACGTTAACGAGTTTTCGTATTTTTTGAAGCTCCTTTTTAGCTTTCAATTCAATCTGTTAGAGCTGGGTACCGCGAATAAAAAACATGCCGTGGTATACCACGGTATTTACATGATACCACGGTATATCTCAAACTTAAGCAACGCGATGTCTAGCTATATTGGTTAATGAAAATCACAAGTGCTAAGCAGTCAAATTGCGTAATTTTAGCATTAAAGCAATCGACTTTAAAATGATACCCATCTGTAAATTCGTTTGAATCAATAGTATCAGTGATTGCTTTCGGCGCAATATGGCCTTTATGTGTTGGTGCGCCGTAAAACCCAAGCAAACAAACCAAAATACTCCTTAACTCTAGTATATACTTTAAAACAATATCCTTTGGTAGCTGAATCCGTGAAAGTTCGCCTACGTGAAACACAAGTGTCGAGTATCTAAAGGATGATGGTAATATGCCTACCATTTGTAAATATGGAAATGAGATAACATGAAAGTGTAGTTTCAAAGTACAGAGATGGACAGTTTTGATATAAATCCAACTGAGTATATTGTTATTAATCACCACGGTATTCTTGATATTCCACAGTATCATATCTGTCCCAATGTACTGTTGGTACAAACCCGATCATATTCATTTTCACTAACAAAATATTTATAAGCATAACCTCATTTTCTAGAGTCATTTGCTGCAGCAAAAGGTCTGTGTTATTTACAGAACTGCTGAGTCTAACTTTATATAGATTATATGCTGCTAAAGAAACGGCATGCTCAGTAACAAACTGACATGATACCTTATAATTGATAACTTGATTAATGACTTGATATCAATAATTTCCTGTTTGATTTGATCAACCTTACCGCCATTAATTTCACAATCCAAACGTAAACGCTTTAAGCATCGAACTTAAGTCTTCTCATTACATATACCTAAGGCAATTACTACTTTATGGTTATGTTTCATTTTACTTTGAAGCACAGTGTCTTTTGCTTTACTTAAGTTTAGCCCAGACACAGTATGTACAATTGGTATGAACGGTAGGGCGTTTGCCATGGACATACAAACAGAGAACAACCCATGCCCACGACTGTCTTGTCAGTATCAATACACGTGGATTAGGTAAAACACTCTGAAAGAAGAAACAATGAACTGTTTATATTTACATTGATCAGGTGTACACTCATTACTAACACAATGTACTACACTCGAAACAAGTGCATTATGATTGGTAAAACCAAATACACAGAAATAAAATAGTAGACGGGCAAATCCATAAAACGACAAAACCAAGAAAATAAACTGACATCATTGTTGCACAGAAAATAAAACTTACAAAATGTGGGATAATATTAAAAACAAATATCTTTACTATTTAAAATTGAAGAATTATAAACATATAAAACTTATCAAATAAGCACACCACAGATTTTAGAGAATGGTGTTTATCCTCTGTTTCGTTCATAATGGCTGCCATTGTGACACAATTATTGTCGATAATATCAGGTTTTTTGCATAATAAATGGAGAAAACTATTTATGAACTAGACACGAAACAAACATAACTTAGTTACCATTAGTAAACATAATTGAACGATGCTTAACTTCTGTTCTGAAATGCTCGAGTTCGAATCCTGGTTTGGATACTTATATTTACATATAAAATTCAAGTTTTTATTACCAAATTACAATTCTTCCTGTTTACTTTGTATCTTAAGATAGTATTTGTTCACTGATTTTACATTTACAAAGCGGGCATATAGCATTAAATGTGAATGGACAAATCAATCAAAATTTATTTAGCGAAAACAACTCAATATCAAAGAATAACTTTTTATAACTCAATATAAATCATTGCGCTACCTCTTAGGACACAACTCATAATATTATCGCCCATAAATCTTTTTTTTGTCTTCCAATATCACTATCTAAGGTCAGATTGGCTTAAAATAGTAAGAATTCATTTTCTTAACATAGAGACACAAAACGGTTATTATAAAATATCAAAAATATTTAACAAAATCTTTGAACGAGTCACTTTAAGACAATTATCAAGTAAAATGCTAAAACATGACATCTGTTCAGAGATACTGTAAAAAATGAAAACTAAAAAAAATGTATCTTTGTCAAAAAAATCATGCAACGATAGCATTGATAATGCTTACTTTATATATTATATTATAGTTACACGTCCAATAGTTATTTATCTTTAACAAATATATTTCATTACGTATCATACCACTTTGATTATAAAACACATGCGGATGCTTCTCACATTTATTAAAACATCTTCTAAAACAGCAGATTATTCAAGAACTAGTTATTCCTTAACAAAAAACCCAACAACAACCAAATCATGAAACGTGACAACGGTTATGGAAACTATAAACATATACTGTAAATAAATTGAAACCTACACTACCCTCCATACTTGTTTTGGCATTTACTTTATTTTCTTATAACTTATTTGTCATTAATTTTCAAATGAACGTCTGTATGACAAGAACGTGGTCATAACACATCATTACGAACTTTTCATTTTGAGTAACTTTTGTTACAGAATGAATACATAACAACTTAAATGATGTTAAATATGTATGGAAAATAAGACAAAACAATGAAATACATGAGTGTATACTTATTGGGTAGTCTATTCCATTATTTGGAAGTTATTTCGTTAGTTGAAGTTATTCTTTCATGAATTTGTTAACTTAAGAGTCCAATGAAATGCGTTCTTTCTTATGATGTATCTCCTCGCACTTCATCCAGGTTAACAGGTACTTTGACAGAGTTTGTCCATGAATGGGCACACTACGGTCGAATATGTTATGTTGAGATCCTAGACCAATAAGTTGGTCGACGATAAACTACCTATTAGGATGTTTATGCCTTTAATGTTGCACAAAGCATTTAACTAAAGACCTTTGGACTGGTGACATGTAGCCCTGCTTTGCTAAGTTGAGGTTTTTTATTGAAGGGTTTTAGCTGTTTAACCAGCTCTGAAGGCAAGTCATCAAATCCTAATAACCTGTAAAATAGAAACACATATTACTGAGATAACACGAGATCCAATTCACATCAAATCATATAAGGCAGGTGTATGGAGAATGATTACAGACAAAATTACATCATGCTTGATGCTATTCTATCTTACACATTTTTACTTTCACGTTCGACATTCATTTTTCAAACTCACATATTGCAATTTTATCATGCTTGATTCTATTCTATCTGCCACATTTTTACTTTCATGTTCGACATTCATTCTCCGAACTTACATATTGCAATTTTATCATGCTTGATTCTATTCTATCTTTCACCGTTTTACTTTCATGTTCGACATGCATTCCCGAACTTATATATTGCAATTTTATCAACAAGTTAGAATTAAACTAATGTACATTCATTATTACACCAGAGGGCGCTACTCAATGAGCTATATATAGCTCATTGCGTTGCTAGCGCATGGTTCCCGACCTGTACACTGAAACTTTCGGTTATCTCCCGTTGAACGTAAGAACTACGTAGTTGAAAACGCGCGACTTCTCTTTTTCCGTCGTGTGAACGAGACTTCGTCTTGTTAACTAAGTGACAACGCATGTAACGCAATTTATTCTAATTTTTTCACAGGCGCGTACCTACCAGTACGCAGAGTACGCAGCTGCGTACAAATTGGTCCAGAAAATCGTATAAGCACAAACACCAAAAATGCAATAATAACTAAGGCCTGAGGGGGGTATGGGATGTAAAACAAAACTGCTCATTATATACTAACCTAATGTTAAGTTACGTTTCAAAGGTCTTCCTATATTTGTGCCCGGAATGAATTATACAAACTCTTTTTTTAATAATAACCAAATCGCTTCTGAGATGATCTATTGAAAAACAAATTCGGGGATGGCATGCCCTTGACCCCCTATAGAATTCAGCGTACACATTAAAAAGCCATTGCTACGCCTCTGATTCATACTTGTTTTTATTTAATTCATGGAAAATACTCTTAAGCGGTACTTTTCGCCATCGTATTAGTAATACAATGCACTAAAGTCAAAGTTGCACAAATCCCTTGTTCTATTAAATTCCTTATAAAACAGTTGCAATGCTAACAAGAAGTTGGATCTAATGACTTCAGGTGTCGGATGCGTGACATGGGTCAAATATGAGCAATATATTTAACTCTCAAAGTAATAGATAGAGCTAATATTCATTCACACAATATTAAGCCAATGTGAGTGATTTTATTATCATGTAGGCCCTATTTTGACTGCATTCAATTGAAAATTATTTGTAAACAAGACAAAATACTATAGTCTTGATGAATGTGAATGAGATAGTCGTAATTATAATCGTCTGCTATCTAATAGTCTAGCCTAATACGACATACTGGATTTTCACTTCCTGAACAGCTCACACTGTCAAAATAGTTAACTTATCTACCATGACCTATATTGTTTTACTCTATTATTATTACGGAGTAATTCGGTATTTTACGGAAATAGACGAATAGACCTCGCGTAGCGACATCTGGTGTCAAAATAAGACTCTTCATATTATGCTTGATCCGAAATTTTACATTCTTCATTACTGATTACTTGTTGAAAATTGTAACTTCTTCATTCGTAATGCTTAGTTCATTCTTGCTAGTTTCACATGATATCGCTTATAAGGTATTTTGTTATCTTCATTCAATGACGGAATAAACATGATAAAATTGCAATATGTAAGTTCGGAGAATGAATGTCGAACATGAAAGTAAAAATGTGTAAGATAGAATAGCATCAAGCATGATGCAATTTTGTCTGTAATCATCCTCCATACAGGTGCTTGAATAATGTTGTTACAGACTAGTTTACAGAGAAAGTAGATATTATCTGGGCACAAGCAAGTGGTACAGATACGGACTGCATGGGTAGACAGAGTTAGGAGTACAAAGCGAAACCTTTTCACGCTTAATGCGTATAATATATATTTGTTTGTTTTGTTTTGTTTGTATAGGGCATATATAAAGGCGGTTAGTCAACGTTCTTACTCTTCCTGGAAAGGCTAAATCCCTGGATTCAGTTGTTAACCAACTACTTAGCGCATTCTTTTGTCAGTGACTGACAACTGCACTACATAATTAAAAATCATTTGTAGGAGGGAGAATGGCCGTAGAAGTAATTTTATTAACCTATTTTCAAGAAAGTGTGTCTCGCCCATATGTTAACACACAACCCCTAGATCAGTAGACTTGTGTACTATCAACTGAGCTAGGTGGGCGGCTATACTTGTAATAGATATGAATTCTTTATCCTAGAATAATACATGAATTACAACTTGCACATTTCTGTATGTAAAATACTAGTCGATTTTCTTGATATTGTCTTGACTGAAGTAATTTTAATAATGTACAGATGTCGGAACGTGCAAGTTGTCACACGGCACGCACGGTACACGCACGATACACCAACACGGTTTGCACGTTACACGTTACACGAACACGCTAGATAGCTTGATTTGCGGTAAAATACACGATTCCTGGTCTCGGTACACGTTTAACACGATTGTTCGGAATCCTCGGCTTTTTTCGACTATAGAAAACGTTTAAACGACGACAGGGAACACAATTTATGCGTCTCAAAATGTAGATTGAAAACAAAAATTATCATCCTATTTCTTCGTAAATATCTAACTAAACAATGTAAGGGGTGTTAAATTTATTTAATATCGAGTTTTCTGCACAAATTCTTTAAAACTAAATTTTAAAGTTGGCTTCAATCGAATTCAAAGCAACACACGATTGCCGATTTCGACCTCACACGATAGCTAAAGAAATACACGTTTTAATATGTTACATGTAGTTTTTCTCAGCCAATTCACGACGAAAAGATTATTTATATTAACATGGTTTACTTCACAGTTTAGCGTGGTAGTAAAATATAATATTGAATTTAAAAATTTGTTGAATATCGACATCTAAGTAGAAATTACGGTACACGATAGGCGAGGAGACAATACATGATAGGCAAAACAGAACACGATTGATAACATTTTCTATAAAAACTATGAAAGTACATGTTGTACAACAAAATACAAACAATATAGTAGAGAATAACATTGCTTTCAAAATTTTTTATGTTATTCTTAGTAAGCTGACTTTAATCGGATTTAAAAGTACGCAAACCCGATCAACTCACACGATTGATAAAGAAATACACGTTTTAAGTTTTTCCCTTTGTTTTCTTCAAGCCATTCTTTGAAAAAGATATACTAAATTGTGCGTGTATATGTTTTAAACACAGTCTCAGCGTGATTGTAAAAATATAAGCACATTTTTTCTGAGCATCGACATTCTAAGTAGAAATGAAGATACACGATAGGCAAGCAGTCATTACACGATAGACAAAGAAAGAACACGATTGGTAATATTTACAAAAAGATATATAACAGCATGGTGTAAAACAAAAATAAAAATTACAAAATAAAGAATTACATATGACTGAAGTGTATAAATAGGTTTAAACCGTTCTTTGTAAGTGTGCTTTTATCTGAATGAAAAGCATTGAGCGATTGCCGTACGGACTCACACGATAGACGTAATATTGACACCATAGTTTTTTCAAGCCTATCTATGAAATAGATGACATAATTTTTAAATGTTTATATACTCAGTCTTAACAAAATTGTAATAAAAACAAGTTACTTTGGATCAACAAATTTAATTTAATAACCCCATTTTAGTAGAAATTAAGGTACACGATAGGCGATCAGTCAATACACGATAGACAAAAAGAACACGATTGATAATATCTACCAGAAAAAAGTTTAGTACATATTGTATTACTAAAAGACAGATTTGCAGAATAAATCTTATAACATTACTGTCAAAATAATTTTAGGTTATTGTTTGCAAGTTGACTTTAATCAGATTTAAAAACACACACACGATACCCGACGGAACTCACACGATAGATAAGAAATACACGTTTCCAGTTTCCCCAGTTTTATTTTTAAGCCATTCACGGAGAACAGATGCGTTAAATTGGTATGTATATATATATATATATATATTTCAAAACAGTCGAAGCGTGGTCACAAAAATACAAGCAAGTCATATTGTATAATGGTGGCCTTTTTAAGCAGAGATTATGGTACACGATAGGCAAGGAGTCAATACACGATAGACAAAAAACCCGACTGATAAAATTTTCAAATATATATAACAGTGTAGGATAAAATAAAAATTGCAGATAAAAAATGCATATAAGTTTTATGAACAAATATGTTAAAACCATTCTCAAAAAATTGGGTTTAATCGGATTGAAAACCACTGAACTATAACCGTACGGACTCACACGATAAAAGTAATATTTACATCAAAGTTTTTTCAAGCATTTCGTAGAAAATAGATGACATAGAGTTTTTAAATGTTTAAATACTCAGTCTTAGCAAGAGTGTAAAAATCAAGTCATAATTGTATCAATAAATTTGTTGAATATCGACATTAAAGTAGAAATTAAGGTACACGATAGGCGAACAATCAATACACGATACACAAAAAAGAACACATTTGACAATATCTACTAGAAAAAATATGAGTACATGTTGTATTACAAAAATACAGTGTGTAGAATAAATCTAATAACATTACTATCAAAATAATATAAGGTCATTCTTTGCAAGTTGACATTAATCGGATTTAAATCCACACACACGATACCCGACGGAACTCACACGATAGATGAAAAATACTATAGTTTCCATTTTTTTCCAGCCATTCATAGAGGACAGATGCTTTAAAATTGTATATGTTTCGAAACAGTCTGAGCGTGATTTTATAGATATAAGCAAGTCATTTTGTATAAAGGTCGCCTTTTTAAGTAGAAATTAAGGTACACGATAGGCATGCAAGCAGTCAATACACGTTAGAAAAAACTCACGATTGATAATACAAATACATGTATTAACAAATATATATACATTGTAACAGCATGGTTAATACATATCAACAATACAAACTGCAGAATAAAGAATAACCAGTGAATTGACTGCTTTAATAATTATTTGGGCTTTAAACTACCCGTATATCATTTTAATTCAAACAAACGTTGACTCTATTATTCGAAAGAATGCACACACAATAAACCTTATTATTATTGGAAAGGGTTTAACGTGGAAATTCAACTGAAAGACAATAAAGGCCACTTTTTACTCATTTAGAATTAGATTATTACATTTTGTATATTTTTACTTATGCATTTCCGAATAATGACTTATTTCAAAACAAAACCGGCTTTAGAGTCAAAACATCAGTCGAATAATATGATTTAGTTATTTGCCGTATTAAAATAAGTATTTTGAGTGCCATTTTGTAATGTTAAAATGAATCGAGTATTTCATAATACATTCACGATGTCATGTTAAAATTAAATTACTACATTGTCACTTTGTATATTCGTTCTATGACAAGTTGTATATTCTTTTCAGTGACACGTTGTATATTCGTTTAATTGACAAGTTGTATACTCTTTTCAGTGACTCTTTGTATATTATTTTCAAATGACACGGTGTATATTGTATATTCTTTTAATTGACACTTTGTATATTAGTGTTATTTTAAATAACACGGAACTTTACTAGATTCCTAGAAAATAAAAACAGTTTGAAAGTCAACTCGGCATCATACGCACGCATTTTCAATCGGATGATCAACGTTTTCATTGAATAAGAAGCCGGCTCCAAGATCAAGATAATTAAAGCACGTCGATAGAAAGGTATAATTTATTTAATCTGCATTTGACATTGTTTTCCTAATAGTATTTTTCATTGATGGCAGCGATTGTTTACGTTTTCTTTTTACTGTCGCTTATACCGTTACTTGCACAAAATTGACAAACTGTACGTGTAAGATGTCAAATTGTTATAATGAGCATATAAGCCATCTTGTTACGTGACAACCTAAAGAATGTAAGTTTTTTTTGCTGTTTAGCCTTTATCCGTTAAGAAAATTCACCACGATGACAAATATTCATTTGTTTGTTCTACTTTCGTTTTGACTTCAACTTTATGCATTTGCAAGTTGTTGCTGTAAAAATAAAAAGTAATAAAAACTAAAAGACATTCAATTCTTTTAAAAAACATTGGATCATTTACAGAACATAATAGTTCTTATTCCAGTGTAGGTACTTCAAACTATATAATCTCAATATGTTAAAAAACAACTATAGAATGTGAAAAACTTTGACATATGCCAGTGTAATCGGTTTTCGCGACCCTGTTTCTATTTTCACTTTAGTTTTTTATTTGCCTTAGTTTTGTTTAAACATTTGTTATGATGTTATATGAATTATAATGTTCTGTAGAGGATTTGTTGTTAAATTTTGTTGTAAGAAAAGATTAATTTTAGTTTTCTTTTTAAAAACATCGATTTTGTAAAACCTTTCTCAGAAAATAATGGTATTTCCCAAATGGCATATAGGCTGATTTTGTAATGAACCTCTTGAAATGTACTTTTGTCAATTTTTATAAAGATCAATTTCGATTTGGTACAAACCATTATTTGGTTCAAATTTATTACCTTAAAAATGTTAATTATGCATCCAACGCAAAAAAATAAACATAATAATCAGATAACATGGGTGGATCTACAATACGGTTATTCATATAGTCTGCAAAAATAATTTTATGTCCGTTTGTTCTTAAAATTACTTGGTCTGCTACCTAGTCTCTAATATCTAATGCTATTAAATAATTGGTCCGCTACAGTGAAACCTCAGATCAATATTCTGTCAATATAGTATGAAACTCTTCATGATTAATTCATTCCGTCAAATTTTTTTTACATTTCCTAGATCTATCACCTGGTCCGTCACTATAACGCTCTTAAATGTAAGTTTGAGAAAATTGTAAATTTAACTCAGCAAAAGTAGGAATTTAAAGTCAATGAAACACAATCATGTTTCTTTATTTACCCAGTCCCCTAAATACGACATATATGGTATATCATCAAAATATTCCATTTGAATTAAAATTGTTTTCAAACGATTTCTAACATTTGAAGTACATAATATCCAGTACACATGTAAAATTTGTTATGAAGCAATTAATAGTTGAAATCTGCAAGTTTATTTAAAAAAACCTCGAAATTGGTATTTATATATGTATGTATTAACAGATAAATAATTATTAAATGTAATTTCCCAAAACACTACCAATCTTATCTTTGACCTGTACCAAAACAAATATTGAGAAATTTCTTTAATACTTTTACTATATATATGATCCGCATATTCGTTATACTGGGGCCCTATACTTAACTGGTCCACTGGTCAGTTGGTCCCAAAAAATATCTACCCGTCAGGATCCCCAGCCCCCTAGAATTTGAAAAGGTACTTGTCTGTTAGTGTATTTCATGTTCTTGTTTAAAAAACAGTTTGTAACTATTTTTCCACTTCCATATGCATTTAGCATTTAAATTTGTTTCCAATGTTAGCTTTTTTCAGCTTTGTCTTTAAACAAAATTTACTCAATTTTTCACTTTATATGCAAATTAGTATATGGTTATTTAATGAAAAAGTTGGCATGTCCATATTAATGTCTGCCCTGTCAAAACTTCTACAACACATCTTACTTACTATGTTCAGGTGCAACTTGCAAGTAATACTAAATCAAAGCTATAGTTAGACCAAATACCAATTTTTAGCTCGACTTTACGAAGTAATGTAGAGCTCTCCTACTCACCCCGGCGTCGGCGTCCGCATCCGCGTCCACATTTCTGATTAAAGTTTTTGTGCAGTAAAATATTTTCTTCTATATCTTTGTTATTTCTTAAGATATTAACTTCAAACTTTAAATGTATGTTCCTTACTATCAACCACATCTCATGTGACAAGGCCCATAACTCCAAACACATTTTTTAAGAATTGTCTCCCCTTGAACTGTTTGAAGTTTTTGTGCACAGATTAAAGTTTTTGTGCAGTAAAATACTTTCTTCTATATCTTTGTTATTTCTTAAGATATTAAAGCCCCTATATCAAAAGTAACACTGTTTTTTACTGCCAAGACTTATATCTATTTCAAACACCTCTATTGAACAATATTTTTAAATAAATACAACTGTTGATTAGATAGTCATGTTATTTATTGTATTTCAAAGTGAAAGTAAATTTAAACCGAAAGTAGAATTTGGTTGTCAATACTCGAAACAATAGTTTTGATCACAGTATGTTAAAGATGAAGTCTTATTAGAGAAAAACCTTACTCTGAATTACATAATTAAACTTTTAACTATTTTGGATCAGGTACATTAAACATCCGCGTATAAATGAATGTAGTGCACTTTTATAAAAGTACCCCACTTTTTTAAGAATTGGACACTTTGTCAAACTTAAATTTAGAAAGCAGATTGGTTTGAACTGTTAATTGTGTCTTTAATGCATGTTATATTTTGATAAATTCATGATAGTAAAACAGTTTTTAAGTCTACGGTTAATGAATATATCTTCATATAGTGGCTTTAACTTTAAACTTTAAATATTTGTTCCTTTCTATCAACCACATCTCATGTGACATGGTCCATCACTCCGAATGCATTTTTTTTCCAGAATTATCTCCCCTTGAACTTAGAATTTTCTTTAAAAAATGTTTGTTTTTACTGCAACTGTTTTATTTCTTTAGGTATTGATTTCAAACTTTGAATATATGTTTCTTATTATCGACCACATCTCATGTGACAAGGTTCATAACTCCGTATACATTATTTTCAAAGTTATCCCCCTTGAACTTAAAGTTTCCTTTAATGAATATTTGTTTTTACTGCAACTGTTTTATTTCTTTAGGTATTGACTTAAAATATATGATCCTTATTATCAACCACATCTCATGTGACAAGGTTCATAACTCCAAATATATTTTCTCAGAATTATCTCCCCTTGAAATTGGAGTTTTCTTTAAAATGTTTGTTTTTACTGCAACTGTTTTATTTCTTCAGGTATTGACTTCAAACTTTAGATATATGTTCCTTATTATCAACCACATCTCATGTGACAAGATTCATATCTCCTCATACATTTTTTCAGAGTTATCCCCCTTGAACTTATAGTGATCTATTTTTGTATTATTTTTTGAATATGTTAAGGTTATATTTTCAAATTTCAAAATATGTATGTTCCTTATTATCAACCACATCTCCTGTGACAAACACTTACTAAGTCGAGCATGCTGTCTCCTCTGACAGCTCTTGTTAATTAATGTATGTCTAAGCTATTGTCTGTTAGGTAACGAAATTCTGTCAATTAAAGTTTCTTGTGGACACTTTCAATAGTTGTTTCATTTTCATATGGTGTTAATGTTGGTTTGTTTTGTAAGATTTTAATGAGAGTCTGTCCCGCTCCATATGAATGCATTATTTGCAGACCTCTTGAAAGATAGTATTTGAGGCCTAAACATAGGTCAAATTTAGAAATGATGACCCAGTAAATCTCATATCGGGTCATGTATTTAAATAACCATATTATGTTTAAATTTTATGCTATACCAAAGATAGAAAGTCTCCCTTCGGCTTATTTAGCACTTAAATTTTAGAGATAAATCAGTGTTAGCATACATTACATTTTGATTTCAACTTCTACTGGCATTTGACTGTTTGTTTGTTTTGTTGGGTTTAACGCCATATAAGGTCATATTAAGGCAGTCAGTCAAGGTACTCACTTCTCCATGAAAGGCTAAATCTTTAGATTTAGCTGTTAATGGACCACTAAGCGCACTCTTTCCGCAGTGACTGACAACTGCCTAACATACTTGAAAATCATTGTTAGGTGAAAATGGTGTTAGAAATAATTTCATGGCCAAGCTCAACGAAAATGTGCCAGCCTTGGAATCGCACCCACGATCCCTCGACCACTGGATCAGTAGACTTGTATACTACAAACTGAGCCAGCGAAATGACTAAATACTGACATTTGAGATTGTGTATCTTGACATGATTACAGTAAATGAAACCTATCACATGTTACAATTTAAACAAGTTTAAGCAATATAAGCACTTACTGTTAGTTTTCAAGACTGGTGGTGATTTTTTGTTCTATAGATAAAATGTTAATTTCATTAATTTTGTAACTTAACATATTACTTGCAGAGAAATAAGTAACCACTTCACAGTATGTTGCGGTATGCATTGGTATTGTTTGATGATGATGGATGTACTTCAATTGTTGAAACAACGAAATTGCAATTTAATGAACCTCTAGCACAGTCAGTAATTTGTACTTTGGGAATGACACATGGACCAGCTTATGTAGTGGAGATTCTTAAGCTTTCAGGTAAAAGAGTATTTTACTTTTTGAAACTCGTAGTGTGCTTAGACACAGTTCATAATTAAATCAAGTGTAATTAATTTCAGAGGAACTGAGAAAGAAGATTCTTGTTTTAAAAAAAGTTACAAAAAGCACAAACCCAAAAATTTGATGAGATACACATCACATATGACATATATTCAAAGTTTTGCCATAGGTTTGTTTCAGCTTATATATGATTGAAAACACTAGTGCTCATTGGCATTTATGGCTGACACAATATACCGATATATTGCAAAACGCAGCTGCAGCTATATGTACCCTAGTACGATGTAATCATACCGGTATAATGATATATTTTTTATTTCAATGGAATATATTTTTACCTTAGCAAGAATTAAGTAATAAAAAGTCAGTTTTCGCATTGTTCATTTAGTTCATTTCAATATACAAAAGTTAAATTGCTTTAATTAAATACTTAAAGCTGCTTAATTCTATCTTTAACTGCCCATAAAATTTGAATTATTTCTTTTAAATAGAGTGGGGACCATCAAAACCATCAAAGCCCACAATATATTATGGTATGTATTGCAATACTGGTTAGGCTACTGCAATATATTGTGATACCCTTATAGCGTATCGTGCCAGCCCTATCAGCATTTGATCTATCATTTGATAAAGCAACAAAAGTTAAGTGGTTGGATGCACACTGAAGATGTAAGATACATATATCTGGAGTTTAAATTTAAACATGGGATTGCTTTGAGAAAATGCGAATAAAAATTAATTGTATGCTTTGTATTAATATGCATGTATGTCATTTCAGTTTTTATACATATTGTAACTAAGCATTTCAAAAATTTTGTTTTTCAGATCAAAAGAAAGAGCTGAATTCTTATGAAAAAGTTTGGTCACAAACCCAGAGATCTATGGCTTTAGATACAGCAAAGATGTCAAATGTAACAGGTGGTTATTTGAAAATATGGCCAAATGATCAGGTATGTGTTAATAATCCTTTAAGTGCAGCCTTGGGGATGTTTTAGGTTATCTACTGGCAAAAGTATGCGGGTAATATGTATAGAAAGCCCAGGCTTAATGATGTGAGCCGGTCCATGGATAGTGAAAAGGTTAAAAGTCAGTTTGGATATGACAGTCAAATGATGGAAAAAACAGGCAAAGCAGCAAACATTACATAATAACCAGTTTATCAGCACAAGATTCACACTACTTTATTACTGATAATCCTTTTATCTAAAATCCCCTTTTTTAAATAAGGGCTTACATAGTTTAAGCATGATTGGTGTGGTACAAGTCTAGTTGATGAAAACATACAGTGTTTTATTTTTTGTGTACATCTTTTGTTTACTACTGTACGAGTTTGCCTTTAATAATGTATAAACAATGCTAAAATGTGTACTTGAGCAGCTAAGGAGCAATTGTATTCATTTATTTGTGACTATTTACTTTATAGGGATTAGTTGAAAACTCTGAGGCTAGATGTGTTAGTGAAGCAGATAGTGTTGGTAAAGAAAACAGGACAGAAACAAGAGATGTTAACGATCAGAGATTAAGAAGAAGGAACTGTAGGGATAAGGTAAATAAAATGTCTTCTACCTTTCAGGATTCGGCTAGGTCTGCAACAATTCGATTCTATACATGGAAGATCATTTGCGAATGCACTGTTTTGATTTTATTTGGGATCTTTAAATTTTCAATTCCATGCCAGCAATTTAAATTGTCTAAAATAGTTATATATTTTAAAGCCAGGTTGCAAGTAAGCATGTTGACTGTGTTTAGCTTATTGACATTTCATTAAAATTTCAATCATTAGATATGTCGTGGAAACTTTGTTCCACAATTATTTTTCAAATAGTGTGTACATTTTAGAAACAATTTTATTCTATCAATAGAAGTTAGTTATTACATAAAAGTAATGTTTTTCAGTAATGAATATACTACATTCTACAATGAATTGAAACAAAAAATCAATAAAAATAGAATCCTGTTTAATTGACTTTCAGGTTATTGCATACTTTAGGAACCTGATTCATTTTCAACAATCTGATAATAATTGATGGCAGCAAAATTTGATTGTTATATAATGAGCTCAAGTTGCTCTTGTAACTGTCATACAATACTCATACAATTTAAAGCATATCAGATACCAGCATACAAAACAGACATAAAACATAAACCATCATGTATGCATCAATATATTGTATATGTGGATTTTTTTTGTTTCTAAAATTCATTTCTTCCATGTTTTTATATGAAGCCTAACATAAAGTCAAAAATGTCATTGATTTGGAGAAGTTATGTTTTCAAGGATACAGAATGGTTAAAATAGAGACACCAGTTGCTGATAATATACATAGCTTTCTTCTGTATGAATATAACTGTTTGACAAGAAATGTACATTATATGGAAAACCTAAGGGGGTTAACCAAAAGGGTTATTGTACATAGGTAGACAATACAAATCTACTATTCCATTGACACCATATACCATTTTTATTTTTTCAGGAAGAAAATGAAAATGCTGAAACGAATGAGGAGAAAGAGTTTCATGATGTATGTGATGATGATAATCTGATACCTAAGAGAAAGAGACGTCGAGTGAATGTTAGTACTTAATTAAAATACTTGTTGTTTTTAGTGATAAACTTAAGTTTAGCAAGAAACATACAGTAGATTTTAAAGTTTTATGTCAGTTGCTTAATGAAACACCAGCATATTAGACAAGTTTTTTACAAGTTTACAAGTTTATTCATATAAGTACCAGAAGGTCTTAGACCCAAGCGGCAAATATATATATAATATTAGAAATCACTAGTAAACTCCTACAAAAGTAACAACCTCTACCAAACAACAATGAGTTTTGATAATCCCCATAAAAGTAATCTTATTGAAATTAAACCACTGCAGAGTAAAGACCTCTGAACAGCAACATTCATAATTTTCTCCTAGTGGGTGTTGTTCAGGAGAGGTTGCACTGTATATACATCATAACATATTTTGTGATGAAGTCAAGTAAACCCAATTCTCTTGCTACTTGCAGTATATTTGTTGTAATATTATTGTATGTACCCTTTCGTTCAATACACGTATTGAATATGAAATTATGCTGTGTATTGAATCATCAAGTAATGAGCTGACAACACTGTATTTTCTATGCCGGACATGTCATGCAATTATGGAAGTATGGCTTGTTTTTTCAATGACATGTAATTTAATGTCAGTGAATATTTCTTTGCAAATCACTTTAATATCTTATAAAATCATGGTGACATTTGTCTTCCATATATTACTGCATGTTTTTTAGGAGCAGTGGTCCAGTGGTAGGACGTGCGCTAAGGGATCCAGAGGTCCCAGGTTCAATCCCAAATAAGGGCACTGCTAATTTCCTTAAGCAAAAAATAACCTTCAATTGTTCTACGCCACTAAGGTGTAAATGGGAACTGTAAAGAATCGCCTGTCTGAGGGTGATTTCAATGATCAGGAGTTATCATACAAGATTTTTACGCTGACTTAACATGTATATGAAAGTAGACTTTAAACCGCACTTTTAACTTTATTCGGAATTCTTGTCAATCATTATTAAGATTTATTAAGACATTGTGTGCTTGTTTAAAACCAAGTGATGTGAATGAAAATACAAAATCTACAACTTTATTTTGTACATATAGCCAGTGGAACATTAGAACATTATTACATCTGATAAAGATAAATCCATTGCCATCCAAAATATTACGGAATAATAAATTAAAGTATGATCAGTTGAAAAATTGGTATCTGACTTCAGTGATTATATTTCTGTTCTTACTTTATTTCATATCTATTCCAGAATAAACCCACTGAAGAGCAAGAGCAAGCACAAATAAGTATACCTCTACCAACAGTTACTGATCAATCTGGTAGTACTGATATGAATGAAGTTGATGTAGAGGAAATCAGAACAACTGTTATGGTAATCTTAACATTTTTATATTGTGATGGAGCTAAAGAAAGAATTAAATGAAGCATAAAATAACTTGATCGATTGTATGATACATACATAGATTTAGTCAGATACTAAATCATGAGACTGAGTGCAATGTCACTCCCTTATTTAAATATGATTGTTCTCTCAGTTCAAGATTAAGGGTCCTAACGCTACCCAAGGTGTGCAATCCCTTAAAATGTAAATAAATAATGTTGTATCATTGATTCTCAAGCAATAATGAACCAAAATTAAATTGGTTATAATTGAATGAAACTTTTTGGAATAACAGGGATGTTATGTCACATTTAACAGGCTGTTAGGAAATCTTACATCGTTACATTGATATAATTTTAAACAAGACACTTGATATATGAATCAAGTATATTTGAGAAATGTATGAACATCTTTATAGCATACTGTCTTTTCAACAATGTTGGTGAAAAAATGTCATCAATATGCTTATATCATATAATGATTAAAAGTTTAGAGTATTAATACTAATTTCAGAACTACTTTTCAATGTAATAATGTAAAAAACATTGAAGTAGGGGGTTCAGTTCACTCAAAACTTGAAGTTGTATTTGTTTAAATTATTACAACCATTCTGCCTTTAACCTGTTATGAAGATACTTGCTTTGTTCTGGTTAAAAGTTAAGGTCTTGAGATCTAAGCCTATCCAGAGACAATAGCTAGGTCATTTGAATGCTGCTTTAAGACTGAAAAAAAATTGAGACAGGGTAAAAGTATCATAAATTACATCTTCACTCTTCATTTTTCTCTTTTTGTCTGTAGGGAACAAATGACAGAAAAGTTAAAATTCTCTTTGAAGGTGGTGGGGACTACTCTGGAGAATGTAGTACTCCAAAGAGAGCACCACAATACTTTGATATGTTATGTAAAGATCAACAAGATCTGGTACTTTTCCAGGTACAAGAATATGAAAGAAACAAACGGAACTTTTCCACCCAGACAGATCCAGTGGTTGTGTTAGGAAGCAACACTAATTTTACTGGTTTACATAGAGAGAACAGATGTAAATGTAAATGTGAGGACTCTTTGACTTTAATGAAGCAGACAAATGAGAAAATAGATAAACTTTTTGAGGCAATAAATGTTTTAAGTGAAAACCTGGAGAAAAATAAGAATGATGTTTCATTAATGTCCCTATCAACACTGGAATCTCTTGTTAATGTACCAGTTTCCATGACTTATCAACAACCAAGTTCTGATATAACTGATGTTGTAGCATTGCCTGAGGAACAGTCATCAAGTTCACATGAAGTAGTTCCAGTTGTTCATCTGACAGAAGACCAACAGTCTGATAAGGAAAATGATCCTCAGTTAACAGCCACACCACTTTACATTCCAAATATTCTAGGATCTCCAATTATTAGTGAGAAAGTCTATTCAAAGCCATGTTTAAATGGACAAATAGTTGAAATTAAGTCTATTCTAGACATTCCCACTTTTGATTGTGAGTTAAGAATTCACCAAGATATACAATGGCAGGTAAAAGAAGCATCATGTTCTGTAGGGAACTACGCCTGGCAGTTGACTAAAATCTTCTACAGAAAGGAGGAATTAGTAGGAAGAAACTACAAAGGCAGAAAGGGAAAGCTTAGATTATCCCCTCGTAGAGTCCATGCCATTGAGCATGCTACCTACGATATGTATGGTGCATGTGATGTTATGAAAAGCCTACCGGAGGCAATCAACACTGGTATAAGAAATATCGACAGAGTGCCATTGTCCAAGTTAACAAAACATAGCATATAATGTTCTAGAAATAGCCTAAAGGATATCACATGTAAATGTTTCTGAATATTTGTGATGATAATCAAAAGAACCCTAAGGCCACAACAAAATGATCATATGTTCTCTTGATTTGCTCGCACCTTAATTTTGACAGTTATTTTTACAATTAAAATTTTTTTTGTTCACTCATAAAATTTTTATCAAACAGCTATATAAAGCTAGTGAATAAAGACTTTTTAAAAAAAATTCTCCCTCGCTCGCCCCATTTTTTCCAGAAAAATCTTTTGAAAGTATGATCAACTTGTTGCGGCCTTAGTCCAAATTAATTTTTCATTAAGTGTTGAATGTACTTGAAACTGCAATGCCACCTTCATCTACTTATAATGTACATATGTTTTAATGTTGGCTACTTTTTTATACTATTTCAGTATAGATATTAGTTTTACATGTATTAACTTTGTTCACTGTTGAGTTTTTTGTGTTTAATTTGAATGTTGTTGATAAAGCAGCTTTAAACCCACATCAGCTTGTTTTTATTTGTATCATCCTTCAACATTTTGGGATTAGTATATCGTATTTGTCTAATATTTTACATGACGTCTCCTTAATGCAAAGATAAAAGAACATTAAATGGACAAATTATTCATCTTCATTTGCTTTGCTAGTTAGTCAATAGCTTGTTTTCATACCAGTCTAGAAGCAAAAGGTTCCATTTCCTGGCATATTAGTTTTGACATTGTAATGGTTATACTTTCTGTTACCTCTATATCATTAATCAAGTTGTCTGCCTCTGGAAGAGGTATGTACCTATCTATGGTTGAAGACTTAGTCTAGAGATCTGACTTAGCCATTTGATGGCCAGGTAATAGGTCAAATTACCTATGTGGATTAAACATACTATTTGTACATAGAATTGCTGTATTTGAGGACATCATACTTAAAACGTTCACTTGACCATTGTCCCAACTACATTTGTTTTTGTCCTTCTTCTATTATACATATACATGTAATGTGCAATATAAGTCAGACTACATGGAAGTTATAAAAAGACAGTACAGTTTTTTCATCAGTGACCATTCATCACTTTTATACTCGGGCTAGTAAGCAGTTTCTTGAGGCTGTACTGTACTGGAAATGAAGCACTCTGTCTCTATTGCATGAGTGTATTGCCAACTGGATCTATGTGTCTCTGTCATATTTCCAGCCTTAACTGTGTTAGGCTTAAGAGTGATAATTATGATGGGATGGAAACAGTTAAACTATATATTTGAATTTTATTCATGAAGAAATAGTAATAACCACTACACTATTTTTACTCTTTATCTTAAAACTTTTCGCCCATTGGTCTTCTTTAGTTAATGAATGACAAAAGTAAAAAATCATTATCAGAAGCAGGCCAATAACTGAAATGTTTGAAAAATAAGGAGTAAATATAGAACAGTAATACTATAGTTAAATAAGAAATAAGTTTTGAAAGTAGACTTCTAAAATATATTTATATATAACTTTTTACAACAATTATAGATCATTACTCAACATCAATAACTCAAATGTCGTGGTAAGAATAGCTTTCCAAGTATAATGATCGAAATAATAATTTACAGCAGCATAACTATTGGGTTCTATTACCTAAATAACAATATTTCAGTCACATTAAAATATGGAAGAACTGAGTTTTTAACCTAAAAAGCTATCTTATAATGCAGCCAACAAAGGTAATAATATTTTTACAAAGAATTCTAATACTTAGCAACATATACTAGTACAAAGGGTACAGATATAAGTGATTTTAACAATCAATGTTCAACTTTTTACAAAAAGTCTTCAAATGTTCAATCTATAAAAACTTAAAAATTATCTAATAAAAATACTAATGCACTTACATAACCTAATGAAATATTATTCTATATATTCAATTATATATAAAAGCAAAAAAGTGGTCAAGGATTTTAGGCAACAACTTAAACACTCAAATTTGAAATGAACAACAACAGTCTAGTATCGAGTTGGACCACCACGATTTAAACAAATCTCAGGAATAACCTTGTGAATGTGATCTATGTATTTTCCACACTGTTCTGCTGTAAGTCCATTCCAAAATTGTACAATGCCAGCTACTAGATCATATTTCAGCTTTGGCTTCACATGTCTCTGAAGAAAATCTTTCAAAGATGCCCAAACATTCTCAATTGGATTTAAATCAGGAGATGATGCTGGTACAGTCATGACTGTGTGAGATATATTATTTTTCTCAAACCATTCTTTTGTTGCTTTACTGCAGTGCTTGCTGTCATTGTCCTAAAAAGTAAACAAAATATGATTTTTAGCTAATTATTAAAGTAATTGTAATACTTAAAAGTACTTGAAATTATGAGTTTTACTTAAAATTAGGATTGCATTCATATCTGTTAAAATCAAACAGATGATATATGCTTTTGAATTGGTCTTTTATCGCTGCCCGACTAGCTCCGTAGGTATCACATAAGTCAACTGATCATGGGGTCTTGGGTTCTATTCCCGGGTTGGGCATACCTTTGTGGAGTTTGGTCATGAAATAATTTCTACGGTCATTCTCCCTCATACCAATGATTTTTAATCATGTAGGGCAGTTATCGGTCGCTGAGAAAAGTGTGCACTTAAAATTTGGTTAACAGCTAAATCCAGAGATTTAATGTCCCAATAAGAGCCAGTTGGTTGACTGACCCCATTGTATGATTTTTATTAAAAATATCTTGACTAAAACTTATAAGGCATAAGAAGCTTTACTTGAACATGATACACACATTCGAAAACTCCTGGATGCATTATGACAATAATTTCAACAAACGCATTCACCATGAAATTATTCATGTTTTGACAGTTGAGAAAAAATGAATGATACTAAACCTTCAGTGGTGTATCCAAATTGTGTTGACAGAAATTACTTCTATCTGAAACAAATAAATTAATTCTGTAGTCTTGTTTATTTTTTATAGGAAAGTCATCCTTGTCTAAATAAAAAAGGCTTACCTGATATAGCCTAAATCCATTTGGATGAGTAACTCTTACAAAAGGAAGTAGATTTTTCTCCAAAATCTGTTGATAGATCTTTGAATCCATCACACCAGTAAAGATACAACAATCAGTTCTTCCCTTATATGAAATTCCAGCCCACATATGAACCTGAAGTGAATAATATAGAATATTTTATGAAGAAATGAACAAATTCATACATTTCATTTGTATATTAATTGCGAAAAAGTATAATGTCACTGTGCAAAAAATGGTAGACCACTTAATAAATCAGCTTTCCCGGATAATTTGTTTTCTTTGGTATTCATCTTATGCTACCAAATGAAATAAGCAGCTCCCTTTCACAGAAATAACAGAACTACCTGATAAGCTCTCAACAAAACATCTTTGTTACTACTTCTTAATTTGCTAGCTCAGTTGGTAGCACCAAGTGTAATGATCGAGGAGTCATGGGTTCGATTCCTGGACGGTGCTTACTTTTGTGGAGTTTGGTCATCAAATTATTTCAACGGCCATTCCCCCTCCTAAAATGATTTTTACTTAACGTAAGGCAGTTGTCAGTCACTGACAAAAGAATGTGCTTAGTAGTTGGCCAACAGCTGAATCCAGAGATTTAGCCTCCAGGAGGAGTGAGTAGGTTGACTGACGGCTGGTATATGGGTTATACAATGAGCTGCAACGGCATAAATCTCAACAAAACTAACAAAATAACTTCATGAATTAATAGCATAAAGGTCATAGGTGGATCTAGCAGAGGGAGGGTTCAGACCCTCTGAGAATTTGTTTTACATTGTGACAGAATGGGTTTACTGTTGTATCAGATAAAAAAATCTAAATGTTGAGAAAATAGCTCTAGAATATATATTCAATGCATACGTTAGCTGAATACGTTACAAAGAAATACTCCATGAAAATTTGACAATAATGTCGATTTTCCTCCATTGGTTTGATAATATGGAGAAGTTTCTGGCCTTGTGGAAGGGTAGGTGAGTACTGGTTATAGACAAGGGTCCAGGAAAGCTAGGTTAGATGCACTGGACGCCGTGAAATGACCTCAATTGTGTTGATACGGCGTTAACTCCAATAAATAAGAAATATATAAATAAATATACTGAGAAAGAAAAGATTGAATCTGGAATATATGATGGTAGCTATTAGCCAATTAAACTTATATGTTTCTGGGCAAAATATGAATTTGTTTTAGATATAAATCAGTATGTCAAAAGGGATCTTAATTTCTGTCAAGATTGTTGATAAGAATACTAGAATATACAAAAAATATTTTCTTAACGAATGAATTTCAACTGGTATTATTAACTCGAAGTGTATATCACTTACCTTATATGAATGCTTAGGTTTGGGAGCTTTGATCGGTAGACAATCAATCTTATCTAGCTTGTAAAATGAAAGCTTTCCCGAGGACATCAACTCAATCGATGTTTCATCAACAAAAATTACATCATGGAAGGTTTCCTTCTTACTAAGAGCACTAAGAGCCCATTGCTCTCTCTTCAGTTGATTCTTAGTAGATATTAACTGGCAATACTGAGTGTTCTTTTTCGTCCATCCCAATGTTTGTCTTAATTTATTTACACTTGACACACTTATTTCCACATTAAAGTTCTTTTTCAGTTTAATTTGAAGATCTCTAGCAGTAACCTCGTTGTTTTCAGTGATCCACATATTCACAAACTGCATTTCTACATCGTTTAGTAATCTTGTATGTAATCTATCTGGTCTGAAAAAAGAACAATTATACTTCAAGTATTTTACTCAAATATGCATCAATAAGTACCTATAGTGAATTAATAGATATCGTTAACCAAATCAAATCAGTCAATTTAAAAGCGGCGATATACAGCATATATTTAAACAGACGTAGAAAAACAATCTATCAGGACCTGCCATTCTATCGACCTACTTTCGTTTTCGTTCTAAAAATAGATTTTCGGAGAATCATTTACAAGTGTTTGATATAGTTATTGTGAACATTTTCAGAAAACGATTTAATGATATATTCAGACTATTGACATACTTAACATCAAATTGTAAGCTAATTGGAAAAAAAACGGAAATAGCGAGTTACATACGTTAAATTCTACAAGCTTACATTTCTATTTTGCACACAGCCGTCACAGGCCAATTCGATCGCGGCAAACTGACATGATAATCGAGGCGTGTCCAATGTACTCGATTACAAAGAAAACTGCTAACTGGTTATTTAATATTAATAGAATAAACGACGAGTTGTAAAATAACGGCATCTTGACCTAATAAAACGACGTCGTGCTTAGTTGCATTGCATTTAGGGCGAAAGGTCACAGGCGCGAATACAGACTGTTGATATCATTACATATAAACAAAATTTACGTACCTTTTTCTTATATTTATCTCCCCAGTTTCTCTATACTGTAAAAGAAATTTCCTTATTCCCTGTCTAGAACAAAATAAATTGTGCTCAGATTTAAGCAAGTTAGATATCTTGGCGAAACCATGACCTTGCCGAGCATAACAGACAATTAAAGCACGGACTTCCGGCGTGAATCGGTTGCGTTTATTAGTCATATTTACTTAAGCACAGATCTGTAAATAAGTCACATATTTTCAATAGTCAGAAAGTAATTGTTAACGATATAAATTGATTGTAAATCTTTTTCTGAGTCTATTTGACTTTCACACGGTTTATACACCTCGCACACACGATACACGTTAGAAAATACGCAATTTCAATATCTCGGACCGTCTTTTATCGTGTAATTTACACGATGAATGATACACGTTACACTATACACGGAATACACGTTTTGACATACACGGACACGGTTTGAACGGTACACGTTAGTTACACGCACGATACACGGAAATTTGGGAAACTTGCACGTTCCGACCAGCTAAATGGTTTATCTCTAAAATGGCTAAAACTCTTAAACCTATACTTCACATGGAATGGATTGATTTCTTAAAACAATTTATGTGTGATATCATTAAAAATTTAGGTACAAAATGTCAATGAGTTATTTAAACTAAGAAATAAGTATATGTTATTTCTTGCAATCCAAAGTGAATGCTGGTCTAAACAAATAATTGAATTTGAATCTTGTTACCAAAATTATGTTTAGATCTATATCTTAGTCCTTTGATAGATGGAACAACCTAATATGCTTACGCTTAAATCAGTTATTGAAATCAGCTGTATGTATCATATATCATTGTGCCGTGTCCCTATTTCCCTAGTAACCGACCATGTGTCAATCTAGAACTTAGACGCTCGAAGATAGCAAAATGGTTTGATGAGGTGAACCCGTATCTGAAGATACATTTTTTATTGATGTTAAAATCATTGTTAAACCATTTTCTGAAAATTGTATGTCTTAATATGCTCTTTATTTTTGTACAGATATAACAATAGAAAACCTTTATACTTATGTAATACTACATAATAGTCGCTTATTTATAGAATATTTAAGTTTATTATATTAATATGATGTTCATGTAAGCGTATAGGGGTCCAATATTTGGACAGATATAACGCATACATCAAGAGAGCTGTCCCAGGAGGGACAGGGTTTGTAGATCTCCTGTACATTGACATCAAAGAATTTGACATTGACATTATTGCTGGCAAGATTAAAAGCCACTTCAAGACTGAAGAAGAACTAAGTTTTATAAAATGGACTCAGGATGGGTTTTGTATGGGTCCAGTGTGCCTTCAAGATCTGAAAGCCCACAAAACAGCCAAGAAGTTGAAAGACTTTTGGTTGTTTTGAGTGGTAGAAGGGAAAGGTAAGCATTTTAAATAAAGTTTAGATTTACCATTATTTTCATTATGAAATGCTTCCATCTATTTCAAACTACTCAAATCTTGAATTGATTTTATTTTTATGAAATATATGTATATTGAAATTATGGCACACAAATGTCAATGGTGAAATGATGTAAGCAACTACATATTGTATTTAGCTATGCATTACTCTAGTTTTCATTTTGTTGCCAAGAAGATGATTTTGATGTAATTAGTAGATATATTAAAGATGAAGGTGTCTTTATTTGATTTTGTACAGCATCAAGTGCTTTGAAATTTATATTAATATTTTAAGGGTAGCATTAGAAATGTACTTGCTTTCATTATATATTATTTGGACCTGGTATATTCCTATATTTGATTATTTAAACGGGGAAATGTACTGCATGTGAGTGAAGTACATCCTTTCATATTTGTAAGCAAAGCAGTGTAAGCATATATTCTAGGCCGTGAGCCAGATACACTTTTGCCCCCCCCCCAGGGGGAATTTTCAAGACCCATATTTTTTCAATCCCCTATCTGTCCTGAGTACAACAGTACAAAGTTTGCAAGTTTCCAGTGGGGCATTGCTGAGAAAATCGACTTTTAATTGTATAGGTAAATAGCAATTTTTGTTCCATTTTTATCGATTTATTTTTGCAAAAACCATTAAACCAAGTTCTCATTATATTGTTTGTCAATTAAATAGAAAATGTGTCTTTTGTGTTTTATAAAGGAAATTGCTGTTGATACTGATCTCATAAGTACCCCAAAATTAACATACGTTACTGTGCCTTTTGCGCGCAGACTATGAAACATAGCCACATAAAGTAGTCATAATACACTTGCTTTTAAGATATACAATGTTGCTGCATGTAAGAATAAGATTTTTATCTTGCTCCTCGGAAATATTAACTTACACACAGCTCTTAAACCTTGTCGCCAAGAGTGTTGAAACATACATGACCATAAAAAAATCCATTTTATTTTCAAATTGGAAAAGATATTATAATTGTAAAATATTTTAAAACATAAGATCAGATATGAATATATATGAAATAAAAACGATTGCCATTAAGTATTCAATGACATTTCATTAAATTTCACATTTACCAAAATTTCCGGGTAGACATTTAAAAAATGAAACATACGTGACCATGGTTTTTCAACTAATGTTAAATATCTTAGTTGAATTCACGTTTACTAATTAGTCTCTGTAATAAACTCTTCATTTTATGATTACTACTTTTGCCATTCCTCAGAACCTCCTCTGTTTTTGGGACCTCTCCGCGGTGAGGAGGAGAAACATGTGCCCATTATGTAGGTGCAAGTTGCGCCTGCATGATTGGCGTATGGCCAACACCAAAACTGCCCATTTGCCGTGGGCAGCGTCCCTTAACCGGGAAAGGAGGATCCTGGTAGTTGAGGGAGACCCAGGGATCTCCAGTCTTCCCAACACACTACTTTGGCCTCTGATTCAGGGTAGACGGGTGGCCAAGTAGGCCCGACTTGGTCAATCGGCTGGTCATGCCTTGCCCTTGAATAGTTGCTTACTTGCAAAAGCCATTTTATTCATGTAAGTTCATGTACTCTTTTATGTGCATGTTCCCAAAATTATTAACATTACAGGCATGCTCTTAATTTGAAAAACCATATGTGTACTCCATTACGATCTGAGTGGGCTTACTGAATTTAAGGTACTCTCCTTTAAATGTAAACGTTCAAAACACCTGTTCAAGAAGGCGGTGGCTCATGGGCCAATTGTGTTGATTGTAATCATTTGCAATTACATGCAAGTATATCTCTCATGTATCCTTGTGGTGCGGAGGCTGGATACCCGCCTCCATTGCACTTCCCCTTGTTGGAGTCCGAGGTGGCTGGGGAACCTGAGAGATAAATCATTATTATCTCAACCATGGATCCTTTAACCTCTTCTAAAAAACGTAAGTCTGACGAATCTCCCAACTTTTCAAATGAACAATCAAGTCAATCATCTTTTCCACGCTTTCTGGTAGTAGAAGCGTTTGGAGATGAAAAATTAGCACAGTTGAACCCATTTGTCATTGAAAAGTCAATTTCTGCACTCATAGGAACTCCAAAATCGGTCAGGAAGCTCCGTGGTGGAGAACTCCTGATCGAAGTCCAAAGAAAACAACAATCGGATAATTTGCTGAAATTAAGACCTTTTTTTAATATTAAATCCTTTTGCACTGCACACAATACCCTCAATTCATCCAAAGGAGTCATTCGCTGCCCTGACCTTGCAGAAATGTCAGAGGCAGACATAGTAAAAGAGCTTAGCTCTCAATGTGTTTCAAATGCCAAACGTATTCTATCCACCAGAGACGGTAAACGTGTTCCCACTCACACATACTTTTTAACATTTGATACCCCCATTCTTCCATCCACTCTTCGAGTTGGGTATCTCAACGTTCGCGTTGAGATGTACATACCAAACCCGATGCAGTGTTACAAATGCTTTAAATATGGACATCATGAAACTAAATGCACTAGAGAGAATATATGCCGTAAATGTAGTACTTCTCATGCTGGTCCGCTTGAAAACTGTTCTAATGAAGTCAAATGTTCAAACTGTGGGGGTAATCATTTTGCAACCTCCCGTTCTTGCTTAGTCTAGAAGACAGAAAAAGAAGTTCTCCGTGTTAAATACACACAAAGTTTGTCTTTTCCTGATGCACGCAAGCTTGTAGAAAGTTCCAAAACTTATTCTTATTCAGCTGTTTTATCAAAACCAGTTAAGATGGTTGATTCTGCTGTGCAGGTCAATTTATGTAAATGTTCTCCTCTTGAAATAACTCCAGTGCAAAAACCGTCTCTTATTCTTTCACGTAATACGTCCAAAGCAAGTACAAGTTCACAGACAACATCTACAAGTACCTCATCTGTACCTCAGAGGCGGGTCTCACAGGCTTCTCCGTCTCCTGAGCGGGTGATTCAAAGGCAATCACCCAAAAAGAAGGTCGTCCTAACCGACCGAGTTAGAAAAGCGGAGAGTGACCCTGTCCCGTCCTCCAACCGATTCGAGGCTCTTATGAGCGACATCGAGTCGATGGAGGACGAGGACATGGGTGTCCACAGCTCTCCTCCCCGGACTTCGACGCGAAGTCCTGTTAAGTTTCCGAAGTAAGTTTTTACTTTTCGTTGAACCATGAGTCAAGCTATACTTCAATGGAATTGTCGTGGTCTTAAATCAAATTACAACGATCTACTTCTTTTGTTATCGAAATACTCCCCGAAAGTTGTATGTCTTCAAGAAACATTCCTATCTACAAATGATAAAACATCAATAAAGGACTATACGCTTTATAATAAAATTTGCACATACACAATAAGAGCATCTGGTGGCTCAACAATTGCGGTTGCAAACTGTATCCCTCAACGACAAATTCAGATACAAACTAATCTGCAAGCCGTAGCCGTTGAAATAACTTTACACAGACCTATTACAATATGCTCATTATATCTCCCTCCCAATTTATCTATAAGTGTTGAGGACTTAGAAAATTTAACTAAACAACTCCCAGAACCATTCATTTTACTCGGCGATTTTAATGCGCATAATCCAATATGGGGAAGTACATCTACGAATAATAAAGGCAGCATTACAGGAAAGTTCATTGATAATGTTCAACTATGCCTTTTAAATAACAAGTCACCAACTTTCTTACATCCAGCCACTGGAAGTTTTTCTTATATAGACCTCACATTATCACATCCATCAATATACTTGGATTTTACCTGGTCAGTGCTTGACGAACAATATGGCAGTGACCATTTTCCATTGTTGTTAACTTTAAACGACTCTGTTCCAGTAAACAACCGCTCTTATTACAAATTCTCAAAAGCGAACTGGGAACAATTTAACAAATTGTGTTCTGATGATTTAACAATCCCGAATTTTTCCAACTCTTCGGATAAAGCTAATCTCTTTGCGTCCACTCTATCAAAGATAGCTGATAAGTGTATTCCTAAAACTTCAATGAAAAACTCCAGTAAAATTAAATAAACCATGGTTCAACGATGAGTGCAGAAGATCATATCGGAAACGAAAAGCAGCACTAAAGAAATTTCAGGTTTGTCCTACAACTGCAAATCTAGACAATTATAGAATCCTACGAGCACAAGCTCGTAGAACATTAAGTTTTCTAAACGTAAATCATGGCAGTCATATGTTTCTAAAATTAACGCCAACACTCCAATTAAAAAAGTTAGGGAAGCAGTTCGTAAAATTAATGGTAAACACAAAAAAGTTCCTACTGCTCATCTGAAACGTAAATATTCGAGCGTAGCAAAAACTACAAAAGATATAGCCAACACACTGGCAGAAACTTTTGAACATAATTCTTCTTCATCACACTACACTGAAGAATTTAAAAAGGTCAAATCTAACTTGGAAAAACAAAATATTAATTTTCATTCTAACAACGAAGAAGAGTATAACACCCTCTTTACAATTGACAATTTAACCGATTCTATTAAGCATGCCAAAGATACAGCTGCTGGCCCTGATGAAATTTATTATCAATTTTTAAAACACCTCCCATTGGTATCTCAACATTTATTGCTCGATATTTTTAATGATATATGGATATCTGGTAAAATTCCAGATTCCTGGAAAACAGCTTTGATCGTTCCTATACCGAAACCGAATAAAGACAACACAGATCCCGTTAACTATCGACCAATATCTCTAACAAGTTGTATCTATAAAACCTTCGAACGTATGGTTAATAAACGACTTATTTGGTATTTAGAATCAAATGGTATTATTACTAAGTCTGGTTTTCGAAAACAACGAAGTACAAATGATCATTTAGTACGTCTTGAAACATTTATTAGAGAAGTTTTTGTCAATAAACAACACGTAGTTTTAATTTTCTTCGATCTTGAGAAAGCTTATGATACAACATGTAAATATGGTATTCTCAAGGATTTAAAAGATGCTGGTCTAAATGGTAGATTACCAATGTTCATTTCTAGTTTTTTGTCAGACAGAAATTTTCAAGTTAAAGTAGGATCAACATTATCAGAGAGCCACGAACAAGAACAAGGCGTGCCGCAAGGCAGTATTTTATCAGTTACCCTCTTTGGGCTTAAAATTAATAATATTGTTAAGGCTATTAACCCTGATACAGATTGCTCATTATATGTTGATGATTTTTTAATCTGTTATCGATCTAAAAATATTCGAAGTATCGAACGTCAATTACAACAGAACTTGGATAAAATTCAAAATGTATTAAAGCATTGAATCTACTTAAAGTACTTTCACATACTGATTGGGGATCTGATACCCAAACTTTACTAAAATTATACAGAAGTCTTGTTCGTTCAAAACTCGATTACGGATCAATAGTGTACGGATCAGCTCGCAAATCATACTTACAAATGCTAGATACTATACACAACCAGGGCTTACGTATTGCCCTTGGTGCTTTTAAAACTTCACCTATTGAAAGTCTTTATGTTGAAGCTAACGAACCATCACTAAAATTACGTCGTCAAAAACTTTCATTACAATACGCAACTCGTATATCTTCTAACAAAAGAAACCCGGCACGAAATGTTACTTTTAAACCTGATTACACCAGCAAATTTGACAACAAACCAAACATAGGTATACAAGGAAATGAAAAAGTTGATATTTTAGCCAAAGAATCATTAAACTTGCAACCCGTGAATATCAAATTGCCAAGTAGTGACTTCAAATGTTCAATAAACACGTTAATAAAATCAAAATGGCAAACGTTGTGGAACAATGCAATTTTTAATAAATTACGAGACATAAAGCCAACCCTTAATTCATCTTCGTCAATTATATATTCTAATCGCAGAGATCAAATAGTAATTTCGCGATGTAGAATTGGTCATACTAGATTAACACATTCATACCTTCTCAAAAGAGAAGAAGCGCCTAAATGCATACCATGTGACGAGCATTTCAATGTAAAACACGTTCTCCTTGACTGTCAGGATCTTAAATACATTCGTGAAAAATATTTTAAAGTAAACTCACTTAAAGAACTTTTTGAATCCGTACCATCATATGCTATACTTAACTTTTTGAAAGAAATAAATATTTATAATAAGATATAGTTTTACATTATTAATAAAGTTTGAATTATTAGTATCATTAATAGCTTTCGGCGCGATATGACCTTTCTGTGTTGGTGCGCCGTAAAACCCAAACAAACAAACAAACAAAACCCAAACAAACAAACAACAAACCAAACGAAATTAAACCATTTGGCCTGCGCGTTAAAAACGACTTAGAAATGCTTAATATAAACACTTCGTCTGTGATACAAAACTTAGATGAAAATATCCCCCCTTTGACCTACAACATTCCAGACGTCAATATTGACTTATCAACTTTTCGTAAATCTTTCACCAGTCCTGAAGCTTTTAAATCTGAATTTGTAAACATCTTGGAAAAATACAAAGATTTTACTCATTTATTTACCGACGGTTCCAAAGATGGAAACAAAGTTGGTTGCGCCGCATACGGAAACTCTTTCGTTGCAAGAATGCGACTGCCTGACAAAGCATCTATATTTACTGCCGAAATAAAAGCAATTGATCTGGCTTTAACATACATATCAAATAGTATAAATAACAAGTTTATTATTTTCTCAGATTCTCTATCTGTATTACTAGCGATTAAAAATCGCAGTTCAGACAATAATCTTATTAAAAGTATCGAGTTAAAATTACATGATATTTTAAAATAAAAAATAGAACACCTCTGCTGGATACCAAGCCATATTGGTATACATGGAAATGAAAAAGTTGACATCCTCGCTAAAGAATCTTTAAACCTTCAACCAGTTGATCTTAAATTACCAAGCAGTGACTTCAAGTGTTCGATCAATTCGTTAATTAAGTCGAAATGGCAAACAGTATGGAACAACGCTATTTTTAATAAGTTACATGAAATAAAGCCAACCCTTGATTCATCTCCATCAATCAAATTTTCTAATCGCCGAGATCAAATTGTGATTACGCGATGTAGAATAGGTCATACTAGATTTACACATTCATACCTTCTCAAAAGAGAACAAGCACCTAAATGCATACCATGTGACGAGCACTTCAATGTAAAACACATTCTCCTTGACTGTCAGGATCTAAAATACATTTGTGACAAACATTTTAAAGTAAACTCACTTGAAGAACTTTTTAAGTCTGTACCATCATATGCTATACTTAACTTTTTGAAAGAAATAAATGTTTGTAATAAGATATAGAGTTGTACATCATTAATATAGTTTGAATTAGTATTATATCATTGATAGCTGTCGGCGCGATATGACCTTTATGTGTTGGTGCGCCGTAAAACCCAAACAAACAAACAAACCATTCCTCTGAATCGTCTAGAGATAATGCTGTCTTAAGTATCAACATACGTTACCGTTAAAATGATATACCGATCTTACAATGCGGCGAAGGGTTAAACGATGACATGTTGAAAATTGGTTTACACCAAAAATGTTATCCACAATAAATAAAGTCGTTATTATCTCATTGAAAAATATATGACATCTTCAACCAGACTGAAAAAAAAACATGAAACTGTGTGCGTCTCAATGACTTTGATAAATTAAACTATGAAGATTTTTTAACCATTGCATGCAACGTAAGCATAGAATCCTTCATAGCAATACTCAAATCGATATTTTTGCAATTCATGTGTTACTTCAATTCTTACTAGATGTACCCAAATCTCAAATGTAACCAGAGCGTCCTTTGTTCGCTTCTTATTCAATAAAACATGGTTTTATGAATTGAAACATACGTTACGTTTGGTAAGGTATGTTTCATATGAAATGTATCATAGTTGATGCTTGTTTGTTTGCTTGTTTCACAATGTTTCGATTTTTTTGGAAACTTGAAACGTTTAAGTTCTGAATGTTTCTTTTATATCATGTCTTTGAGTATAAAGGAACACAACATGTCTGTTGAAATTAACAGCAGCGAAATAATGTAGTTGGACTTTTATAAACACACGTTACCACAGGTTGTTGTAATTCCTGACAACACAAACAGCATAATTTATATCGGAATTTATTTTTTGTCGTAGATGAACTATAATACGTCGCGGAAGATTTTGTTGCAGAAATATTTAAGGGAACATGGTACATAAGCATGGTACAACAAATTGATAATGATAAGGAAGCAAACACATCGTTCATGCAACAACGCCGATCTCTTATCCAATGGCAAACCCTTGAGGATGTAATTTTGGGTGACAAATGACTTTTTATATGAAATAAGTGTGCTAGTACCTCATGGAATATCTAGGAGAATGTTTTGACTTTTACTTCAAAGTGAAAGACAATTGATCTGTTATGCTTTTCTGAGACTAATTCGTAACATTTTTAACTCTTAATTTTAATATGTTTTCCCTTAATTTTAAAGGCAATCCTTATTGATATAATTAACAGTATTTAGATATGACATAGTACATAGAAAATAGTTTGTGCTACCATTACATGTTTTAAACTGTTGTACTGGGTGTGACTGATAAAATTGGGATGTGATAGTTTAGACAGTGTTGTTGTAACATACGTTACTACCTATTTATTTCTTTAGGCATTCATAATTATGAACTTTTTAGTGAGTAAAGTATATAAACTTTTTAAAATGTATTCATTGATTTTGACTGTTCACGGCTATGGTACTTAATCTAATCTTATCTTTCGATTTTTCCAAGTTTGAAAGTCATTGTTTCAAGGTTTATAAATGTATTTCTGTAATTTTCCATAAGTTGATCTAAAATTTAAGTCTTATTTGAGCGAAGGGGCGTTCTGAATTTATCATTTTGTGGTATGTATTTCCAGTATCAACCCTTTGCATTCCTAAAGTGCTTAAATCATAGACAAACATACAAATACTTTGTTTGTTTGTTTGTTTGTTTGGGTTTTACGGCGCACCAACACAGAAAGGTCATATCGCGCCGAAACAAATAATGACACTATTAATTCAATTGATGAAAGTGATCCTTATCCCTATATTTTATCATATACATTTATCTCTTTCAAAAAGTTAAGTATCACATGTGACGGTATATTATCAAAAAGTTCTCTAAGTGAGCCAACCTTAAAATATTTATCACGGATGTTTTTGAGATCCTGACAATTAATGAGAATGTGTTTGATATTGAAATGCTCGTTACATGGTATACATTCAGGTGCTTCCTCTCCCTTGAGAAGGTATGAATGTGTTAATCTAGTATGACCTATTCTACATCGCGTAATAACAATTTGATCTCGGCGATTAGAAAATTTTATTGATAGAGATGAATCAAGGGTTGGCTTTATTTCATGTAACTTATTAAAAATAGCGTTGTTCCATACTGTTTGCCAATTCGACTTAATTAACGAATTGATCGAACACTTGAAGTCACTGCTTGGTAATTTTAGATCAACTGGTTGAAGGTTTAAAGATTCTTTAGCAAGGATGTCAACTTTTTCATTTCCATGTATACCAATATGACTTGGTATCCAGCAGAGGTGTACTATTTTAGATTTTAAAATATCATGTAATTTTAACTCGATACTTTTAATAAGATTATTGTCTGAACTGCGATTTTTAATCGCTAGTAATACAGATAGAGAATCTGAGAAAATAATAAACTTGTTATTTATACTATTTGATATGTATGTTAAAGCCAGATCAATTGCTTTTATTTCGGCAGTAAATATAGATGCTTTGTCAGGCAGTCGCATTCTTGCAACGAAAGAGTTTCCGTATGCGGCGCAACCAACTTTGTTTCCATGTTTGAAACCGTCGGTAAATAAATGAGTAAAATCTTTGTATTTTTCCAAGATGTTTACAAATTCAGATTTAAAAGCTTCAGGACTAGTGAAAGATTTACGAAAAGTTGATAAGTCAGTATTGACGTCTGGAATGTTGTAGGTCCAAGGGGGGATATTTTCATCTAAGTTTTGTATCACAGACAAAGTGTTTATGTTTAGCATTTCTAAGTCGTTTTTAAAGCGTAGGCCAAAAGGTTTGATTTCATTTGGTTTATTTTCAAATTTGCTGGTGTAATCAGGTTTAAAAATAACATTTCGCGCCGGATTTCTTTTGTTTGCAGATATACGAGTTGCGTATTGTAATGAAAGTTTTTGACGACGTAATTTTAGTGATGGTTCGTTAGCTTCAACATACAGACTTTCTATAGGTGAAGTTTTAAAAGCACCAAGGGCAATACGTAAGCCCTGGTTGTGTATAGTATCTAGCATTTGTAAGTATGATTTGCGAGCTGATCCGTACACTATTGATCCGTAATCGAGTTTTGAGCGAACAAGGCTTCTGTATAATTTAAGTAAAGTTTGGGTATCAGATCCCCAATCAGTATGTGAAAGTACTTTCAGTAGATTCAAAGCTTTAATACATTTTGTTTTAAGCAACTTTAAGTGTGGTATAAAAGATAGTTTTTTATCGAATGTAACGCCTAAAAACTTAGCTTCATTTACTACTGGGATTTTAGAGCCAGAAATGTAAAGTTCGGGATCATTATGATGTTTTCTTAATCGACAAAAATGTACACATTGAGTTTTTGACTTGGAAAATTTAAAACCATTTTCTGTTGCCCATTTTTGAATTTTATCCAAGTTCTGTTGTAATTGACGTTCGATACTTCGAATATTTTTAGATCGATAACAGATTAAAAAATCATCAACATATAATGAGCAATCTGTACCAGGGTTTATAGCCTTAACAATATTATTAATTTTAAGCCCAAAGAGGGTAACTGATAAAATACTGCCTTGCGGCACGCCTTGTTCTTGTTCGTGGCTCTCTGATAACGTTGATCCTACTTTAACTTGAAAATTTCTGTCTGACAAAAAACTAGAAATGAACATTGGTAATCTACCATTTAGACCAGCATCTTTTAAATCTTTGAGAATACCATATTTCCATGTTGTATCATACGCTTTCTCAAGATCGAAGAAAATTGAAACTACATGTTGTTTATTGACAAAAGCCTCTCTTATGAATGTTTCGAGGCGTACTAAATGATCATTAGTACTTCGCTGTTTTCGAAAACCAGATTGGACATTAGTTATTATACCGTTAGATTCTAAATACCAGATGAGTCTTTTATTAACCATGCGTTCAAAGGTTTTACAAATACAACTAGTTAGAGATATTGGTCGGTAGTTAAGGGGGTCAGTATTGTCTTTACCCGGTTTCGGTATTGGTATAATTAAAGCTTCCTTCCAGGAATCTGGAATTTTACCAGATATCCATATATCATTAAAAATATCGAGCAATAAATGTTGAGATATCAATGGGAGATGTTTTAAAAATTGATAATAAATTTCATCAGGGCCAGCAGCTGTATCTTTGGCATGCTTAATAGAATCGGTTAAATCGTCAATTTTAAAGAGGGTGTTATACTCTTCTTCGTTGTTAGAATGAAAATTAATATTTTGTTTTTCCAAGTTAGATTTGACCTTTTTAAATTCTTCAGTGTAGTGTGCTGAAGAAGAATTATGTTCAAAAGTTTCTGCCAGTGTGTTGGCTATATCTTTTGTAGTTTTTGCTACGCTCGAATCTTTACGTTTCAGATGAGCAGTAGGAACTTTTTTGTGTTTACCATTAATTTTACGAACTGCTTCCCAAACTTTTTTAATTGATGTGTTGGCGTTAATTTTAGAAACATATGACTGCCATGATTTACGTTTAGAAAACTTAAATGTTCTACGAGCTTGTGCTCGTAGGATTCTATAATTGTCTAGATTTGCAGTTGTGGGGCAAACCTGAAACTTTTTAAGTGCTGCTTTTCGTTTCCGATATGATTTCTTGCACTCATCGTTGAACCATGGTTTTTTAATTTTACTTGAATTTTTCATTGAAGTTTTAGGAATACACTCATCAGCTATCTTTGATAGAGTGGACGCAAAGAGATTAGCTTTATCCGAAGAGTTGGAAAAATTCGGGATTGTTAAATCATCAGAACACAATTTGTTGAATTGTTCCCAGTTCGCTTTTGAGAATTTGTAATAAGAGCGGTTGTTTACTGGAACAGAGTCGTTTAAAGTTAACAACAATGGAAAGTGGTCACTGCCATATTGTTCGTCAAGCACTGACCAAGTAAAATCCAAGTATATTGATGGATGTGATAATGTGAGGTCTATACAAGAAAAACTACCAGTGGCTGGATGTAAGTAAGTTGGTGACTTGTTATTTAAAAGGCATAGTTGAACATTATCAATGAACTTTTCTGTAATGCTGCCTTTATTATTCGTAGATGCACTTCCCAATATTGGATTATGCGCATTAAAATCGCCGAGTAAAAAGAATGGTTCTGGGAGTTGTTTAGTTAAATTTTCTAAGTCTTCAACAGTTATAGATAAATTGGGAGGGAGATATAATGAGCATATTGTTATAGGTCTGTGTAAAGTTACTTCAACGGCTACGGCTTGCAGATTAGTTCGTATCTGAATTTGTCGTTGAGGGATACAGTTTGCAACCGCAATTGTTGAGCCACCAGATGCTCTTATTGTGTCTGTGCAAATTTTATTATAAAGCGTATAGTCCTTTATTGATGTTTTATCATTTGTAGATAGGAATGTTTCTTGAAGACAGACAACTTTCGGGGAGTATTTTGATAATAAGAGAAGTAAATCGTTGTAATTTGATTTAAGACCACGACAATTCCATTGAAGTATAGTTTGACTCATGGTTCAACGAAAAGTAAAAACTTACTTCGGAAACTTGACAGGACTTCGCGCCGAAGTCCGGGGAGGAGAGCTGTGGACACCCATGTCCTCGTCCTCCATCGACTCGATGTCGCTCATAAGAGCCTCGAATCGGTTGGAGGACGGGACAGGGTCCCTCTCCGCTTTTCTAACTCGGTCGGTTAGGACGACCTTCTTTTTGGGCGATTGCCTTTGAATCACCCGCTCAGGAGACGGAGAAGCCTGTGAGACCCGCCTCTGAGGTACAGATGAGGTACTTGTAGATGCTGTCTGTGAACTAGTACTTGCTTTGGACGTATTACGTGAAAGAATAGGAGACGGTTTTTGCACTGGAGTTATTTCAAGAGGAGAACATTTACATAAATTGACCTGCACAGCAGAATCAACCATCTTAACTGGTTTTGATACAACAGCTGAATAAGAATTAGTTTTGGAACATTCTACAAGCTTGCGTGCATCAGGAAAAGACAAACTTTGTGTATATTTAACACGGAGAACTTCTTTTTCTGTCTTCCAGACTAAGCAAGAACGGGAGGTTGCAAAATGATTACCTCCACAGTTTGAACATTTGACTTCATTAGAACAGTTTTCAAGAGGACCAGCATGAGAAGTACTACATTTACGGCATATATTCTCTCTAGTGCATTTAGTTTCATGATGTCCATATTTAAAGCATTTGTAACACTGCATCGGGTTTGGTATGTACATCTCAACGCGAACGTTAAGATACCCAACTCGAAGAGTGGATGGAAGAATTGGGGTATCAAATGTTAAAATGTATGTGTTAGTGGGAACACGTTTACCGTCTCTGGTGGATAGAATACGTTTGGCATTTGAAACAGATTGAGAGCTAAGCTCTTTTACTATGTCTGCTTCTGACATTTCTGCAAGGTCAGGACAGCGAATGACTCCTTTGGATGAATTGAGGGTATTGTGTGCAGTGCAAAAAGATTTAATGTTGAAAAAAGATCTTAATTTAAGCAAATTATCTGATTGTTGTTTTCTTTGGACCTCGATCAGGAGTTCTCCACCACGGAGCTTCCTAACCGATTTTGGAGTTCCTATGAGAGCAGAAATTGACTTTTCAATGATAAATGGGTTCAACTGTGCTAATTTTTCATCTCCCAACGCTTCTACTACCAGAAAGCGTGGAAAAGATGATTGACTTGATTGTTCATTTGAAATGTTGGGTGATGATTCGTCAGACTTACGTTTTTTAGAAGAGGTTAAAGGATCCATGGTTGAGATAATAATGATTCATCTCTCAGGTTCCCCAGCCACCTCGGACTCCAACAAGGGGAAGTGCAATGGAGGCGGGTATCCAGCCTCCGCACCACAGGGATACATGAGAGATATACTTGCATGTAATTGCAAATGATTACAATCAACACAATTGGCCCATGAGCCACCGCCTTCTTGAAAAGGTGTTTTGAACGTTTACACTTTAAGAGATTACTTTAAATTCAGTAAGCCCACTCAGATCGTAATGGAGTACACATATGGTTTTTCAAATTAAGAGTATGCTAGTAATGTTAATAATTTTGGGATAGTGCACATAAAACAGTACATGAACTTACATGAATGAAATGGCTTTTGCAAGTATGCAACTATTCAAGGGCAAGGCATGACCAGCCGATTGACCAAGTCGGGCCTACTTGGACACCCGTCTACCCTGAATCAGAGGCCAAAGTAGTGTGTTGGGAAGACTGGAGATCCCTGGGTCTCCCTCAACTACCAGGATCCTCCTTTCCCGGTTACGGGACGCTGCCTACGGCAAACGGGCAGTTTTGGTGTTGGCCATATGCCCATCATGCAGGTGCAACTTGCACCTACATAATGGGCACATGTTTCTCCTCCTCACCGCGGAGAGGTCCCAAAAACAGAGGAGGAACATACAAATACAGACAAAAAATATTAAGTTTTATTAGTGTGGTCCGTATAGAAACATACGTTACCAAAGAAAATAGGTGCTTGTATTCAAATATGTGTAAAATTTATTTAGTCTGACTAACGAATGACCCTTCCTGTAAATACTTTATTCATTTGTCCATCTTGTATAACTTTTATTAATAACTGAAAGTTATCATTAAAATCAAGAAATAAAAATATGTCTAGTGGAGATTTCCTATATGGCTGACATATGAGAACAGAGAAACGATGCATTTGATTTGTTTCTATTTTTAATCTTGCCAAATCGAAAGTACTCTACCTGTCATGTGACTCTCTTGAAATAGCAAGAAATAAGGGACGCCAATCTGTCTGTTATATTTATTGTTTTAGAAAAAACGACATTTTCAAAACTAAACTAAAAACGCAATAGGAAAAAGCACCATTTTTCAGTGTTGAAAAGAGGTATGAAAAGAGTCCCTCAAAATCCCTGACTCTTCACATATTAGTGTTAAGAAATCACCGTACTGCTTACTATCGGAAATGCACAGGAATGACATTACAGGGTAACCCAAAATCCAAATCGTTGTCAAAAACAAAATGGCTTCACAATTAAGATGCGTCGAAATAAAGTACCGGAGGACAGTAACAAGAACTTTTTTGACATAGAAAATGGCCATAGGGGGTCATGAAGTTCAAAGTCCCAGAGCTCTGTAAAGCCCCAACAGAACTTTGCAAACTTTTATAAGTGAATTGCAACTACCATGTGGGTTTAATAATCATACCATAGATAATTACTCCCAGGAGGAGCGATGTCATATACTGACTTTAAAAGCACTTATGGTTTTTACCGGAAAATGAGAATGAGCGATATTTCAAAGTCCCATAACTCTGTAAAGCCCCAACAGAACTTTGCAAACTTTTTATCATTGAACTGTTACTTTCATGTGGGTTTAAAAAATATACTATAGATAATTACTCCCAGGAAGGTGCAATGTCTTAAACTTGCTTTAAAAGCACTTATGGTTTAAACAGAAAATGAGAATGGGCGATATTTCAAAGTCACATAACTCTGTAAGGTCTAAACAGTTCTTTATAAACTTTTATCAATGAATGCCTACCACTAAATGGGTTAAAAAAATCATACACTTGGAAATTCCCCATGTGGGGAACAATGTCATATACTGGCTCAAGGTCTATTATAGATTTGACCAGAAATTGAGAATGGGCGATATTTCAAAGTCCCATAACTCTGTAAAGCCCCAACACAACTTTGTAAACTTTAATCAGTGAATGCCTAACATTATATATGATAAGAAAATCATACCCTTGAAAATTCCTCGTGTGGGGAGCAATGTCATATACTGGCTCAAGGTCTATTATGGATTTGACTGGAAAATGAGAATGGGCGATATTTCAAAGTCCCATAACTCTGTAAAGCCCCAACACAACTTTGTAAACTTTAATCAGTGAATGCCTAACATTATTTATGTTAAGAAAATCATACCCTTGAAAATTCCTCGTGTGGGGAGCAATGTCATATACTGGCTCAAGGTCTATTATGGATTTGACTGGAAAATGAGAATGGGCGATATTTCAAAGTCCCATAACTCTGTAAAGTCCCAACACAACTTTGTAAACTTTAATCAGTGAATGCCTAACATTATATATGTTAAGAAAATCATACCCTTGAAAATTCACCGTTTGGGGAGCAATGTCATATACTAGCTCAAGGTCTATTATGGATTTGACTGAAAAATGAGAATGAGCGATATTTCAAAGTCCCATAACTCTGAATTGCCTTAACAGAGCTTTGTTAACTTTTATAAGTGAATGCCTTCCGCTACATTGGTTAAGAAAGTAATACCCTTGTAAATTCCCCATGTGGGGAGCAATGTCATATACTGGCTCAAAGATATGATGGTTTTGACTGGAAAATGAGAATGAGCGATATTTCAAAGTCCCATAACTCAGTAAAGCCCCAACAGATCTTTGTAAACTTTAATCAGTGAATGCCTACCATTATATTGGTTAAGAAAATCATACCATTGAAAATTCCCCCTGGGGGGAGCAATGTGTATACTGGCTCAAGGTCTGTTATGGATTTGACCAGAAAATGAGAATGGGTGATATTTCAAAGTTCCATAACTCTGTAAAGCCCCAACAGAACTTTGCAAACTTTCATCAGTGAATGCCTACCACCATATGGGTTAAGAAAATCATACCCTTGAAAATTCCCCCTGGGGGGGGGGAGCAATGTCATATACTGGCTCAAGGTCTAACATATACGCTGGGGATTTTGGAGCACCGATCGCTGGTACCTACTCATTCTCAACAACACTGCGTGAACATGGAACCAGTCATCTGACACAAAATTGCATATCAAAAAAATAATGATCACGTCGGTAATTTGGCTTTAATGGGAAACATTGAACCGTTTTCATCGTATGCTTTGACAGTAGTGTTAAAATTAAACCAAGGTGATACAATATCTGTAAGGAACTTAGATACAGACACACAACTAAATGGTAATTATTATAGTGTTTTCTCTGGTTTCCTTCTACAAGAAGATTACACTGGACCTACTATAGTTGGGTAGTGCAATAAAATGCACTACAGAAATTAATGTTGAACGTGGCCCCTAAAACTGAAAACATCAATGTGTTTGGATCAAGCAACATTACGGAGACCCTTAAGTGACATTTTGACATACTTTTTATTTTGGCAATTGTTTTCGTACGCAATATATTTTAGTTTTACGAAAAATGTTGATTTTATTTAGGAAATCATTTCGTTTAAACGAAATAAGTATTTAAAACTTATTGTATATGTATATAACATTGTTTTTTCAAATAATAATTTCACAATAACGAAAAAAATAATCGAAATGATATTTTTGTGAAAAAGAAAAACAGTATTTGAAATGTCACTTTGGGGACTTCGTAATATTGTTTCATCAATATACCTTTATTCATCATGAAAGAAACGTAACTTAAACTTTGATTAAACTAAAATACACATGAAGTTTTGTTTGTATGTTAAAATTAGATGGGAAATAAATATTGAAATGTCGTTATTAACTGATTTTTCATCGAGAATATAAATGTTTTAGTTCGAATGTTATAATGCAAGGCAAGGCACCGGGATTTCGAGTCAAGTTTCCCGAAGTTCAACGTTACGGGTTTAAACCTTAGGGTAGTTATACTCTTCCATTAAAATTTGACAATTTTGTCAAATATCTTTCGTTAATAAAGTAAATAGAGAAGTTGTCGATCTTGTGGAAGAGCAGGCGAGCACTGGTGAATACTTATAGACAAGAGTACAGGAAAACTAGGTAAGGTGTTATTTATTCGTGTTATTGAAAAAAGAAAATATTATCAGGACCTACCCGAGGTATACAAATAAATCAGTGCCGAAGTCAGTGAAAGCAAGCGGCCACGATCGAATATGGCAAATCGATGTAGTGAGCATAAAGGGTTTTGAGATACGTAGTGGTGGATCAACGTTTCGTTACATCTTACAAATTATTGACATTATTCATCATTCCTCAACCACTGCAGACAAAAGCAACGAACGAGGTCGTCATTGGTATGGAGAAAGTGATGCTTTACTAGGGATCTTCTAAACTGATTCATTGTGACAACGGCTGTGAATTTCTAGGCTCAGCAATGAAGACTTTATTGAAGTAGTACAGCAGCAAAATTGTTCATGAAAGGCCGTGCTACCCTCAAGCTCAAGAGAAATGCGAATTATCAAATCGTGTTCTCAAACAAAGATTCATGTTCGCGTGAAGGTGGAAAGGGGAATTTAACTGGGTGCAAGGTGTTGCATATTCGATTAATATGTGCTCAAAGTGTGTTAGGTTCGCTCACACCATTACAGGCGCATTATCGCAGAGATCACGTATCTAATTCCCCATTGCCTGAAAAAGAAGATTAAGAAAATGATGCGTAACGCGGAAAGGTTTCCAGGAACTGTTGAAGATTGGAAAGCTGGTGGGAAATCTTTAGTGTCATTCAGTCACCCAACAAGCAAGACCAAGATGTCCGCTAAGCAATGTATGTGCGTTGAGAGTATAACGAGTACAACGGTTGAAAAGAAACGGGAAAAGCTAACAGTAGCAACTAAACAAGAAAACATTCCAACAAGAATATTACCTAGTACTTAGTCATGGGGATGTAATAGAAACTTAAACTTGCAGAAAAGTCCAAAGTACTCTTTGATCCTCATCCAGACGGATATTGCCAATTTGCCACAATAAGACACCAACTTCAGACACATGGAAATTATTGCTCCGCTTCGAATCTCCGACAGAAATCCGTAGAACATCTTCAGACCTGGCGTAATTCCTACAAAAACTTTGTACACGGAACCGCTTTTGAGGATAACCTTAGCGCCATGTCTAACGACGGCACACAGAGTGACAATTTAACTTTGATATCGTTGATGAGAGAGTTTAATATGCAGTGCAATGTTTTTTTCCGCTAGAGGAAGAGCAGAAAACGTTTTAGTTTCAAAAGACGGCACGTATGACATAAATCTGCCGCTGGTTACGCTAGGACATTTCCCGGGAGACACTACGTTAGTGTTCTAGCTCAACCTGAGGTCAATCAAGACAGGGTAAAACAAACGTCAACCTTGCGACAAATGAAAACGTACTTAGTAGGATTCGAACCCAGAGTTTCAAAAGAAATGTACCACTATCCAAGTGTCTAACCCTCACGACATCAGAGACATTTAAATCGATATATCGTGACAGCCATAGCAGACATACAGGACAACCGGAGGGACAGAGGGGGTACGACATAAATACAGACAGACACACATAATTTAGATAAATATGCTAAATCATTTTGCTTTTAATGGTTGCTTTTAAAAGTGAATATATTGTAAAATAACGTGCGTCTAACTAAGCTGGGTGAAAGGCTTAAATTTTAATACCATAAGAAAGCTCAAACACAGTATCCAGCAAAAGTATCGAGACACACGTATTTAAGAATCATAACAATGAAATCTGATAAAGCGGTGATTCAAATATATACACTGGAGTTTTGGTCTCAAATGAACGCCCGCCAAAATACATATATCGACGAGAATTCAAATGGATCCATATTTTAAATATAGAAGACGATTATTTTAATTTTAAAACGAGTCCATAGAAACTACGACCGTTAGAAGTCTTGGTGGCAAACATGCTAAAAACATAAGGCACGAACCAAGCTAAAATAAAAACTAATAAAACCATTTTACGTATTACCTTTTTTAACTGTCATACAATAAACGAGAACATACATGTTTAAGTTTAAATCTCAATAAGCAAGTTTATTTTTCTTCGAAATAATCGTAATGTTCGTCGTAATGTAAACATAATCATGGTTCTGCAGCAGTGATAAGAAAAGAATCTTGATTCAGTAGTGTTTATATAATTTTGGGGAAACCCCCTATCAATTCCTAGTTCCTTTTCCATTTGTTATAAACGGCCACAGCCTTTCATAACCCAGAGAGAAATGAAACAATGCAGAGCTACTTATTTCTGCTGATAGGATATCTTATATCCACCGTTCTTGGGTGAGTCAATTTGCATAATTATCTGGTTTATAATTATTAATTACTTTTTTTGAACATAATATGTTAAAGAACAGGACTATATAATGCAGTGATTTAAAAAATTAAACCTTGTGCTCAGTACAGTTTTTAAGCTGGTTTTATAATTTAAATGCATTCCAACTCAATTAAGTGCTGTGCTATACATTATAACGTTTTCAATTTTGTTAATGTGTCATTTTTTAATTATTTTTTTTTTTACAATTCTTAAGAATTCAAGAAACATATGATATGATAAACATGTAAATGTGTATGTAAAACAATTCGATTTGAAGAAAAAAACCTATCGTTACTATTCTTTAAAATGTTCCCATGTATAATGATTATTGTTATGCGGAATTACAATTTATTTAAAATTAATTGTATTAATAATAAGTAAGCTTTTACAAGTGTACAGGTAATAATCGATGTAAGTAATTGTCATGTATACAGTTTCGTTTGTTTGTTTGGGTTTTACGGCGCACCAACACAGAAAGGTCACATTGCGCCGAAATCTATTAATGATACTAATAATTTAAACTATATTAATGATGTAAAACTCTATATCTTATTATAAACATTTATTTCTTTCAAAAAGTTAAGTTTAGCATATGATGGTACAGATTCAAAAAGTTCTTTAAGTGAGTTTACTTTAAAATGTTTGCCACGAATGTATTTTAGATCCTGACAGTCAAGGAGAACGTGTTTTACATTGAAATGCTCGTCACATGGTATGCGTTTAGGTGCTTCTTCTCTTTTGAGAAGGTATGAATGTGTTAATCTATTATGACCAATTCTACATCGCGAAATTACTACTTGATCTCTGCGATTAGAATATATAATTGACGAAGATGAATTAAGGGTTGGCTTTATGTCATGTAATTTATTATAAAAAAGATTCTTTGGCCAAAATATCAACTTTTTTATTTCCTTGTATACCAATATGGCTTGGTATCCAGCAGAGGTATACTGTTTTAGATTTTAAAATTTCATGCAATTTCAATTCGATACTTTTAATAAGAATATTGTCTGAATTACGATATTTTATTGCCGATAATACAGATAGTTTGTTTGTTTGTTTGTTTGGGTTTTACGGCGCACCAACACAGAAAGGTCACATCGCGCCGAAAGCTATTAATGACACTAATAATTCAAACTATATTAATGATGTAAAAAACTATATCTTATTATAAACATTTATTTCTTTCAAAAAGTCAAGTATAGCATATGATGGTACAGATTCAAAAAGATCTTTAAGTGAGTTTACTTTAAAATGTTTGTCACGAATGTATTTAAGATCCTGACAGTCAAGGAGAACGTGTTTTACATTGAAATGCTCGTCACATGGTATGCATTTAGGTGCTTCTTCTCTTTTGAGAAGGTATGAATGTGTTAATCTAGTATGACCAATTCTACATCGCGTGATCACAATTTGATCTCGGCGATTAGAAAATTTGATTGATGGAGATGAATCAAGGGTTGGCTTTATTTCATGTAACTTATTAAAAATAGCGTTGTTCCATACTGTTTGCCATTTCGACTTAATTAACGAATTGATCGAACACTTGAAGTCACTGCTTGGTAATTTTAGATCAACTGGTTGAAGGTTTAAAGATTCTTTAGCGAGGATGTCAACTTTTTCATTTCCATGTATACCAATATCGCTTGGAATCCAGCAGAGGTGTACTATTTTTGATTTTAAAATGTCATGTAATTTTAACTCGATACTTTTAATAAGATTATTGTCTGAACTGCGATTTTTAATCGCTAGTAATACAGATAGAGAATCTGAGAAAATAATAAACTTGTTATTTATACTATTTGATATGTATGTTAAAGCCAGATCAATTGCTTTTATTTCGGCAGTAAATATAGATGCTTTGTCAGGCAGTCGCATTCTTGCAACGAAAGAATTTCCGTATGCGGCGCAACCAACTTTGTTTCCATCTTTGGAACCATCGGTAAATAAATGAGTAAAATCTTTGTATTTTTCCAAGATGTTTACAAATTCAGATTTAAAAGCTTCAGGACTGGTGAAAGATTTACGAAAAGTTGATAAGTCAATATTGACGTCTGGAATGTTGTAGGTCCAAGGGGGGATATTTTCATCTAAGTTTTGTATCACAGACGAAGTGTTTATATTTAGCATTTCTAAGTCGTTTTTAACGCGCAGGCCAAATGGTTTAATTTCGTTTGGTTTGTTGTCAAATTTGCTGGTGTAATCAGGTTTAAAAATAACATTCCGTGCCGGGTTTCTTTTGTTAGAAGATATACGAGTTGCGTATTGTAATGAAAGTTTTTGACGACGTAATTTTAGTGATGGTTCGTTAGCTTCAACATAAAGACTTTCAATAGGTGAAGTTTTAAAAGCACCAAGGGCAATACGTAAGCCCTGGTTGTGTATAGTATCTAGCATTTGTAAGTATGATTTGCGAGCTGATCCGTACACTATTGATCCGTAATCGAGTTTTGAACGAACAAGACTTCTGTATAATTTTAGTAAAGTTTGGGTATCAGATCCCCAATCAGTATGTGAAAGTACTTTAAGTAGATTCAATGCTTTAATACATTTTGTTTTAAGCAACTTTAAGTGTGGTATAAAAGATAGTTTTTTATCGAATGTAACGCCTAAAAACTTAGCTTCATTTACTACTGGGATTTTAGAGCCAGAAATGTAAAGTTCGGGGTCATTATGATGTTTTCTTAATCGACAAAAATGTACACATTGAGTTTTTGACTTGGAAAACCTAAAACCATTTTCTGTTGCCCATTTTTGAATTCTATCCAAGTTCTGTTGTAATTGACGTTCGATACTTCGAATATTTTTAGATCGATAACAGATTAAAAAATCATCAACATATAATGAGCAATCTGTACCAGGGTTTATAGCCTTAACAATATTATTAATTTTAAGCCCAAAGAGGGTAACTGATAAAATACTGCCTTGCGGCACGCCTTGTTCTTGTTCGTGGCTCTCTGATAATGTTGATCCTACTTTAACTTGAAAATTTCTGTCTGACAAAAATCTAGAAATGAACATTGGTAATCTACCATTTAGACCAGCATCTTTTAAATCCTTGAGAATACCATATTTCCATGTTGTATCATAAGCTTTCTCAAGATCGAAGAAAATTGAAACTACGTGTTGTTTATTGACAAAAGCCTCTCTAATGAATGTTTCAAGACGTACTAAATGATCATTTGTACTTCGTTGTTTTCGAAAACCAGACTGAAAGTTAGTAATAATACCATTTGATTCTAAATACCAAATAAGTCGTTTATTAACCATACGTTCGAATGTTTTACAGATACAACTAGTTAGAGATATTGGTCGGTAGTTAAGGGGGTCAGTATTGTCTTTACCCGGTTTCGGTATTGGTATTATTAAAGCTTCCTTCCAGGAATCTGGAATTTTACCAGATATCCATATATCATTAAAAATATCGAGCAATAAATGTTGAGATACCAATGGGAGGTGTTTTAAAAATTGATAATAAATTTCATCAGGGCCAGCAGCTGTATCTTTGGCGTGCTTATAATACAGATAGAGAATCTGAAAAAATGACAAAATAACTATTTGATATGTATGAAAAAGCAAGATCTATTGCTTTGACTTCAGCTGTAAATATGGATGCCTGGTCAGGCAATCGCATTCTTGCAACAAAAGAATTTCCATATGCAGCGCAACCAACTTTGTTTCCATCTTTAGAGCCGTCAGTAAATAAACGTGTACAATCTTTGTATGTTTCTAAGATGTTAACGAATTCCGATTTAAAGGCCTCTGGGCTGGTAATAGATTTACGTAAGTTTGACAAATCAATGTTAACGTTTGGTATGTTGTAAGTCCAAGGAGGGACATTTTCATCCAAGTTCTGTAGAACGGTGATGTGTTAATATTAAGCATTTCTATGTCGTTCTTAACGCGCAGGCCAAATGGTTTAATTTCGTTTGGTTTATTGTCAAATTTATCAATGTAATTTGGTTGAAAAACAACTTTTCGAGCCGGGTTACTATTGGTAGAAAATATTCGAGCTGCGTACTGTAATGAAAGCTTTTGTCGACGTAATTTTAATGATGGCTCGATAGCTTCAACATAAAGACTTTCAACAGGTGAAGTTTTAATGCACCAAGGGCGATACGTAAACCCTGGCATTTGTAACACTGCATCGGGTTTGGTATGCACATTTCAACGCGAACTTTGAGATACCCAACTCGAAGAGTGGATGGAAGAATTGAGGTATCAAAAGTTAAAATGTATGTGTGTGTGGGAACACGTTTACCGTCCCCGGTGGATAGAATACGTTTGGCATTTGAAACACATTGAGAGCTAAGCTCTTTTACTTTGTCTGCCTCTGATATTTCTGCAAGGTCAGGGCAGCGAATGACTTCTTTGGATGAATTGAGGGTATTGTGTGCAGTGCAAAAAGATTTAATGTTGAAAAAAAGATCTTAATTCAAGCAAATTATATGATTGTTGTTTTCTTTGGACCTCGATCAGGAGTTCTCCACCACGGAGCTTCCTGACCGATTTTGGAGTACCTATGAGTGCAGAAATTGACTTTTCAATGACAAACGGGTTCAACTGTGCTTATTATTTATCTCCCAACGCTTCTACTACGAGAAAGCGTGGAAAAGATGATTGGCTTGATTGTTCATTTGAAATGTTTTGTGATTCGTCAGACTTACGTTTTTTTAGAAGAGGTTAAAGGATCCATGGTTGAGATAATAATAATTCATCTCTCAGGTTCCCCAGCCACCTCGGACTTCAACAAGGGGAAGTGTAATGTTGGCGGGTATCCAACCTCCGCACTACAAGGATACATGAGAGATATACTTGCATGTAATTGCAAATGATTACAATCAACACAATTGGCCCATGAGCCACCGCCTTCTTGGTGTTTTGAACATATTAAAAGAAAGTACTTTAAATTCAGTAAGCACACACAGACCGTAATGGAGTACACTTATGTTTTTCAAATTGTGAGTATGCTAGTAATGTTAATAATTTTGAGATAGTGCACATAAAGGAGTACGTGAACTTACAAGAATGAAATGGCTTTTACAAGTATGCAACTATTCAAGGGCAAGGCATGATCAGCCGATTGAACAAGTCGGGCCCACTTGGACACCCGTCTACCCTGAATCAGAGACTAAAGTAGTGTGTTGGAAAGACTGGAGATCCCTGGGTCTCCCTCAACTACCAGGATCCTCCTTTCCCGGTTACGGGACGCTGCCCACGGCAAACAGGCAGTTTTGGTGTTGGCCATATGCCCAACATGCAGGCACAAAAAGCACCTACATAATGGGCACATGTTACTCCTCCTCACCACGAAGAGGTCCCAAAAAGAGAGGAGGTACTATTGTTAGAAGATATTCGAGTTGCGTATTGTAATGAAAGCTTTTGACGACGTAATTTTAATGATGCTGCTTTTCGTTTCCGATATGATCTTCTGCATTCATCGTTGAACCATGGTTTTTTAACTCCCCGAAAGTTGTATGTCTTCAAGAAACTTTCCTATCTACAAATGATAAAACATCAATAAAGGACTATACGCTTTATAATAAAATATGCACAGACACAATAAGAGCATCTGGTGGCTCAACAGTTGCGGTTGCAAACTGTATCCCTCAACGACAAATTCAGATACGAACTAATCTGCAAGCCGTAGCCGTTGAAGTAACTTTGCACAGACCTATAACAATATGCTCATTATATCTCCCTCCCAATTTATCTATAACTGTTGAAGACTTAGAAAATTTAACTAAACAACTCCCAGAACCATTCTTTTTACTCGGCGATTTTAATGCGCATAATCCAATATGGGGAAGTACATCTACGAATAATAAAGGCAGCATTACAGAAAAGTTCATTGATAATGTTCAACTATGCCTTTTAAATAACAAGTCACCAACTTACTTACATCCAGCCACTGGAAGTTTTTCTTGTATAGACCTCACATTATCACATCCATCAATATACTTGGATTTTACTTGGTCAGTGCTTGACGAACAATATGGCAGTGATCACTTTCCATTGTTGTTAACTTTAAACGACTCTGTTCCAGTAAACAACCGCTCTTATTACAAATTCTCAAAAGCGAACTGGGAACAATTTAACAAATTGTGTTCTGATGATTTAACAAGCCCGAATTTTTCCAACTCTTCGGATAAAGCTAATCTCTTTGCGTCCACTCTATCAAAGATAGCTGATGAGTGTATTCCTAAAACTTCAATGAAAAACTCAAGTAAAATTAACAAGAGCTCCGCTGGGCGGGGCATTATACGCCCGTGTGCAGTCCATGCTGTGTTCTATCTCATATAAAGTCCCTGTGACCTTGACCAATGACCCCGGGATCTCAGAATAGGTCCCATTCTTAACAGGAGGGCTATGCAAAGCAAAGATTTTGAGAACCTAGGTACAGCCATGGTTGATTTATCACCGACACAAAGTTTTCCCATACAAACTTCCAGTGACCTTGACCCTGGGGCCTCAGAACCAAAAGTTCTCGCCCTTGACCCAAAGAGTATTTATACATAAAATTTGGTGATATTAGGTAAAGTTGGTTGTTGGACAAGGTTTTTCCTCATGATTTTTCTTTTGACTTTAACCTTTAACACAGGGACCTAAAACCAAAGGGGCATATGCTAGACATTAAGGCTACCCTTAAATAAGATTTGGAAAACCTACAATGTAGGTACAATTATTATTGAGTCACTGTCCGAAAAATGTTTCAATATGAATTAAGTCCCTGTGACCTTGACTTTTGTCCCTGGGGTTTCCAAATCAAAAGAGAACATCAAATACCAAAGAGCTATCAACACATTACATCTTGACAAATGGGCTGATCCACATAAAATTTGGTTAACCTAGGTACAATCATTGTTTAGTTATTGTCCGGACAAGGATTGTCCATATGATGCCCCTGTGACCTAGATCTTTGACCCAGTTTTGACCCAAAACCAATTGGGAACATCCTTAACACATGGGCCACCCTCACATAAAATTTGGTGAACTAAATTCATTTTACTTATTAAATATAGCATTATTTCCATGGTTTGCCATTTTGACTTTATTAACATATTGATTGAACATTTGAAGTCTCTGCTTGGTAATTTGATATCTTCTGGATAATGGTTTAAACTTGACCCAGGGGCCCCAAAATCAATAGGGAACATCCTTGACACATGGGCTACTCTCACATGAAATTTGGTGAACTTAAGTGCAGTCATTGTTGATTTACTACACGGACAATGTTTTTCAATATGATGCCCCTGTGACCTTGACCTTTGACCCAGGGGCCCTAAAACCAATAGGACATAACCATGACACATGGGCTACTCTCATAAAAAATTTAGTGAACCTAGGTACATTGGTTGTTCAGTAATTGTCTGGACAAGGTTTTTCCATATGATGCCTCTGTGACATTGACCTTTGGGTCTGGGGCCCCAAAACCTATTGGGAACATCCTTCACACAAGGGCTACATTCACATAAAATTTTATGAACCTAGGTACTGTCCTTGTTGAGTTATTGTCCAAACAAGGATTTTCAATATGATGCCCCTGTGACCTTGACCTTTGACCCAGGAGCCCCAAAACCAATAGAGCATAACCTTTACCCAAGGGCTAGTCTCACATAAAATTTGGAGAACCTAGGTACATTGGTGGTTCAGTTATTGTCTGGACAAGTGTTTCATTGTTTGCCGTTTTGACTTTATAAACATATTGATAGAACATTTGAAGTCACAGCTTGGTTATTTGATATCTTCTGGTTTAAGATTTAGACTTAACCCTGTTTTCCCAAAACTGATAAGGTACATCCTTGACACATGGGCTACTCTCACATGAAATTTGGTGAACTTTGGTACAATCATTGTTGAGTAATTATCCAGACAATGTTTTTCAATATGATGCCCCTGTGACCTTGACCTTTGACCAAGGTGCCCCAAAACCAATAGGGCATAACCTTGACACATGGGCTACTTTCACATAAAATTTAGTGAACCTAGGTACATTGGTTGTTCAGTTATTGTCTGGACAAGGTTTTTCCATATGATGCCTCTGTGACCTTGACCTTTGGGTCTGGGGCCCAAAAACCTAATGGAAACATCCTTGACACAAGGGCTACCTTCACATAAAATTTTGTGAACCTAGGTACAGTAGTTGATGAGTTATTGTCCAAACAAGGATTTTCAATATGATGCCCCTGTGACCTTGACCTGTGACCCAAGAGCCCCAAAACCATTAGGGCATAACCTTTACCCTAGGGCTACCCTCACATAAAATTTGGAGAACCTAGGTACATTGGTGGTTCAGTTATTGTCTGGACAAGTGTTTCATTGTTTGCCGTTTTGACTTTATAAACATATTGATAGAACATTTGAAGTCACAGCTTGGTAATTTGATATCTTCTGGTTTAAGATTTAAACTTAACCCTGTTTTCCCAAAACTGATAAGGTACATCCTTGACACATGGGCTACTCTCACATGAAATTTGGTTAACCTAGGTACAGTCATTGTTGAGTTATTACCCGGTCAATGTTTTTCAATATCATGCCACTGTGACCTTGAACTTTGACCCAGGGGCCCCAAAATCAATAGGGCATATTCTTGACACATGGAGTACTCTTACATAAAATTTGGTGAATCTAGGTACATTGGTCTTTCAGTTATTGTCTGGACAAAGTTTTTCCATATAATGCCCCTGTGACCTTGACCTTTAAACCTGGGGCCCCATAAACCTATAGGGCACATCTTTGACACATGGGCTACTCTTACATAAAATTTGGTGAACCTAGGTACAGGCGTTGTTGAGTTATGGTCCGGACAAGGTTTTTCAATTTGATGTCCCAGTGACCTTGACCTTTGACCCAGGGGCCCCAAAACCCATTGGGAACATCCTTGAAACATGGGCTTCTCTCACATAAAATTTGGTGAACCTAGGTAGATTGGTTGTTAAGTTATTGTCAGGACAAGTTTTTTCCCCATATGATGCCACTGTGACCTTGACCTTTCATGCAGGGGCCCCAAAACCAATAGGGAACATCTTTGACACATGGGCTACTCTTACATTAAATTTGGTGAACTTAGGTACATTGGTGGTTCAGTTATTGCCCGGACAAGTTTTACCTATTTTAAGTCCCAGTGACCTTGACCTTTAACCCTGGGGTCTCAAAATCAATAGGGAACCTCCTTTAACCAAGGGCTATCCACACATAAAATTTTAGGAACCTAGGTATATCCTTTATTGAGTTATCATCCGGACAAGCAATTGTCCACGGACGGACAGACGGCCAGACGGACCGACGGACAACATCATAACATAATACGACCGTTTTTTCAAAACGGGCGTATAAAAAACCATGGTTCACCGATGAGTGCAGAAGATCATATCGGAAACGAAAAGCAGCACTAAAAAAATTTCAGGTTTGCCCTACAGCTGCAAATCTAGACAACTATAGAATCCTACGAGCACAAGCTCGTAGAACATTTAAGTTTTCTAAACGTAAATCATGGCAGTCATATGTTTCTAAAATTAACGCCAACACTCCAATGAAAAAAGTTTGGGAAGCAGTTCGTAAAATTAATGGTAAACACAAAAAAGTTCCTACTGCTCATCTGAAACGTAAAGATTCGAGCGTAGCAAAAACTACAAAAGATATAGCCAACACGCTGGCAGAAACTTTTGAACATAATTCTTCTTCAGCACACTACACTGAAGCATTTAAAAAGGTCAAATCTAACTCGGAAAAACAAAATATTAATTTTCATTCTAACAACGAAGAAGAGTATAACACCCTCTTTACAATTGACGATTTAACCGTTTCTATTAAGCATGCCAAAGATACAGCTGCTGGCCCTGATGGAATTTATTATCAATTTTTAAAACACCTCCCATTGATATCTCAACATTTATTGCTCGACATTTTTAATGATATATGGATATCTGGTAAAATTCCAGATTCCTGGAAGGAAGCTTTAATAATACCAATACCGAAACCGGGTAAAGACAATACTGACCCCCTTAACTACCGACCAATATCTCTAACTAGTTGTATTTGTAAAACCTTTGAACGCATGGTTAATAAAACACTTATCTGGTATTTAGAATCTAACGGTATAATAACTAATTTCCAATCTGGTTTTCGAAAACAGCGAAGTACAAATGATCATTTAGTACGCCTTGAAACATTCATAAGAGAGGCTTTTGTCAATAAACAACATGTAGTTTCAATTTTCTTTGATCTTGAGAAAGCTTACGATACAACTTGGAAATATGGTATTCTCAAAGATTTAAAAGATGCCGGTCTAAACGGTAGACTGCCAATGTTAATTTCTAGTTTTCTGTCTGACAGAAGTTTTCAAGTTAAATTAGGATCAACATTATCAGATAGCCACAAACAAGAAGTAGGCGTGCCACAAGGCAGTATATTATCAGTTACCCTCTTTGGTCTTAAAATTAATAATATTGTTAAGGTTATAAATCCTGGTACAGATTGCTCATTATATGTAGATGACTTTTTAATCTGTTATCGATCTAAAATATTCGAAGTATCGAACGCCAACTACAACAAAACTTGGATAAAATCCAAAAGTGGGCAACAGAAAATTGTTTTAAATTTTCAAAGTCAAAAACACAATGTGTACATTTTTGTCGATTAAGAAAGCATCATAATGATCCTGAACTTAACAGTTCTGGCTCAAAAATCCCTGTTGTAAATGAAGCTAAATTTTTATGCGCGTTACAAACGACTTAGAAATGCTTAATATTAACACCTCTACCGTTCTACAGAACTTTGATGAAAATGTCCCTCCTTGGACCTACAACATAACAAACATTAATATTGATTTGTCAAACTTACGTAAATCTATTACCAGCCCAGAGGCCTTCAAATCGGAATTCGTGAACATCTTAGAAAAATATAAAGATTGTACACATTTATTTACTGCCGGCTCAAAAGATGGTAACAAAGTTGGTTGCGCTGCATATGGAAATTCTTTTGTTGCAAGAATGCGATTGCCTGACCAGGCATCCATATTTACAACTGAAGTCAAAGCAATATATCTTGCTTTATCATTCATATCGAATAGTAATAATAACAATTTTATCATTTATACCCTGTGACGAGCATTTCAATATCAAGCACGTTCTCTTTGACTGTCAGGATCTTAAAGACATCCGTGACAAACATTTTAAAGTTAACTCACTTAAAGAACTTTTTGAGTCTTTACCATCATATGCGATACTTAAAGCCACTAAACGAAGCCAAAATCTTTATCATCTATTTAAAAACAAGTAAAACCATCAAAAAGACAATAGAATATAACTGCCTTTGAATTATGATAACCCTCTCTAGCGGGTTCCCTTTTAGGGGTCAAGTTATTCAAAATATCAATTTCTTATAAAAGTAGGGTACTTTTATAACATGCAAATTAGATTACGGAGATATCCTCTCAGCCAATCAAGTTGCTTAAAAGGTGTTTGATAAAATTTACACAAAATTGTAAAGTGTTGGATAGGTCATATCGTTTTTCCAGTGATTTACTCGAGAAGTCAGTGCATGCAAATTTTGAGTACGCAAACATCTACACTGATGCTAAAAAGAAACGCCTCATTTCTACTAGGTACATAATTTTCGTGATTAAGAATAAATAAGGAAACGTTTTTGTATAACGTAAGACTTCATGGGTTCTTTTCTTTTTCCCGTCAGTATATGTTCATGTATAAAACTATTTACATGATTTCGTGAGTTTTAATTGGCTTTAGCACGAAGTTCACTATACAAAACGTGTATTTATCAAAGCAGAAAATTTGTTGACTTAAGATTTGAAGTTGTAGTTATTTTTAGCCTCGACGGGATGTTCCGATCTAGTTCGTAGAGTTCCGTGATTTTCCGTACAGTCATTACGTTGGGTTTTATCGCTAATTTCAAAATAATATTAGTATAAATTCTGGAGCAAATACTTGTGTTTTTTGTATCTTAGATGCGTTTTATATATTCATTGAATGTTTGCATGAGTTTTAAGCAAAAGCATGATACTTGACAATTATCAGCGTTCTATTTAGTAAAGGGGCTTTAACTTTTTGAAGGAAATAAATGTATATAATAATATATAGAGCTTCACATCATCAATATCGTTTGAATAAGTAGTATCATTGATTGCTTTCGGCGCGACATGACCTTTTTGTGTTGGTGCGCCGTAAAACCCAAACAAACAAACACATTTTACTATACACGTATCATGATCATTTCGGTGGCAAGCCATATGGAATTGCAAAAACACGTAGAAAAATACAAGTTCATCTATTTTGCTTGGCAAAACAATTTGATGGAAAATTGCTTTGAGAAAATCTCTTCGATTTGTACGTATTCCGTCATCCGCTCTCCGTCTCAGCTGACCGTGTGTACATCTCTAATAAGCCATACAGAAATGATCAAACGCTTTGAATTCATTGTAACACTTCTATGATGATATTAAAATTAATCGCGATCGAATGCATGTCGGTAATCTCGTCTAATTACCCCCGATAATTTTAATGTTAATAGAGTTTGACTCTTTCCGGCAACTTCGTTTATCTCCGTAGGTTGAGTAACGTCATAGAAAAATAGTTCGATATCCTTGTGTGTATTCATATCAAGGGGTATGTTCCACAATGCTATCGCTAGCTAGCGCTTTTTGAAAGCAGTTTTGAGTAGCTTATTAGTGCTCGCGTTGTGAAACGTGTCCAATATAAATCGAAAACTTTGGGACAGCTTGTTTTGAATGATTTTATGTTCCATATGATGCACTTTTGTCTGTAATTTCGTAGAATAGAGACAATTTGTGCATACTATGAAAGAAAATTGCGTGGTTGTTGTAAAATAGAGGTCGGAAGAACTACTTTGTCTTAGACTTAGGTTGGCTAAACCCGAAACGGCTGTCGAGATGGTCGTAATAAGCGCTTAACTTAAAAATGTATGCAGATAAATTAGCTCTGCCTTCAAGACGGGACTAGTACATAAAAATACATTTCTTTTCAGTCAATTGCTAAGCTTACATACTCAACTAAAACTGCTGGTGGCAGAGGGACAATGTATTACTTCAGGAAATTCTTGAATCATATAAATGTTAAAGTCAAAGTCTATGACTCAAATAGGGTGTTTACAATGTTGTACTTGATGTCACATGTGTTGTCACGTTTTACAACCATTTTGATAAACACAAAATGACTATGATACTTTTCCAGATATACAACAGCCAGAAAAAATGAATAATGAAGAAAAGATTAGATGGATCAATAGTGTTTGTAAGGACATTTTAGTTTTATTTATAAAATGCTTCAGATATTTGCATATAAATTCTAGATGTTTTAAGTGATAACCAGCAATCCCAGATTTATTGGGTCACAAGTTTAGATGACAATGGTCGTGCCGGGTCTGGCGGCTAGCTCAGTTAATACAACACAGTTGGTAGTCTACTGAATGAGGGGTCGTTGTTCGATTCCCGGGCGGTGCCTACTTTCGTTGAGCTTGGTCATGAAATAATTTCTACGGCCATTATTCCTGCTATCAATGATTAATAATTATGTGTAGCAGTCGTCAGTCACTGACGAAGATATGCGCTTAATAGTTGGTAACCAGCTGAATCCAGAGATTTAACCTTTCCATGAACCGTGAGTAGGTAGACTGGCCGCCGTTGTATGACATATCACTGTTGCTACGGCGTTGCAACAAAAACAAAAACGAATTAAAGACGAAACAGATGTAAGACTACAGCTTTCGTGTTTAAGGAAAGATGCTTTTCAAAAATTCTCAGTCATGTAGAGATTCGTCACAAAATGACGCATACAAAAAGTGGCTTTTACAGGACGTGAACAAAACTATGCATGCAAGTTGTTATTCACGTGACTAAGGGCTACTAACTATGTACAATCATTCGACAAAGCATGCGTTTTTCTGAAAAAGGGGCATGCATCAAGTACTACTAGTGTCGACCCAAAGCAATTAGCAATAACTTCTGATTCAGCAAAACTTACACAATTTACGGATCAAGTACTGGAAAAGTCAAACTGAAAACCATAGATCAGGGGCCGTATAGTCACCTTCCGTATAGTCATCTTTACCTAAGTTTTTCCTCAAGTATTTCCTGGGCCGTGGCGTAGTGGTTAGCATGTCTGACTTCGAATCCGGAGATCGCGGGTTCGAGCCCGGTCGCGGTAGGTCATACACTATACATGAGTTTTCGGCCTCGTGGTATAAGTTAGTACTGGGGATAGAAGTGTCCAGGAAACCTACTGTAGGAAGAGCTGGTTGTCGTGTATATAACCCTAATATGTGTTGAATACGACGTTAAACCAAACTACAAATAAACAAAACATGTTATACCTCAGTCACATAAAATCGTGGCTTGTTGCTGACCCGTACGTGCAGACAGCCATAGGCAGTGGGAAGCCTTGCGTATTAAGGTGAAGGTACGCACATGCCACTAAACAGCACACCCGTTCAGAGACGTAACTGGAAGATATGCAAGTTTAATTCATACTCGACCACGACTTGTTCACGATTTGACTTTGAAACCGATACATGTATCCTGGGCTCATCTCACGGACTCTGGGAAAAACGTAACCGTCCGTACAGGTACGCAAGAGTTCGTACGGGCCCTTGCGGAGTTTGATCGCACGGCACCCATACGGTGCCCTCACGGCTATTTTTATGTTTATGGGACTTTAGCTTTACATATTTTCTTCAAAAGCATTGTCGACATTTGATGTGACTTAAAACTACTAGTTCTATTGACGTTATCAGTTGGTGATAGTAATTTTGATATCTGACTTTTCCTGTTCAGTTGACAAAGGTTGTCACGTAATCTTATCTCAAATGTCTTTCAAGCGACCTACTAGTCAAACAGATAAGAATAGGCTTAAGTTTATGCGACGGGACAAACTCAAAACAGGTAAAAATCTTGTAATACAAAGGTTAAAAGACATTCTTCAGCAAATAAGAAATATTCCATCGTAGCCTCAACTTTATGTTTCATTTCAATACGTCAAGTATTGAACCAATCGTCCACTCTCGATATCGATTATCTCATTATTGACATTAAAACACAAAATTCGAATCGATGACACTTAAAAAACTCAATTTCAAGTTAAATATTTCTTTACACAAAAGTTACGATTTATCAAATTAGACATTCTATGAACATGTAGTTTCTGAAAGAAAATTCTGGGCAATGTTTATTTCTTTAAGAGCAAATTTATTTATTGAAGAGCAAAGTTTATAGTGCGTTCCACTGAGAAATTAAAAGTTATATTCAGTTCAAGTCCTTTGAAAAGCTCATAAAATTTTTTATTCTGATGTATTTTTTGTAATATAAGTGAATCATCTGTACTTTAAATCACATCAATATATTTTAATCCTATAAACTGAAGAAGCATCAATATATTGTGTATAGTAAACGTGTAGATTCAGTATAAAACATTTAAATACAAAGTTATTAATTACCTTCTATCTTCTTCTCTCTCAATATAAGTCATGTCTACATTCATGGTCCATACAGACATGTTGTGTTATTGTACGATTATATTTAACTGTCCGATTGCATAAATTAAAACGTCACATTACACGGTATATTTAATACTCGGTTAATTTCGGTAGTTCACAAAAAGTGTATTGTCAGCCCATAGCACGTATGTATTGTATTTTATTTTCAATACGTATCGTAGTTTGTGTGGCCGAGTGGGGAGACGGTCAGAGTACAAGTCGTTTTATCGTGGGTTAGAATCCCGATAGAAACTTATTTATTTAAATCATGGGCCGATTGCGTAAACACTTTGCCCCTTGTGCTTCATGAAACTTGTAGAAGCCTTTGTTATAGATTAGGTGGCATCTCTTAAAGTGATGATGACAGTAGCACAACAGACACAGTCAGTAAAATTGAGTGATTTTTATGTTGTTTGTTTTGAAGTGTTTTATTACCATGTCCAAAATTAACTGAATAAATAGACGTAAAACAAACAAAAAAACAAAGAACAAAAAAAATAAATGACATTTTTAGCTTCAGACTCGCACTCCTTTAAAATTAGATGTTAAGTAGCATGGTACTTTAACCGTACGGACATTCAGTGAGGTGAGATGAGATATCGACACTAAATAAACCTACGCATTGTATTTTTACTACAAATTTCTATATATAGATCGCGGAAAATAATACGTGTGATAACCGTGCAATCATGCAATCGGACAGTTCAATTTAATCGTACGATAGCTGGGTTTATAACACATGAGGTCAAGGGAGACTAATGGTACTAAATTTACAATTTAATAACAAACGAGTTGTCTCCATTGAACATATAAAACTCAAAACTGCTTCATAAATCTCCTGCTTAATAATGAAAACAATACAGTGTTTTGCAAATCGAAGTTAATAGTTCAGCTTAATCATGTTTTTCAATGATTGATTTGAATCTCCAGCTCCTAGTATTGCATTTCAGAACAGAGCAGAACACCACTTTTATTCACTTCCACAAGTTTAACAAAATGACGATACGTGAGAAGTTAAATAAATTATAAATACGAGTACATCGAAGTTCTAAACTTAGTCGTGAATAGAACATCTATGAGCACATTAAGTAAGTTTGTTTGTATGGGTTTAACGGCACATCAACACAAAAAGAGCCGAACATTATTGATAACAAATAATGATACCGAATAATAAGGGGATTAAGGCCTATATTTTGTGATGTAAAGGATATTAACTGAGTGCGAGGGTTTTCTGAGTTAGAACAACCTAACGCGGGCTTCTCGTGAAAATTCAAAAAACGCGAAGCGTTTGAGGATTTTGAGAAGTTAAAGGCTATTTTGTTTTAATACAGAAAATGCGTTATCAAACAATCAGTTTACGCCGTTTAACGAGTCATGATTAAACCGGAAGTGAGGAGTGTATCTCAATCGCTGCAAAAAGAAAATATTGAAATTACGATTAATTTCATGATAACCGTTTTAAATGTAAAGTTTTTGAATACTCAATTTAAAAAAAAAAGTTTAATCTACGAATCGAGACCGATATTTGCAACCAAATATATTCCGAAAGGTAAAAATAATCAGTCAGACCGTACCTACTGTAAAAATGGTTCAAAACCATGTGAATATTATATAATAAAAGTATAGTTATAACTCGTGCATGATAATGTATACGGGACCGATTTTTAATTTCGTTTGTTGACAAATATTATATGTGTGCGTATTTAACGAGTGTGAGGACTCTGGTGCCAGTGCTAAGTAAGTGCTTAGAAGTTGGTTAACGGCTAAATCAAGAGATTAAGCTTTTCCAGGAACAATAAGTAGATTAACTGGTCTTCGTTGTGTGAGCTATACAATGTGTTGCTACGGGGTTAAACCCAACAAAAACAACCAGTCTAACGTTCTGATCACTCGGTTACTCTTGTATACTAATGTTGTCAAATAATTCATGTGTCATTCCAGCTTAAAAAATCAATTTTGAACTTTTCAAAGATCAGCCTCTCAGATCTGTCAGAAAGTTGTAACATATATGTGTATACATGTAATGTATATGCTGGGCAACAATGACATATTTAATCGAAATCTTCAATACTTTAGATATCATTGTCTTTCCAAATAAACACGGATGATTTTTTTCTGAACTTTGGTTCCGAGGCTATGTTGAGACATGTTAATTATACCCCCGCTTCGAAGAAGTGGGGGGTATACTGTTTTACCCTTGTCCGTGCGTTCGTCCATCCGTCCGTCCGTTACAAAATTTCCGTCGCAGTTTTTTCAGCAACTATAACATGCAGCAGCCTAATACTTTGCATATTGCTTCATCCCATAGTCCCATGTGGTGTAAAGCGATTTCATGCTCCTTGCTTATCTACTTCCTGTTTGTCGCATATTTTTAGATTTTTGCGGGGGTATCACTAGTGAGCATTAGCTCACAGATTTACTTGTTTCTTCAAATATGATATTGTATTAGGATTTACTTTGTACATTGCCACTTTAAACCGTGCAGGAAACACAAGTCAAATGAAACGCTAAAATGCCCAACTGCGTTTAAACACAACGGCTTTTCACGGGTCACAGGGAAACATAATAAAACACAAAACTCAGAAACACAGAAATGCTTTAAAATGAGTGGAATTTAATATCTAACATTTTACAATGATATATAATAAACAATACAGATAATATTATGTACATAGTGCAAACATATAATACAATTTAACCTAACAACCTGGAGAGTAACAAACATTTCTGACAATATTATACAGTCATCTATACATCCATGTTTATAATAACATGATAATAGAATGATGGGAAAATATAAACTAGTAAGGTATTCAATCCTTAACGCCACTCGCAGTTAAAAATTAATTGTATGAAGGTATGATTAAAGTATGGTGATATATTTCTACCACAGGATAACCACATAACTAACACGTTAATAAAGTGGGTAACTAGTTACGTAACTAGTTATTTTTCAATAAAAATATTATAACAGGAGAACAATGCAAATTGGTGCTTACAGCTGCCAATGTGTATTTTATACCAATTCAATGTTAAGTGGATGACTAGTTAACGTAACTAGATTACAACTTACCAGTTAAAGATAAGTGATTAAGTGGTTAACTAGTAACGTAGCCAGTTAATCAATTATTAACTAGTTAACCAGTTATCAATTATCTATAAATAACATTGTTTTGCTCAAATGTATTGATACACAGTCACACCACGCAATATCTATTATTAGGTAAATGGTAAGTGGTTATCTAGTTACGTTAACTAGATAATCACTTAATAAACTAGTCAATTATGTGATTAACTAGTTACGTAACTAGTTAACCACTTAACATCAAATTTGTATACTAATACTAGCATTTAGTCAGTTGTAGGCACTAACTTGCATTTATTTTCTAATATGATATTTTATTTATTGAAAAAATAACTAGTTACGTAACAAATTAACAACTTAATTAAACTTTTGGATAAGTGTAGCTTGATTCCGGACAAGTATATGTTTAGAAAAACTATAAATTCCACACCCCTGTAATACGCTTATCATTTTGCATGGATTATACTTATAACATAACTTGAAATTTCAAAAATACTTGGCAAATACTTTCAACAGAACTTAGTAATAACCTCCTTTGCATACGAAAATATAATAATTTAAATGTGTCCATTAAAAGGCTATGTTGACATAATTAAACTATCTAACATGTTATAAAGATTAGAATTACATTGTATCAAAAATAAAACTATTCATTCACCATAAACAATTTTAGTTAAGGATTTTTATACATTAAATGGTCAGATGCAAGTCTTCGGTAAATATTAAAACTTAAGTATATAAGAACTCCTTCCTTTATCAATGATTCATCTACACTGATTGGTTAGATAAGAATTTTGTTAAATAAACTCAATTATATATAAAGTGAATCAAGTTATTTCCCTGTATTGAATGAACAACCACTGTCACAAAGTAAATTTGTCCATCAAAGAAACAAATATTCATTTTCTTTCACATTTCAATATCTCCTATAACCTTTTTTTTCTAGTCTTTATGTGAAATTTTGACCCCCCTTCATAGAACAATTTTGTTAATGGAAATCTAATGTTTTATTTAAGTAGCTGAATGACTCCATGAAACATTACAAGGGGATGTATAAAATCTTATTTGATAGAAGTAGAATCATACAAAAATGTCATATGCTTTCATTTTCTAGATTTTCTTTCTTTGAGCTATAGATATACTATTCAGTAAAGTAAATTAAGATGTTCAAAGTACATAAAGGTAAAAAATAAATATTTTGAATAAATAATTTGGGAACATTTGGAAAACCACCGTGGTCTTCTTTACACGCATAGAAAATCATTGAAGAGTTCTCAATGATTGAAAAAAAACAAGATTAAGTTTGATGTTTTCACCGGTTCCCTAAAGTATGTAAAATAGTCTGAATAGAATAATAGCGTGCAAAAATAAATATAAACAGACTATTATGTTTTTAGTCATTAATTACATAAATGTTATTCTATTTAGAATCATATACTGTTTCATTATTATGAATAGTAAAGATTTATTACAAAAAGTATCATATAAAGTGACACAACATGGGTTTAGTGCAAGATGGTCGTATCTCACTCTTTTCTTATATTGAGTAACGACCGCTTTCCGCTTAACCCACTTAAGTTTGACGACTTAGCTCATTCCCAACCTTGCACACTTTCTAGTAAAATTTGTTTATGAATTTAAAAAAAAATATGATGCATATTGATACTTATGTTCACTATTAAACCATATTTCCAATTTACAATACTGGAAAATTAACTTACTTAAGGCAACAAATGTTACACGTTTAAATGTAAACATTAGTCACATGATACTACTATAGTCACATTTATGTTAAGTCAGTGAATAAAGTAGCAACATGTGACATAACCGCTGTGAGAAGTTCAACAGTGAGCATGTTTGATATTTTTCGTTTTTTCTAAACTGTCAAAGTTTTAATAATTTCACGGTGACTTCGTGTTCTTGGTCAATTACAGTGGAATTATTCAAACTTTGACAGTTTAGAAAAAACGAACAATACAAAACTGATAAAATTAAAATATCAACATGTGACGTCAAATAAACCAATCACGGTCAGACAGAAACATTTATCACTAAAACATGCCTAACATAAAAAGTAAACGCGAAGTTTAACAGTAAAACACATTTAAATGAATGTAAATATTATCAATATCTTATAAACAATGATAAAACAAATGATGTCAGTTCTTTGATTTGTACAATACATAATCATTAAAGGTTATAATCAATCAAGGTAAACAGGCTGGATAGTCTTTGTGAATGACAATAAATAATAACATAAAATCATCTAACATAAATGTCTGACATGATTGGCTTACATACACATATACTAATGTAACAATGTACATGCTAAACTACGAAACTACATAGTATGTATATACAATATAAGCGGCCCTCTGCGGAACAAATTCCCTGCACAACAACAGCTTTTGATATTTCCCTTTGGCAAAACTTTAATTTATTTTAACCACTGCAGAGCGAAGACCTCTAAAAATCAACATACTTCAGTCTCTCCCAGTAAAAGTTATTTAAGAGAGGTTGTATTATGTAATGCGTAAATATTAACCCCGACTTGACCTTTATGCAAGAATATTCATTACATTGAATACAAATGTAGTATTAATCTTCGATTACACCGTGTCCGTGGCCGTGAGGATTATAAGCTAAAATTTAACACACAAACACACTTCTATAATTTTACGATCGCTGCCGAAGCGTAGAATAGGCGTGGTACTGATTTTCGTCGGGATATGTGTAGATAATTATTAGATGCAAATGTGAAAGGTGAGATCGGGGTCAATATTTTCACACTATACATGTGCGAATGATACAATAATAAGATATTTTCATGTCCCAGTGACAATGACAACATAGATGTTCAATATGTTTCATTAATAATACAGTAAATGGAGGTAAGATCTAAACATTATCTATTAAACAACACATAGCTGATATACTCATATTACAATACCTACATTTCTTAAAGTATGGTAATGTGTATTATGTTTTCTACACATTAAATACAAAAATAGTGCTGATTCAATTGTAAAAGTAGTTTAAAATTTAAAATACATATTGTTCAAAGACTTCCAAAAATACAAATAAATCACTTAAATATGTCATATAAAAAATCAACCATCTCTCTGTCTGCTGTTGGCAAAGTTCATTACAGAATTTTATAAAGTAACATAGATCAGCAAAAACTGCAATCAATTGCTGAAATGTAACATTGAGATATTTTAGGTAATTATGAACTCAACTTGATACCCACAGTTTAACCCTAAACTAGTCAATCACACTATTTTACATGTCTGGACCCCTTCAAAATGGTCACCACAAGCCCTAAAATCAATTTTTGTACTGGATTTAGCGAATTTCACTTATGGAAAATTGTTTTAAAAAAACAACACATTTCTCGCATACAACCCTCAACAGATGTCTCAGCTCAGGGTTTCCAATGGGGATATGCACCCGCTTTGTCGCTGTGGTTTGAAGAGGGTGCAAAGCCCCCTGAATGTTAGAAAAAATCAGGGTCATTGAGCGCAGAAGAATGGTGAAAAACTGTGATAAGGAAACATGTTTTTATTCTCTGTAAATTACCAGCATTTTAGACCCCATTTCTGGAACATTTGGCTGAATGAAATGTGAATTTTGGGTTTTAAAAGAACATACATTGAATGTTTTACCATATTTGCTCTTCTCCAGCATTTCCATGGAAAATGCGATCAGGGTTCAAGTGGCACTTTCTGAAAGACAATTACCCAGAATATAACATAACCAACTTGCAAATATGTTTGTCAATTACATTTATTTATGAAATGAAAGCATCTTACAATAGCCCTATCGCGTTAATGTAAAATATGCATCTATTCCCATGTTGCCACCAGTAAAGGTTTCACAGGAAATGAACAAATCTGTGCACATGAATGTATAAGGGCTGCTAATACCTCAGCACATAGGTCATGTCATTAAAGAATATCAACACATACATCAATCAAGTTTAACTACTCATGTGCCATATTTATCTTGAAATATTTAAACCAAATTTTAACACTGCTCTTTATTATGTATTGAGTTTATATCAAATTGATTGTAAGTATTTGTATACATACAAGTAGAATAGTATATATTTTATAATGGAAATAGTTTACATAAGTTTCTATTCTCACTGATTTCTATCTATCATCGCATGTGAGGTCATCAGAAGTACAATAAGGAAATTGTGCCGGTAGAAAGTTTTAAAACCGGTATGCATTATGTTTAAAATTTAGTCTTACTATTGATGTATTATTGTATCTTGGACATATACAGTTTTACTGATAGTCATTTATAACAAATTTTATTTTAGACAAGCCACTGTCATATTCTATTATTTTTATTGCAGATATAGACTTTATGTAATCATGTATGTAATCCACAGATTCTTTATCTGATATACTTCCTTTAGTATCTTCATTATCTTGTCTGATAATACAACCATATAGTTCAAATGTAATACAACAGTGTTTATCTTTAACACTTTCTATAAATGTTTGAAACCACCTAGCTGTCATGTACACCACAATCAGTTTAATTGATACTTGTTGAACACTAGGATGAAGTAAGAAACTAACATTGTCTCTTATTGTAATTAACCACAGTTCTATTAATTCTATTTTAGATAGATATTGAACATTAGTTATCAATGTTTCTACCATATGATCATCTAACCAATACCGACCACCATTTATATTTAGATATTTTAGTTCTAATGCATACTGAATAGAATTGAATATATCAATATAACTCCTAGCAATACTCTCAGTGCATGGACCTAAGTGAAGGTACTCTAGAGATGAAGTATTGATATTGGTACATACAAAACTGATCTCATCAATATGTAAATATACTAGCTTACTTACTAATTCACATGAAGCACAGACATTATTGTCCCACCAGCCATGTTCAGCACAGATTACACCTAACAAGCTTACATGTTTTAGTTGACTATTATTTGAAAGAAACTTTGTAAGATATTCTATATCTTCATGTGATATTACAATGTCTTTAAGAGACAAAGATGTCAGATAATGGAGATCATCTAAATTAAAAGAAGGTATTGTTTTATGCGTACCTATAATACTAATAATTTGTAATGAAGATTTATTTTGTTTGATTAGTTCTATGAATTTTCTACAACATTCTTCATCACTTTTCCAAATATACAACACTTGTAAATTATCTATTGTATTAAATTCATCAAGATATTCTCCAGTTTCTGACCTTAATAGTCTAACTTTCTTAGAATTTGATAAAATTAACTTTCTCAAATCATTGGTTTTAGTATCAGATAAATAAAAACTATCAAATATAAAATCTTCAAGTGGTGAGTTTTCAATCTGATAAGATCCATCAATATAACCTTTTAGAATCAAATCTTGTAAAGAGATCAATTGACCCTTCTTATCCTTAGTATCATAAGGTGTAGAGAAAATTGACTTTACTCTAGTTAAATCTAAATCTTTTGATATCAATGAATAAATACTAGTCATCAATGATACAAAAATGTCTTTTGATAATCCAGCATAGAATATAAGGAAATTTTTATACTTTAATACATCATTCAAAGTTCTACATTGGCTGAAAAGTCCTAAAACCTTACTGGTCTCAAGGGTAGATACGTATACGGCTGCAAAAAACTCAAGATAACTTTTATGTAAAAAACTAAGTTTACATTCTTTTGGTCCAAACTTTCTAACTATTTTTGTCTTAGACAAAATTCCAATTTTACAGAACAAGTTTGTTTCTGTTTCAGACAAACTGTATGGCTCTTTCGCCAGTTGATCCCTAGTAAATACAAGACATGTTATATCAGTATTTTGCTTAAACAATAGATTATATGACAACAAACATAATTGTTCTATTAGTGAGAAATGATCTTTAAAATGCTCAAGCTCAGACAACCTATCAGGAAGTTTTAGTTTAGAAGTTTTAGAGGGCTTAGATTGTTGAATGTAGATCCCTTTGTTATGAGCTAATTTGAAAAGCATGTCCATGATGTTCCCATATATTATGGATTTGGTCATAGATTGTAATGGACGGTCAAACCATAGCATAACCAAGTGAGATGTAACCATGGGAATATTCAACTGATCAGACATATTGACCTGCTCAACTGTTTTATAGAAATCATATTGGTTTTTGTCATCATCAAACTTAGTATTTATCAAACTGATTAATTTTTTAACATAGGACATTGTTTCTAATTCACCCAAGCCAGTCATTTGTACCTGGTGATCTAGGTCTGTTTGAGATAATCTCACATTTTCTATTTTGTAAGGCCTACAAGTTGTAAGATAAACACATTTTAGTGATTTTGGCCTTACTGGTATTTCAAAGGTGCGTTTGTCAGTTGATTCAGGGTTCCATTCATCAAGTCCGTCCATGATAACAAGGGAGTCAAGATTTTCCAAAATTTCCTCAACAACGCTATACATTTTGTCCAATTTGTCATTGTTTTGAGAGTAAAACAGCTCATTAACTACAATTTGTATTAAATCAATAAAATGAGTATCTCTTAAATTAACATAAAAGACAAACTGAAACGTATTAAGATAATCAATGTACTGCTGCATATTGCTTTCCTCTAGTTGTTCCCCTAACTTTGACTTGCACCATAACAGAGATAAAAACTTACAAAATGATGTTTTACCGACACCAGCATCTCCTGTCAAGTATATATTTTTACAATCTTTACCTTTGTCATGAAACAAATCAGAACAGGTTTTTACTTTCTCACTTTTGTCCGGAGATTTATCAGTTTGTTGTTTTTCAACTTTGTGATAGTTAACAGCATACATTGTAGGTATTTCATACAATCGTAAAATATTTCCTTTTTCATGTTCTAGCAGAGGACACATAGGTAAACTTGAAAAATTATCTTCCTGGTAAGTCTTGATAAGTCTTCTCTGAATATCTGAAAGTATATAAGTGATCACAAAATATATTTCAAAAATAAATCAAACAACCCTAATATACACGTAGCAAATGAATGAACTAAATCAATAACCTGAATGTAACGGTAGATGTTACATATAGAAGATCCAGTTTTATAGTTTGTATAGATACATATTCATTATTGTACAAGCAATTGTGTGTTATGACACCTGGAGGGAAGACAATCTTGAACACAGAGACAAACCATTCAATTGTAGCAATCCTAACTACAGTAAAGTTCCGCTTTTAAGACCACTTTGTTATTTCAGAATGATCAGACATATTGTTAATGACAATTATTAAGACTCAAATCCTTACATTGTGAACAAAAAAGGGTCTCTATAATAAGTCTATCAACCTTGCATATGTTTCTAAAAGACGTCATCAATTAGCACTCTTTATAGCGCATTTTTCCAAACAATTGAAATCGCTTATGCATGTAATAGGATCATTAAAATTGATAACGCCCAAATATCACAGATAAAAGAAGATTTAGAGGAACCATCGTTTAGACAGGAGATACATGTATTGTGCAGAATATAATATCACAAACAAATAAACAAAAAAATATCAACGTCCGTCCAAAAGTTTAAGATTTTTTATGTTTAAAAGTAAGAAATGTACTAACGGATTATAAACTAGGAGAACAGATATTTTTGGTATTCGAAAATATAAAAAAATAGTTTTGGCTAAAAATGCAAGGCTTAGAACTTTGGTTTTTGGCATGTAGCATCACTAGATGGTGCTTCACTAAGATTGTTCAAATCATGCCGATGGGGTTATAAATCAATGTTAAAAATAGTTTATTATTTTACTGCAAGGCCGAGAGTTTTGATATATGGCATGTAGCATCACTAGAAGGTGCTTTACTCAGATTGTTTAAAATGTCCCTACGGTCGAAAATGGCCCCGCCCCATCGGTCTCATGATTTACATAGAGTTAAATAAGAAAAATTATTATATAAAAATCTTCTTCTCAAATACAACAAGTCATAGAGATTTTTTTGATATGTGGTTTTATCTTAAGTTTTCTACAAAGTTTGTTTAAATTATGACCCTTGTTTGAAAATTGGCCCTGCCCCTTAAGTCTTTGTTTTCCACAGCTGAAACTGTAGTTTCAAACAATGCAAACTGATCAAAGACATCCTTTATTAACATTTTGATTTCTAAAAAAAGACATTTAATATTGCGTTTGGACTGACAACCGGAAGATTATGTTTTCATTTCATTCTAAATGTCTTCTTTGTTTAGCCATATTTTCCCAACCATGTCTATACACTTGATGAATCTCATACATTACATAATATTAATAAGAAAAAAAAACCATATATGCAAAGCATCAAAGGGTGTAATGATTAAAAGTAAGAAATGTACTTACGGATTATAAACTAGGAGTACAGGGCCCTGTTTCACGATCGCTCTCATAACTTACATAAATTAAAGATTGTCTTTAATATTTGAACTTAACATGTGGAGAATATTACGCACAAAAAAGGAGTTCACTCCCCCTTGTAGAGAGTGAAACTTTGTGATTGGGTTTGTTCCCATTATGCCAGATTTTAGATAATTGATAAATCGATAATGTACAGTGTCATAAACCGATAGAAACTCGATATGATAAAGATGATGACTAAAATTATAGGACATCCATGGTGTCACACTAACTGATAAGATCGGACAATAGATTAGTGTATGATATGGTATTATGTGACTCAGGGTTGGGTTTTTGCCGGCAAAAATGAGTTTTTTCCTTTCCGCTGGCAAAAACTGGTAAAAACCGGCAAAAACTGGAAAAAACCGGCAAAAATGGAAAAAACTCCAAAATAATTTTATTTTGCTCAATGCTGTGCTTGTTTAACACATTTGACCAATGCAAATACTAATGATTGTTATTTGTTAATGGTTTATTTACAAACTCTAAATATAAATACAATTTTAAATGACAAAAATAAATGAAAAAATTGTCCATCATATAAAGCTCTAGGATGAATCTAGGACCCTGCTCATTGGGACCCAGAGTTGTCTGTCAAATGCATACAAATTTGTTTCAAATAAAGGCAAATTTATTCAATGTGAATAAAAATGGGAGAAAGTTCATACAATTAGGGACCTCATGTCATTGGGTTATGCAACTTATGATAAAATATACCATGTCTGTAAAGCGAAATGTATACCTGTCATAAAAATGAGTCGATTGTTAATTTGTGGTTGATCATGATATGGGCACAAATGTATTGTATATGGATTATTTTGTGTCATTCAATATAATATTTAACATTTATTTATAGTAATTAGTATTTTTAATAAGTTAAAAAAATATAATCATTCCCCTATAAATTCTGAGAAAGGCTTTTTAGCCACCCTGTTTTTTTTTCTTTCTTTTTTCGACCAGACATCCAGAGGCAAAATCTTCCAACCCTGAGCAAAAATCTTTTCTTTATTGCTATAATTATTATTCAATTTCTTTTAACACTAAAATAATTAGCATTCTTAATCAGTTTTAAAATCAAACTAGTAAAAATATTTCTTTTTAAATATAAAAGTATAGTTTTCCCTACTTTTGCCACTCAATTTTTCCTTTCTGATTTTTCCATTGACAAAAACTTCACATCCTGGGCACAAGCATGATTATTACTGTATCAGTCAATTTTACACTTTATATGGAAGTAATTAGCACTTTCAATCAGTTTTGAGTACAAATTCATGAATATTTCATTTTGAAATTAAGACACTATTTAGTTTTTCAATTTTTTTCACTAGATATTTCATTGACTTTTTTCCAACGGCAAAAACTCCAACCCTGGACACAAACATGAATATTATTTATAATATGTATGTTTTATTACTGCATCAGTCAAATTACATGTAATATGAAAGCTATTAGGATTGTCAATCAATTAAAAATACAAATTTATGAACATTTCTTTTTAAATTTGAGATATTTAATTTTTGCCAGTTTTTTCCAGTTTTTGCCACCCTATTTTTTCCTTGCCGGTTTTTTCCGGTTATTTCCATGGTTTTTTCCGCCATGCGGCAAAAACTGTCCAACCCTTATTGTGACTGAGCAAAATTTTTTTTTAAATAAAAGCCATTATTATACTATGATAGTAGCGTCGTTGACAATACTTAAAACCTACTTTCAAAATACTGAAATTCACAAATTTCGTATTTTAATTACATAGCTTGATCAAACGCAAAATACTGAAATTATTATTAATACTGAAAACTTCAATCCATGTGTTGAATTTTGTGCTCTGATAATATTAGTATATTTCTGCAGTAAATTGTACCCGGGAATTTGGTATAATGTTATGTAAATCTCTGGCTGCACAAAACAAATATCTTTAAGTTACGTAAATGGTAATTGACTTTTATTGATAAGAAATAATTGATAATGTTTGTTCTTAGTGCAGTGCAATCTCGTTCATTAAACATAATTTGTCTTGAATCATGTTTTTGAAGAGCGACAAAAAAAGTATATTTATGAATATAACATACTTTTCAGGGAGTTAAGTTTTTTTAAACGGTCATGTAAATTTTAATCAGTAACCAAGGTAATGATATTTTTACGCGATGTAATATTGCTGGGGATAGACAGTAATCCAATCAGTGTCATCCTGTAATAATTAAAGTTTTATGTTTGGTGACCGCTGTATAATGACCCCTTTATCAATAACACTATCAACATTAGGGGTATAATATGTATCAGTTCATAACAATGATATGATTAAAATATACCAATTATGCTAATAATCTTATCTTCGATATACATGTGTCTACAGTATTGTTTTAAGTAAAGTTTGGATTTTGTATGAAATCTCGGGAAACAAAATTTCACTTCGGTTATGTCTCTTTTGAAATGGGTCTGCTTATATTGCCCCTTCGAGGCTGCTGGGCCCACTTTTCGAAAATCTAAACAACAAACACACGGAGAAGAAACACGAATGTTAGTATGGATCAGGGTAAATTTGTCCAATTCCCAAAATAAAAGTCATTGCTGTGGGAATCATGAATAATTAAATAATAATGCTTACATGTTTTAAAATCGTGCTAACTGTAATTAATTTCGTGCTTCAATCACCCAGACCATAATCAACGCAAGAACCTTTATTATTCATAAATATTATTATTATTCAAATCAGTCATAAATTTAATATACAATAATGTAACTTAGGGAGAAATACGTCACACAGAACATTATTAAATATTGTTTATTTTACTTGGAAATGCAACTTAATAATTTCTGATAATCGCACATAATTTTACATGCCTACTAGGTATTTTCATCGAAGTGTATTATTAAAACTCGCGAATTTCTTCAATTTTCTATTTCAACGATTTTGTAACAAAATCGAAGCAAGAAGACAACATTAACCATCTTAAAGCTTAGTATCCATAGAATGTGCATGAAGGAGGAAAATTTCAATTTTAATGCAAAAGTTCATTTTTTTTCGATTGAAAATAGAAAAATTGCATGTCAGCGATATTTTTTTCTCTATTTTAATATGACTCATAGTAGATAACTTTAAACTAAAATGGAAGCAAGAAGATGTCACTTAAACTCGTTTAGAAATATACCAGATTAAAGATGATTGACTAAACATTGTGCCTGCAGGAGGAAAAATATTTGCATATTTCAATATAATGTCAAAAATAATGATAATAATATTTTTACTCTATATTCTGTATGATAAATTTCTATATCGATTCAACCAATATCGATTTTAACTACCTCAACAAGGGGGACAACTTTCGGCGGATTATCACAATAAGTTGGGTATGCTGAGAGTATCTTAATAAATATTTCAAGTGGATTTCACGAACCCTTTCTTACTTAAAAATAAATTTAGGTTTGATATAAGCGACCAAAACTTAAACCGTTAAATTAATTAAGCGTACTAGATATCCAATGTGTGTTTATTATGGACTCCATAGCGTAAACAGTTAAACTGTTGTGCTTGAAACAATGTTTTTTTCTGACATAGGTTCGAACCGTGAATGTTATTGTTTCACTTTTGGTCCATTCTTTTTTCTTTGCCAATCAGTTGTGTATTTTTATGCACACTTATCTTACATTCACTTCATTGCTGTACTTGCAGAGTTTATTATTTCCGGAATGACAATGTTACAAACTGAGCTTTAGCGAAGATTGAATAATTAGTGATAAGTAGGCAATTAGTGGAGTCAGGGTATAGTAATACTATTAATACGAAATCTCATATTTTAGGCCATTATCAAAGTTTGGAGGCGAGCGTTATTTAATTTAAAAAACAAAACAAACTGCAAAATTGCAATGCAAAGTATCATGCCCGTCTTGGTTAACAATATGGTATGTCTAACTTGTTACAAGCACGTGATAAAAGTACCCTTTGCTGGTTTACAACTTTTTGAATGTGAGTTAATGTTCCAAGCAGTTACACAAAAGTATAACATGAATTGTAATACACGGATCACTCAGTTATAGCCCGTTTGGTACAAATCCTACATTGAACAGTTCGAAAATCGGTTAAAGGGATATACAGGCCAAAGTTCGACTTCATATTTCCTGATTTTAAATCATACTTTTAAAATTGTGAATGCAAAAGACACATTGTTATATTACTCGGCAAAATATTACTTTTTTTCTCGTAATATTTGGGGTGTTCCTAAATAGACCCACGTCAGGTTAGCTAAAATATATGTGACTGGGACTGTGATTTTGGGGCCAAATGCGGCAATGACGTTACATCAAAACACGAGGTTAAAGTTGCGTTATTAAATTGTGTTTTGTAATTGATTGAGTAAAGATGGGATAATTGATTGTGAATCCCTCGGTAAAGTAATTATTCTTTCGACAATCGATTATGGAGGCGAAAAGCTTTAATTTGCGGAACGAATAGATTTTGGTACAATTTACAGCGGGTACTAACTATAAATTCCGTATCTAATCGCAGGAGTGATTTCCCTTTTCATTGAAACGGTGCACAATCAAAACGTTTGTAAATAACGTTTTTATGGAAGTTTTTTTCCATAAATATTGCTCTAAACGAAGTTCTAGGTAAGCATTTTCTGTGTGTTATGCATCGTGAACTTGTTACTGATTATTTCATTGCAAATTGTGTTTTTACCGCTTTCGTGTAAACGGTAATAGTCCGGCCAACACCAAGGATGACCTTGCACGAAATGATGTAGACAATTTTATTCAATTTATTGGTAGACATGGTCTTACTGATTCCAAATCCGATTGATGCCACTTTGTCATCCTTGGGCAACTCTCAGAATCCAAGATGGCGACCAAGATGGCGGCTAGAGGCTAAATTATATATGCAAAATGTATTTTACACATTGTGGTCTCAAAATGAAGGACAAATGAGATTTCAACATTTACATTTACGAGTTGGTTAAATTTTGTTATTCTTGTACAAACTTTTAATTTCAAAATGGCGGTCAAAATGGCGGGAAAGGCTATTTTACCAGCATTTAAAGAATAAAGTGGAAGAAAGAGACTGAGTGGTGTAGAAATTTATTTACTTAAAGAATAGTTCATGTTATTAAAGAAACCGATTGATTTCACTAAGTTATAATTTATTATTAACAATAATAAATCCAAAATGGCGGCTAAAATGGCCGATATGATCTAATAGTTCAGTATATAATATACGAGTTCATATATGGACGGAAACAAACACATTTGGGTTAAAGTTTCAATGTTTGTTATATGATTTTTTGAATCCTTATAAACTCTCAAGTTTGTAAAACTAGTTAATTCCACCTGATCATCTACATCTGTATTAGCAATTCAAGATTCAAGGTGGAGTCAAAGATTACGATTACGAAGCAAATCCAACCAGTTCTATTTTTTTTAGCAATAATGTATTGTAAATAATAAAGTGCTTTCTTAATGGCCTAGTTATTTTGCTGAAAACAGTCATATTAGCCTTCGCCTGTGGCCTCGGTTTATAATGACGAACTTCAGCCAAATACTGGCCGTTATGAAAACACTTAATTCACCATTGTCGCAGATAGGGTCCCAATAAAAACGCTCAGATTTTACCAACATTCAAAATGGCTGCGTTTTGTGGAAGAATAAACACGGCCTTCATTCGGAAGCAATCAAAATGCCTAAATCTCATAAAAGCCGAGGTTTAAATGAAATGAAAATTTCATAAATAATTCGAGGGTTGCCCGCAAGATACACGTTCTTCAACGCAATGTACTTATTACAGTCTTGCTGGCACCCCTCGAATTGTGATGGACAAACTAATTTAATTTACAAAATGTAAGCCATTCAAATTAAGAAAAAACGGGAAAATAAAATTGGGTTAATATACAATAGAAAGTATCCAAGCGGGCACTAGCTTAGGGTCAAAAGATATCATAAATGTCATCACTTTTGATGTAGAATATGTAAGCTAGCTTTAAAAGCATATTTTACACCCATGCTTATAGTGTACCTTCTTTACATTGTCAAAAACTGACTGACTTGTAACATTACATTTTGGACGAACGTCAGTTGACCGCATTGTTATAGTGTCACTCCTACAAGATAGATAGATATCTCAAAAGTGTATCAGCACACCAATGTCGTCGGATATTTTTGGTGCTCAGTAAATTGCAGCAAAAGTTATCATTTGTTGAACAATTTTGTTGTCTGTGCTTCTCGTACCAAGTCTTAACAGTTTATGCGATTAAACATATATGTAATGTTACCGAAAAAATGTAGAAACACCATAACATGCAATGCATCGTCTATAATGTTTGGAGTTGAACATATTTGAATATTACAAACGAGATCGACAAGTTGGCTCAGCATACCATCCTTCTTTTGGAGAGTCTTTGCAGTTGATAGTGAATATGCACCAAATGTGTTTAGTAATCAGACATGTTCAAACTTTTAGCACTGATGCATCAGATCTGGTATGTGTTTTTTCAAGATTTTTAGTCTTAAGTGAAACAATACATTTTTAAATTTTCTTCCTGGCAATGGTTCGTAATTAATGAATCCCTTAAAACCACCATCTTGCACAGAGTAACACTATTTGCTAAATCGAGAGCTGGACACTGGGTTCAAATAGCAGTGTATACGCTTATAGAATTGGCATCTACGCCACGTTATTTCTCTCTATCGTTGTAAGTAAAACCAAATTCTGCTACAAACTTTTGATGGAAATGTGTAGAGGTGCGCGGTATTACCGGTAAACCGGTAACCGTGGTTTTTTATCTCGCGGTACGGTACCGCGGTATTTTCGGAAATACCGGTAATACAGTACCTGTGAACGAGTAGTGCCCGTGATTAAGGTTTTACATGTTATATATGTCAGGGTTGATAAATTCATCGGCTGTCAAAGTCGTACATTAAGTTATTTTTTTAATTTTGACTTGTAGTGAAAAGTTCTGCCATAGTTAGTTAAAATTTTTTTAGTTTCACCACTGCATAACGCTGTGGAAGTTATACATATAGATGCAATCCCATGTATAGTAGCAATCGCCTAGCAGAGTTGTCTTGTATTCTGCGAGAAAAAATCGTTGACTAATTTACGACCGTCGACATTTTCTGTTATAAGTTGATTGTAAATTTTAGTTAGTACAATATAAATAAAATAGTTCGATTCATTTCTTAATTTCGGGATCGGTTCTTAAGGCAGTGGAACACAATTTTTGTATGCATGGGTTTCCTTCAACGATTGTTTTATTCATTTTCATTTTTCCACAAAAATGCCGTATGTATGCCCCGATTAATATTAGTAAGTTTTAGAATAAACCGCTTTTGAATGCCTCGTATTAACAACACGTATGGCGTCATGTCACAATTAATAGACGGACTGATTCGTTTAACCTAGGTTCGTTATTTTCAACTTGGATTACGAAACATCATCAAATTTTCAATGAATTTAAGCAAAAAACATATAAAAAGTCAATGGTGATTAAGATGTTATAATTATAACCCTTAAATTAGGGTTTTTGTGTTTTTAAAAGTTAATTAATGATCTTCTTAAAAGTGTATTTTAATTATATTGTGGTATACCGTGGCATTTACCGTGGTATTTAGTAAAAAAACACGGTATACCGTGGTAAAAATTTCCTGGCGGTACCCAGCCCTAGAAATGTGCTCTTGTTATTTCTCCATTTTTTTATCAATGGCCACAAATATACTCTTGAAAGCAAATAGAACATGCACACAATACTTACAATATCATTAGGGTTTTTTTTCTTTTTTATAACCTCCGATAAATACATATTGGTACATATTGAAGAGGCAAACATATTGGATAAATGGTCGCTATTCTAAGGATATCACAACGTATGCTGTTCAATGAATTAAACATTATCAGAATAGTGTCTCTAAATTGCCATCTTAGAAACAATTTGCTTGCACATTCAACTGACAAGCTAACAAGTATTAACGATTGATTTTCGCAAGACCAATAGGTATAAAAACCTAAACATAATGCTGTATACTAATTAGTTAGGAGTTATGTCTTTAAAAGTGAATTGAAATTAAATTTCGAACTCTATTCATTCATTTTGACCACCATCTTGAATTCTTTAAGTTATCCAAAAATACCAATATGGCATCAATCGGTTACATGAACAAAAAAGGATTTACTACGAAATAAAACGCATTGAAATTATTTGGTATACCCCAGTCTATGATTTAGCTCATTGTGGTTGATATATTCCCGACAGCTAGTTATTTACGCCATGAAAGCCGCCATCTTGGATTTTGGAAATTGCCCAATGATACCAGTGTGGCATCAACCAGTTTTATCAACTTAAGATAGAATACCCATAATACACATATCAAGGAATAAGCTTTTTGCTACGTTCTCTATCATTGGGATTACAGCCTAGGTTCACTGGCAAAATATTTTAACTTTTTACCGTCAAATAAAATTTTATAACATTTTTTTTGAAAATTGAGTTACGAGTAAGATTCACACTATAAATTTGAAGGGGTATATGTCTTTAAAATGTAAAAATGAATTAAATAATCAAATCATTTTCATTAATTTTGTTTAATAATGTTCACAATACTTTAGTGAATGCAAATACATAAACTTTAATACTTTACCTTGGTATTTTTACACATTATACTAAGTTAATCATAGGTAGACCAAACAGAAAATGTGACGATTTTCACCTACTTTAAAAACCACTAGTCCGTATCCTCATCTTCTGACTATTAAAAGATGTTTTGCACTCAATGCTACCCATTTAAAAATTACCTTATACCAATTGGCAATGAATAACACAAAGAAAAAAACTTTCACCACAGATAACTAAACAAAGTGCCATTTTTATACAACGACCTCCTTTTAGAAAAAATGTCAAAACTCTAGTCACCATTTTAATATGAAGTAAACACTTCTTAACTGTATCTATTTTACTTTCAAAAACCATTTTTGACCATTTAAAGATAAAATAATGGTATTTTTCGGTCTAACTGCATTAATCATCAACATCTTATTGATTACGAATTTGTTCGTGGCGAATCTGTCAGGGGAAGAATCTTTCCGTCCTTTGTTTAAATTGGATTTTTAAACTTCCGGTTTAAACTTTTTAGATGAATTCATTCTATTTTCTCCAATAATTGGGAGAATTAATACTCATTTGGGGTAATATGAGAAAAATATTAATAATATTTGAAAAAATGAGGATTTACACAATAAAAGAGTATATCCGATCTTTATCGATTGATAACGACACCGACGAAATCCGCTTACGTAATTTGTCGACATGACCCGACATCGCCCGAAGTTTGACAGCAGCTATTATGGGAATTCTACCTTAACTCTAGTAATTCATACAAAAATGCATTAAAACTTTTTAGATATTCCTCTATGTACGATTCTGCTCATTGTGGATGATATACCCGACAAGTGTTTTTATCCGCCTTTTTGTCCGCTATCTTGGATTGGATAATAAACGAGGGGTCCCAACATTGCAAAAAATTAGAATCGCAGATAATGTTAGACTAATTTCAGCTATTTAGAATTAGACTGTGATAAGGATGGATTAATTACACATTAATAAATTTTCATTTGCCATTTTGACCGCCATCTTGAATTTTGGGAGTTGCCCAAGAGTGCCGAAGTGGCATCATCCAGTTTCGTAAACTACAATGTCTTAGCTTCAAGAAAATACAAAAACATTTTCTACATCATTCCATGCACGGTTCGGTCGATTTTTGTAGTTTATATACCAGACTAGTAAGTTGATGTGTAATTAACCGGAAATAAACGGACGGTAACTATGATTTAAGCTACCGATGAAATTGTTGTCTGCTGTCATGAATTCCTTCAAATCTAACTAGAAAAGACTTTAAAATAATCTAGTGCTATAACGTTCACACTCATCCATATCCATGAATGCACAAAATAACATTTAGTAAGCTCAGTACATTTTGATACTTGTTACAGTCAAAAAAATCTTGGCTCTTCGAGGTCTGCAAGTGTTAGTTACATTATATCAGTTTGATTCACACGATTTGTAATTAATGGAGGAAATCATTAATTACTAAAATGAATTTAATTTGTTACTAAACAGTTTGGTATATTGATTAATTTGTTAGAAATTCTGAGTTAACTATGTTTTGTGTCATTCCAGGTCCAGAATTTCATGAAGCTGTAGACCGAAATTTTTCCAGGACACACCGATTTTGACAACAAACTGGACCTGGTTTCACGAACGCTCTCATAACAAAAATAAATTTAGTCTTAAATATTTTAATCGTTACTATAAGTATACACTTAACAACTTTTCTAATTATACTAATTTCCCCTGCAGATAATTTCAACTGTTGTTAAAATATTTAAATGAAATTTCATGAGTCAATTATGGGATACTATATCTTTCATGTGACACAAAATACGTCAATATCCACCGTGTAGTTACCGACTTCCAAGATGCACGTGCATTTCGTGCTTTTTACTCGTATGAGACAAACGGTTTGCATTTACACATTTATTTTGAACATGCCGAAATCTATAGCGATTTACACATAATATCTGTGGTTGGTTGTAAAATGGGTATGGTAAAACTCAACCTGTGAACATCATCATCTCTGGAAACTGATACATATACATGTATCTTCTGCATCGTTGCCTAATATGATATATTGTCATTGCTCAGGGGGTCTCATCGGGATGACTTTTGTTTCGATCAATCCATTATTGACACACATATTTCATTAGGACGAAACACTAGTACTAGCATCCTGATTTTGTGATATTTTAAACTGAGGTATGCAAGCTTATTTGATGGTTGTGTTATTCACAGGCTATTGTTAGACACTTTTTGCAGATGTATAGTTACGAGGTAAACAAGTTACAAAACATAAGATTGTGTCATAAATATTATTATTACAATTGGTCACCGGTACATGACCCTCATAACAAAGTAGCCTTATCTTAATTAAGTGACTAGGCGAGCAGGAATTTAAGATCAGGTTTTAATCAGACAGTGGACATCTCAACCCCCAATTAGGACAGCTTGACCCATGAACAATTAATTCCGTATTTTAATATTTATAAAAATAATAATTACATTTTAAGAAATTGTCAAACCATACATGTAATAACAAGTTATTAAAGACAATGACATCTAAAACAAAAGTCATTATCTTCACATACTTATACAGAACATTACTTCATCTGTGCAAGGTTTTAACTAGAATTTAACAAAATTATTGTTTTATCCAATTCATTTGTGAAACTAAAAGGCTTATTGCAAATGTGTTTTGAACCGACTTATGGAAGCATTCCTCTGTTGTGTTTATCTTCAAGGGGATCATTACTTAAAGAATGAGGATATTGTGTATGATAATATCACATTTTTTAAAGATTAACTCGTATTGTATCGTATTGTATCGTAAATAATCATATCGTCTATTTTCGTATCGATAGATATCTAATCTAGTGATAACCGTATCCTCTCATCCCTAACACGTATATTTATGTATACTAAACTCAAAGTCAATAGTTTGAATGTACTTTCTATAATGGATAGAAACTCATACCATAAAACTATGGAATAATGGCATACAGCATTTATTAATTTGAAACGTTTACACTTTTGGAGTCCTTAAATGTTACAATATAATCTCTGCAGAGTGGCCCTCTACAAAGCAATTCCTCTTCACAACAACAGCTATTGATATTTCCCTTACATGACATTCGGGAAAAATTTTAACTGAATCTGACCTTTGCAGAGCAGCGACCCCTAGACAGCAACACACTTTAGTATCTCCAATTGAGCGTTATTCAAAAAAGGTAACTCTGTATGGCTAAATTTAAAACATGTAGCCCCTTTGGTGCACTGTACCACTCACATAAGAACTAGACTCTCATAGCAAGTGTTACAAGAATTTCAGCGCTTCCTTTGTTGGGTAAACATTAAAATAAGCCAGTCTATCTCAAAGGTACAAAACATTTAAAAAAACGGTTGTATACATTATCAGTTAGACGGAATTATCAATTATACTCGTCATTTAAAGTTAGCACAGCAAACACCAACAGCAACAGGACACACATTAAAGCAAAATTTATTAAAATTGGTACTGTATAATATTTTATTGTCATCGAGAGCATTTCATTGTTTAATTGTACAGGTTTTTTGTGTGTACAAACTCTAAAAAATATTCAATGTTTTGAAAAGATACAAAACATATACACATACACTCACAGGGGAGATTTCTGAAAATATGGTCAACCGGCAAGAATGTTTTGGAAAAGTTCTTAAGAAGTTCATTACATTATACTTAATTTATGCACATTTTAACTTGGATAAAACACTAGTCAACCTTTGTATTTACTGTATAATGGCTGGAAAGTTTGTCAATTTTAACACAGAATGTAATTTACTTTACTTGATTTACAGTCCGACTTGAAAATTGAAGTAGTGATATTTTTTGGGGGAGGGGATTTAACGCTGTGGCAACACATTTTACAGGTTATTTCACAGCGGTCAGTCCACCTACTCACTGTTCCTGGAAGGGCTAAATCTCTGGAATTAGCTGTTGACCAACAACTAGGCACATACTTTCATCAGTGACGGATAACTGCCCTATATGATTTAGAATCAGTGATAGGAGAGAGAATGGCAATATAAATTATTTAATGACCTAGCTCCACTAAAGTATTTGCCGCGCGGAATCGAACATACGACCCCTCGATTGATAGACTTTTGCGCTATCGACTGAGCTAGCGAGATTTATAGATAAGTATTTGCTATCCGTGATAACAAAAGATGTCAGTAGAGACATCATGCTTGACTAAATAAGTATTTGTCACATGATATGTGGTTGATAATAAGGAACAGACATATGTTAAAATTTGAAAAAAATCTAACAAATTTAAAGTAAAATTAAATGCCTTCTTAAAGAAATTTAATGGGAGACAATTTTGAAATAAAATAGAAGTGATAGATAATAAGGAACATATATTTAAAGTTTGAAGTCAATACCTAAAGAAATAAAAGAGTTGCAGTAAAGACAAATATTTGTTTTATAGAAAACTAGTTCAAGGGAGATTCTAAAAAATGCATTTAAACCTTGTCACATGAGATGTGGTTGATAATAAGGAACATATATTTAAAGTTTGAAGTTGATACCTTCAGAAATGAAAACGTAACCTGGGTCGATAGTGCAGTTGGTAACGCGCCGGGATTTGGAATCTCGTGTCCCGAAGGGGGTACGGGTTCGAATCGAACCCGGGGAGGTTATACCATTCCATAAAAATTTGACAATAATATCGATTTTCCTCTATTGATTTAATAATATGAAGACGTTTCCGGCCTTGTGGATGAGTAGGTCAGTACTGGTTATAGACAAGGGTCCGGTAAAGCTAGGTTAGGTACGCTGGACGCCGTAAAATGACCTTAATTGTGTTGACACGGCGTTAAACTCTGTAAAAGTAATAAATAAGAAACGATATAGTAAAAAATATTTTACTGCACAAAAACTTTATCAGAAATATGGACGCAGACGCTTACGCTAGGGCAAGTAGGAGAGCTCTCTATTTACTTCGTAAAGTCGTGCTAAAAACTGTATAAGCATGTCTGACACAAGATTTTTACACTTTAATGCTTTTTTACAGCGCAGCAACATTAGTGCCAATTATCAGGAAATACATTAAGCCAGGTTCCACCATACTGTCTGATTATTGGAAGGCATCTTCTAGGTTTCAAGAGGAAGGGTACCGACATTTGACCGTAAATCATTTTATTGAATTTAAGAACCAGGAGACAGGTGCCTGCACCAATTTGATTGAATCAACTTGAAAAAGTGGTGAAAAGATCGTTACAAAGAACTGGTACGCAAAAACACATTATGACAGCTACCTTGTGGAATAGTGTATTAGAAAAAAGTATATCGAAAATTCAGACGACAAGTTTCTATCATTTCTTGACTTAATAAACACGATATTTGTTACATTATTGCTAAGTGAGCAACAGACGCGCACTTGCAAAATGACGCAGTAGGCGCGTAGCGGTAAAGTGCATTCTAGCCTTTTTTATCATAAAATAGGCATACGATATGTATAGGAAAATATATCTACATAAATGTCCAAATTATTTGCACGCTATGCGTGTAACAGGACTGGGAGTACACTAATACAATGATATAATGTACACTAATTCAAGGAACATTCCTTATAATTAGGGACTTTAGTCAGTTATTTCCCCATTGTATACTATTCAAATAGGTAAGTCCAATTAGTTGGATAACTCGGATTTTACCCTTACTTTTCAATGTTAATTTGCCAAAATTAGTCTTAGATAACTTTTTCGTAAATAATTTAATTTGTTTGAAATTCAAGCTAAGTATTTTTGGAGTAGAGAACTATCTAAATTTCATCACTTCTGTAAATATCTTCATTGACAAGAAAGACATTAGATGAAATATTTTGTTACACTTACATATGAATTCAACGATTAAATCCGAGGATTCCAAATGTAAGGACCTACTTACCAATTGGATTGCTTCAGATTTTATCAGGGAAAGATAACTGACTAAAGTCATTAATTACTTGTAAGATCTTAGCATGATCCACTGGCCGTACGAAAATATATGATATATATCTAGATGCTTTTATTGATCATTCTGGATTGAGTTTCTATAAATGCGCCTGAATCCTAAAGAAATGGGCTTCGGGGCCGCAGCTTTACCCAGGACCTAAAAGGGTCCCTAAAGTACGACCCTTGGACCCCAGTCTGCTAGTTTAATTCCGCCCCTCTTCATCTTGAATGTGAATTGTATGTAATGTCATTGTATGCCAGTCTTGTTACTTATTGCTTTTGTTGCGTGTGAAAATATTTTGACATTTATGTATTTTTACAAATACCATAATTCATGATTGATAGAACAATACTTTGCATACACTGGGTTTGCACCCCCCTTCTAGGTCCACCTTTGTCTTATATTGATGTTAATTTATGAGTATTTAACAAATACTTAACAAAATATAGAAGCTTTATTGACATATAACTGTGATGTAACTCATTTAACAAACTATAAAGGAATCATTATCTACAATATATTCTATTCTGGATGCATTCATTGTCTAAAAAGTGAGGATGTTTGACATTGAAGCTCATCAACTAGTTGACCATGAGTGGCAACAATCATGACATGACATGAGGAGGAACATACTTTCGGTTTGAACATTATTTTAGACAAGCACAGAGCATTGAGTATGCATAGGTATGGTCCTTTATATTTGCGATCTGCTTTTACATGTTTATTTTCTATGTACTGTTATTGACAACATTGAAAGTTAGTGACATCATTTCAATTACTCTAGATGCCATGAAACAATGAGGTAAGCTCTTTCCATAAAGAGGCAGATCAAGAATTTGATTGGGGGTCATGTTAAAATTACTAGAGCGCATCTGAACTAATAATACTTTAATCAAATTCAAATCTGCATTGTTTTTGGATGATTCCATTAAGGTCAAGACCCTGTAATGACTAGACATATTTGTTTCATTATTTCGCGGGTCAAAGGGCCTATTTCATGGGAAACTTATGCATCTCAATATAGATTGTTGGTTAAAGTCATTTCCAGCTGATGGGTAAACCCTCTCGTATAGTGATCAAGTGTCTTGTATACCTCCTGAGAGAACCGGGTTTGATGCTCAGCTAGGGCATTTAGTTTTATCCTTTCAACATGCTATTAATTTAAATAATAAGCAATTAAAGATCACAAAATATGATGTTAATTAACACATATTATCTATATTGAATATCATTATATCACAGCTAAAAAAATTTGCAATAAGATTTCCATATATACTTATACATGTATTTTGTTGCATCAGATAATTGACAGAAACTATATCATTAATTTTGTATATATATGGCCCTCTTGTCAGGGAGTCTAACTCGAGATAACAATCTCACTATCGGTTCTTCATTGAAATATAAAGATTTATTAGATGATATAAGTGTTAAATTGAACAGTTAGTTTTACTTGATGCTGATTGGCTAAAATTAGTTTCAGTTTCTAAGGGGGGGATCATATATTTTACTTTTGAACAAAATATGCATAAAATTGAATGTCTTTCAGAACAATGTATTAGCCAGAATGTTCAACAGTTGGGTGGGCCTTTGGAGGGCCCCAGTGTCCTCAACAATTGCATTTAAGTTTTTTATTTATCATTTGTTTCTGCCATTTTATTGTCAGACCTTTATGAAAATTCATACAATAATAAGATACGATGTGAATTAGAAAGTAATCACAACTCTACCTGCCCTAATTAGGAGTTATACCCCTTTGTAGTTTTTGCTTAAAGTTTTAACTATGTTGGACAACAGTGCCATTTAGGGTCAGATCTTTAAAATCCGGCTTTAATGTGGTTTCCACTTTGTATTTCTTGTGATAAACGGTATCAATATCTGATTCAGTGAAAAATGTTTATGAGTTTTGGAGAAAGTGGGCACAAATTCAAAATATCATTTGGCCTGTATAATATTTTTCACAACTTTTACATATTAAACAATATATTACATTTTCTACATCACATGACATATTATGTTTTACAAAAAAATGTTTCTCATTGAAATTAAAGCATTCTCTTCTTTTAAGATATTTACATAGTCCACATTTGGTTCCTCCAGATTTTGTTAACATAAACGTTTTGGATTTATTTTCTGAAAATTTAGGGTTTGTTAAAACATTTTTTTATGTTTCGAGATTGTGCTTTTACATATTTCCCGCATTATTGAATCGATATTTAGAATGAATGAATTTTTCGTGTGATGAGTAAATAATGAAGTATTCACCCATGCTATATATATTCTTACCATTTTTGAAAAATTACTCTGCAGTCAACAATTAAGAATTTAAGATGATCAAAAATATTCAATGTTCTCTTTTAAAATATTTTTTACTCAGTAATTGCACAAAATGTTGGGAAAATAAAATTAATTTTAGTAGGTGTAGAGGATTAATATAATTTATTAAATGCATTGTCTCTGTTATTATATTGATTTTTATAACTAAACTTTTAAACAACTACTTACATCATTTATATACATATGTACATGTAACTATAAATTTACTTTAAGTTTAGCTTTTTTCAAAATAAGTATGATTTAAATCATTACAGTGTAACCTCTGCATAGCGACTTTCGGCGGAGTTTGAAAAAACTGCCGCTCTGCAGAGGTGCCGCTCTGCAGAGGTAGACTTTTTCTACAGATCGCGAAAAACGGCCGTTTCGGTACGGAAATCTGGCCGTTATCCGTTCCGTAATGTAAATACAGTTATTATCGGGCGCTGATCGACAAGTGTAAAAAGTTTTTATATGATTACAAGTTTTTTTTTAAATCAATCAAATATCACCGTTAGAAATTCCTAGCATGATGGTTAGTTTTTTCGCAAAAGAAAGCACTACACCAGCGAAAGCGTTTCTGTTACCGTCATAATTGTATTTATACCTGTCTAATGGCGAATATTATTTAGATGGATTATCGTCGTCTTTTCGGGAGTAACTATCTGATTTGGCTCTTAAACCTCTAATAACTTTAAAACTGAATTTATGCTATCGAAGCTTCTAATAATAAGTACAATAACAAATAAGTTTCATTTAGTATCGTTAACTGGCTGGACGTATGTACAACTGATACTTGATGACGTCAGCCTACCAAACAAAGCGCTCCTCATCTTAGATCCGTTCGTTGGTGTCATGGAAACCATATGTCACTTGTATATTAACCCCAGTTAGTCAAATGATTTAACAACATGACACTTTAGGGTAGTATTATATGATTAAGGGTTTTGCTCATTGTTTAAATCATCCGGTCATAGATAATTATCGATAATTGATATTAACCTTGCTAGACTTAGTGTCGCTATACAGAGGTAAAGAATAACAATGGGAATTTTTCTCAACGGCCGTTTACCGCTCTGCTGAGGTGTCGTTTATTAGAGGTAAATCATAGTGCAAAATCGACGGGGGGGGATTCTAATATGCCGCTCGTCGGAGGTTGCCGCTCGTAAGAGGTGCCGTTAGCAGAGGTTATACTGTACTGTATATTAAATTGTACAGAATTGTAAATGCACCAATGAAAATGGAAACTGTCAAAATTATTACCATGCCAACCAGCTGATATCTCATGATTACCTGTCTATATATAGTCATTAGATCTAAGATGAGATAACCATAAATTGTTAAATATAGATACTGACTGCATATTATAACCATCAATGATAAGATCTTATTTGAGATAAACCAAAACTAGTGTAGACTGTGTAGTAGTCCTATGTTAGCTACAATATTTATATAACTTAAAGTAAGATAAATCTTTAATAAGCCAGAGTGTGATAGTGAAAATCTGAACTTGCTCACACAAACTTCGCAGAATAGGACTGTTTATATTGAAATTATGCAGGGCTCGAATTTAACCAAAAAAATGGACTTGCATATTTTTGCGTGTTGATTTTATTACAACTCACAAAAAAGAAAAAAGTCACGCGTATTTTCTCTTGCACATAATTTTAATAGCACACATGGGTAATAATCATATACATGTCAACACCATACATGTAGTTCTATTATTTAACTGATAGAATAAGGGCGTTCTTGTGGGATAGACCAAGAATATCATGCTTTTACGTTCAATTTAATTAATTCAATTGATCTGACCGTTTCAATGCTGATTTGAGCTTCATTTTAGACAGTTATATTTTGTGTGTCGATTTCAACTCGGGAAAATTTGCGAGTTAAAATAACTAGTTACTCGCAGTTTTCAAAATCCAGTCGCATTTTGCGAGTATGCGAGCTTAAATTCGAGCCCTGAAATTATGTCTATGTTTTCTGGTAATACCAAGATTAATTGTTAATTTTTATTGATATGTATTCTGATATGCATAACTTTATTTTCATTTTTGTTCATGATCATCTTATTTTGATCAGAATAAATTTGAATTTGCCTAATGAAATATAGTAATATTTTCAACTTATAAAGATGCAAACATGTATGTTGTTTTCATTGACCAGTCAACAACATTTACCATTATATAACTTAACAGTCTCCTAGTATGAAACAATAGAAGCCCATGGTTTTGACATATATAATCTGTATATAGATTACAATTTATACTAATATTTATTTTTGTGTGTGATGTGACCCAAACTTAACCATATTCTCCATTAAAAATCTAACTGTGGCAAACTTAGCCCTATAATCAATAGTCACATTGTCCAAGGACTACAAAGGAAACAGACATCTAAATCTATTTTAAAAACCTACAATACTAGTAAATACGATTATTACTGAAATATGTTATTTATTTATTGTATTTCAAAGCGAAAGTAGATCGAAACAAAAAGTAGACATTGGCTGTCGTTACTTAAATCAATAGTTTTTATTACAGTATGTATAAGATGTATAATCTTGTGATAGAAATAACTTTCTCCAAATTACATAATTGAGCTCTGAAATGGTTTTCGATATCAAAATCTCAAATATTTTTAAAATCAATTATCATTATGAAATTTTTGTATTTAAAGCAAAAAAACGGACTATAACCAGTCATTTATAATTTAGAAGTCGGTGGAATTATCCTATGTCATGCAAGGCAGGGACCCCGACCGGCAAGCTCAGTCGGTAGCTCACAAATCTACTGACCGATGGGTTGTAGGTGACTGGTGCATAAGAGATATCTATATAATTATATCGTATTGTTGATTCATTTTTCATTGGGTTTTAACATCGTATTTAACACATATTTAGACTATATATATGACGGTCAGCTCTTCCTACTATAGGTTTCCTGGATACTTTTCTATCACCAGTATTAATTTACCCTACCACAAGGCCGACAAAGCATGTATAGGGTATGAGCTACAGCGACCAGGCTCGAACCTGTGATCTCTGAATTCAAAGACAGCTATATGTCAAATTCATTTGACTATTTGATTACCTCAACTAAAATTGTGTAGAATATATTTTCTAACTTGTTGCATGATAATGTTTTATTAAGTGTCCTATCAGCACAGTAAACTATTGATGTTATTGTCTTTTTTACAAACCAGATCATGTTATGCTCAACAGTGTCACCAGGACTAGTACATTTACTAGAGACAGTCAAAGTCATTGCCTTAAATTTAATCAAGCCCTAGGCGCAACTTATCATGCTAAATAGTAATGGACAAACTTATAATCTGACCCTTAGCCTCTATTAGTTTATACTCGCCTCAAGCTTGGACTAGTTGGTTAAAGTAAAGACTAATCTTCTGGGGGGGGGGGGGGTATTATGCAAATTACCTACGATGAAATATGTATTTGGTTTTCAAGTATGCCTGTATCAATGTATGCTAGTACTTGGGTCAGGCTAGTGGGTTAAGTTGATGACTGCCATCTTAAATTTTCTCGAGCACTAAGTCAATTATTAATGTTATAAAGTTCAAGGCAAAATTATGAGCTATCGCAATTGTATGAATTAAGTAGATTTCACAAGTCTGGTTCAATGCTAGTCCTTGGGCCAGGCTAGTGGGTTAAGTTGATGACTGCCATCTTAAATTTTCTCGAGCACTAAGTCAATTATTAATGTTATGAAGTTCAAGGAAAATTATTAGCTTGCCAAATTGTATGAATCAGGTAGATTTCACAAGTCTGGTTCAATGTATGCTAGTCGTGGGTTTAGGCTAGTGGTTTAAGTTGCTGACTGGTATAAAGTCATCGAATAAAATAATTACCTACTCTTTATTTCTTTATGAGACTTATAATAGAGGGAAGCCTGTATTCAAGTGTTTGCATCATGCTCATCTATAAACAGTATTCATAGGTTAACAAATTTAGATTTGTACAATACATTTTCAACCAAAAAAGATGGTAATTTTTAAATGAAAACTTTATTAAGAAATGAAGAAGAATAAACAGTAAGCATTTTCTATTATATGTTTAAAATAATTTAAAAGATCTACTAGCCATCTCTCTAGAAACTTCAGCTCAACATCGGATTTTCCTATACGATATATTTTCCTCGTATCTCTTGCAATAGTTTTCCAATGTGACTACTCTCCCATTTTGAATATTGGATTTCTCCCATGGCAGAATTCTCCCATTCTTCAATATGGGATTTCTCCCACGGCAGAATTCTCCCATTCTTCAATATGGGATTTCTCCCACGGCAGAATTCTCCCAATCTTTAATAAGGGATTTTTTTTATTTCTGGACTTTTTAAATATTTTTTCACATTTATGTTAAGAACATCAGTATGATGCCAAATCTGTGAGCTTTATAAATGAAATTCCCATGGGAGAGCCATTTTCCCTTGGAATTTGCACATTCCCATGGGAATATTGACTTTTGACTTAAAATCAAACATATTTCTAGTAAAGATATCTGGATGAAAGTTTACTGGTGTTATGCCCATATGTAGATCTACATTTGCTAAAAATTTAAAAACTAATTGGATGAAAAATTAAAAAAAGTAAATTTGCAAGATTTCCGGAATAGCAAACGTATTCCAGACTGTGTTAATTGTACAGTGTAACCCTGTGTTATTTTTTGATATCTAGAGGAAGGGAAATTCAGATTGGATGAAGAAGCTAAAATTTCTATGTTAAAAAATATCAGGAATCGAATACAACAAACTTAAATATGTTTCTATAAGTCATCAGTTATCACCTTTTATAGCGCTAGTGTTCGTTGACGTAAAGTTTTTTTTGAAAAACAAAAAAAAATCGTTAAAATATGTGATACTGATCATTTGATTGCTAACAAGCAAATGTCAAAGATATACCAGTAGATTTACCATATAATATGTTAAGACAAAATATATTTGTATTGTGTAGAATATTTACCACAGACAAATAAATAACATACTTAATAAGTGAATCCTATATTTGGTTCTGAGACATAATTAGTAGATTTATAGTGCGCATCTTAAAAGTAGTATACAAAAATATGTTTATATCAATTATTACCTTCCATATCTTCTTCGCATAGTCGCCCTTTTTTAGAAGACATTATCCTCATATCTGATCTCAAGTCACTTATTGCATCACCATGTTGTTTAGTACACTCTTCCATATTTTCTACTCTTGTAGATAGTGTAGCAATTTCATCACCATGCTGCTTTTTACTTTCTTCTAGATTTCCTACTGTTGTAGATAGTGTAGCAATTTTATCACCATGCTGTTTTTTACTCTCTTCCAAGGCTCCTATTGTTGTAGATAGTGAAGCAAGTTTATCACCATGCTGTATTTTACTCTCTTCCAGATTTCCTACTGCTGTAGAAAGTGAACTTACGTCGGATCTCACTTCATCTATTTCACGTTGCCAATCTTTTATTGCGTTTTCAAATTTTTCCTTTAGTCTGTCGTCTATTTCGATAGACCCTGCTTGATCTATCTCTTCTTGCAAATAAGGAAACCCACAGTAGTTGGCCAGTCCTTGTAGAATCTGAATAATTTATAAAAAAAAACTTATTTGTTTCTTATCATACATAAGCAGGCGCCTTAACAACCCTATAAGATAATTTTATAAACAATGTGTTGCTACGGTGTTAACTAAAACGTTTTTTTATCCTTGTTATGAAGAGTTCGTTTTGAGAGAAACAACAAAATCCCTTTTCCCTAAGCATGCATATCAACCGGTCATACTTAAAAAGTACACGTACCATAAACCATGACACATTTTTTCATCTGTATGTCCGTTAAACTATTTATAAATATTGAGTCCTTAATCAGGAGGGAGGGAGGGGGGAGGGAGGGGAAGAGAGAGAGAGAGAGAGAGAGAGAGAGAGAGAGAAAGACAGAGAGAGTAAAGATAAGTACAAGAGACTTCACATGCGGCGATATTTTATTTCGCCAAGTATGGCTCATCAGTAATTTATATGATATATCCTAAGGCATTTATATATAGTGTGTTTATATTGTGCAATTAATCGTAACCTATTTATCGGTAAATGCGAAACACCGGTGATTACGAAATGCGAAGCTAAAGCCAGTGACACACAGACCACATGGCTTTTAGGGTTGGTCACCCGTGTAAACCGTACAAACAACCGAATCAACCACGTTTTCATCTGAGTTACATTCGAGCGTTTCGCGTGTATTCGTAAAAGCCTTGTAAAGTTGTATGAATTTAAGAATTTTAAAAACTGTCAATGTCATGTCTGTGTTGAATCATATATGCGATCGTACAAGACCATGCAAGACCGCGTGAGTTTGTTTGTTTGTTGGGTTAAATGCCGTAGCAACAAATTGTATGGGTCATATAACGGTGGTCAATCAACTTACTCCCTCCTCCTGGAAAGACTTAATCTCTGGATTTAGCTGTTAACATACATTACTACTGAGCACATAATTTCGTCAGTGACTGACAACTGCCCTATATAATTGAAATCAGTGGTAAGAGGGAGAATGACCGTAGAAATAATTTCATGACCAAGCTCCACGAAAGCTCCGGGAATCGAACCCACGTCCCTTCGTGCTTGCGTGCTACCCGAGCTTGCCGGGCGGTTTAAGACCGTGTAAGGCTGTATGGAAACGTCAGACAATCGTATAAAACTCGTTTGCTAATCGTGTTCAAATCGTGACAAATGCTTTATACGTGTACACTCGTGCTACATTGGAGTCTGACTCGTACTAGTCATTCTGTGTTTAACAGAGTATACCGTATATAAACCGTGTCGTCACCCGTGTTCTGTGTGAGATTGCCTAAGCGGATGTCATTCAGCTACATTTTGTTTACCTTGTCCGAAGATGTTTAAAAATGTCATTTTCCAGCGAGTATGAATATAAACATTATTGACACCTCATTTAAATACAATGTGACAGAAAATTAAAAACACTCAAGCTAGTGTTTCGTTTATAGCTGTTTAATATTTAACGAACAGTTTCAACCATTTATATATATATTAATTAAATTGGGTTGATAGTCTCCGTATGACGTTACTAATATTAGAAAGAGTTTGGATAAGTTACCGATCGTACGTATAGGAAAACAAATACGGCGGTCTCCACTACCCATTAAATAATGGCGACGTTTGGCCTTATTTTGTGAGGGGTTTCTTGATTAAAGTCTGTTAGGTGTTGAAAAGATGTGTTCTTAAAATCACTAAATATAAAGTGTTCTATCATTTAGTTTGCTGACTGATTTTTTTGTATTAAAATAGAATCACTGATTTATAGTATCACCAGTATATTAAAATTAATTAACATATTTAAACTTAGCAGATTCATAAATATTTAAACTATATAAGAATATTGTTTAAATAAAGATAAACATACAATGTCTATTGCTTAAGTATAATCCTTATAATAACGTTTACAAATACAACTTTTGTCGACAAAGACAATGAAATCTTGTAACTAACACGAATGAAGCAATTTGATTGATAAAGAAAGGTAAAGTAGATGCATTGTAAGCTACAACAAATGGTCAGTAAAATTGTAATGACGTAAATTATAGGATAGTCAGTCAGAACAGAAGATGGTCAGTAGAATCATATAATTGGTCAGTAGAATTCATAAGATAGTCAGTAGAGTTATGTAAATGGTAAGTATTAATCTAAAGATTGTCATTATAATTATATGAATGGTTAGTAGTTATTAACAGACGGTCAGTAGAATTATATAAATTGATAAGTCAACTAAAAATGGTCGACAGTAGAATTCATAATATGGGCAGTAGAATTCAAACATTTGTCAGTAGAATTATATAAATAGTCAGTAGAATTATATAAATATTCAGTAGAATTATATAGATGGTAAGTATAATTATATAAATGATCAGTATAATTTTAATGAATAAACTATTCCATTGAAAACGTGATATTATTTCATACAACTGACTTATCCATTAACGTGTGCTATTAAACAATATAAATCAAACTTGAAAAAATAATATTTTTAACGAGTTAGTATTTTCCAAAATATTTACCATGCATAGCTCATTCCATTTTGTGGTTAAAACTGTCTCATCTTCCAACACGCTTTCTTTATGCGCCAACTGAAATATGTATTTAAACTCAGGTAAGTACATTTTTAATTTACTTTTATAATACTTAAAGAATATAATTGATGGTTCATGTTTAACTATATATTAGAAGTGAAACTATACTGAGTCAAAAAAGAAACTGGATGCGATTTAGCACAGTCTTCAAACTGATGCCATACTCCCTAACAACTGAGGCGGTCGTTTTAAAGCCACGTCAAATGTGCATCAACATGATGACGCAATTAGTTCTAGTATCTGTTTCCCTATAACGATCTGGCCAAGGACGGTCGGAAATACTTCCAGTTTGATAGAAACGATTCTGCAGAATAAGAATAGTTTTCCTATAGTAATTCATCATACACGCGACGTCATTGACGTTATGCCCTGATGTTTGTCATTTTCGCTGGACTTGTCAAATAGGTTATGACTGACAATTGTGTGAAAATGAAAACACACATATAGCTAGATAAAAAGTTATAGTATAAAACGTAAGTGTCTACTTTTTTTTTTGACTCAGTTAACATGCAAAATACATTAAACTACACTTCAAAAATCAGAATTAATATCTGTAAAGAAATTTTTGGAGCTCAGTGTATAACAACGACTCTTCTTTAATACAGAGGTAGGGGAAAGAATGACCTTAGCAAACAGTTTATTCACAATCCTTAAAACATAAGTTGGTTCCATCAGGAAATTGAATCCACGACACATTATTATTACTATCAGATACACAACATGACATGCTATCAATGTTATTATATCTCACGTGATCTATTTAGTAATGTGACGTCACAATATACTTTTCGTGAGATCACCCTGTTGACATAACATATGGGCACGCTTGACATCAAATATTGGCCCGTTTACCCAGGGACACGAGTTTTAGCCATTTGATTTTAATTATGTCTATTGTGCAAACCCTCGCTTTATACCAAGCGACAAACTTCAGCGAAGTGAAAATGTGAAAATAAAACAGATTAAATTAACGGTCCCCCCTTAAGTCTTTATCCTACTGTTGTGTTTTTGAATAATTTGTTTACAATTGTTGATTTTTGTTGTTCGATATAATAAAAGAAATATCACATCAAACAGATGGGGATAGAACAAAATGTTTACCATTGACAAGTTATTTTAACTTCAGCTTGTAAGATTTGATATTTATACTACCATTTATAGAAATTTAGAGATGTGATACTTACATAATTTCTGCAATGTCTAAGTCTGGTGATATATGCTTCCACTCGATTGTCTGTGGGCTGGGGATCTGACCATACTTTATCAGAAGAGGGACATAAACCGCAAGCATTCCTGAGCAAGCAGGTCAGCAGGGTGATATCAAATTTGTCTGACGATGGTGTGTTTTCATTAGGAGGTAGTAGTTGAAGTTGTACTGGAGTAAGAATTTTTTTTGACACAAGTTGTTGAAACTTAGCTTTTTGAGGAGGGTTTCCATCTAAATACACCTTGTAGTCTGGACCAACAACGTGGTCAAACACTCTTCTTAACATTCCCGTACCTACTACTATAAGTAGGTATTCATATCTAAATAAAAATATTTTATCTGAAATAAATAATAATTATTTGTTGTAGATTCACAGTGGTTATAATCACACTATTTCAATGTGGGTGGTCATCTAAATAAACCTCGAAATCTGAACCAACAATGTGATCAAACACTATTCTTAACAGTGAACACATAGTTTTTAATTTTTATCAACATGTTAATATCTGAATAGGTTCTTTTTATCTAAAGTAAATTATAAAAAAAACAAGTAAATCTGTGAGCTAATGCTCACTAGTGATACCCCCGCCAAAATCTAAAAATATGCGACAAACAGGAAGTAGATGAGTAAGGAGCATGAAATCGCTTTACACCATATGGGACTATAGGATGAAGCAATATGCAAAGTTTCAGGCTGCTGCATGGTATAGTTGCTGAGAAAACTGTGACGGAAATTTTGTAACGGACGGACGGACGGACGCACGGACAAGGGTAAAACAGTATACCCCCCTCTTCTTCGAAGCGGGGGTATAAAAACACCGTTTATAAACACTATTCTTATCCGAAGCGACCTCTCACGTGACCATTTGTTTATGTACAATTACCTCCCATATGACCATATTCCAAGGTTTATGTGCAATAACCTTACACGTGACCATATTTCACGGTTTATGTACAGTGACCTCCCATGTAACCAATGCCGCGGCCGTGGCGTAGTGGTTAGCATGTCTGACTTCGAATCCGGAGAATCCCGGTCGCGGCAGATCATACCCTATACATGAGTAGTCGGCCTCGAGGTAGGGTAAGTTAGTACTGGTGATAGAAAAAATGTCCAGGAAACCTATAGTAGGAAGAGCTGGCCGTCGTGTATATGACCTATATATGTGTTGAATGCGACGTTAAAAAAAATGTGACCATATATCAAGGTTTAAGTGCAATGATCATACACGTGACCATATTTCAATGTTAATGTACAGTGATATATAACGTGAACATATTTCAAGGTTTAGGTACAGTGATATCTAACGCTACCATATTTAAAGGTTTATATACAGCGATATCTAGTGTGACCATATTTCAAGGTTTATGTACAGTGATATCTAACGTGACCATATTTCAATGTTTATATACAGTGATATCTAACGTGACCATATTTCAAGGTTTATGTACAGAGATATCTAACGTGACCATATTTCAAGGTTTATGTACAGTGATCTCTGACGTGACCATATTTCAAGGTTTATATACAGTGATATCTAACGTGACCATATTTCAAGGTTTATGTACAGTGATATCTAAAGTGACCATATTTTAAGGTTTATACATGTATGCAGTGACATCTAACGTGACCATATTTCAAGGTATATGTACAGTGATATCTAACGTGACCATATTGCAAAGTTTATGTACAGTGATATCTAACGTAACAATATTTCAAGGTTTTTGTACAGTCACGTCTAACATGACCATATTTCAATTCTTATAAGCAGTGATATCTAACGTGACCATATTTCAAGAAATATTTGCAGTGATCACTAACGTGACTATATTTCAATGTTTATGAACAGATACCTCTGACGTCACAATATTTAAGGGTTTATGTACGGTGACTTCACATGTGACCTATTTTCATTGTTATATACAGTGATCTCCAATGTGACCATATTTCAAGGTTTGTGTATAGTTTACTAACAGTAAATCATTAACATTTACAATGTACAAAACTACAAAGAAATAAAACTTAGAGTATAAACATTGTTGCCAGCAACGTTACAACATACATACACAAATAACCAATATATTGGTGTAACACATTTACTTACCTGGTCCTGGGTTTCTTTCCACTCCAGCTATTACCAGAAGCATGCCGATAAAAGATAAAGCTCCAATCATTATGCCACAGTATTTAATTATTAGTCAACTAAGTCATCACCACTATTATCTGTTCTTAATTAAGAGTTCAATACTTCAAAATATTGTCATTCGATACCTGTATATAATCTGAAAATAAAAGTTATACTGTGTAACATAGAAAAGTGTTGTTACATAATGTATGTACCATGTAACATAATGTCGTCATGTCATATCATATGTTTACATTGCAGTATAACCTCTGCGGAGCAGCCCTCCACAGAACAAATCCTCTGCACAACAACAGCTTCTGATATTTCATATAGGCTTAATTTTAATTGAATAGAACCTCTGCAAAACAACAACTTCTGAACAACAACGCATTTTAGTCCACCCAGTGGGTGTTGTTCAAGAGAGGTTGCATACCAAGCAGGCATCAATTTATTCGATATTTGTACCATGTTATATAGAGACACCAAATCACTCGATGTCCGTGCCATGTAACATAGAGACATCAAATCACTCGATGTCCGTGCCATATAACATAGAGACATCAAATCACTCGATGTCCGTGCCATATAACATAGAGACATCAAATCACTCGATGCCCGTGCCATATAACATAGAGACATCAAATCACTAGATGTATGTACCATGTAACATAGAGACGTCAAGTCACAAGATGTATGTACCATGTAACATAGATACATTAAATCACTAGATGTATGTACCATGTAGCATAGAAATGTAAAAAAAACTGAGTGTCTGTACCATGTAACATAGACGCATCGGATCACAATATGTATGTACCATGTAACATAGAGACATCAAATCACTTAATGTCAGTACCATGTAACAAAGAGACGTCAAGTCACACCATGTCGGACCATTAACAAAGAGTCCTAATGTCACACTTGGACTGTATCATGTAACAAAGAGACCTTAGGTCACACTATATGTCGGCTATGTTAAATAGAGATGTGAGATCAAATGATGTCTATACCATGCTAAAGACGTCATGGCAAATGTATATGTATGTACCATGTAACAGCGAGGTATATATATCGAATATATAAATCTATATGTGCATTTTTTAATGTGTGAATGAAAAGGTAATAAAGCATGAATAACTTTTTATGATTTGATGTAAAATTTCAAAGAAAATTATGCATAATTTTCTAGGTTTCTACATCTGTATGTTAATGTTACATGATTTTATTTGTTCGGGACGTCAGTCCTGAACAAACATATTTACCCTATTTCAGACCCTTTCCCACTTTGAAAATTTACCGAATCCAGAAGTAGTCTCACAGTATATAATTATGTATAGATTAATACAAAAGATCGTCTGCTATGACGTGCGCAATTATACACTAGTAAACCGAACAATACCTAAGCGTAAGAACATTCGCTGCTCTGTTGTGCGTCTCAGTATAGATGATTATGTCATCTTATATAATAGAATGGTATCAACGATTCAATCGTTTGTGCCAGTTGTTAGTATACAGATGTTACATCATCTTATGTAATATAATGGTTCTACAGAAAAAGTTTAAAGATTGTAGTAAATGACTTCGAATGATGTCTGAATAGTGAACTTCATTTATTTTATATACAGATGCTGTAGAATAAATGCGCATGAATGATAACCTTTAAGCGGCAGTTATTGAATTGTTTTAAGAACGACACTTTGACTTGTGGTGATTGAGTAATAAAAAATAAGAGTTCACTTGTCTAGTTCACTTGCTGTATTTATAGGTCGATTGCGTGAAGTGTTTTGAACTGGAGAATGCAGTTCTACCAATCAAACTAATATCACTGAACTATTCGCAGTGTACAAATGTTGTTGGAGCCGGAAATCTAACTTCACTTTTTAAACTCTCACGAATTCAGTACCATCAGTGCTTTGATTTAATGACCTAACTACATTATCATTTTTGTTAAATAAGTAAAATATAGTAATAAAAAAGTTAAATGTGAAGACACTAAGCCACATGGTGTGAAATTATTTTGATTATAACTTGAGGCCAACACTAGTTGCCCAAAAACAACAAGTCAACCTCAATATTAAAATACTGAGACTAACACAGCTTTCATAGAATCCATTATCAGAACGTAAATATCCTTTCATTTCGTTAACAATTTCTCCTTATAATTGGAAGTTAGTCGGTACAAATATAAAAGCATTTGGAATGTTAGTTTATGACATGGAATAAGAACTTGAAATTTCAGAACTCCTGCATTAAAACCATTACACTTATATTACCGTATTCAATATGCTAACGCAAATAACATAAAAAAATCAAGGAGATTCTAACAGGGTCAGTTTGTTGTATGTGCCAAGTAATAAAGATTTCTCTCATTGAGGTAAAAAATGACTTAACAAATATAAGCATAAGTTCAGAAACATTATAGTGCAGTTGAAACTTTGCTGCTATTTACATTTTCAGTCTATTTTACAATTCAGACATGACAACCCCTTATCATTTAAATCACCTTCAAGCAGGTGAACCTTACAGTCCCAATTTACACCTGACTTTAGTGGGACAACTAAATATAAATGTCTTGCTCCTAGAAACTATAAGTTTCCCAAGCTGTGATAAAGCATGTGACATCTAAACCCTTAGACATAATTGATACAGAACCACTGCTGTTACAAACCTTAACCACTGTGTCGACAATATCTATAGTTCAACTTGAATAAATTACTCTTTATCTAAATCTCGAAAATCGAAATTTTAACTGCTTAAATACTGAAGTTATTTTGTTTCTGTTTTTTCGATGCGAATGTCTAAGCCATCCTTTGGCCTATATTTTTAACCAACACAAATTGCTGTACATTTCCTGTTTGTCCGATGAAATTCCCTACCGTTATTGACAAATGGATACATGATTATTATGGCACCATTGGTTATTTATGACTACAGTTACGGACTACAGTTCAGACCTTATATTCTGTGTATTATGAATGACTCGCTAGGTTAACAGAATAAACGTTCATTGTGGTGCTCTCCTTGCGATATGATTTCGCAGCGATTATTACTTATATTCGCGAAAATGATATTCATTGTGCGAATATGATTTTTATTTTTCTAATTACGCCTTATGTTTCGGATTATCTTTTTCTATTTTAATGACCAAGGTTAAATATGGTAACTACTTGTTATGACTTTTTAACCAGCTTATTCGTGTACGTCGTACATGGCCAACATTTATACGCCAAATATCCTTTTAGCCGCATTTTTTCAACGAAAAAATTCGGCTAATAATTTAGCAAAACACGGGCTGGCGTACTGGTGTCCGGTGTCGTTAACAATTGCTTTAAAGTTTTGGATTTAGCATATATCTCTGTCATTTATAGTCAGATCTTTATGAAACTTTAAACAATAATGACATACCATGTGATGAACGGATTAAAAAGTAACCACAACTTTTCATGACTTTATTTGGATGATTTCCCTTTGTAATTTTTGTGTTAGAGTTTTTAAATCCGGCTTTTATGTGATTTTCACATAACATTTCTTGTTAAGATATTGCTTGTTTAAAATCATATAATAATACGCCATTACACTTCTCATAAGTTCTAAACCGCCACTATATACATGGCCTTGTTTTATAGTTAAATGATTAGGGAACGATTTGTTTACTATTCTAACATAACAGTCAATAATATTCTAGCGTTTGTTTCAGCATTTTATTCATGTCATACTTACTTATTAAACGTACAAAAACGTAAAATATTTAAAAAGGGAAATGTAACAGGGTCAATGTCTGTTAAATAGTTTGTTCATATAAGGGAGGTAAACATTTCAATCTTGTTAAAATTAGTGTTTAGATTTACTGCAGTTGTCTCCCTTGTTGTACATTATTTTAAATGTTAAGTAATCAATTTAATTAGAGGTACAATGTATCTGGTTTTATTGAAATCATTTAACTGTAAAGGTATTTGACCCTCTCATTTTCTTGTCAGTCTAGTCTTTGTCTTCATAGAGATCAGTTGGTAATTTTGCCACCTAAACTAGATCTTAGTTTAGAATTGGTTCTTTTGATAAGTTAGGTCAGTAATATAATTTGAGATTATCTAAATAACTTAATTTATATCTATTTTATTAATAAGTACACAAATTCCTATTTAAAAGAGTAATTTATTATTCATATTAGGTAATTGAGTTGTTTTTAGGCTGGTACTTTGTAATTCGTTACCACGCCCTTTTCTTTATCTAATTACCTCCATTTCTCTAACTTTTAAGTTAACTACACTTATATTAACATCACAGTGTGAGAGACCAGAGATTATTCAGAGAGATAGTTGATATCATTTATCCCATAGATGGTGATAGATTATATTATTATCTTTACCTTTGTCATAGTTTGTATAATTTGTAACTTTGTATTATTTTGTATTGATACTGTTTGTATGTAATATTAATTTCAAGACTAGCCACTTAATATTAGAATCTAAATATATATTGATCTATATATTTTTTTAGTAATATAAAGAGTCTTAGAGACTCAAATAGACTATTTCTACTTATAATATGTATATTGTTCATTACATAGTGATAGAAATAGACTAGGGAATAGACTTTGGAATAGTTTTACGTTGTATAGAAGAGAGTATTATTTCACTATAGAAAATTGTATATTATATGAATGAAGAAATTATACTCCAGAAATAAATTATTGAACAGAACCATTGTTATTCTACTTATTAACCAATGAGGACCACTTTTACCCGGTTACAGAAACTTATGGTTTTAACAGTTTTGACATGCCTGCCTAAAGGAGGTACCAGTTTCGACTATTCAAACTGTAATAGCGCGTTCTGCAAGTGACTTTCTCGCTACGTTTTGTGCTTTTATTGTTTCTTTACACGCATTGCAGTTAGAACGAAGACAAAACCATGCGTAGCTTATTGAATGGGAAATTCTTGCTTATTTTATCGAAATAGACACTTCCGTTCCAATTCATCGCAAATTGAGAAAACGTGTTTCGGTATTGGCAAAAAACAATTCTGTAACTTGTAATTGACTGCAATGAAAAATTTCATATTTGTATATTAAACGGTGTTCAAGTTATTCGGGTTGTATTTATTGGCGGATTATAACTTTTGAGCAAAGTATATAAATCAAAGTTGCAAATAAAATCGTAGTTTAAGCCAGAAGCCAGTTTAAAGTTTAAATGCTTGCTTCACACGTGTCAAAAGAATTATGGCTATGACCCCAATAAACCCTACTGTTTTGTTATAAATATATCCGTAACGATTTTTGCATCGACTCGTGCATAGTGACTTCAGCTACTACAGTATATTGCTACGATCATAAGCCTTAAAAGTTTAACCCGAAGCTCATTCACAAACTTAAATAAGTTAGTATTTACCAGTTAGACAATTTTATCATTCACATACTTTACCTTTTATTGTATCGTGTAAGATTATAAATTTAACCTACAATTAATATAACTGGAAAGATCTTTATTCAAAATTCTAAAAAAGGTAACTGTTTGTGTACCAAACTAGCATTGAACTCGGATAAACAAAAACCAGACACAAACATCTGAATATTTGGCATTGACGAAATTGAGAATATCTCATAAAAATAATATTTTTGAATATATTCTAATATCAAAAACAAATATTGGAACATCAAAATTTGTATTCCCTAATTAAAATCTAATAATCTTGCTTTAACATACATATCAACTAGTATTAATAACAATTTTATCGTTTTCTCAGATTCTCTATCTGTGTTACTGGGCATAAAAATCGAAATTCAGGCAATATTCTTATTAAAAGTATCGAATTAAAATTACATGAAATTTTAAGACCAATTCTCTCTAACCACCAAAAAAGTGTTGCCACTCATAGTCACAGATTTTTGTCATTTTGCCGGTGTTTTTTCACTATATTGAGTTATTAAGAAAATCATCGATATTTTTTGTACTGCCCCATTCGTTGCCATGGAAACGACTAATAAGGTTCAAACTAAATTGAATTTAATGAAAAAGCACTGGCTGTATACTTTTATTTGACAGATCCCATTAAAGTAAAAGTAATGTATAATTGTTATTGCATTGTAAGGAATATATAATAATATTCCCTTGGAACTAAAAATTTATCCAAATAATGTTTATTTATTCCAAAATATGGAATTGAAAACCAGTATAAATTAGTTTTCCTGCGTGGTATGGCCATTTTCTATGCAAGAAATTATGAATATGCAGCATTTTCGAAATTTCTAGTTTTGTTTTTCAGAAAGTATGAGATTTATACTTTATATCGATGTAAAAACATTTTGGGGCTTTTTACAAACTGCTTGACTGTCCCATATCAAACATCCACAATTTTAGTGGATTTCGCCGAATATTTTATTGATTTATATGAATAGTCAAGGTTACGTCGACACCGGTTACGTATTACCTATAATGTCTGTTCGCTGCAAAATAGCCAACTTTTCATAAAAGTTAAAATAATGTTTCCAACAACTGTTTTTGTTACAATTCCATACAAATGATTTAATTTTTGTGCTCAAACTACACATTTACGTGATTAAAAAAACACTTGTCCAGAAAAAGCATTATTTTCCTCGTCGATATCTAGCATACAGTACACTCAGATCGCTGTGGCCAAGAGTTGTCGTTCTTTGGTCTATGTGCACATGCCTATAACGTTACACTCGAATGGAAATGGAGAAGTCATATTTTCTGTAAATGAATGCGATTAAAAAACACTATTGCAGGTACGATCAATCTTTTATACATTCGACGATAGCGTTAAGATGTCTTCTTAATGAAACAATAAAATTCAGCTATAAATTATGCGGCAAATATAAAATTTCAATACCGCTACAAACACTTCTTCCCAGTCAGCCACAGGCTGCCATTGGTCAGTACCAACCTGGGTATCAATATATGTAAAGCCTACTCCCACTGGGTACTGTAACAATGCACCAACAAATATGGTGCTAAATAATAGCAATAATTTATCACATTATCATAGAACCACTCAAGTAGTGGTATACTTATGTAATAGTACTACATTGTACTAATACTATTAATCCACTCAAACTGGATTTATCAAAACATAATTTGTAAACAAAATATGCACTAGAGATTTTCATTTAACCCAGTCAACCACAGGTTGCCATTGGTCAAAAACCAAACTGGGCACTCAGTGCCTGAAAAAAGGAATAAAGTGAAACTGTTTAATAACAACTTTAATTATATGAAGTATTATTTGCCAATTCCAATTAAACTACCCAACCACATATGATCAGGCACTTAAATAAGCCATGATCCACTTCTGGATCAACATAGCTGCTGGAAACATATATTTCCATGTACATTTGAAAAAACATAAGTACATTTATAAAACAATACATGACCACAAGTTAACCTTTTGAACCTAAAATATATCATACCAAAATAAACACACCATTACCATTTGGAAACCCGGATAAAACAGTCTCGTAAGCTTCTCAAATATTTTGGATAGCCAATTTCCTCTGATAAATGTACGCCATCTCTTTTAAATACAGAAATTGGACTGTTCCATAGTCCTCTATGGCGCCAAAAGAATATAGGAACAGAGCATTTATCAACTAATTCCTTCAATACAATATTTGCTTGAATAATTTTGTCATTGTACCTGCGAAATGGAATGCATTCTCTCTGTAACAACTGACCAATTACCACTTTCTTAACCATCAATCCATTGTGCAAGTAGCAAGGACAAGGTAATTTTTAAAGTACCACAGAGGTACAAGTGTCATACATCATTTGAAAGGTCTTATTGAGCAGAGTTCAAATCTGTTTGGATTTTGCAAATTGGACAATTATAACTAGAGTTATTGCCCTTTAAAGTTTTTGAAATCGGAGGATTTTCTGATATGCTTCCGGGATTTTTCAAACTCCTCAAAAAGTACACATATATAACCAAACACTTACTTCCTATATATCATTGGAAAGGCCTTATAAACAGGTCTTCAAAACTGTATAAATGTTGCATTTTGGACAATTTGTACTGGAGTTGTGGCCCTTTAAACTTTATAAAAACTGCGGATTTTCGGATAAATCCTTCGATTTCCCCGAAGTATCTGAAACAGAGCAACTATTTATCCAAACACTAAGTTTCTACATGTCATTGGAAAGATCTTAAAGAAGGGAATTCTGAACTGATCTTTTTTTAATTTTACATCTATTAAGAGAGTTATTGCCCCTGAATGTAACTGCTCGCACCTCTTCGGCTTATTCTTATTGGGCCGACTTGATTTGCTCGGGCGGCTCATAAACCGGCGTAAGCCGCTCGCCGATCGGCTCGCCCCGGTGTGACATATGAATCAAGCGATCCGGCTAACTAATTACTGTTGCAGACGGTCTCATTTCAAGCAGTGTAGTAAATAAACCCATATCAGTACTTAAAATTTTAAATTCGTGTCTGGCGAGTAAAATGTGTACTTGTAATATAACTCTAACACAAATGACGTGTAAGAGAGGTTTATTAAACACATCAATTAGTATTTTCTCCATAATCATAGTAAATTTATAATAATGGTTTCACCTGTATCTATTTATAGCCATATTCGTCACATGCTAGCCGCTCTAACGACCCAGCTCAATCTCGGAGCAAATAAAGCGAATCGCCGGTAGCCGTTTCTGAATCGGCGTACGCCGGTTTGAGCCGCCCGGGCAAATCAAGTCGGCCCATTGATAGTGGACATATTCAACAACAAATAAGAATGCTAAATAAAGAAACTGTAACATCAACATGAATTTATTCTTGTAATCTTACTGAATAATTATGCACAATTTATGATCTAAGCTTCAGTCAAGATCTCAACGTCTTTGGCTTGGTAATGGTCAGCGAGGTTGTCAGAGTACACGGCAGGGTCATTATCATACAAAATGTTGAACCATCTCGGGAATCCAGGCACCTGAAATGAATACAGAAAACAGAATGTTAGCACATATGCAAAAAAATCACTAAAAATAATACATAGAAATTGTATTTTAATCACTACAGAATTACCTGAGAGATTACTTTTCCTTGTGACCAAAACGCATTACCAGATTCGTCTAAGAATTTTTGCCTCACCCGTTTCCCTACCAACAACGATCCACTTATATCATGGTTAGAAGTTTGAATTTCAAAATTAAATGATTCTCGTACAAGTTTCGCAACATTCGCTTTTAATTCATCAACACTTAAATTAACCCTTTTACCATCAACAACCTTGCTAAATGCATATACACTACTGTCTGCTTTCTGTTCAAATACATGTTTTCTGAAACGCAACTGTGCCTTAAGAGCCTCCACTTTTTCTTTATCTGATTTTATTAACTGAAGTTCTGAGGAAATTTGCTCCATGCTTTGCCATAGCCCATAAAATTGCATATCAAGAGTATCTTTTTCAAGTCTTTCAATACGTTTTCTTTCTTGTCTGGCTTTCACTTCAAATAGTATTCTCTGATTTTCCAACCTTTTCTCTCTAATTGACTTCTCCCGAATTTTGAATCTTTCACGTTCCTTCTTAACTTCTTTTCTACTTTCCAAAATGAGTTGTTGTGTTTCAGCTGGTGTTTTGCTGGTTAGCCATTTGTCTGTTTTATTCAGCGAAAATGTTATTTGTGATTCAAGAGCGAGTGATGATATGTTTGGTTTTTGAGCTAACAGGTAATCCACGTACGCAAACACCCTTTCTGGATACTTGTTGTGTTTGTCTGAGCTTTTGGTAACCTCTTTATCAACATTCTCATGAACACCACCTGGGAGATGGTCACCAAACTCATGTTGCACCAGCTTTGATAAGGCGGGCAAAAGCACACTCAGTATAGTCACAGTATGGTCATCAAGTTGGTCATCGTGTTTAATCAGCCGTTCAAATACTTTGTCTTTTTTCACCGGCACATCTGGATAGAGTATTGCTTCACCACTGATAAAATCTTCAATGTTGTTGACAGTGTTGTCCAGGAACAGCTTAAGATCTAAGTATCTCTTGGCCATATCACTGATGGAAATGTCCTTGCTTTCTATGACATGCCAGAGTGGAGTAGTGATTATTTTTGATATTAAGCCAAGGGCTTTCAATCCAGCAATGAAGAAGTCTTGCTGTAGATCATGGAGTACCGACTGCAAAAGGCCATTGAGGTTTGGTGTATTTTTTAGAAACTCAAGCAATTGTTCTTTAAAGAAGAAAATGTGTCCAGCATTTACAAAAAGAATATTAAAGCGGTTTCCTTTCAGTGGTTGCAGTGGTAGGGAAAGAAATCCCATTTCAATCAAAAAAGGCTTTACAAATGTTAAAAAATTACCATGACAACCATTTTTCTGGTCTCCACGGCGGGCAAACGCTTTACAAGCAGTAAACAGAAGGCGAACAGTGCCTGACTGACCAGGTTTTAAAAAGAGTTTGTTCTGAATAGGAATATCACTCTGAAAATGTGCATTTTCTACTTCATAGATTGCCTTCTGTGCAGTCTCAGCCATGTGCACCAAGGAGTGAAGGCCACAGAAAAAATTGTTCATATGACTGATAGCCATCTGTGATTCAATATTAAGTTTATTAAAATTTTCCATTATTTCAGGTAGAATTTCATCCCTATATTCCCTTAAAATATCATTGAATTTCTTTTCGGTACTTGCCTTATCACTCATAGTATTTTTAATATTTACTAAAATTTCTTTTCCAGCTTTTTCATTTTCAGATGCTGCATCAATATCACTAATTATTTCTTTAAATGTGTCTAATGTGTCATGTGATGATTTGGTTGCCATATCACGCATTCCTAGAAGTAGGTAATTTCCATCGGAATCACGACTTGCGAAGGACCCCCATTTCTGCCCGTACTTACTACTTTCATCACTGTATAAAGTCAAATTTTCATTACCTGATAGCTCACTAATTTGCTTTCTAGCTAGAAAGTTTCTCTCTAAAGCCCAATTTTTTATAGTACTTTTACTAGGTAATTTATTTGCTTTTTTATCTACTAATTTTAGCACACTCTCTATAACACAGCTAACATGTTCAGTGCCAACATGATTGTTTAACAGTGTATATACACAGGCATGTAATTCTGATATATACTCATTTTTAGCTTCATTGTATAAAAAAACTGTATCACTCTGTAAATGTGTCAATCTATCAATTTCATTATGTAAAAAACTTATTTCACATTTGAGACTTTCTATTTCCTCTTGGTATTTGACATTTTTTGAGGTCAACAGCTCGAGTTGAGCACTAAGATCTTCATTACCACACACATCAATATTCTCAACATTTTCAATTTTTTCCTCTAACTTGGAGCATTTTTCCCGCCAATAATTTTCTCTAGACACAGTTCTCTTAAGATTACGCTTTTGATATTCTAATTTATTTTTTGCTTCTTCAAAACTAGTGTCCAATTTTATTAACTGTTCTTTTACTTTTTCTGACTCTTTTAATTCTTTTTTTGTTTCATGTAATTCATTACATATTTTTTCTGCTACTGATTTATAGGTTTCTATTTCAAAATTTGAACTATCTTTCACATTAAATGTTGATACGGGTGATGGTGTTGATGATATTTTAGTAATAGGGAATGCATATTTTATGTTATAGAACTCTTCAATAGCTTTTACACCTTTATCTCTTGTCTTATCTTTTAAGAGACGCTTATGTTTCTTCACAAGGCGGTCAATTTGGGTGTATAGAATCTTTCTGTCACATTTACCTGGGCAAAGAGTCAACAGTCTAGTGATAGTGTTATGTAAACCAATTTCTTCGACTAGATTTAAAACACTTTTGTTGTCTGTTATTGACATGGTGATTTAACTGAAATAATAATAATAATATTTGCATACTTACATTAAGATATTTAAGGCGACTGATATTTTAGGTGACGGTCGTTGTTGTAACCCCAATAAGAAAATAAAGTCAAACTAACTAAAGAAAATCTGAAAATAAATTAAACAAAATATAAAAATAACAAAAGGAAATCAAATAAAATGAAAATTAACAAAAGAAAATTAGTGAAATAAATCTTCCTGAGAATCATAACCATTCTCAGACACACAGTCAGATAAAGAATCTACATCAGGAACATAATCAAGTTCTGGATCCGGGGGCAGAGTATCATCAGAGTTCGACTCTAAAGTGAGCTGCCTTGTTGACCCAGAGTGGGCTGACACAGAACTAGAAAATGATGTATCTGATTGTATATCATCATCAAATCGGTTATTGTACTCGAAATACCAGTAAGGGTCTTGGGCTTGTGGCACGGAAAAATTCTCCGGCTCTGGCTCAGGAGGAAACAAAGCAGACAATAAATAAGGATCAACAGAAATTTGTAAAGGAATGTCAGTAAGGAAACGAAATAAAAGTCCCATACGAGCATCATGAAAAACTAAATAGCCATGGCATACATGAGAAAAATAAAAATGAAAGTTGTTCCCAAAGTAAGGTAAAATGTGAGCGGGGTCAACAAACTCAGGATCATAATGCAACAAATAGACAAAAAATAGGCTGTCGGGTGTCACAGTTGTACGTGCCATAATCAATGATTTAGTTTCTATTTCAATCTCTTTCTGACACAAAAAATCCTGTAATTAATTTAAGAGAAAAAAAGAAGATATTTCTTTCATCTACTCATAATAATCTCAATCTGTAATTCCTTATCAGCCAATAAAATTGGATAAAAATTACCTTGTAACATTACAAAATTTCCATTGTACATTATTGAAGATTTTGGTATTTACAAGGAAATCCACAATAAATTCGAATAAAAATCACTAAAATGCAAAATTATGTTAACTGTGCTAATATCTAATAATATTTATAAAACCATTTCTATTCTAGAAAATACCTTCAAAGATAAATTGAAAACTGTTGCAAGTTTGACAGCTATTTGTTTACATCCGAAATTATCCGAATTTGACTTCCGGTTTTACGGGTCACGACACCGGCCTCACTATATGCAAATGCGCTACAATGCGCAAAGATATTTTGGCGCGGTTTTCGATTGGTTCACTTGAGAAATGACTAAATTACAATAAACTCTTTGATGCATTAGTGTGCTTACAACAGTTTTCAAGTAAAATACATTTTTTTCTACCTCGACAGCTATTTTTTATATTTAAAACAAGCAGGGATAACGGGTGAAAACAAAAATTTACACTTAGGTCACTGAGGCATAAAACTAGGTTATGGCGTCGTCTAGTACCCACAATGCAATATTAAACGTGAGAATCTCACCTTTTCCGAGAGTTGAAAATGTTTACAAAATGGCCGCCGTCGAACGCGGAAGTTGACAATTCTGAACTTCCAACAAAAATTGCGAAGCGATATTAACAATTAATTACGTAAAATTACTACAAACCAATCAAATACAACTTTTTCTTTCATTTTCAACCAAACTGTGTGTAATTTATGGGTTTAAATGGCATTAAATACTTATGACAACACAGTCACTTTTACATTGGGCAGAATAGGCCAATCGGGTGCGAGCAGGTGCGCTGACGTCGCTAGTGCAAGAACATTGCATAAGAAAATAAATCTTGAGCCAACTTGGTTGAACAAGATTCTTCATTACACAAATCATTAGACCCAATATCAACAAAAACTAAATCAGCACCTTGTACATGTTGATCAACTGAATGTAATCGTCTACTTTGACGTAATGTCAAACCACCAAAACCAAAACATGAAACTAAGAATTTCTCCTTATCTAAGCCAAAATTAGCATTGATTTCTTCAGTATGAGAAATGAATTCTTCAAGACGCCGCACAAAACTGTGACCAACTACAACTATTCTACAAGGGTGTTGCAGAGATTCTACACCACTCATTATATACACTTGTTGTGCACAAACGTACTAAAATATTGCACACACAGATAACAATTAAGTTATGCAACTTTTAAAATGCACACAAATTTGCTTTTAATTTGCAAAACACAAAAAAAAGATTTATTACTTAGCTATGAGAAGACTTCTTTCCACACACACAGCAACACACTAAAAACGTCTTTCCTGTTATACAAACAGCTAAAGTTTTTCAAATAAAACAATCAAAATATCAAATTAAAGCATAAAACTTTCTAACGATGAGTAATAAAATGGCGTCTCGACAAAACAGTAACAATATCAGAACGAGGCCAGACAGCCTGCCCTAATTCTGATGAATACTAGGCTTTCATTGGCTGAATAGTTGATCACGCATGTTTAGCTAGATTTGATTGGCTATCGTTACTGATCACGAACCCCGCACGCGTATGGAATACCATATTGTGGACTCGTGAGCGTAAACCTAAAGCAGCCATCTAAGAAGCTCCGCCCCTTTTATGGCCCCTCCTAACACAGATTATTAAACATGATTGTGTGGTGGACCAAATATATTTCTCATGATAAATACTCTTTTGTTTCCCATGTTTTGTTGATAACATTATTTTGATGTATTATAAACTTAACTGGTAACACGGAAGTAGAAATACGCAAATTGTCAACAATGAAGGTCATGGTTATTTGATATTCGACCAAAAACTTACAAACGCGTTTAATTAAAGAAATGACATTAATATGTGTTCCATCTATTGACACGTTGTGTTAAGTATGATACAGTGACTGCGCAAATGGACTCAATACCGAGATGACGAGTAAAAAAAATAATAAAAAATATGTATTAAGTTGATAATTAGATAAGAAGAATATTAGATAAAATATGTTAAATAAAATAGGAATACAAATGAAAACAATAAACAGAGTACATTCTGAAAAAAATATTAGAAAAATAATTCTACTACATGATAAATTCCTTATTATGATGTTTTAGTTATCTGTGTCTTTGATTATGAGTAAAATACTTAATTTTGTACACGCATTTAAGTAGTTCAGAATAAGCTGAAATTAAGAAACTAGTTGGCATGATACATATCGTAATTGATATTTTACTTGCAAATTATTTATCTAAGAACAAAAATCGCGTATTTGAATGCTTTTTTTATTATTATTATTTGTTTTTTACAGCGAAAATCAATAACAAATCACTGACGCCATAAACAAAGAAGGATCATTGACCGTGACTGATTAATTATAATATATTTTGTATAGATTATATAAAAAAGGACTGACGACATACGCAAAGAGCGATCATTGACCGTGACTAATTAATTATACAATATTTCATATAGAATACATAAGAAAGAACTGACGACATACGCAAAATGCGATCATCAACCATGACTGATTAATTATAAAAAATTTCATATAGCATATATAAGAAAGAACTGACGAATGGAATTAGTAAACATATATATTAATAGTACCAGCACCTAATAAGAAATATTCTAAAAAATCGATCATCGACCGTGACTAATTAATCATGATGTATTTCTATATAAGATAGGTTAGATAGTACTGACGACATACGCAAAGAACGATCATCGACCGTGACTGATTAATCATGATGTATTTCTATAGAAGATATGTTAGACTGTACTGACGACATACGCAAAGAAGGATCATAGACCGTGACTGATTAATTAGGATACTTTATTGAGTTGTAATTATTTAATCATTTCTTAATGCTATCCATTAAAAATGACATATGATAAGAAATTGGAATCTTTAATCATAAAACTCTCTTCATATATTGGGCCATAAATAATAAACTGTTAGTTTTAGTTTGAACTCTTTTGAAATTCACTGACAAATAGTAATTATATTAAAATTCTGCTGACAATAAACGCATTCCTATATAAGATATGCTAGAAATTAGTGATGAAATACGCAACAAAGGATCACTGACCGTGTCTGATTTATTATAATAAATTTCTACATAAGATTAGTCGCAAAGAACGATCATAGACCGGGACTGATTTATAAGGATATATTTCAATATCCATAAATATCATTATGATCATTAATATGAAAATTATAATCTTTTAATTAAAATTCATTCAACACCATACTCAAAGAATTTATTTCATTATGTTTTTAAATCTATAATTTTTCTTTATTATGATGAAATAGATTTATAAACAAATCTGTGTAAAAATTATTATTAGAATATTTGTCCATTATCAATATTAAAAAAATACGCAGATATGATTGGTTCTAATAATGTAGATAAATAATAATATTTAATATTAATTATATTATAGTATATTTTTCTGAATGAAGTAGTATTATAATATATTTTGACTATGTGTGATGCTACGTAGACATGGACTTGTTGTAATGATCATTTTGTTTTCATAATCAGAATTGATAAGTTACCTCTCATGCGAATGTTTGTTTTTTACTTGGATATTTGTAGTAATGAATATTGACTTCTTACTTTTCAGAATAGATTAACCGCTTTGTGCTGTACTTGTATGAATTCCGATGTACTGACACCAAACGCGAAGAAGGAGCACTGGACCGTGACTAATTAACCAGATTAAATATATATTTGAGAATGATATGTTACAATGTGTCTGTTCAGTATGCATTATAATGAAAAGTACTGACGCTATGAAAATAGAAGGTTCAACGAAATTCTACTGACATCATAAGCAGAGAATCATTGGCCCGTGATTGAATTCAATAACTCTATATACGGTCAATAAAATACATTTATGATTATGTTATAAGTGCGTAATATATTATTTTGGTTCAAATAAATTCCGTTCATTATTTATAATGTATTATTCTTGATATAATTATTTTGTTCTGTCATGTCATGTATTAACTTCCCGTTTGGTGATAATGCTGAACTCAAACGTCGGGTGTACACTCGTAGTGGTGAGCCTCTTACCATTAGACTATCTCAGGACATATACAACATTGTAGAAGTAACTGAAGGAGGGGATCCGAATATACTTAAGTCTTTGATAAGTACTAGCAACAAGGGAAGGAAAACATCAGTAACAAACGGCGGTAGGAAGAAATCTACAACAAAGAACAATCATAACGTCTCATGTTCTTGCTCGCGTGAACTAGAGTTATTGAAGGACCAAGTTTCTTCATTACAAGCAGGTTATATGTTAGCTAAGCAAATGTTCCTTGTTAACAACAAGCTACAAAATGAACAAATGCCTTGTACAAAACAATCATTGGGTGAAATCAAATCAGATATTGAACAATTTAACTCTAATATGAATATATGTATTCAACAAACAACATCAACAGTGAGAAATGTGATCAGTTCTGCTATGAGTGGAATCATAGAGTTAGAGGATCGTATAAGACTTTTAGAGGCTTTTATAGACACCAACAATCTAGTTTCTGTTTCTGTGAAAGATATAAATTGTAACAATGATGAACATGAAACGTGCAATGGATTTATCAACAATGATAGTGACCCTAACCTTCACAAATCTGAATCTAGCAATTCAGGAGTTAATAACACTGATATATTGATGGAAGTTAGAAGTACTAAGACTTGTAATAGTACGGAACGGGAAAGACACAACATATATAGACCTACTAACTACGTGAAAGTAAATAAAACAATTGAAGGTGAAAAGATACAAACGAGAATCACACCTAGATTTGACAAGAATCATTCTGATGATGGATTTGAAATTGTTAAACGTAAACGAATCAGACGGTTTTGTTTACTAGGACTGAGTAAGAAGGTGAACACTGATACTCTTGCATCAGTTATATCACAGAAAGGAACGAAGGTTACAAACATGACTGTATTTCCATGTAGAAATAATCCCGATAAAGTGGTGATTCGGCTGAACATACTGGATGATGGAAATGTAGAACGGCTACTTAGATCAGGTTTCTGGCCCTCGTATGTCTCATGTCGACCATGGCGATCTAGACAACGCAGGGATATACCACCAAGAATGTTAACTACCACCAGAAGTACTGATGACAATGTGTATAACACTATGAACAATAACATAAGTGATGATTATTCCTCAAATACAAACCAATATGAACATTTGTCCAGTTACTGTGTCGACTAACATTTACATATATTTGAGTATATTGATACATATTATACTATCTTACATAATGACTGATTTATCTTTAAATATTATGTCATGGAATTTATCTGGTATTATGTCCAGTGTATCTAGCTTAAGTGATATTTTAGATGAAGGCTCTGTTGACATTGTTGGGATATCAGAGCACTGGTTGTTCCCACATAATACGTACTTTTTACATTCAGTGAATACTAATTATAACTGTCATATTGTCTGTGATAACGAATTAAATGTCAGAAGGCACCGTGTTGGTAAAGGGGGTGTAGCATTGATGTGGAAAAAATCTCTTGACAGTCGTATTGTACCTTCAGATATATGTGATGATCGTATTGTTGGTATACAATTACAGATTGATAAAAATATGTATGTTTATATTATTCAAGTGTATTTACCATGTATAAATCATAGTGTAGAGAAATACCAGGACTACATTGATAAACTCTATGACTTGTATTTTACGTTTTATGACAAAGGTATATTTGTTTTAATGGGTGATTTTAATGCTAGTATTGATAAGTATGGTATATGTCAGCGTGACAAACAACTTGTAGACTTTCTTTACAATTGTCATTTATCAGCTGTTAATACCCTATCTAGTTGTGAGGGTCCTAGACATACATTTGTTTCATATGATGAAACTAGTTGTTCATTATTAGACTATATATGTTTACCTGATGACTATTTAGATTTGTTATCTTATTGTGAAGTAGGTTCGGATATATGTTTAAATTATTCTAGACATAGACCTATTTTTATGTGTTTATGTTTGACCAATGTTTCACTAGGTAATTCTTTAGAGGAATCTAGTAATACTCATGATATAAATTGGAACAAAGTTACAAAGGATCATATAAATATGTATCAAAATCTAGTTTTAAGAAACAGTGATATTGTAAAATTATCAACGTTGATTCCTGATAGTAACTGCATATCCAATGATTATGGTAAATTATGTAGCATTCTTTCTCATTGTGCAAATGAAATATTTCCAAAAAAATCTACAAAACAGTATTTAAAACCATATTGGAATGAATTACTTAATGATTTACATGACAAAATGTGGCAAAAGTGTGAACAGTGGCGTAAGGCTGGAAGACCTAGAAACTATAAATCATCATTCTTTAGAGAGTACAAACAAGCTAAACGAATGTAAACCAGGTTGAATACAGAAAGACAACGAGGGTGTAGTGTTCAAATATATTAGTTACAAAATACTGCAATACAGCAATACAACAATACAGCCTGAAAATACAATTACATGACATTCAAAACAGATTCAATAAAATAAAATTTACAAGAAATATACGTGTACAGTAGCTCTATCAATAATATAAAAGCATTAAATTCTGATGAAGAAACATGATATCTTATACTCTAAATTTACGACGAATAACACCAACGATATCAAAAAATGGTTAAATCAAAGCAATATTGTAAATGTACCGAAAATTTGGTTAAACCTAAAATAAACCTGAAGTAAAAATATAAAAATAGCAATGTTTCCGTAAAATACAAGATCCTGAAATAAATTTAACTCACCAGGCTAAAATGATTCCATAACAATAATCATAGACAACGCCAATAATAGTAGTATAAACGTACGAGTTAACCAAACGCAAAATGAGAAGTGACAGTAAAACGATGAATACGTGTACTTATATAGGCAATATTCGCGCCATCTACGCACGGATTTCACTGAATTCACAAAATCCTTACATTACTACAAAAACCCGTGATAAAAGCAAGATCTAACTAAATTCCTAGATACCAGAGAACTGTCAGTTTATTTCTACAATAAAAATAGCTACGCACGTAAATTCAACAATTCCCGTGCAGTACACTGATATGAACTTTTAAAGTTTAAATACAGTTACACTACGTTATGCATAAACCAATAACTAATTATTTAACTACATACTGTTATGGCTACCTACATATGTACACATAATAAATCAATAACTAAAACCTGGGTAACACGAATATTTAGACGGGAACATCGTAGAATTGTTAACCTTTATTTATCAGATCTTGACAGACAACTGGAACAAAAAGCAAAATCAAATAATACCGGATTCTGGAAAGAAGTAAACGCCAGAAAACGTTCATCTGCGCCAAACATGGGAGCGGGAATAGAATTTAACGGCATTATGTACAGAGATCGTGAAAGTTTAACTGAACAATGGAAATGTTATTTTAGATCTTTATATTCTCCAGCTCAGTGTGAATTATTTGATAGTACCTGGAACTATTATATTGAACAATATGTAAATGATTATTTTAATAGTTTCACACCAGATTCAGAATGTATTGTAACATCAAGTACTGTGTCTCGTGCAATACAGACTCTACCTAAAGGAAAGTCACCTGGAGAAGATAATATTAGATATGAACACTTAATATACGCAGAACGTACATCTATTTCGTCAGCTCTGGCTAACTTATTTACAGCAATGCTTCGTAGTGGAAACATTCCACTGGAACTTAAATGTGGTCTTGTCACAACCTTACATAAGGGCGGGAAAAAGTCGAAAACTAATCCGAATAGTTACAGAGCCATCACGTTATCATCTACTATATTGAAATTATTTGAAATTGTATTATTGGATCGTTGCCAGGACAATATTTTATCAAAAATCAGTAAACAACAAGGTGGCTTTCAATCTAAGTTAGGTTGTATAATGACGTCATTTTCATTACGAGAGAGCTTACATTTTTCTAGAGAAAACAACTCGAAAGTATATCTTTGTTTTTTAGATGGACAGAAGGCATTCGATTTCGTGTGGCATGATGGACTAATGTTTAAACTAATTGAAAGTGGAACTGACTCTACTACATTGATTGCTCTTCGAGAATTGTATAAGGGTGCCACGGGAAAAGTTATGTATAGAGGTCTTTGCTCAGAATCTTTCGACATTCAACAAGGTACAAGACAAGGTGGAAAAAGTTCACCTCTCATGTATTTACTGTTTATAAATGGTCTTATACAAGAGTTAGAAGAAAGTGGTTTTGGATTGTGCTTTTATAATTTCAAGATGTGTTCTCCAACAGTGGCGGATGATATGGTTCTTGTATCGTTGTCCAAACTAGGCATGGATGAAATGTTAAATATTTGTTACAATTACTCTTGTAAATGGAGATACTTTTATAATGTTGAAAAATGTGCTCTTGTAAATTTTAATAGTCGAGTAACTAGTTCTACTGTTGCGTTCTCACTTGGTGATAAATCTATCAATGAGTCAACAATGTATTTACATCTTGGAGTTAATATTGATCAACATCTATCTTCGTCACAGTCAATGAAAGATGCTTGCATCAAACTCCGTGGAACTTTTCTTAACATTATTAACAGTGGAATGCATCCAACATCAATGTCACCTTTAACCTTGAAATCTATCTATGAAAGTGTTGTTATACCTAAAGCTTTATATGGATGTGAACTGTGGAATTTTTACTCAAAACAGGACATCATTAAGTTAGAAAAAGCTCATAGATTCTGTATTAAACTAGTTCAGTCACTTCAACGAAATACTGACACTGCATTGGCTCTTTCCCTATTGAATTGTGTACCCATTGAAGTAATGATTGATATTAAAAAACTGAAGTATTTTGGTCAATTGTGTAGATTACCTTGGTTTTATCAGGCAAAAGAAATATTTATTCATAGACTAATCCGCTTTGTAAATAGTGATCATCAAACGAGAGGATTTATACCTGATGTCTTCAGATTATTTCACAAGTATGAACTTGGATCCTATTTTTATGGCTATGTAGACTGTGGTTGGTTTCCATCGAAGTCTCAATGGAAAAACATTTTAAGTAAGATGGTTTTTAAAAGTGAAGCATCAATCTTGAGGTATTAACTTTCAACCAGTATAAAAGATTCTCTTTTAACAAATATAGTTATGGATGACAATTGTAGTCCATTATGGTATATCGCTCGAGATACAGACATATGTGTATTGAAATCTGTTTGTAAGAAAATAGTACATGCTATTGCTACGTTTGTTTCGAAACAGTACATTCGAACATGTGAAAAATGCCATCTTCTCACTGACAATATTATTTTGCATAAAATGTGTTACTGTGATAAACTGCATAACAATCGTCTTAATCTGTGGACAAGGATATTTGAACTTAAGGGGTGTGCATGGTTCGTATCTTTCATCCAACTGAATTCAAGCGACCAGTGCTTGGAAATATTTAGAATTGCTACATTCAATGATCTTAATGACTTTCATAACTTGAATATTTTAATGCAAATGCGTTTTATTTTTAACTAGATGAAATATATAATTTTGTTAATACATGGTGAAACATGGTCACACATAAATCATATTATGAGTAATTCTGTTTATTTATATTGGTATACATGCATAGATTTCATATACATTGTATCAGTATGATTTGTTTAGTTTACATTGTATGTTCATGTATGTTACATATACATCATGTTTGGTTTAGTATATATTGTGTGTTCATGTATGTTATTCATACACCATACTTGGGTTGGTAAAATATATTGTATGTTCATGTATGTTACTCATACAATAGCTTGATACTTTGTATTTCAATATCTCACAAGTGCTATTCTTACATTAAATGGATGTAAAATAACACTGAATTTAGCCTATATGATACAATTGTTTAACGTATTATTTATTTGCATTACTTTGTATAATAACTTTGTAAATATGTTATTATCTCCATAATGGAGGATTCAATAAATATATATGTTTTAACCAAAACCTTTTGTATTTTATTTTCGTAATATTAACTCCTTAATGTACCGGGTAAACACGACAAAACTGTGAACGTGAATTGGTTTTAAAGAATAATGTAAAAAACTACTAATTAAAACTCCTTTTTGTCCATTGATATTTCAAAGCGTAATAACCAAATTTTTTAACAACAGTTTGTACTTTTTATCTTTTTCAAATATGCAGTAATTGCAAAACGTTTGCTGCAAACTTTTCGCAATTATGGTTGGGTAATTGTTGCCATTACGTTTTGCAAATGAAATGTTTTTACACTTCTGATAATTAAAGATAGTAAATAATACATTTCTTGCTTTTAATTGTTATATTATTCACAGACACAATCAATATAATTGTTATACATATTAGAGCGTATGTCAGTAGTATTTGAATAAAACAATTTATTTCCTTTTCTACGGTGATTTTCAATGAATTTGATTAAAACAGATATAAAAAAGTCACGTGTCATTGATATGTAATTAAAATATAATTTTACTTTTTCATATCATCACTGACATTCTAAAGCGTTTCAAACTTAAATGAGAAATGATTAATTAATAACGGCTCAAAAAAATATCCTAATTAATCAGTCACAGTTTATGACCCTTCTTTGCGTATGTCGTCAGTACTTTCTAACATATCTTATATAGAAAAACATCACGATTAATCAGTCATGGTCGATGATCGTTAGTTAAAGTTAAAGTGCGGTTTAAAGTCTGCTTCCATATACATGTTCAGCCGACTTTACAATCTTGTACGTTAACTCCTGGTCACTGAAATCACCTTCAGGCAGGCGACCCCTCACAGTACCCATTTACACCTGGGTGGAGTGGAACAATTGTAGGTTAATTTCTTGCTCAAGGAAATTAGCAGTGCCCATAGTGGGGATCCAACCCGGGACCTCTCGATCCCTAAGCGCGAGTCCTACCACTGGACCAATGCTCCTACGATCGTTCTTTGCGTATGTCGTCAGTAATTTATAATATATCCTACATAGAATATTTTATAATTAAATAGTCACGGTCGATGATCCTTCTTTGCGTATGTCGTCAGTTCTATCTAACATATCTCATAACGAAATACATCATGATTAATCAGTCACGGTCGATGATCGTTCTTTGCGTATGTCGTTAGCATTTTCTTATATATACTGTATAGAATATATCATAATTTATTAGTCACGGTCGATGATCCTTCTTTGTGTATGACGTCAGTAAAGTTATCAGTGAAATTCGTGAAATAGACAATATATCTGATCTTTGGGCAATGTTCAAAAATAAAAATATGCCTTGAGTTTATATATGAGTGATTTGCAGTTAGTTAATTCGTAATTTCCGTAATTTACATAAAAATACCACATGAACTCGTATTTTAATTTCAGCTATTCTAAAGCTATATCATGATTTAATTTTTTGTGACATCAAGTAACACATATCTCATATTTAACCTTTGATCAAGTAAGTATGTTTATTTTCTTAATAAACTCTGAGTATTGTATTTGTCTATGATGATATTTTTAACATCCTAATAATTTATTTAACATATGTTATCATAATATTTCGCATTTCTATTGAATAATTTCATACATATTTCATTTATATGCATTAAATGAAACATAACATTTATAATAAAATAGAGAAATTAAATTAATTTTGTATGAAATAAATCAATATTATCTCCGTTGACATATCTATTATACTACAATACATAATAGGATTATAATTAGTCATAGTCTGATAATCATTCTTTATCTTTGGTGTCAGTAGATCCGTCAGTAATATCCTTCTATGTGTATGGTGTCAGTGTTCGCGTCAGTAAAGTAGACCGTCCCATCCAGCACACCTAACCTAACCTAGCTTTCCTGGACCAGTGTAAACTGATAATTACAGTAAATCAGTTATCATTAGTTTTATTGTTGACAATTTTAAAAGCCATGTCAATATAAATGGCTCTCACTAGAAGTTAGGGCTGTCACGATACACCAGAAGCATATCGTGGTATATTGCCATGTACTAGAACTGTATCGCGATACCCACGGCAATATATTGGACTGCAAACCACAAACCAAAATCAGAGTGTATAATACTTTTGTATTAAAGAACTTATTCAACTGTTCAGTATGGAAGCATGTTATAGCATTTGTAGGAAAGTGCCTTGAGAAAAACTGGGCATTTTAGAGTTATGGGAACATTCCGAATCATCGGAATGTGCCCAGATCGGTTAAAGATTTTGAACTTGAGGTTTAATCGAATGAACAGTGGAAAACTGACATTTTGCTATTTTGCGCAGAAAATAATTATTCAATGAAAATAAATATCGCTAAATACCGGTATGTTAAATTCATAAGTTGCGGTACATATTGCTGGAGCTGCATCTTGCAATATACCCGTATATGGTGACAGCCCTTTTAGAAGTCATGCAGTAGACAATCATTAGCTGCTGTTCTGTGTAGTTTGCAATATTGTTGCATCTTTATGACATGGTCAAAAATACTCACTAGTTTGAAATAAAAACTATGTACATGTATGGAATTTTATTTGTAAGAACTCAGAGAATTTCATTAATACAAGAAATTCTCTTGTTAGGCCTTTAAAAGGCACCTTGATTGGAATTGCAGCAAACGCGACCCTTAATCGCTCAATCCCACACTGTTAGGTGTCCAGACCCTCCTCCAAAATGGCCGCCACAGCCTTGAAATGGTGGTTTTAAACTAGAAGAAGTAAATTTCCCTAAAGGATAGTTGTCCCCAAAAATTTAGCATTTTTTGCGCGCCTACTCCACCAAGAAAGTCCCGTTGAGGGGTTTTGAATCGGGGATGAACCCCATTCCCTTTGTTGCTGGGGTTTGCAGGGGGCTCATCGCAGGGAGAAAAATAAGTGTCATTGAGTGCAGAGAAATGGCGCCAAATGCTAATAAGAAAATATGCTTTCAGTCACTGAAAAGACCTGGCACTTAGGACATCAATTTGGAAAATATTACTGTTTGAAATGCAAATTTAGGGTGGAAAAAGAGCGAAAATTGCATTTTTTTTCTGTTTTTGCTCTGCCCCAGCGTTGCCATGGTAACTGGGATCAGGGCTCAACTTTGTTCTTTCACCCTTGGAATAACTTGGCCAAGTTGCATATCTGTATGATAATTTGTAATGAAATAAGAGCATCTTGAAATAGACCCAGCGCGTAATGGTGAAAATATAGCTACCTTTCACACATGACGCAACCAGTAAAGGGTTAAACAGGGATTAACTTAGTACTTATGGTAACTTAGGCAACATACATGTTATCAGGACTTACGCATTTATTGGTATGTGTTTACACAATGATACCCAATAGTATTAAACAAGAATAAAATACACGTGTATGTGTAATTTCCCTTTTCACAACTATTTAGAATACATTGTTGCCATGGTGAATTTTAGAAAAAGGGATTTAAATACATATGTGGAGAAACACATTTCATAGACTATACTTTTTAGAAATAAAAATCCATTTTTCATCAACATTTTAATTAAACATACACTATAAATATAAAATTTACTTTTTTGAAATGGTTGCCATGGAAACCAACTATAAATTTTTACATTTATCATATTGTATATAATATCTATTATCTAAGTTTATTTTTACAAGTTTTATAAAATAGTTGCGGATGTATAAGCAGTGTTGCTATTTCTTATTTATGTTTTAACTAATATATGCTTGAATACATAGATAGAACTAAACCTTGTTTTTAACGTTTTTACCCAAATTTCATGGATTTGAACTTTTTCAAATATGAAAAGCCCAAAAAGTATTTTTTTAGAGTTGACTAGGACAACCCTTATACTAAATTATTTTTTGGTCCAACAATGTCAGAAATGCTGCAAACTATTTTTACAGCGAATTTTGACACCCCCTGTTAGCCATTTTGCTTGAAAAATGAAAAATGTGGAGGTTTAGTGTATTCAAATACTTGTAAAATTTAAACAAACTTAACTAGACTCGGTTGTTGGCCTTTTAGATAATCTACTAAGTCAATGCAAACATATAAAGCTGTATTTTGAATGGTGATTACACATAAAATAGGGAAGTCACAAAATGGTCAATTTTGTTAAAAATAAGTCATAATTTTGCTGAAAATAACTGAGAAAGGAATACCGGTTGCCATGACAACGGCAAGAGATTTTGACTAATAAATATTGTTTTCTATGTTTGGGCATCAAACTAAACATATGCTGTGAAAATCAACAAAATCTAAGCAATTGAGTGCCAGACCCCTTCTTTAAAATTTTGGTTCTTACAGAGAATTGGTCTTAAAATCTAAATTAGTTCACTAAGTTCATACCAAGTCGTATTGGTATACATGGAAATGAAAAAGTAGACATTTCAACTAAAGAATCTTTAAACCTTCAACCAGTAAATATCAAGCAGTGACTATAAATATTCTATAAATTCGTTAATTAAATAAAAATGGCAAACGATTTGGAACAATGCTATTTTTAATAAGTTACATGACATAAACCCAAGCCTTGACTCATCTTCGTCAATAATATTTTCTAATCGCCGAGATCAAATAGTGATTACGCGATGTAGAATTGGTCATACCAGATTATCACATTCATACCGTCTCAAAGGAGAGGAAGCACCTAAATATATACCAAGTGACGAGCATTTCAATGTAAAGCACGTTCTCCTTGACTGTCAAGATCTTAAATACATTCGTGACAAACATCTTAACGAACTTTTTGAGTCGGTACCATCATATGCGATACTTAACTTTTTGAAGGAAATAAGTGTATATAATAAGATATAGAGCTTTACATTATTAATATCGTTTGAATTGATGGTATCATTGATTGCTTTCGGCGCGATGTGACCTTTTTGTGTTGGAGCGCCGTAAAACCAAAACAAACAAACAAAAAAACTTAAATAGTGTTAAAATGCTTTAAAAGTGACAAACTATGCTGTTTTTTCTTTGGAATAATGTTATGTACTAATACAAATATCAAATTTTGTCACTAAATGTTTGTTTTGATGAATTTGAAAAAATGGGAATTTTCTCCCGAATTTGTGGGAGAAAATGCCCATTTTCTCTCATAAAATTCCCATTGGAGAGCCAATTTGCCAATTCCCATGGGAATTTTGACTTTTCACTTAGGATTAAACATGTTTCTAGTAAATATATCTGGATGAAATTGTGCTGGTGTTATGCCCATATGTAGATCTACATTTATTGAAAATTAAAAATTAATCAGATGAAAAAAATGTACCAACTTTCAATAAAATAACTTGAATAGTGTTGAAGATATAAGAGTTTCAAAAACTTAAACCTGAAAACCAACGCCGACGCGTAAGAGAAAACAATCGTTCTCATTTTCTTGGAAAAGTCGAGCTATCAATTACTAAATGTAGATACATGTAATATTTCAATTTCATAAAAATATGAATACTCACACAACAGTGGGGTTTTTTGTAAATCGAATCCATTCTAAATTATTTAGACTCATGTTTTGCAGTAATTAAACATGGTTTTCACAGATAGTCAATGCTTGTTACTTTATATATGTACCATAAACCTGGTAAACGTTTGCACCACTGGAAACAAACCCCAGCTGTACTTACAATCTATTAAATGTTTGTGTCACTCATATATGTACCACGTGATTCTAGCTTACATTCCGTTCATAAGATGAGGCTCATGATGGGGAATCTTAACGCTATAGACAATACAGGAGTTTAATAAGAATCAAGTTATACATGTATGCAGGGCCGTATCCAGAGGCATCATTAGTGGGGGCGAGATTGGGTGGGTTCGGAAGTTGTATCCCCTCCCGAAGATGTAGGCAAAGTTTGATTTTATGCATGTAAATATGCAAACCTGAGCTCTTTTAAAACACTCTTTAAAAGGATAAAATTAACCTTCAACTTGGAAAATAAAGGACCTTAGTCAGTTATTTCCCCTTGTAAATCTTCAATTAGGTAGGTCCTATTAGTTGAATTACTCTGAATTTACCCTTACTTTTCAATGTCAATTTGCCAAAATTAATCTTGAATAACTTTTTGTAAATCATTCAATTTGTTTGAAATTTAATCTAAGTATTTTTAAGGTAAGGAACTATCTAAATTTCATCACTTCTGGTAATATCTTTATGAAAAAGAATGATATTACAAGAACTTTTTGTTACCCTTATTTATGAATTCAAAACGCGGGTCAGTAATTTAGTTGGTAGCGCGACGGGATTTGGAATCTTGTGCCCAAAGGGGGTGCGGGTTCGAATCCCACCCGGGGAGGTTATACCCTTCCATGAAAATTTGACAATAATGTAGATTTTCCTCCATTAATTAGATAATATGGAGTAATTTCCGGCCTTTATGAAGGGTATGTGAGTACATGTACTAGTTATAGACAATGGTCCAGGAAATCGAGGTTAGGTGCACTGGAGTTGTGTTGACACAGCGTTTAATCCAGTAAGAATAAATAAATAAATAATCCGAGAATTCCAACTGTAAGGGATTGCTTTAGATTTTACCAGGGAAAGATTTTTTATAAAGTCCTAATTATCATTACATTCTAACGAAATTGTCAGTGTCTGTCCGTACTGATATAGATCGGATTTTTGGCTGAATCCAGTGTTAACTTAAAAACTTGTAATTGCATTTGATACCGCTCCCCGCAAGCGTTGATTGGGTTGTTCGGAAGGGGCATCTCTTCGGACGAAAAATAGGATGACATCAGAGCAAATCTTAGCCCTTCTGGGCAGACTTAAAGAAAAAATAGAGCGCTATACTCGAGTTGTCAAATCTCTAATGGGTCCGTTTTTGTTTGTTTATATTTAATTTGTTGGCTTGATAAAACACTAATTTTCAAAAAGCACCAGTTTTATCGTATAAAATGCCGAGAACTTTACAAAAAAGTACGCTTGGTTAAAATCAATGAATGCAATTAGAAAATTCGCCGATTTTACATAATAAACCCTTAGGAAAATCAAAAAGAATTCAAGTATTTAAAACTCAAATTGATATAGAATAAAAGTGATGATATAAAAATTAAGTAAACTTGTTGTAGGATAAGTCACTCTTGAAAAGTTATTTGATATATTAATTCATTTACCATCCTTTCTAAACAAAATCAAATATTTACTGTTTTCCAATATTAACAAAATTTGTGAATCATTTTAATGACAAAAAACCATTATGTTGTACTCGGCTTTTCTTGTCTAACTTGCAATGAAACACCGATGTCATCCATAAATAATCTATTAATGTTGTCGGCAAGATCACTCTTTAAAAGTTATTTGACAAGTTAATACCTTCATTTTATATGAAAAAAAGTTCGAGTGTCATGCCACGCAATTTATGGCCTTTTCAAGACAACTGTCAAAATTTAGGGTCTTAAAGACAGTACCGACTGTGTTAAATTCAACATGAGTTTGTTTGTTTGTTTTGTTATGTTTAATGTCGTACCAACACATTATATAGGTCATATCACGGCGGTAAGCCAACCTGCTAACAGTTCTTGGAAAGGCTAAATATCTGATTTTAGCTGTTAACCAACTATACGTGACTGACAACTGCATTAGATAATTAGGAATCATTGGTTGGAGGGAGAATAGCGATAGAAAAAATTTCATGACCAAGCTCCACGAAAGTGAGTCCCGCCCGGGAATCGGAACCACGAACCTCGATCAGAAAACTCGGGTGCAACCATCTGAGGTAGCCGGGCGGCTTAGAACATTTATAAGAAAATCAAAAGAGAGAAAGACAGAAACATACTAACAAAAACATACACGTAAGTTTGGTGAGGTTCTTAACTAAGTTGTGCAAATATCTCGTTAATTGTTTACAACTGTCTACATCTACATAAACTCCATATTAGTCAATTTGGTCACAAAAACTAAGTTAAAAACAACAACAACATAATTAAAAGTAAAATGATAAAACAATTAAGTAAGGAATAAAATAAAGAGATAAAAAATAACAGTTACCAGCATATCCTTGAAAGTTACTTCCTATACAAAGATTTTAAATCATTGTAAACATAAATAAATGATATCAAATCTCACATTCACTGTTATATTTTATTCAATGTTTATGTCAAAATATTTTATTCAATTTAAACTGTCTACTTCCTTCACGTATATAATAATAACCTCTGAATTAGACTTACACTTAACTCACTTTTGATATGGTTCCGAGCAACAAAGTAGTTCGGCGTATTTTGTGTTCATACGCCGAACTATTTTGTTTCTCTAAACCATATCATCGATACTTGAAGTGAATAAGTTACGATTTACATTTAACTGTGATTTAAATGATGTATCATATTTTCAGAAATTTTAAACCATTAATGCAAACAATACCTATAAACAACATTAAGTATTTGTCCGTAGCCAATTGATGTATTCTACTTGAGGTTTTATATTTCTATTTCAAATATATCATCCCATTCCCAGAAATCTGAGCTTGACAAGAAACAAGATATACTTCACTGCTGGTCCAGGGTTTCAGGACATTCTTGATAAGTTATTATAGACTGATTTCACAATTCAGTTTGACCTACAGTGCTTGGTATATATTATATTAAATAGATCTTGAATTAATGAACTAAATCTGGTTTCAAAATCTAATTTCTTGTCAGAATGTGATTTATGCTTAAAGGTTCAATAGTCCAGGGGGTAAGCAACAAATCCGCAAAAAACATAAGTTTTCAGTAGAGACAACATGCTCGACTTAGTACGTATGTGACACATGAGATGTGTTTAATGATAAGGAACGTTTATATCTTAAAATTAAAAAATGATACCAAAAAAAAATTGCCTGACCAGTTTAACCTGCAGAGTGAAACATGTGTTTCTAATAAACTACGCAGTCAATTTTTAGGCGATGAAAGTAGTTCCGTCATCTGACTCGATCAGTGACTGGTGTTCACTTATATTGATACGCGTGTGGAAAATATTTAATCAAATATAAGTGTAAAGGAGAAAACTGTACTTCAAGATTGTGTATGGCAAGAAAAATAAAATAAAATCCTTATTATTTTTGCCATTAATACAGGGTAGGATAAACACTTCGCTCGCATTTTTTGACTTGCTCGATTCGTACTTAAATCTAAAGAGTAAGGAGTAATCTTTAGTGTGGAATTGTTAGGTTTCAATGGGCACGAAAGTCTTTTTATAATTCAATACTTTGATAACCGAATGTTTACACCCCTATTAAAAACTTACTTGTCTTCGAATTCAGCCTGTGGGCCATGAATCAAGTCTACCAAAATCGTTGTTGGTTCAGTGACTAATGAGTGGTTCGGAGGTCTACCAACTTTTTACAATCTCCAATTTCCATATTTATTAAAACGTGTTATTTGACGTTATATTGTTTATATAATATAATATAATTTTAGGATATGTGATGCAAAATTATTAAATGAACTATTTAAAATATTTAACATATGATAGCATAGTAAGATTATTTCAAGTTTTCAACATATTTTAACATTTATTCAAACATTTCAATTTCAGGTACTGATAAAAACAATCAGTGCGATACATAACTACAAAAACCGGTTGAGAAAAAAAAAATCTCTTTCAAAACTGTGAGAATTAGTATTGCAATATTAACTGGTATAACAGTTATCTGGTACTTCCCTTGTAACACACAATGATATGTATTTACTGGGGCTCCGACTAGAAAATCGAGTTCGAATATTCGGCACTTCCCAAATCGTCTGATTGCGATGTATTTGTACAAAAAATGGAAGAAAATTTTCAGCTTAATTACCACCAAAATATGAGCTGCACTACATTTGAAAGCATAATTTAACATACTTTGCACATCGCTATTATTTTGAAAATCGCGCGCAAAGTCCTCCTCACAATCTCTTACATGACTTTCCATGTATTAAAAACTTCTCTAATTCTTTACTTATGTTGTTATATTTATGATTTCCTGGATGATTCTTCATCAACTAGTGATTCGTGGTTCGGTTTGTGAATCATTACACATAAATCGTGGCTTACAACTTTTGAGTTGTGTAAATATATTAGAAATATACCAGAATACATACGTTTAACCTGGAGGATTTAAAAATTGTTTCTTATGCATATTCTTTCTTACAGTATAATACAAGATTTAATAAAACATTTTACTATGCTACTTAATGAATTCTATAAATTTCAACTTGCTAGGTCTAAAAAGGAAATGAGGTTTAGAAAAAAACTTTACAAATATTTGAATTTGCTGGACAGGTAACGATAAAATGGTTTTCAACCTGAATAACAACTTTTCTAAAACTCTAGGATCATTTTAAACTAGTATTCAACGTTCTGATAATGACAATTTGAATGCAAATTTGATATAAATGTAAAATATAACAATTTTATTGATAAAATCATAACCAATCACTAATATTATAGAAAACTTAATTGTTTACAAACATTTATTTTAAAACACAATTAAAGCCATTTATTGGTAACTGTAAACAAGAGTTGTCAGTAGAGACAGCACGCTTGTTTTTTCGGGGTGCTTGTGTAAACAAAAATATGATAAGCAACAAGTAAGAATTTTGTATCAAATGTGTGCTAGAAATATGAATCTTATCATACATAATGTTGGTAATGATAAGGAACATACATGTATATTTAAAGTTTTAAGTAGATACCTAAAGAAATAAAGAAGTTACAACAAACATATGTTATTTAAAGAAAAACAATAAGTTCAAGACGTGTCAATTCTGAAAAAAAAAATATTTGGAGATATGTTTTATTTATTTGAGTAAACGCCATGTCAACACAATTTATGTCATTTTTTGGCGTCCAGAGCACCTAACCTAGCTTTCCTAGACCATTGTCTATAACAAGTACTCACCTACCCTTTCACAAGGCTGGAAACTTTTCCAAATTATCTAATCAATGGAGGAAAGTCGACATTATTGTCAAATTTTCATGGAAGGGTATAACCTTCCCGGGTGGGATTCGAACCCGCATCCCCTCGAGCATGAGTATTTAAATACCGGCGCGCTACCGGCTGCGCTATCGACCCGAGTTATGAACCTTGTCACATAAGATGTGGTTGATAATAAGAAACATATATTAAAGTTTGAAGTTTATACCTTTAGAAATAAAAAGTTAGAGTAAAAACTATTTTACTGCACACAAAAAATTAATCAGACGCGGACACCAGGGTGAGTAGGAGAGCTCTCCATTTACTTCGTAAAGTCAAGCTAAAAATAACAAAATTGGGTGAGTCTGTGGTGGAGGCTTCTTTCAACATTGAATTGTTTTTAATTAAACGACAAACTAATGAATAACTTACTAAACTTTTAATATTCCTTTAATTGATACACAATATCAAAAATTTATATAACAATAGTAATTTACAGAATCCAAAACTTTACTATAATTAAAATTATTATCATAAATAAGCTAACTAGAGGAGATGTGGCGGTGTGGTGCAATAGAATCGGGCCAAAAATAGTAAATTTTCCCGCCAACACGGAGAATCCTTGAATTTCATGAATAACATAAATCACGTAAAAGAATTTAAAAAACGTGTCTAAAATGATGAATAAGAACAGACTATTGTGTTAACTAAACTATTGTGTAAATAATTACAATAGCATACTGTGTTTTTAAAATGGTTCAATTTATACGTGTATATAAAGACATTTGCAATATTTAATTTAAAAGCAATAACAAAATAGGTACTCCCTCTTAGCGAAATAGCCAGAACCTAAACAAATAGACACAATAGTAAATTAAATTAGTTTTTTGTAGTTCAGCTGTGAATTGATAACCTGACAACGGTAAAACAAAGTTTTCTGCTCTAGCACCTGTATCAAATCTTAATGGATCTGCTGATGCTTGTAGCATAGGATCCTTCTCAGAATGTGCCATTCTAAAATACTGATTTATCAACCATAAACAAATCTACTTTATTATGTGGTGAATAAAATAATTATATGTCGCAACTACCATTTGCAAGATAATAAGGAGAATTTTTAATTTTAATTTAGAAGGTTGAATTGGATATGTAAACTTGTGTAGCCATATTTGTCTGAATGCCATAGACTGTGCCTAATAGTTCATTAGCAGTTTTACGCATATTTCTTTTTGAAGGGCATTTATCGATGCCAGCAAACCTTCCTACTGTAATTCTGCGTGAATCAACTACGTGTTCTTGTACTTGATCTTCACCGGTTTTCCAATGAGAAATGGTGAACATGCCATTGTATACATTAAATCTAGTACGTAAGTCTTAATCGTTTTCATTTTTAGTAGCAATATACATGTCTTCATGAAATAATAGTTTAACTGTAGGTAATGCATTCCTTCCTTATTTTCAGGTTCCACTATAATGAAATCATCATTGAACATATAAGAATGCTTAGCACTTACACATCTAATATTTTCTGGCCTAAATTTACCTTGTGTATCATGAAATACTTCGATAATGTCTTTCTGTGGTGTGGTCACAGTACGGCCATCAGTTTGTATCTCATCTCTACTTGTAATTAGATCAAACAACCCGACTTTGTGATTTAATATTCTGTACAAATTACAAATTGGCAAATATTTCATTAAATGAGATGATTTAGCAGCTCTAGTAGTATTAAAATGTGTCATACTAGCACCCCAATCATAAACATATGCCATACGAGGGGTGATTGATAAATTCGCGGAATTTCCTTCTAAAATATTTACCCCTTTGTCGAACCACATTAAAAGTCAAATAAGTGTAAAACAATTCAATTGCATTTTCACAATCATATTCGTGAACAAATCATGATTAAGTGAAAAGAATAAATGGTATCCATAGCAACCACTGTTAGGTCACTTGAAGCACGCTATTTTTTCACCTATTTTGAAAACATTAAACATGGTATTACGCACTAAATTTTGGTACGAATTATGCGCCAACATTAATTACACTAGTGTTATGTCTCGACATCATTTCCTGAAAGTTTCATGAAAAAGTTTTGAATGGTTATTGCATAGCAGAGATTTTAGAGTCATGGCTTCGAAACAACGAATGACGTCAACAGACCATTTTTAGTTGGGCACAGTAATAAATTGTTGTGTTTGACTCAATTTGTCGTCTGCAGATACACTTAAACAAATTAAAACTGCTGAAACATTATCAATATGTGGAAAAACATTTGTCTACAAATGACACCTGAGGTTGAGGGAAGGTAGAACATGGGTATTTGACGAATAAAGACCAGGTCAACTGACACTGACAGTCACTGTTGGAAAGGCAGCGTGAGTGGAGAAGCTTCTAGATAAGGATTGATGGCTTACAGTGTGCTGTATTGCACAAGATAATTATGTATTCACTCAGCGAGGAATACTTCAAGGTTACATTTTATCAGTGGGTACATAACCATAGAAAGTGTATGGAAATAGGTGGTGATTATGTGCAGAAAGTAAATAGGAAACTTGACTTTGACGTTTAAGTATCCCATTGATGACGTTGGCGTGCTTCAAGTACGGTATACTAGTGTTGTAAAATGTTTCATAGAAACTTTATTTTCCAATGTATCTAGAAAATATTTGGGCATTATATCAGTTTTTTGTGAATGTACAGAATGATGTATTTTGTTTTTTCCTATATCATCCTGTGTAGCATTAATAAATAAATTCCTCGAACTTTCCAATCACCCCTCGTACAATCATTAACATCTGAAGCCAGAGTAACTCCCTCTGATTCAATACCTGGACCCAAGAAATGAATATAAGTCTGTTCAAAATGCATAGTTTTTGACCAACCGTCAGCTTCTGCTCTTAATTTTTTTGTTGAATGCCAGGACCACTACTGACACCCTGACTCAAGCCAATTTTAGACTGCTGTTCTGATGCAGCATTATCTGGCTCTGCCATAGTTAAAATTAAATAAAATAAGTTTACAATGAATAACAAAACACGTTCAAGTCCAATCCATAACTCTCTATAGCTGCACAAATATTTAAGCGAGCTCACACTGTAAATGATAAAATATAACACCAGATATATTTAATATTATATTTATAAGTAGAAAACACTTTATTTCATACATTCTAAGTGTTCTGTTTACTGTAACATCAAGTATAATAATTGATACCAAGTATTGTTTCTTCAGAACGGATGTAAAACAATTAAACCACTTAAACACTTCACTCAACTTTTGGCCCACGTTAAAGGGTCGGTAGCCGTAGCCGCTAAGCCCCCAACGGGGTTCCTAAAAAGGGCCGAAGGCAACACCGGCGCGAGGCTACGGCTACCTACCATTAAAAGTGGTCCAAAATTGTGAGTGAGTGTGCGGGTGCGGATCAAGGTGTACTGTACTGGTTAACGTACGCGCGAGTCCCACCCCCAGACAAATTTGGCAAAAAATGGCCACCGATGATTCCCCCGAAAGGAAACCACCGGTGGCCATTTTTTTTTCATTTTCTTTATTTAGAAGAAATATATACATAATATTTTCAGCATTTATTATAAATAATGAAACAAATAATAATTTAATAATAATGTTCATTGCACTACTGGTCTATTCAATGTTAAATTGATTTTCCTCATCTTCAATGTTTACACGCGGGGGGCTGCCTATAGGGCTAGATCTAGTCGAATGCTTTGTAGGATTCTGTTCATCATCTTCAATGATCATACGCGAGGGGCTGCCTATAGGGCTAGATCTAGTCGAATGCTTTGTAGGATCCTGTTCATCATCGTCCAATAAATCTTCCATATCTGCGCCATCATATGTTTCTTTTAAACTTTTCATGTCCAGGTGCTTTAAGTAATAGTAGTTCAGTCGGGTGAGCTTGTTACCATTCAGCTTAACTTCTCTAGAATAGCAACACGGTCCTAGAAATCTTCGTTTTCAGCGTTAAATGTGTTCTCAGACCAGGCTCTCAAATAAACTTATATGATCTTCACAAACCAAAACTACTTTCTTTTTCGTTTTCACTAAAGTACCAAATTGATGGTGCTATCTGAGTCATTTAACCATTATAATTGTTTAAAAACTGACAATATTATAGATAAGGATTTGAGCGGGGTCGAATATTATTTGGTTACGGTTTTGTTTTTACTTCGAGCCTGCAGAATTTCAGAAGTTTTGGTTTCGCGCGAAAACATTAAATTCCTTTGTTTACGACCGGAAGTCTTCTGCAGAGCATATTTTCATTGTGCTCAACAATCATGAAAGCGACGATAGGTTCAGTGGTCACATCCAATATTGATAGAAAAGACCAGCAATTATCTAATGATTTGAAGAAAAACATTTATCCCATATTCAGGACTAATTGACCCTCATTAATAATTCAATGTGTCCACACGGACCCAATTTACTAGAATAAATTGTATGTTATGAATATATTTAGTATATCATTTTTCTGACATAAAAGATGCTTGTAAACAAAGTGTAAAGTAGTTTTTGTGCCAAATTTGAGTTTGGTAAGCTAAACTTGGCCTGATATTTTGTTGCGATTAATGTTTTGATCAAAATTTACTAGCCTGGTCGGGCTACCTACAATAAAAACTTCTCCGGACCTAACTAGAACCAGTAATTGTGTGTCAGCTGCACCTTACATTTTTAAAGTTGCAGGAAATAGTTTTGTCTTTCTGTTCTTAGTTTCGTATTTAAACTTGCGTTTTACATGTTTATGATATAAAAACAGGTAGGTCTTAACTCTATGTGCAAATATTAGACACCGAACAATTATTTTATCATTGACTTGATATTTCCGTTTGTAGTTATTATTTTGAATAATATTAAAAAAGAAAATTTCATTTTAGATTAATGTTCATGAAAGTGTCAAAATTAAATATGACGGATATATTTTTTTATAATTTATTAATATGTATAATTATTAGTCTTTACATTTTACAATCATACAACATGAAAATACATTTATAAGAGTAGTCCAGTATTCCACCAGAATATAAATACATTGTATAGAAAGCTTATAAATGTTTTATTTAGTACACAGAATTGGCGTTTTGACATCGGGGTTTTGATCTGAACAGTTATATGGATAACCGACAAAAAGCTGCACCTTAAATTTAGGCGCTAGCTTAACATTTAGCTCATTTGTTTATTCCATTATTTTCTTAGTATACTTTACAAATGGAATTGGTTTGACTCTGTCAGTTTTAAGGAAGGTTTCTACATTTAGATATGTTACTTTTTAGATAGATTCTCGAAGAACGAATAAATCAAATATTCGTAGCAAATATCAAAATCTAAACATTTGCTCGGTCAATGTATGAAACAGAAATACATTCTTTAAATGTTAAACTACTTGACCACCGTACAGAGTGCACAGAGTGTATTTACATTGCATCTCGACAGATACATTACGTGGACAAGTCGCGTCTCGTCCGCTAAAAAAACCAGCATGACACTGCGTTTGTATGCAAGTTGAACTTCCGGATGCAGGATTTTTGAAAAAGGGGCCCGATTAAAAAGGGGGCGACCAGTTGGAGCAAGGGCCCCGGGTCATTATTTTAATAGAAATTATACACATTTTGGACCCAAATGGGGGCGCCCTCCGGTCTCCCTTAAAATCACGCAGACATCAAATTAATTTTCTGTGATAAAACAACACAAAAACATGTATCAATTCTTTGATAAACGTGTCACAAAGAACGCAGTCGTCCCCTCAATTTTATTACAGTACAAGGGGCCTACAAAATCAGGAACAGTTAGCATGATTTAAATAATAGATATAAATGGTCTTTTAAAGGTTGACATTTAAGCACGCATTTCATCTAAAATAATAATTCGGCCCGTTAACACGTCATTTAAAGCCATTATACGAAGATATTTTCATTAACAGTAGACTTGAAAACTGTTTTACAACCATGAAGTTATTAAATTATAACATGCATTAAAGACACAATTAACAGTTCAAACCGTTCTGCTTTCTAAATCTGAGTTTGAAAAAATGTCAAATTCTTAAAAAAGTGGGGGTACTTTTATAAAAACACACTATATTCATTTATACGTTGATGTTAAATATACCTGATCCAAAATAGTTAAAAAAGCTTAAGTATGTAATTCGGAGTAAGTTTTTTCTCTAATAAGACTTCATCTTTAAAATACACTCATCAAAACTAATGTATCAAGTTTTGACAACCAAATTCTACTTTCGGTTTCGATCTACTTTCAATTTGAAATAAACAAATGACATGAACATATCTAAGCAATATTTGCATATATTTAAAAAATCTTGTTCATAAGAGGTGATTGAAATAGATAAATGTCTATTTTCTTTGCAGTCAAAAAACGGAGTTACTTTTGATATAGGGGCTTTAACTTGACGCTTAGCAAATATTCATCGTATTCTGGAATTCAAACGTCAGCGTCAGATTTCCTTTGTTTACTTGAATCATAATAATTGAAACGCAGTCATATTTTCACCCATTTTCGTTTAATTGTATTTATCAAACTTGTTTTTTATAAACCTATATGAATGTACACATAGAAGAGTAAATTTGGTCAAGTCCTGTTGGTTTACGGTGTTTGTTGGCTGGGTTTAACGCCGTTGCTACACATTATACAGGTCATATAACGGCGGTCAGTCAACCTACGCATTCCTCCTGAAAAGGCTTAAACTCTGGATTAGGCTGTTAATAAACTACTAAGCGCATACTTTCGTCAGTGACTGACAACTGTCCTACATAATTACAAATCATTGGTAAGAGGGAGAATGACCGTAGAATGATTTCATGTTTCAAGCTTCACGAAAGTATGCCCCGCCCAGGAATCGAACCTACGACCCCTCGCTGCCAACTGCCCTACATTATTAAAAAACATTGGTAAGAGGGATATATATATGTATATGTGCTTTAATATTTGTTGCGATTAATGTTTTGATCAAAATTTACTAGCCTGGTCGGGCTACCTACAATAAAAACTTCTCCGGACCTAACTAGAACCAGTAATTGTGTGTCAGCTGCACCTTACATTTTTTAAGTTGCAGGAAATAGTTTTGTCTTTCTGTTCTTAGTTTCGTATTTAAACTTGCGTTTTACATGTTTATGATATAAAAACCGGTAGGTCTTAACTCTATGTGCAAATATTAGACACCGAACAATTATTTTATCATTGACTTGATATTTCCGTTTGTAATTATTATTTTGAATAATATAAAAAAAGAAAATTTCATTTTAGATTAATGTTCATGAAAGTGTCAAAATTAAATATGACGGATATATTTTTTTATAATTTATTAATATGTATAATTATTAGTCTTTACATTTTACAATCATACAACATGAAAATACATTTATAAGAGTAGTCCAGTATTCCACCAGAATATAAATACATTGTATAGAAAGCTTATAAATGTTTTATTTAGTACACAGAATTGGCGTTTTGACATCGGGGTTTTGATCTGAACAGTTATATGGATAACCGACAAAAAGCTGCACCTTAAATTTAGGCGCTAGCTTAACATTTAGCTCATTTGTTAATTCCATTATTTTCTTAGTATACTTTACAAATGGAATTGGTTTGACTCTGTCAGTTTTGAGAAAGGTTTCTACATTTAGATATGTTACTTTTTAGATAGATTCTCGAAGAACGAATAAATCAAATATTCGTAGCAAATATCAAAATCTAAACATTTGCTCGGTCAATGTATGAAACAGAAATACATTCTTTAAATGTTAAACTACTTGACCACCGTACAGAGTGCACAGAGTGTATTTACATTGCATCTCGACAGATACATTACGTGGACAAGTCGCGTCTCGTCCGCTAAAAAAACCAGCATGACACTGCGTTTGTATGCAAGTTGAACTTCCGGATGCAGGATTTTTGAAAAAGGGGCCCGATTACAAAGGGGGGACCAGTTGGAGCAAGGGCCCCGGGTCATTATTTTAATAGAAATTATACACATTTTGGACCCAAATGGGGGCGCCCTCCGGTCTCCCTTAAAATCACGCAGACATCAAATTAATTTTCTGTGATAAAACATCACAAAAACATGTATCAATTCTTTGATAAACGTGTCACAAAGAACGCAGTCGTCCCCTCAATTTTATTACAGTACAAGGGGCCTACAAAATCAGGAACAGTTAGCATGATTTAAATAATAGATATAAATGGTCTTTTAAAGGTTGACATTTAAGCACGCATTTCATCTAAAATAATAATTCGGCCCGTTAACACGTCATTTAAAGCCACTATACGAAGATATTTTCATTAACAGTAGACTTGAAAACTGTTTTACAACCATGAAGTTATTAAATTATAACATGCATTAAAAACACAATTAACAGTTCAAACCGTTCTGCTTTCTAAATCTGAGTTTGAAAAAAATGTCAAATTCTTAAAAAAATGGGGGTACTTTTATAAAAACACACTACATGTATATTCATTTATACGTTGATGTTAAATATACCTGATCCAAAATAGTTAAAAAAGCTTAAGTATGTAATTCGGAGTAAGTTTTTTCTCTAATAAGACTTCATCTTTAAAATACTCTGATCAAAACTAATGTTTCAAGTTTTGACAACCAAATTCTACTTTCGGTTTCGATCTACTTTCAATTTGAAATAAACAAATGACATGAACATATCTAAGCAATATTTGCATATATTTAAAAAATCTTGTTCATAAGAGGTGATTGAAATAGATAAATGTCTATTTCCTTTGCAGTCAAAAAACGGAGTTACTTTTGATATAGGGGCTTTAACTTGACGCTTAGCAAATATTCATCGTATTCTGGAATTCAAACGTCAGCGCCAGATTTCCTTTGTTTACTTGAATCATAATAATTGAAACGCAGTCATATTTTCACCCATTTTCGTTTAATTGTATTTATCAAACTTGTTTTACATAAACCTATATGAATGTACACATAGAAGAGTAAATTTGGTCAAGTCCTGTTGGTTTACGGTGTTTGTTGGCTGGGTTTAACGCCGTTGCTACACATAATACAGGTCATATAACGGCGGTCAGTCAACCTACGCATTCCTCCTGAAAAGGCTTAATCTCTGGATTAGGCTGTTAATAAACTACTAAGCGCATACTTTCGTCAGTGACTGACAACTGTCCTACATAATTACAAATCATTGGTAAAAGGGAGAATGACCGTAGAATGATTTCATGTTTCAAGCTTCACGAAAGTATGCCCCGCCCAGGAATCGAACCTACGACCCCTCGCTGCCAACTGCCCTACATTAGTAAAAATCATTGGTAAGAGGGATATATATATGTATATGTGCTTTAATATTTGTTGGGTTTAATGCCGTAGCAACACATACTATAGGATCATATAACGGCGGTCAGTTTAATATTTGTTGGGTTTAATGCCGTAGCAACACATACTATAGGATCATATCACGGCGGTCAGTTTAATATTTGTTGGGTTTAATGCCGTAGCAACACATACTATAGGATCATATCACGGTGGTCAGTTTTAATATTTGTTGGGTTTAATGCCGTAGCAACACATACTATAGGATCATATCACGGCGGTCAGTTTAATATTTGTTGGGTTTAATGCCGTAGCAACACATACTATAGGATCATATCACGGTGGTCAGTTTTAATATTTGTTGGGTTTAATGCCGTAGCAACACATACTATAGGATCATATCACGGCGGTCAGTTAACCTACTTATTGTTCCTGTAAAGGCTAAATTACTAAATTTAGCTGTTAACCAGTTACTAGCAGCATACATCCATGAGTGACTGACAACTGCCTTCCATGGTTGAGAATCAGTGCTAGGAAGATTAATGGCCGTAGAAAGCATTTCATGATAAAACTCCTAGCAAGCATGTCTCCGCTCAGGAATCAAACTCTGGACTTCTCGATCAAAAGACTTGAGAATTACCAACTAAATTAGCTGGTTAGCTTACATTTTTATACCCCGGGAAAGCTCAAACATCTGTATGAGATAAATGGAATGTATGGACGTCTTGTATAAATCACTAATAGTATAATATTTGCAAGTGGAGTAATTTAAACCGTTATACAAGTGTCCTCGCAGTAAATGTTAAACATGTACATGAATCTTAAGTATTGTTAATTATTCAATTATTGTTAAAAATTTAAAAACAAATCCCATATTTACCAAAGTGTTAAGGTAATTATATATGACACAGAAGATAGTTGAAATGGACTTATTATATCTCTGTATTATATATAATCCGGTGCGAAAAAATCATTATGTATGTAAAAACATCAATATACAATACATGCATTTATAAAGCGCATAATATAATTCTTTTAGAAATAAACTCACCCGAAAACAGTAGATATTAAATATCCGACCAGCACAAATAAGTAGCTCTGCATCACTTCATTTCTCGCCGGGTTGTGAATGGCTGTGGTCCAAATTTACAAATAAAAAAAATGAAATTTACTAGGAATTGCTAGGTGATTCCCCGAAAACATAGACTGGCTCATTGACATTCAAACTAACATATTCTCATTTTATTTTATGAGAGTTGAAAATATAGCTTTATTCTTGCGTCTAACTCTTTACGCTTGCTCGCATTTTTAGTCTGGTAGTTGTGATTAAAACTAGGCGTCATTTTACTGGACCAGGAAAAAAATGTCTATGCAATTTACACTTATCTTATTGATATATCATCACATGATCATGCAAGCTCGCCTTGCAGCGGCTAATGTAAACGTCATACATTGGCCGGCATTTTCTCCGAATATGCGTCCAGTTGAGCAAGTTAGCCTCTGTAAACGAGCTAGCAAATGCCCTTGTCAGGGAGTGGAAAAACTTCCTTATCAGCTCGTACAACAATACGTAAACTCGATGAGAAGACGTATTGAAGCACTCATTATAGTCAGAGAAGGTCATACTTGGGAGCAAGCATTAGATCTTAGATTTTCAGACAAACTCGCAAGAAATTTCAAGTTAACACCACTGGAAGCATCTTAATGGAAAAAAAACTTAAATATGCCAACATAAGTTTTGACCCCTACTTTACATTCGACATCATTTAACATTTTGACGCATGCCCTAGAAAAATCACATTTCATAAATTCTTCAGGAAGACATAGTAGTATAATGTCCCATCTTTGGTTTGACTCTATCCCGATGATATGTTCAGAAATTTAACAAATAACACACTGCCGGGTTTCTTTTTTGGGTCCGTATAGTAACATCCAGTGTATAAGTACTTCCGTCAATTAAATAATAATTCAACCCAATTAAACTCACGCGCTATATAGCACAAGTGTATGGTCTACATGTAAATACGCCTTACTCGTCAATTAATGTGTTGCAATAGTTTTGTTTAATCAAGTGTTTTTGTTTATGATAAACCATTGGTTGTATAAAATATTACATTGTCTTAGTTCGCAAGTCTTGTTTTATGTTTTGTTTGTTTTAAATGAGGGTCCCTCCGCTCAATAAGGATGCATTATTTGCAAACCACAGTCAAAATTGGGTTGATATTTGAAAAAAGTTCATATACTTATTCATAACAGGAAAGTTTCTTTTTTCAAAATGTTTTTATAATAGTTGCATTAACTAAAACGTTTGGAGAAAAAAATTATTTTAACTCAGACGTTGAACACTGTAGAATAATTTGTAACAGTCTAAAACAAAAGCACTAAGTGGTATCTAATACAGTAAATTTCCTCTATAAGGACAACATTGGTTATCACAAAATACGAAGAATTATTTACATTTTAAGTCTCATTTTTGAAGATAAAATGTTCCTATATTATAACCATTCCGATATCAATACCATCGATGTAAATACTTTTAAATTGATTCGTATAAAATCATGAAGACTCAATTTACCTTAGGTAATATAGACAAAAGCAACTCTACTAGTTTGTTACAGAAATACTTTCATGCTTATGTATGTAACTTGATCGAGATAAAACTTGATAACAGTTTATGTTGATTGGCTAAAAGCCGAGGCTGCTGCTGGCTGAGATATTTTATCGTCTGCTACAGAGCGTGTTCACCTTGACATAGATATTCCACGAATACATACTTTTCTGGGAAAGCATACAAGGTCAAAACCTAGTTCAGTATTTTAATGGTTTTTCATACCGGTCTTCAAGATGTTAGGTCATTAGCTAATTAATCAACAAACATGAATACGAAAAGAAACATAAACATATAATAAAGAAAATAACAAAAATAATGTAACTGTAAAGATGTACAATTTAAATGCAAACAATGTAAATACGATCTATAGAACGCCAATACGGTCCAACATTAAATAATGATGTAATACAGTATATTTCATATAGGAAAACTCATTTTATGTAATAATATGAGTGGGAAAACTTCAGAGGACATTGTGTAAATACTGACGACAATGCATGTGAAAGTTTGACGTCATTCATGCACATGTACGCTGTATAGAAAGAATAATAAATACATCAACAATCGTCTTTGAAGGTTTCAAAAATAAATTTAAAGGATAGGGAAAAACAACACACTATTATTCAGTTCTGTGAAAGTATTAGAAACACACACATACACACGAAACAATTTCTACGTCAATCATTTGGAAAGTCTGCAGTGAAACCACAGGGAATTGTCAAGTTACCTACCGTTTATATACATATATACATGTACAAGGGGTACAACTACGTTTAGTAGACCACTTCATGTCGATTTTTTGATGTAACAGAAAATATACAGATTCCCTGATGGCACTTAATCACACCATTAAATAGATTAAGTATAACTCTTAAATCTACTAAGGTTAATAGTTTCAAAGCGCAGACAATAGGTATAATTTAACAGTCGAAAATATCAAATATGGGGTCTACTGCACTTTACCGGTACGTAGTAATTCACCGGAAGTAGAAATATGATAAGCGCTTGCGCGCGACTTTCGGCGCCGAAAATTGTGTTATGACGTCATCTATGAGGTTAATATGAACTTCAGCCAATTCAGGACAATTCATTTCATGAAAACAGTTTTGACCTGTTTGAATAAAAAAGGTAAGTGTTTTTATTTCAATTTCATTATATTTTCTGTCTTTTATCGGGGGCTGCTGCCCCCGAACCCCCGCTTTTTTACGGTCACCGTCAGTACCGACTCAATGAAAAATGTAAACCCGGGTCGATAGCGCAGTTGGTAGCGCGCCGGGATTTGGATACTCGTGCCCGAGGGGGTGCGGGTTCGAATCCCACCCGGGGAGGTTATACCCTTCCATGAAAATTTGACAATAATGTCGATTTTCCTCCATCGATTAGATAATATGGAGAAGTTTCCGGCCTTGTGGAAGGGTAGGTGAGTACTGGTTATAGACAATGGTCCAGGAAAGCTAGGTTAGGTGCGCTGGACGCCGTGAAATGACCTAAATTGTGTTGATACGGCGTTAACTCCAATAAATAAAAAATAAAATATGAAAAATGTCGGCACGATATTTGTTTACATTATTGCTAAGTTAGCATCGGGCGCGCACTTGCAAAATGACGCATGCGCAGTGGGCGCGTATCGTTAAAGTGCATTCTAGCCCAAATATGGTACAAAAATCTCAACTAGGACAAGATTGGATACCGTGAAAATCGACGAATCTAAAGGAAAATCATTACAATTTCTTACTTTGAAATAGACTATCAACCCCACTCAAAGAAAAACAAGTCAGTTTAACAATTTTATTGAAAAATAGATGTGCTAACTAACCCCCCTCCCCACCTTGACAGAAACACTTGCGAACCAGATATCGCAAATTTGACTTTTATTTTGTAATGATGTTGTTGCCGGTATCCTTTGTTCATTCAACAAAACTGTAAGACATTATCTGATTGGTTAATGTTGCCAGGAAAATCGCCAGGGTTTCCCAGTGACCAGTAGCCTGTTAAATTACCATAAACGTTCCAAAACGTTCCGTAACGATACATTCGGAACTCCTTAGTCATTCGCTACGGGCATAGGCGGCTTAGTTTGTTTCATATAACTGCTGAAAAGCACGAAATACAGATTAAATCCTATTGTTCTATGTACACATATTATGAAAGTGTTGAAGAAGGTTTGTTTGTACCACAGGGAAAATCCTAACGTTTGAATACCGGTAATAGTCTATTTGTTAAGAGTAGGCAAATGGTAGATTAAAAATCCCACATCTTGCACTAGCTGTATATAACTGCATTTGTTTTCTTAAAACATAATATTGTGAAAAAAAACAGGTGGCTTACAGTAACCAAATTTGGCATGTAGCATCACTATGTAGTCCTTTAAGAATACAACTGAAATTATGCCTCTGGGATCCAAATTGGCTCCGCTCCCATATTTACAAGGAAATGTTGAAAAATCTTCTTTTCCTGAAGTGTATGGCATAGAGCTTTTTTAATTGGAAAGTAACATCAGGTAAGCAATCCAGGGTTCTCAGGACCCTTTTGTTTTATAATTGATGTAATATTTTCCGAGAAAGAAAAATAAACTATAATAAATAAAAGACATTTAATAACGAGTGTAATATAATATGGAAATAGAACACAAACTTTCCTATTCACGCAAAAAACGACCGCTATAAACTCTTCATTCTTTACATTGAAAGGCACAAACGTTTTGGATTAGATCTCTTGAATTAAACCACATACACTAATCGGCTGAGTTGTTGAGTTTATTCAATTCGGAATTCAAGTTCACGAGGTTTTTTTTTCAGATAAAGAAAGCATAACTTGTAACTAATGTATCCACGCGGAACAGAGATTAAACACAAATGTCTGTACACAGAACATCTGTTTTCAATCTGTATTACATACTTTTCAACAATAATAAAAAAAACCTTATCCGTCCTGCACGGATGTATCGGGTAACAACAAACCTCATTCAACCAGAAAACAACAAATTCGAATAACGAATAAAAAGTATTGAAAAGTATTTCTTAAGTCATTATTACGAGGCTTGACTTTGTTATAACTACACATTATTTGTTTCAAATCAATGAAAGATAGAATACATAGAAACAAAGTAATCCCCATTACACGTTTTGTGCAATCCTTGAGAAATGAAATTATGTCTTAGTTCAGTTTTTCCTTTAACCCTTATTGTATAATCCTTAAATGAAAAAACGTCCTAGTTCAGTTTTTCCATTCACCTTTTTTGTGTAATACTTAAAGGCCGGGCTTCAACTATAAAAGAGAGAGAATCTTGAAAATGGCCACTTCTTTCTGACTCTCTGACCAGTGAACATGTTAAACCAGAGAGAGAAAATCTGGAAGTGTTACAAATTTACTGATCAGATTTTAATTAATTTTGACATACTGTTTCTTTGACTCATTTTCAATAATAATTAAAATTTTCAGTTTTCTAAGTTTCCTAGAAATGGTACTTTCAAAGAAAAATATTGAAAACAATTTAAAAAATTCAAATTTGACTGACATATGCTAAAGGATTCATGACCTTCATCGAGCCAATCAAAAGAGAGTTCATGAACTTCACAGAGCCAGTAATATTATCATCTGGCTGCCCCTCATAGAAAGTTCCCATGACTGTTGATTCATGGATTAAGTACCTGCAGTATTTTTACTGTCTGTAAGTGTCTAAAACTTGTCTCAGAGCATGCATTGGAATTTACAATGTAAACACTGTAGTAAATTTAGTGAGAATTTGTTTACAAGCATTGAGGATTTAGCCGTTGGTAACCTCTGATAACGTGGGTCAAACCCTCCCCCTTTCTCCTTATCGGCTTAATTGCTAACCACCCGCTTTTTTCAAGAAATGAAGTCCGGCCTTTAAAGGGAAACACGTCCTAGTTCAGTTTTGCCATTCACCTTTTTTGTGTAATACTTAAATGGAAACACGTCCTAGTTCAGTTTTTCCATTCACCTTTTTTGTGTAATACTTAAATGGAAACACGCCCTAGTTCAGTTTTTCCATTCACCTTTTTTGTGTAATACTTAAATGGAAACACGTCCTAGTTCAGTTTTTCCATTCACCTTTTTTGTGTAATACTTAAATGGAAACACGTCCTAGTTCAGTTTTTCCATTACCTGTTTTGCGAAATCATTGAGAAATTAAAATATACTTAGCAAAAGTTATAACGCAAATAGGTACAGAAACGTAAATATTGTCTTAAGTTTTTTTATAATATGTAATTTAACATGACGATAAAACAATCATTTGTCATGAGTATTCAACAGAAAAACAATATGTAACTAGTTTTTAAAAGAAAATATTCACATAATCAAAAGCCCAGTAGGAGAAAAAAAGTTAACAAAATTTAATAATGAACAAGCGTCTAATTTGAATTTACTAATGCTAAAACCCTGAGTCTTGAATACCCAATATGACGTCGTAAAAACGTAGTGGGATGCTTGTCCATTCCTCATGTAAAGCAATGTTACCGGATAACGTCACATACTGTCCAAGACGGTGACGCATGAGTCTGTCGAACACGTCCCGAAGACAGGTCTAAAATCTTAATGTTATAAGCCCTGAGAAATTAAATTGTTGCCCGGGCAGAATGTGGACTGGCGTTACCTTGTTAGAGAAAAAGACAGAGACGTCCGATGGCGTATTAAACAGCAACGTTATTTAAAAAACTTCACCCTGGTAGCGTTGGGCGTTGTGGTTCCCATTTATCACTACAAACCCAGCTTGCCAGAATGGTCAATATCACTCCACAATTAACTGTTTGAATAAATTTGCTCCATGACATGTAGCCTGATCATCAACCCCGAACGTTCCGTAACGTGCCGTACAGTTAGGGTCGGAACCCAAAGGCAACTCAAACCGAGACTATTCAATCCCAATTAACGGGTTGAGTTTTCACAACTTTGAGTTGAGTTATCCACGGGTTGAGTTGTCTTCGGATTGAGTTTTACTGTACCTGTAACGTTAGCTAACAGTAGTTACTGAACACGCTGATTGTAATTGTTAATGGGGTATCAGTCAAACGACTTATCTCCGATTTTCAATGCTCAATCTTGGCATATTTACTGACTTGTTTCAAAGATGACAAATACTACAATGTCACGCAGTCTCAGCAAACCTTAAATGTTTATGAAGACACTAACGTGCTGCACAGGATTCATGAAACTCAGTAAAAAAGGATTTACCGATGCTGTGCACCCAAACGTGACCGCATGAGAAAGTTTAACACATCATCATTTGTGAACATACCGAGAGGCTTAATGATGACAAATATACCCATGTATTACATAAAATAAAAAATATGTGAAGAAAACTACTGTTTGCGTTATAAGTTTTGCATAGTAATATGTTCAGTAATTCCCTTATCACTTTCATGCAGTTTTTAATTAAAATAAGGGATACAACTCATTAAACTTGAATTATTCATTTGCACTAGATAATCACCTTTATATCTATACTGAATACATGTATGTTTTGATAAAGCATTTATTGAATTTAAAGTGGCGGGAAAATATAATGATTTTTCAATGATCAGTGGCCTGTTTAATTAGCCTAATCGTTCCAAAACGTTTCGTAACGATACACTCGGAATTTCTCGGCCATTCGCTGCGAATAATCTCGGACATATTAGGCGCTATTTTGAAACTACCGGTGTTGAAGTAAACTAATATACGATCATTTAGGCAATGAGTAATGCTTCGTTTTAGTCCATAAATTTTGAAACATCACTTATTGCCTAAACGATCGTTTGATTGCTTTTTGATAATTTTTTCGCAGCGAATAGCCGAGGAGTTCCGAATGTATTGTTACGGAACGATTAGGCTAATTAAACAGGCTACTGGTTTATGCCTATTTTCAGTCATTGACCGATCTTTTTATTAATATCAAGACATAACTAAGAGAAAACTCGGAGAGAACAGATCAGAAACTGAAATTATACTTACTATATATTTAAAACTTGAACTTAAGTTTTAAATTAGATTAATTTTATTACATTTAGAGGTTAGTACTGTAAAACTTTTATGTCTCTAAACTTATTTATAAAATTACAATTTGTAAAAAAACTAGTTATTTTAGAGAGTCCTGAGTTTTATTTATTTTTACTTTAAGATATTTTACTTTTAACAGAAAATTAAGTTATTTATTTGAGTCATATTGTCTAATTCTAAATCTATTTGATATGAAATAGAAGCAAATGCTAATATATGTTTTGTTTGTTCGTTTTTGTCGGGTTTAACGCCGTAGCAACACATTGCATAGGTCATATAACGGCGGTCAGTCAACCCACTCACTGTTCCTGAAAAGGTTATTTTTCCTGAATTTAGCATTCGTCAGTGACTGACAACTGCTATACATAATAAAAATCATTGATAGGAGGTAGATTGGCCGTAGAAATAATTCATGACCAAGCTCCACGAAAGTATGTCCCGCCTGGGAATCGAACCCACGAGCCTTCGATCAGTAGACTTGCGTGCTACCGAGTGAGCTAGCTAACATTACTGAGATCTACTCTTGAAATGAATGTTGATAAAGAAAAGACATATCTGCTCCTAGTCTGGGTGCTAACAAATCATTATAATGGTGGAAAGTATATGAATAGAAAATGCCAATTTGAAGCAAAGCCAGCTAAAAGATTTTGTGTACACCAGCTACTAATGTACCAAGTGAACGTATATTTAGTACAGCAGATGACATTGTAAGCCCTTCAATGACTATGTCTGAAATCAATTTTCCGGATTCTAATTTCACTCATCCATAATTTTAATATTCGTGCATTGTGAAACTAAAGAATAATTTGAAACGTTGGATTTGTGATTTGCAAGTAGGCAAGTAAAATAATCACGGATAGCGTGTTCTTCAAGTTACATTCTCGCCATGTTTTGTGTTTTTCTTATGACCTAACATAAAGACTGGATGAAACGAAGACAAAAACCTGTGCAGCTTATTGCAAGAGAATTCTGTGCTCATTTTATCGGAATAGCCACTTTCGTTCCGATTCATCGCACATTGCTAAAACCGATGTCGGCATTTGCAAAAATAGATTCTTTAACATGTAAATGTCTAGTATGCAAAATTTCATATCTGAAAATGAAACGATGTTCAAGTTATTTAATTTTATTTAGTGGCGGTTTAGAACTTTTAAGTATGTATGTATCTCTGTGTATCATAATCAAATGTGGTAAATAATTCCCGATTCAAATAAAGTAGATCTGAGTCATATAAGAGTCTTCTAATTATTTTATTTGATGTTGATTTACTTCCAATAATAAGGCATAAATATGTAAAGTTGCCTGGTGGAAGTGTATGTGAATAATGTTCATAGAAACATATTACAATTAATAAAGTAGATCTGAGATCGTATAAGATCGTATAAGAGTCTCCTAGGAACACATCTAGTTTAGCGGATCCGGAAATGAGTATAATATATGCGCGCGCAGCGCGCTGTTACTATGAGCAGGTGCGCGAAGCGCACTTTATATAAACGAGTCGCGCGACAGCGCGACAATGTTTGTAAAAAGGAAATATAATTAAACAATAACATGATTTTCGAGTTTGTTGTGGTTTTTTATGTTGATATATGTTAAAAATATTTTAACAAATATTTATTCAATTTATATTTATCAGCAATGTCCTGAATGTATAAGCGGGAGGCAGTCCATTTTACAATTGGCCAATTTTAGTCAGGTGGTTTTATGTCGTCACCGGAACCACGTGAATTCATTCATACACATCAAAACGTAAACAAAGTTGTAAATTCAAAAGTAATATGTTCAAGTTGACAGATTTATATGAAAAGACTGGAAATTTTGAATTTTTGTTGAATGGTTATTGAAATTAGGTTTGTTATTAGATTTAAATGGATAGATTTTGTGAATTTTGTGGTAAGGGACAGTTTTGTTTGAAAAAAGATAGCTCTTTCAGTAAGGACATTTTTCATTGAAAGTGTTCCACCAAGGAGTGTTCAAAAAAGGTTTCCTTGAGACACGGAAGTAAGTTTTCAAAAAGCAACTTATCAATAGAAAATATCATATTTATTACGTACTTCTGTGTGTATAGGGCCAGTGAAAAATTTGTTATTCATGAGATAGAGATGATCCAACAATTAATTGATTGGTACAATTTTTGTAGGGAAGTCTGTGTTACTATATCAGAAAATAATTCAAAAAAATTGGTGGTATAGGACATATTGTTGAAATTGACGAAAGCAAGTTTGGTAAAAGAAAGTTTCACAGGGGTAAAATAGTAGAAGGGTTTTTGGTGGGATCGACCAGGAAACGAAGAAGTGTTTTTTTTTTCAAACTGTTCCTAAAAGGACATAATACAGGACAATATTTTACCTGGATCAACTATAATTTCCGATTGTTGGAAAGCTTATTCATCATTAGAGGGAATTGGTTACAAGCATCTCACCGTAAATCATTCAAAGCGGTTCAAAAACAAAGAAACGGGAGCTTGCACCAATACATTAGAAAGTACCTGGAGAACTTTGAAAAGATTCATGCCTGTAAATGGTACAACCAAAACTCTATATGACAGTTATTTTAGTCAATATTGCGTGAGTAAGCAGTATTTGTCTGGTTCATCAGATCTGCTTTTAACAATCCTTTCATTAATTAAAGAAATTTACAATCCATCGTTTAACTCTACAACTGCAGAAATTAACAAATTCAAAAAAAAAATTGGAAAAACAGACCACAGAAGCAAACAAACATCGTAAAATATTACAGTGTATCACAAATACATCAAGTGACAGCTTGGATGATTTTGCGTTATAAATGGTAAGTGCTGCTTCTTATTTACAATTATGGGGACTGCCACCCCCATACCCCCGCTTCTCACATATAATTATGGGGGCTGCCGCCCCCACACCCCCCGCTGAAATATAAAAACAATGAACAAAAAAGCCGTAAAAAATAATTTATTTCAGAAAAAAGACGAAAACGCTCCCGTATTGGTAAAAACAAGATGGCGTCCAAATTTAATTAACAGTGCTCTGCGTAGCAACGTCGGAGCATGCGCAATAACGTTAGAATGCCACAACATCCGGGATCCGCTAAACTAGATTCTATCCATCTTCTAATTATTTTATTTGATATTGATTTACTTCCAATAATAAGGCATACAGATGTAGAGTTGCAATCCTGGTGGAAGCGTATGTGAATAATGCTCATAAACAAATATAACAGCTGATATTTGACTAATAAATGAGTTCATTCAGAACGAAAATGCATAAAAAATTACGCACGCTTATTTTGCGCCGACTGGCGGTAGAATGAAAATCCTGCATACTGTCGGTTAAAAGTTGTTGATGTTTATTTCTATTTGTTATAACCACAGGAGGAAAATGTTCTCTTTCTCACAACAGCACAATTATTGACATTAAAATGCACGTGAGGCCTATTTCTGATATTTTCCCACCATTACATAGATTTATTAATGTTCCTTAATCAGTGTCATGTATTACATGTATTAACAATAATACGTAACTAACTCGTGAATGTATAATATATGAAGGTTTCACTGATATGAGATGGATTGAATTACACTAACAACAAATATTATATAAAAACAAACCTCATTTCTGTATTGATATAGTTTTAATACAACAAGCACATTTACGCATATATATATATATATATATAACCAACCAGAAGAATTGTGCCTTTTAAACGTTTATAGATACTTTTTTTAAGAATTTAGCATTCTTTTATATTTATTTGTCCATACATAACTGCAATTAGATATACTCAGCATGAAGACTAATTTAAAACTAAGAATGAGTGACGAATGAAGTGCTCGTAATAGTTAAGTAACAAGTGGGTTCGTAAGTGTTAAAGATAGTGAGAGGAGTAATAATAATGTAACCCGTATTTTATTCAACTGCCAGTGGCGCATACGTTAGCCCCGCTGATTTAAATATTTACTACAGAACTTGTGTGCTATCGATCAATAATTTTAAATTTAAATCAGCGGAGTACATGTATGCATCTCTGACACCGACGGTTGAATAGAATTTAACAATATTTATACATGAACCGTATACGTTTTTAAATGTCCACAACAATATGAGTATTGGGCCATTGGGCCCAAACTCGGCAAAACACAGATTCATACTACGAAATTATTATATGAAAGTGGTTGCCGGAAGAGATTGTTTTAGCAGCTAGTACTATCTATTGTTAGTAGAAATTTGCTTGCCCGAAATAAAAAGTAGTTGTCCCGGGCAACCGGACACTCACTAATGCTGTAGACTGCAGAGTCCAAGTCAAAGTTAACATTCTATTGTTAGTATTTTATGTCGTGATTTGTTCATCTAGTTGGCTAGTTATTCTACTAGCTTGTCGTTACATATTTTTCAGATCTATTGGATTACAATAATTCTTGGGCTAATTATCAATGTCATTGGTATATTGTTGTTAATTCCTGCAATTTGTGTGTTTATGACGTACAGGTAAATTGTTTTAATTATCATATTCTGTAGCCTGTTCAGTTATCCCGAACGTTCCATAACGTTCAGTAACGAAATTGTCGGAACAACTCAACCCAAAGACAACTCAAACCAAGGCAACTCAATCCCATACAAACGAGTTGAGTTGTCCCAAACTTTGAGTTGAGTTATGCACGGGTTGAATTATCTTCTGGTTGAGTTTTCCCGTACCCGTATATTTAGCTAACAGTAGTTACTGAACACGAGACTGTTCACTCATATCCTAAATACCTAAAACTCAAAGGATTTATTAGTCCGATTAGATACAGTGTCGGATATCGGTAATCATTGGATAGTCAGCTTTGCTTTGATTCAAATTACACCCAAACCATACCTCATTGTATACTTGACTTAGGAACTTTATCCTATTTAATCAAGACTTAGAACCAGGAGGTGGATTCTAGAGTAAGTATTCTAAGTTTTGAAACAAACCCGAGGCAAGTCACTGGAAATAATCAAGAGAAAGTTATTCCACAATAAATAATTTTCATGATTTTTAATTTTTTTTTGGAGTTCATTGCTACAACTGTTTTCCCGGCAAAAAAACGAAATATAAAATTGTAAATTAAAAGTGAGTTACAGAACGACCTCCATTGAACAACACCCACTGGAAGGGACTAAAACTGTTGCTCTTCAGAGGCTGTTGCTCCACAGAGTTTAAATTCAATTATAAATTACTTTTAATGGAAATATCAAAAACTGTTTATGTGCAGAGGATTTGTTCTTAAGAGGGCCGTTCTGCAGAGGTTATACTGTAATATTATTTTGCAAAGACTCATTCATTGTACTTTTCGTAAACGCATTCCATAAAACAAAAACAAAAACACTTCGAAAATAAGATAATTCGTAAAAGCGAAATAGTCTTGAAAAAATTTGCAAAGTTCAATTAAATGCTCTCTACTTTACTAAATGATTTATTTTTGATTTCAGTACATTACGACGTCATCAGCGTATTAAGATTCATGTTAATTTATTTGGTTCAATATTGGTAAGTTCTATATTATCATTGATATGGGATGTTACTGTACGTCTAGATAGATTAAACAATCTACAGTCAAACTCGGTCATGTACGTACATCAGGTAATGTAATATTGTTGACCCCGCTGATTTAAATATTCACTTTAGTATTGTTAAAGATTATTTTTGAATGACATTTGCGCATGCATTAACCTCGCTTGTCGATAGCGCAGTTTGTAGCGCCCCGGGAGTTGGAATCTAGTGTCCCGAAGGGGGTAGGGATTCGAATCTAACCCGGTGAGATTATATCCTTCTATGAAAATTTGACAATATAGTCGATTTTCCTCCATTGATTAGATAATATGGAGAAGTTCCCAACCTTGTGAAAGGGTAGGTGAGTACTGGTTATAGACAAGGTTCCAGGAAAGCTTAGTTAGGTGCGCTGAACGCCGCAAAATAAAATAAATTGTGTTGACACGGCGTTAAAGCCCCTATATCAAAAGTAACATTGTTTTTTTGACTGCAAAGAAAATAGACATTTATCTGTATCAAACACCTTTAATGAACAAGATTTATAATTAAATGCAAATATTGCTTGGATATGTTCATGTTATTTATTGTATTTCAAAGTGACAGTATCTATCGAAACCGAAAGTAGAATTTGGTTGTCAATACTCGAAACAATAGTTTTTATCTAAGCATGTTAAAGATGAAGTCTTATTAGAGAAAAAACTTACTCCAAGTTACATAATTAAGCTTTTAAACTATTTTGGATCAGGTATATTGAACATCAGCATATAAATGAATATAGTGTGCTCTTATAAAAGTACCCCACTTTTTTAAGAATTGGACACTTTGTCAAACTCAAATTAAGAAAGCAGAATGGTTTGAAATGTTAATTGTGTCTTTAATGCATGTTATATTTTGATAACTTCATAGTTGTAAAACAGTTTTCAAGTCTACTGTTAATGAATATGTCTTCATATAGTGGCTTTAAACCAAGTAAATAGATAACCCAGCTGAATTTAATTTTGACAGCTTACCTACCTTAGATATTCTTCACACTCGCAAAATATTCATAATTGATTTACTCACCTAATTATTTGCAAAACTACGATATGCTTGGTACATTTTATTTCTTATATTCAGTTACAGGTTAATTTCTCTCTCAAGGAAATTAGCAGCGCCCTTAGAGGGTTCGAGCCTGGGATATGTTAATCTCTAGCCGCGAGCCACATATATGTCACTGAGCTATTTCTCCTGAAACTACCATTTTTATGGGTATTGAAGATTTTACTTTCTTGTATTCAAAAGAGTGATGTTTATAAATTTTACATCTTCGGCGGATCCAGGATTGTTTCTAGAGGAGGGGGTCAGAACTTTTTATAGGTGGGGTCCAAACTTTCAAACCACAACCACATTATACACATCTTACTGAATAATGCTACATATTAATAATAAAAACAACATAACCATTTAATTTGTGTTATGCACCGAGAAAACTGCTTCATGCTAACTAAAAATGACTTACTATCAGTAGATACACTAATGGCCATGTACATTTTGGAAATTCTACAGGGGGGTCCGCACTCCCTGATCCCCCGCTAGATCCGCCTATGACATGTAAGGAAAGCACGGAAAGGTTGTCTTTATAGCGGAACTTTATTGTATAAGTATTCAAGTTATGGTTATTTTTAGCTTTTATTTGTGTTTAAGCAAACTGATTATATTTCGCAAATGTTACAACAAGTTGAATATTGTTATGTTTTTAATGATTCCTATATTACTCTATATTGTTGGTCATGTATGTTGTATATGTAAGATGAAGTTATTTCTTTGTATAAGCACTTCGAAATAGTATTTTGGAATTACTTTATATAGGAACCTCATCATAACTTGTTATTAATAGTACAAATCAAATAGAACTTTTTGCGCGGCACACAAGACACACAGACATTGAGCAATACGCACTTTTAGATAGTCATTGCTAGTATGGTATTACGTCAACATGCAAGAACGTATTTCTCTTGCATTATTGTGCATCCATCATTCAAATAAAGTGTTTGCTGCTCATCACCTTAGAAAACTACTTCTATTAGTGTGCCACAGTGACAAAACGTCGTCCTTTTTGTATTGGAAAAAAATGGTTTGTTTTCCAGGGTGTTTAAAAATTATTTAAAAATCTTGCGTTGAAGATGTGATGTGCAACAAATAGTATACACTGTAGGGGCAGATCTAGGAAATTTTTTAGGAGGGTCCAAAATTTTTCTAGGGAGGGGGTTCCAAACTTTCGAACCACATTAAACACATTTTTCAGAATAATGCAACATATTAGCAATAGAGACTACATAACCATTGCATTTATGTTACGCATGGAGAAAATTTGCTTCATATTAATTAAAAAATGACCAACAGTTAAGAAATACACCATACATTTGCTATTTAGAATAACGAGTTACTTCCCTTTGACAATTTTTCAATGTTCTGTCTATTTTTAATTTTCTATCGGTATGGTTGATTGTTTGTATCACTGTTGAAAACTACATCGTTACATTTCATCTATCACATGCAGTTAGATATTGTACAGTGGTCAGAGCTAAAATAGTCATCACTTTACTAGTACTGTATGCTGTTTTATTGTACAGGGGTCAGTTCTGGACGACAAGTGTTGTACGATTGAACGAGAACTACACTATCTGTACAGAAGTCCCTGAATACTCTCAGCTAAACAGAATATTCTCATTCTGGGATACAATCACTTCAGTAGTGTTACCAATTATCATAACAACGTCTTTAATAATTGCCATACTCTCTAAAAATCTGTGTATTGCCCAAAGAATTGTTTATTTATTTATTTCCTCCATTTTTGAAGAGCATAACATATTTACAGTATAGATATAAACATACAAGTATATTTACACTGTTACGGATAAATACAATAAAAATGCATGCACATGCGATATATAAATATGAGTGAATATTGCTCATAGAGAAAACCTTATGACAAAAACGAAACATATGGCATTACGATACGAACAATATTAAAAGAAAAACACACATTGAACCACTCACTAAAATTGCCTTCGAAATAAGAAGACGGGGGCTTAGTGATAGGTTCTTATTACATGTTTAAAACAGAAATATGATCAATAATAAAAACATGTTATTTTAATACAGAAGCTAAACTTTTACTGAGCGAGAAATTTACAAAACAGTTTTTATTTATTTCAGTACACATTTTAAAGAGAAAACACATTGTTCCATTTCATTATTATGTATGAATTGCAAATATCTATCAAATCCAATGCATGATAATAGACAATACCATAGTTCATATTGTTTTGATGTTTTCATCACGCAGTGACATATTTTATGTATAACAATATTATCTGTAGTATAACTACAAGACTTACAATGCTGTAGAAACTGTCTAGAAATAAACATCCCTATATTATTCAAGAGAATTTTACAAACCCTAGACATTGATCATCAATGCTGATGTACCTTAAAAGTCTATTATTAAAAATTTCTTTTACAATGTAATACGGATTAATTCTACAGATCTGACCAAAGAATTTGAGTTTCACTGTTTCAAGTATTGTATCAATTGGGACAGAGTTAATAGTTAACATACAGAAATCTGTACAAATACATCTATGGAAACCTTGCATGTGTTTAATACAAAATTTCTGAGCTTTGGATAGACGATCTAGATCACTTGTCGAGTTATTACTCCAAAGCACACTGCCATATAAAGATTTTGGAAGCACAGTTGAACGAAATATAGACATCAATGTAGAAGGACTAAGTCTATTTGGTCCAATTCCTTTTGCACATAAAGACATGTACGTTCCTTTAAGCTTCACACATGCATCATGAATAATATAACTAGTTGACAGGCACGAATTGCATTCAATACCGAGATGAATATATTTGTCACAGATAGGGATAGATTCGGACCCAAGATAAAATCGTTGTTGAGGATTTGGATCCTTAGTATTAAATGTAATTATGGCACATTTGCTAGCATTATAAAGGAAATTGATTGTCGAAGAAACAGAAAAGTCTTGTCAGAATAACAAGAGTGCTTTTAGCTATTTCCTTGACTTTTGTTCTATTAGGTGGACCATCGCACGACAATACGTTACGACATCATATTTAAGCATAACTTGGATGGCAAAGAACATACACATTATTTGATAGAATTTTACAACAAATATTTCAGATTGTCTACTATTTAAGTTCGTGTCTGAATATTATCTATTGTCTTATATGGTCACGTAATTTCCGTAATGAATCTAAACGTCTGTTGTATATAAAAACTAGCAGACGGTCTAATCGTGGAATTGAATTAAGAAGTGCCATTGAACAAACGAGAAACGGTAATGGTGGAAATAAACCAAACAAATTTGAAAATGAAACAAAACATACTTTAACAATGCTGTGAATTGTAAAATAGTTTAACCTAGGTCGAAAGGGCAGTTGGTAGCGCGCCGGTATTTGGAATGTCGTGTCCCGAATGCGGTAAGGAATCAAACCCCACCCGGGGAGGATAAACCTTTTTTATATAAGACAATTTGACAATTATGTCCATTTTCCTCCATTGATTACATAATCCACAGGTCTTGTGGAAGGGTAGGTGAGTACTAGTTATAGACAAGCATGGGTTCAGGATAGCTAGGTTAGGTACGCTGGATGCCGTAAAATGACCTTAAATGTGTTGATACGGCGTTAAACCAAAATGAAAAAGAAAAGTAAAATATTTCATATTGAATGTTTTTGTGTTTTTAATGAAAATTTTGACCTGTAAAAAGTCAATACAACCATTTCGTTGGTCTCACAATGATAACTCGCGAGTCACGTTTATCTATTTATTGTACGACCAACAGTGAAATGGTATGGACAGTTTGACAGGTCAAAAACTAAACTACAAAATGAGGTATATAGCAAATGTTAACAACAAAATATTGGTTATTTAAAGTAATTAGCCGACGTGAACAACGTCAATTGTTTAGGGTACTTATTCACAGATTTCAACTTCAGTATCAACTTATACTAAAACTATCAAAATTGTTTAGAGTAATTTGACAATGACAATTTTATTGCATACTGACATACAATTACAAATGATGCTTTTTACAGTAGTAAATATCTACCCCGTATGTATGTCACGGTAAAGACAATTTTAGTGCAATTTCGTGAATTTTATCGTATATCTCTTGCAATCTATCGGTCAGTTTGTTCTAAAATATTAAGAATTATTTTTTACTCACACTGAATGGTATTTGATAAATATTAATATCATAACCAAATCTGTGAACTATTACCTTTAATATAAATAAATAAGTTCATGTGTTTTTTATTCTGGACCGTGTCGGTCGCCTTTGGGCTTGACTGTAGATCTAATTAGTATTTCTTGGCTTTACAATTTAATCATTCGGAACTCCTCGGCCATTTACTGCGAATAACCTCAGACATATTTAAACGCCTTTTGAAACTACCGGTGCTGAGGTAAACAAATACACGATCGTTTAGGCGATGAGCGATGTTTCGTATTACTCCGTAAAATTGAAATAACGCAGTTCAATAATATCGCTAAACAATATTGAGTTAAATATATTGCATATAAATGTAGTGGGGTCGATAGGTGTCATTTTTCACGACAATCTTTCACTTTGTGATACAAGCACCAAATTTGGTACAGTTGTTGTACATAGTGTGTACAAAAAGCACGATTTCCATCTTCAAATTCAAGATGGCCGCCATTTATTCAAGATGGCCACCGATGATAGGGATTTTTGTCCTGTTCATGTAAAATAGCTTTTTTTAATTATTTTTATTTACGTATTTATCAATATAATTTCAATATTTTATGACAAATAAACAATTCTGTTAAATTCTTTGATACAAAATCCATTTAATGGCTGTCAATTCAAAATGGCGGCCATTACGAGACGTCAAATGATTTAATACACTAACGCTTTTTCTCGGATGTAATTTATTGCAGTTAATTGATTCGGAACATTTCTCATTTATTAGAATATATCTCAAAGTATAAACAGTGCATCTGGTGACATCACTACAGTAAAACCTTGGCATACTGCACGGTTCCGGATCGAAGACATTACATATACGACCGCCTGTGCTGTGATACTCAGCATGTATATCAGTGCCAGTTGGAAGTGTGCATTATTGCTGTATTGGCACATGATATTTTTCTTTGTTTGTTACATTTTACTAAAGAGTGTCAAATGCTATCGAATCAACCCCTCTTAATACTATATAACTATCGTTATTCAACGTGAAGGAGCCAATGGTAACAGGGCTTAAGTTATCACAATGATGTACAGCTCACACGGAATTTAAATACCGGTAATACTGAATGAATCATTGGGTTAGATGTAGGGTACTCTTTCCATTGACACACATTTAGGAATGATGATTCCGGACACTTATAATTAAATTCAGCGGCGTTCGTATCAATTAGTACAAATCAGAAATTCATTCGTTATCATCCTTGACTACGGTTTGAATCCAAAAACTGCTTTAATAACATATTCATAAAGTATTACGTGTCTCAGTAGCTTTATCTCCATTTTTGTCAGTAACAAACTGATTTCCTTCTTCTGTTAATGTGTGACCAAGATTTTTAAAAGTATATACTGATAGTTGTGTCCCATATTTCAATGTTATTTACGGTAAGGCAGTAAAAAATTAACTGTAAAGCAGGAAATATCTACAAAAATCCATTATGTATTTCTATAACAACCGATTTGGACAAGTGCTGTTGTCTCTATCGGACACATACAAAGTTTAAGCACCCCCCAATTGTTAGTAGCTCAAATGAATATTCTATATTAACTCCAAGTATATCACCCTTTCATAGGACAATTCAGATTGATTTTAGGTTTAATCCATCTTGATTAGACGATTGAACTTGTATAAATGAATCTTTGCAAATTTGAATATGCTAAAAACGAGCATCCTAACAAATTAGTGATTCGTAGCCACACATGCTGACACTAGCAAACTCTTTACTGGTCAGAAATATCAGCTGGCCAATACTTTCCAGACTGCGGTCACAATCCCTGACTATCAGCCTATTTCCGATGCAATTGTTATTTATGGTATATACTTTTTCTTAGAAAGCATTAAGGGCATTTGGATAATATGCTTTTAATTCCATAGGTGCATGCGTATGCCTTGAAATATAACAGGACGTACACATGTAATTAGTTTCGATGTTTACGAGGGTCAATTAGAGACAAACGTGCGCGCCATAGAGTAGCAATCAAAACAAAGTTACGACCAAACTTGCAGAAAATTGTACGTGGAAGTGACAACAAGACCGAACTACATTGGCTTCTGATCCCACAAAAACTTACCATGTGTTTTTGTAATGTTGTTGTTGCGACAAAAGGTGGGATTGCACTATCAAATTTATCCATTAGTTTTTACAATAAAATGAATCCTTGTAATCACGAAGAATCATATTCAAGCTGGGCTAATCAGGCTGACTTTTGGGGTTGAAGTCCTTGCAAAAGAAATTAAATTAATTCTACACGAAAGGATATGATCTCAAAAGCTCACACAAAAAAGTTGCATAAAATCGCATGTGCACATCTTGCATAAACACACTTTTAAAACATGCTAAATTGAAAAATTCACGATGGCAATATACGGACACCATACTAGCGTTTTTCCAGAAAATACGTCACAAAATGACGTCATAATATAACATTCGCACCGCCATATTTCCGACATTATTGTGAATAATTTCCATTCTTGAATGTGAAGCTTGTTCTCAGAGAAGTTTTAATCGGTAAGCTGTCTATATGTACATAAAACTTGTTTATAGGCTTTGCTGAATGTATATTATGATTAAATATGGTCTAACAGCCTTCTGTCGAGTAAAAATAGGTCTTATGATATCTAGGTCAAGACCGTCAACACATCCGTGAACCTAGTCGCTAAATTCATTACTCTTTATTTGTATATTTGTGAGTTTATTTGCGTGTTTCTAAAATATAAATTAAATGGATTTTTTTCAACGTTAGATTTAATGAAAACCAAAATATGTAATAAAAACGATTTTGAATGGAGGGTTTTACTTAAAAATAAAACTACGGAAGCGGGTAAGGGCCATAACGTACACGAGACACAAACTACAACCTGTTGTCATCTAAACACAACATACTATTATTATGTAGTATTTTAACGACCCATATGTGTGTTTTGTTAAACGATTTATAATCTAAAGACGTGAAGTAGGGTTAAATACCAAATACCAAATAGGTTTTGCAACAAAATTGGGACATTTGATTCATCGGTGCTCGCAATTAGACCGGAGTAGGCCTATTACTCTTCACATTCCTATTACCGAAAGTTTTTTTAAACATTTTCAGTGGTAACCTTTTTGTTTTAACATGTATTGAATTGAAATTTTGACATGATATAATTCGGTTTCCTGACATGATATAATTCGGTTCCCGCTCAGTACATTTATACATCAAGAAAAGTTAATACACAAAGTTTTGTACTTCAAAATCGGGTCTAAATCTGGAGAGACACTCGTCTGTAAAAACGGACAAGCGACATATAAACCGGACGTTTGAGTCGGCGGGAATTGGAATCAAATTCTATCTTATATAAACACAATACACTTTAAAGAATTAAGCAAATCTATAAAGTAACTATATATCGCAAAGTGTGCAAGATTTGAGTTAAAATCAACCATCACTTACTGTTCAAATGTTGAAAGCCATTAAAACCAGAAGTATTCAGTAAATTTAGATCTATACGGCTAACTTAATATAATTTTGCTTCACAATGTTTTCATTTTGCTCTTACACGCTTTTTATTGAAAGTCATATCATCATAAACGTGAATGTAGGCTATGTAGCTCTAATGAACTTTAGATCAAAATCATATGCATATCTAAGTTTATGTCGAAATTAATGTATGTGTGTTTGTTTGGTTTAACGCCATAGGAACACATTGTATAGGTCATACAACGGCGGTCAGTCAAGCTACTCACTCCTCCTGGAAAGGCTAAATCTATGAATTTAGCTGTTAACCAACTACTAAGCGCATACTGTCGTCAGGAGGCCCATGTTTGCTTTCTTTATTTAGCAAACGATACTATAGGAATAGGCACAAAAATTTTTGCATCCGTTTTTTTAAGCATGCGCACTTAAAGTAAATCCCCGTATGACGGAGATATATATATTTGTCAACAACATTAGTACTGATTAAATTTTAAGCATTTTCGTGTTAACTTCACAAGGAAATAGTTATTTTTTAGTGCTTTGATACCACATTACATGTGACATTAGGTATCTCGGCATTTTATATTCAAAAGATATCAATTAAATCAAGAAACTTGCTTGAAAACAGCTATATGTTAAGTGTCCGGTTTTTTGTGCCGCCAAGCGAATACGTATGTGGGGAGTCTTACAACTAAGATTAGTCACTCTCGAGTCCGCTTCCTAGTGATTCAGTTGCTGAAAACATGGATTGCAATGCTCTGCTGGTTGTGGTAACTGTAGAGTAATAAACTGTACAAACTCTACGACATTAGTGGATATTGATACAGACGAACCTGATTAATATCTAGTTTAGGCATCATGTGATATAGTTATACTAATGTTGCACAATAATAAGCGCTTGTATTTTTCCATTAGTAAATGTTCATTATTACATTTTGACTAGCAATATTTCAGTGTGTCTATTGAAACAACAATTATGATAATAGCATGCAAAATTAGGAAAAAGAGAAGTGAAAATTTTGCCTATGTATCCCTTATAAGTGCTTTGGTGTTAAAATGTTGTTTGTTTCCAGTAACCAGACCGACCTTAACTTTTTGTAGTGACCCTAAACGGGGTTTTTGGTGTTAGCCGACAATTTTAGAGCGAAAATATGATTCATTAATTTAATGACAAAATGTACAATCTTGTAACGAAGCCTAGTAACATGTATCCAAGAAGACATTTTTAATTGTATTCCACTGTCAGTGGTGCATACATTAACCCAGATGATTTGAATACTCTATATACTTGCCTACCTACCTACCCTAATGTTTAGAGACGTTAACTAGTGGAAACAAACAACTTTTTTGCCTTATAGCATTTTGCCATCTCATGTTTGTTTGCTTGTTAAAGTTAAACTACATTAAGCATTTTGCCAAGTTAAAGTCATATGTATCCCTGATTTTGAATCACATGATGATTAGAAAGCTATTTTCTTAACTGATAATATGACATTAATTAGTGTTAGGTGAAAGATACATAAAACCATGCCATATTTATATCTGTCAGAATGTCTATGTTGTTTGCCATGTATTACTCTAGAGGGTGGGGTATATTACCAGTCCAAATAAAACTATTTTTTTCCTAGTTAAGATTTCAATACGACAGTTGGTTATGAATGCATACATACCTTTTGTATTCATCAGAAGTGTTTCGAATAGATATACATGTATATATACATTAAAATTTGTAAATTGTTACAAATTGTATTTTATGAGAGTCTGGATTGTGCGAAATACATTTCTTCTATTACCCAATATGTAATATTTAAGACTGAAAGAATCTGTAAATTAATTATGCAGACTGTGTTTATGTTTATGTGTAATATTGAATATATTTGACAAAGTATTGTTTGATAGTTTTATGTAAAAATGTAATAATATCTACCGGTATATGTATCATGCATTGTATTGCAATAAACGAAACAAAATATGACGAACATTAAAAATGTTTTATTTAGTTAAGGTTTGTGTTTGGACATTTATTTCACGGCGTCTCAACGCCGTGATATTGTGGTGGGTAGTTTTTGGTAGCAATGGGCAAAAGTCACGTGACAAATATCCTTTCGATTTCTACTGCCGACATTTTATTGGTTTTTAATGCAATCATTGTACAGCCCATTTCCGTTGAAAGGTAAATAGAAAAAAACATAAACACAATATTTTTATGTATATTGTTGTTGATTAGGAACATTAACAACAGGGTCCTGGGGACCCCGGACCGCTCACCTGAGAACTAGATACTTAGGGCATCTGACATAACATTATCTAACAGATTCAGCCAATGAAAACCGTGATTCCTGGGGCTCTGCCAATTATGAACCCACAAACAAAATTCAAACAATCTTTGTAGAAGACCTGAAGATAACACCATATATCAAATATGAAAGCTCCACGTCTTGTCATTTTTGAGATGAAGATTTTTCAACATTCCCATATATAACTTAATGTAAATCTTGTGACCCCTGTGTGGGGCCAACAGTGACCCCAGTGGCATAATTTTAACAAGCTTTGTTGAAAACCTTTATATGATGCTTCCCGCCAAATACCAAAGCTCTAGGTCAAAACGTTTTTGAGAAGAAAAATGTTGACATTTCTTCTAGAACTTTATGTACAACTTGTGACTCTTGGGGCGGAGCCAATTTTGACCCCAGGGACATAATTTGAATGATCTTTGTTATTGATAAGCACCATCTAGTGATGCTACATGCCAAGTATCAAAGCTCTAAGCCTTGAGGGTTTTGAGAAGAAGATTTTTGTAACATTTCCCAATATAACTATAAAATAATAATATAAAATCATGTGACCCCTAGAGCGGGGCCAACTTTGACCCCAGGGGCATAATTTGAATAAAACACCTTTGTAAAACACCTTTTAGTAATGCGACATGCCAAATTTAATAATTGTAGACCTTATGTTTTTTGTAGTGTTCTTTATTTAAAGACCTTATGGTTTGTGACAAGAAGATTTTTAAAGATTGTTGACGACTGACGTACGCACGCACGCACGCACTCTTGCACGCACCCCCTACACACACCCAAGCACACACGCACTAAGGCACATTGGTCAAACGCCCACAATAGCTCAACTTGGGCACTTTGTGCTCAGGTAAGCTAATATATACGTAATTGAAAACTATGTTTTGTTTTATCTAATTGTGCCATTAAAATAAAAGTGGGTGGGGTAATCTAACCCCTCTATTAACAGGAAAAATATGAATTCTACATTGTATCACGACAAAACAAGAAGGAAAGAGTATCTCCAACTTTAATACTAGGTCCTTAAATACTTAAAAGAAGGATTTTTTAGAGTCATTAGTAAAGGTTTTACGCAAATCCAGTCTTAAGCAGCATTTTTCGTTAATATGAAGGTGTATGTCTTTAACGTCAATTTTTTAAGATTTGGACACATGATAGGGCATGCAACTTTTTGTTGCTGAAAGTAGAGGTATGTCACATGTCAAAACACAAAGAAACATTTCTTTTGCACGGACTTCTAGGTTAGGCCCCTTTTTGGGCTAGGCTGACTAGCTAAGCCACTTTATACTATAAAGCAACAGGCAAAAATTTATTATAATAAAGAATGTGTGACTGGTATTGTTGAAATCAACGTGTTTGTATAACATATTTTATAAACCTTGGATTGAGTTTGGCCTAGGGTTGTCAATAAGGAGGTTACTAATACACATAATGACGGCTCAGAAAAATCTAATAGAATGTTGTTGTTTTACGATTTTACTGGTAGTCATTTTAAGTAGGTCTTATAAAAAGCTTAGCCAATATTCAGCAGACATGATTTCAAAACACTCTAGAAATTTGTCATAATTATATGCGATTAGAACAGTCTTATAGACAATGTTGCGGCGCTAGACTTGACTTTATTTCAAGGAGCAAATATCTTAAAATGCAATTCCACATACTCGGGCCTCTTTCTATGAACATGTCAAAAATTATGTCTTCCACGCAGCGTGTATTTTGTGTCAATAGATGGTTATCAAGATCAAAATCCAGTCAACTGTCTCTGGTAAAACAGTAGCGAATAGCAAGAGCTATTGGCCAACCTTTCGCCGATTGCCAAAAGCTGCCATCAGTTAACCAATTGTGGTGACAAGAGGGAATGGCATGGGCAATGCAAATGCAATCGAGTCAGTTTTAAATGAACTCGTTTATGTGCTTGCATGTGCAAATAATGAAATCATCACACAGACTAACCATCTAATGCTTGCATTCATATAATTATCACAACAATATTTGAACTATCTATACGACCTTGACCTTTAATTGTTGACTTTTAGACATGTGTGCATCAAGCATTATTGTTGAAACGTTTGGTTTTATCAAGGATTATGAGAATCCTTGCTTCATTTTCTTAAAATGGTGTTAAATTTCTGATAAAATCACTTTATACATATACCTTCTCATTTGACATTGACCTTTGACCTACACAACATGTGGACAACATTAAGCATAAACATATATATAGTAAACTCTTGATGAAGGCAATCCAATTTATTATTTCATTGTCAAATGATAGTCTCTGATAAACTAATCGTTTTGATTATCTAATTAGTATTTACGGGGTAGGTCTATTAACCTTCTCCCTGGATCAAGGTCAAGGTCACGGCAAATGTCAAATTCGCCTACAGATTTGTCAATAATTCCATCAAGGTAATTTGAATAATAACTATTTATAATTGAATCTCCAATCCCACATGATCATTCAAATGATTCAAAACGTTTGAAACAACTTTCTCATGTATGTTACCTTTACCACGACCTTGACCTTGATTTTGGAAGTATATCACATGGTGTAAATTAATGTCTTAACATGTTTTACATTTTTAGTGAGCAAAAACACTATTATGTATCATCCTATAAGACATCTAAAGCGTTAAAAAGAATTGAGTCGCTTTGGGATACTGACTACCAGGCGCATGCGCAGAAGCGGCGGCCATCTTGAATTTCGATGTGGAAATCGTGCTTTTTGTGAATGGTAGACCATGCAGGCCATCTGTGCCAAATTTGGTGCTTGTATCACCGAGTGAAAGATTGTTGCAGTTATCGACCCCACTAATATGTTTTGACAAATATCTGTTTGTACACTACAATAACTCTTTTGCATAACCGTTACGTGCGTCGCCTGTGCGTTGCCTCGCGTAGGTAGTAAAACCCCAAGCCGGCAGAGTAGACCCCCACGAATCCATCCGAGATTATCCATTCATAATAGGCCGGGGAGTTCCGAATGCTAGTTTATGGATATATGTGGAACTATTCAATTATTTATTGCCATCTACATATGATATGTTATGTATGTAAATGATAAAAGACTATTATATTTATAGGCCTATATATATATTGTTATTTTGAAGTAAAATGCCGATTTTAAAACAGTGTTCGTTAATTTATTACTTTTATTTGTAATACTATTTCGTTTAAACGTGCCGTTTAACTCGTTTAACTCAGCCCGTTGAAAACTCAAGCCGTGGACAGCTCAACACGTGGACAAATATGCCCATGTTATATATAATTGATTATTCAAGACAAAAAGTATTTTAGCAGGAATTTTCAACGAAATATTCGGCTAATGGTTTGGCAAAACCCAGGCGGGCGGGCTGGCGTCAGGTGTCGTTAGCGATTGCGTTAAAGTTTCTTCTTTGCTATATATGTCTGCCATTTAATGTCAGATCTTTATGAAACCGTATACAATGATAACATACCATGTGATATACAGAATTAGACAGTAACCACAACTCTACCTGGCTTAATTATTGATTATTTCCCTTTGTAATTTTGTGTTAAAGTTTTCATTATGTTAGATGTCTCAGTCATTTATGGTCAGATCATGATGAAAATCCGGCATAAATGTGGTTTCAACATTACATTTTTCGTGAAGAATTAAAACTGTTTTTTTATGTGAATTCTTTGCGTATGTAAGATTTTTGTGAATAAAATATAATCTAAAATGTAAATCTGACATTCATAGTATTTTATTCAAATATCTTCCATACACGGTAAATTTACGTTTAAAATCACTTCTAATTGTTAGAAATACCTTCTATCTTGAATAATCAATTATATATAACACGAGTTGAGTTGTCAACAGGTTGAGTTTTCTCTACCTGCAGGTTGGTTGAGTTGTCCCTACCTGCAGGTTAAGTTGTTCCTACCTGCGCATTTAGTTGTCCCTAACCGTGGGTTGAGTTGTCCGTACTTGCGGGTTGAGTTGTCTCTACCTGTGTGTTGAGTTGTCCCTACCTGTGTGTTGAGTTGTCTCTACCTGTGTGTTGAGTTGTCTCTACCTGTGTGTTGAGTTGTCTCTACCTGTGTGTTGAGTTGTCCGTACTTGTGTGTTGAGTTGTCTCTACCTGTGTGTTGAGTTGTCTCTACCTGTGTGTTGAGTTGTCTCTACCTGTGTGTTGAGTTGTCTCTACCTGTGTGTTGAGTTGTCTCTACCTGTGTGTTGAGTTGTCTCTACCTGTGTGTTGAGTTGTCCCTACCTGTGTGTTGAGTTGTCTCTACCTGTGTGTTGAGTTGTCTCTACCTGTGTGTTGAGTTGTCTCTACCTGTGTGTTGAGTTGTCTCTACCTGTGTGTTGAGTTGTCTCTACCTGTGTGTTGAGATGTCCGTACTTGTGGGTTGAGTTGTCCCTACCTGCGTGTTGAGTTGTCCGTACTTGTAGGTTGAGTTGTCCCTAACAGTGTGTTGAGTTGTCTCTACCTGCGTGTTGAGTTGTCCGTACCTGTGGGTTAAGTTGTCCATTACTTAGGGTTAAGTTGTCCCTACCTGAAGGTTGAGTTGTCCATGGATTGAGTTGTCTTTACCTACGGCTTGAGTTGTCCTTAACTGTGGGTTGAGTTGTACCTAACAGTGTGTTGAGTTGTCTCTACCTGTGGGTTGAGTTGTCCCTGACTGTAGGTTGAGTTGTCCCTAACTGTGGGTTAAGTTTTCCCTGACTATGGGTTAAGTTGTCCCTAACTGTGGGTTATGTTTTCCCTGACTGTGGGTTGTGTTTTCCCTAACTGTGGGTTAAGTTGTCCCTAACTGTGGGTTGAGTTGTCCCTAACAGTGGGTTAAGTTGTCCCTAACTGTGGGTTGAGTTGTCCCTAACTGTGGGTTAAGTTGTCCCTAACTGTGGGTTGAGTTGTCCCTGACTGTGGGTTAAGTTGTCCCCGACTGTGGGTTAAGTTGTCCCTAACTGTGGGTTGAGTTGTCCCTAACAGTGGGTTAAGTTGTCCCTACCTGTGGGTTGAGTTGTACCTAACTGTGGGTTGAGTTGTCCCTAACTGTGGGTTGAGTTGTCCCTACCTGTGAGTTAAGTTTTCCCTACCTGAAGGTTGAGATGTCCCTACCTGCGGGTTGAGTTGTCTTCGGGTTGAGATTCAGCAAATAGATAGGTTAGGTGCACCGAACGCCATTAAAAATCTAAATTTTATTGACACGGCGTTAAACCCAGTATAAATAAATTAATAAAGCATATCGCATTTTTTAAGTTTATTTTCTGTGGAAAATGATCACTGTAAAATAGTTGTATTTTGTCAATTAACTATGTCTAAACTTGACTTTGATATTTAAAAAAGGGTATGTTGCTTTGTATTGATGTAAAAAAAGCAATTTAAACTTAATGAAGTTATCTCCCTTAGATGTAATTAACAAGACTAAGTACACGTTTGTCTGGTTTCCAGTCATACTTTGACAAGTTTTAAGTACGTCAGGCAAAGCATGATAATGGCCGAGTCCTAGGTAATGAATTAGGTATTAGGTGATTATGTTTTCAAATGAACATTTCTCACTACACAGGCTTTAATGAAAAGGATCATTGTACAAGAATTACTGTGGATACCTTTATTTAGTTATTCGGTTACATTTATGTTAAATAAAGTATCCGAAATTCCAACGAGTCAAATCCACGTCCGAATTGTGTTCACTTTGAGACACGGTTTTTGGTTATGCATTGGCTAAATAAACGAACAATCAGAAAACGACTTCGAATGATTTATATTATATAGTACCGTACTCCTACTCAAGTTACTATTGTCAGCAAATGATCATGCAAAATTAAGAAAATGTAAACGAAAGTTTTGTTACCTGAATAATAAATGAGAGGTCAGCTATGATCGTGCTTTGCCTGACCCAATAACTATAGTGGTAAGTGGCTATCCAGACTAAAGTACATGTATGAATGTGACGTATAGACAAACTGAATTGAAATTAAATCAACGTACTTTGCACATGTTCACAAAAAATGTTAGTCCCAAATGTCTCCGTAATTATCAGGGAATACTTAGTTAAATGTCCCAACTTAATATAAAATAACATTTATAAAAATACAAGGCATTATTTACTGGATTTGTTATTTGGTCTAAACTGCATTCATTAATTAGTTTATAAAATAGTGCCAAACACTGACAAAGGCTTTCTTTCCGTCAAGGAAAGATGAATACAACCTTCGCCCTTGTTTTCGTGCATAATATATAGTCACTTCCGCAAAATAAATGATGTAAATACGCACACTTCAGCTGAACTTCAAGTCATATGCTTTCTTCAGTCTGACCAACCAGTCCACAAACTTGCAGTAAGCCCTTAGGGCCATGTACCATTGGCATTGTTGACCAAATTATATTGGAAACTCACAATTTTATATAATTGAAGTGTTTACTTATAATATGGCATTATAGCTCAGGTTAAAATTTCATGTTATAGGTCGTTTGCGTTAATGCTGGACCCCTATTTGCCGTAAATATCTTTTAAAATATAACAGCGATTTTGCTAAAAAATTTAATACAATCTTATTTCAATTTTTCCTTCTAGGATTTAAATTTTCAGAATTTTTAATAGATAAATAAAAAAGTTTTCCATAAGGTATAATGCAAAATATTTGGAGTTCTTTATAAAAAATCCGGCGGGAGGTAAAATAAGCTGTTCTGATTATAACATTGTCATACCTCCAGTGTATTTATACTAAGTCCCGTGCATTTACTGTAAATTTGTCGCTTAAATAAACACTCGACGGTCTACTGAATTGTAAAGCAGAGGCCCGACTTTTAAATCGTACGTGTAGAATTTGTATAGATTTTGACGATACAGACGACAATAATGATGATAATATTATTTGAGTTTGTATATACTGTTATACATGTACTTTGTTATCAAATAAAATTTCTATCCGGGCCTCATATTTAGCTATTATTTTGTATCTACTATTATGTGGCTGTTCTGATTATGGCACATACCCATTTAACAAAAGTCTCTTTTTGGCTTCAAAATTTGCATTGCATGTCTATGGGAAGTATGTTATGTAATCAAAGAAAAATTCTAAATTTTTGGATTTGAGAAGGAAAATGCTAGTTATGATCACATACAAAATTTGAGTTAATTCCATCCGATAGTTATTGAGATATTTCATGATTTAGGGGTCCAGCTTTAACGCAAACGACCTATACAAAGATCCCTTATATCAGGTCAGTCTGTACATAACATACAACCTTTATATCCTATGAAGTTATATACATTGTGTTATTCATATTAACTTATTAATTCCTGTTCTAACAGTTTCTTGTTGCCTGAATTTATTTTAGATTAGTTCATGTTCTAGATCTTCTGCCTTTCTCTCTGGTCTCAACTGTTGTGGTGTAGAGTATATCCGATCGATGTTGGAAATGTGTATAGGACTATACTGACCTTTACTTGCATGGTTTTCATGCTGCTTTAGCGATGTTAAACCGGTTTAGTTGTGCATACGTTGATATGGGAAGATTTCTAATTGCTTCCATTTAACAGAATATTTAAGTAGCTATTAGAAATCTTATCCTGCATGTGACGTACCGCCTTGCAAAAGACCTATGACATTTTCTCGTTCTTGAAGCGACATTCGAGCCATTTCTTGATTTTCATTGTGCATATCAACACACTAATGCTTTTCACCAAAACTGACCACGTTTGATTTTTGCATGAGCAGCAGGTGCCCATTTCTACATTTCAGCACATGCACGAAAGAACTGGTTTTACATCAATAAAAAAAGTACGGAAAACATGCAAGCAGACAACAGTATAGTCCTATACATATTTTCATAAACAATCGGACATAAACGTTGAAAAATAAAAATTCCAAACAACATTGAAATCGGGGTACTTGGAAATATCTTCAAGTATATTTATAAATATAACATAGACTCGACCAATATGACTTTTTAAGTTGTTTACTCATCCAAATATGTTTCCATATTGTACAGTTAAATGTATAACAACTTCTAATCACTTTCTGACATAATTTGACATAATCTGTGTCTCATCAATGTATATCATTTAACATAGAGATAATACGTCAATGATGAATTGATCTTGAGACTTGTAGCTTAGTAGCTGATGTTAAATATCAGCGTCAATCTCTATATCTAACAAATGTTCAATAATTGAAACAACTCACCAAGATTTGAAATCTTAAACAATTTATTTTGTTTCTACAAGTCCAATTAAACAATTCCACAAAATTGACAGAGATAATTATTAAATAAATCTAATCACTAAGTCTGAAAAATTATTATGATGATAAGAAGTAAAATAGTAAATTTTATGAAGTATAGTACTTCTTACTAACATGTTCTCCCTTTGCTTATTTTTAATCAATTATATATATAGAAAATATTTAGCTCTATATAAGCAATCCCTAATCATAGTAGGAAATTAACAGATGTTGGCAATACTTGATATATTTATTCAAAACTACAAATATTATATAATATAGGGTATGGATCTCTTTAGCCGACACCATTAACTGTGACCAGACAAGTAAATTAGTTTAGTTAGGTATTGTAAGTTTTAATGAGGGTCCGTCTGCTCCATATGGATGTATTATGTGCAGACCACTGACTGCGACCTTTCACTAAAACTATGTTCAAAATATATATGATAAAAACTAAAACAATACATTAGAGTAATAATGATTTTTTTTAAATATATATTATTCATATAAAAAAAATGTATATTAAAAGTGAGTCATAAAATTCACTAAACTTAAGCGCATGATAGAGATATCAGTCCAATTAACTAGGGTAGTATTTTGTTACTTAAACTAGGAATAAGACCTACATTACCAAGTTAAACTTTCAGCACACGAAGCCACTGAACCTCAGGGTGTTGTGATAAAACTTAGGATTTTAACCACAGAAGCACCTGGCTAGATTTCCAGCTACCTCCTATGAAAATACAATATTTAATATGGATATCTTCAGAGAGAAAGAAGTAGTCGATTACTCTTATTTATTGAAGACCAATGAACCAATGAGAGTGATAAAACTAAATTGTACGAGATGTTCTTTTTACTTGTACATTTAAGTACAACCGAGTTGATATTCTATAATTATTGGAACTAGAATGAAATTACTTAATGATGTCTAAGCCATGGTCGTAGAGGAGTTGTAGAGTACTTAGTTTTCAATCTCTAGATCCATGGTTGTATTCCAAGTTCTTGTAAGTTATACATTATCAATGTCTTTCCTTCATAGACGGAGAAATTGTCGGTTCTCTTTTTATAATCTATTGATTACATCTATCACATCTATATGATAATAAATGGAGTAAATTCAGAACTCTGTACATAGTGCTGTGTTTTAATACTATTTGACATTGGAAGGACTTTTGTAAAGCGCAATAGAATATGTCTACATAATTTTTGCGCTATATAAATGCATTATTCATTCATTCATTCATTCATTCAACAAACATATTGTTTATATTAGTTATAATATAAGATCGATTCTGAGTTGTTCTAAGATATTTATAGTATACAGAATAAAGACGATTTTACAATTCTATAATATTGAAGCACAGTTTAAACAGTTTAAACACAATGTTAAACAATGAATCAGTCTATATAATGTAACGAACTAGCCTATAGCTTGCTCTTTGATTACTTACTTTTTGGGATAAAGTATAATGTCTTACTAATAAGTTGACTTTTATTGTTGGTATACTGTTTTAATTGAGAAATCTACTGATCTAAATACATGGTATCTATGATAAGCATTACCCCATCCACTGGGTTAATCAATGTTTTGTCTTGATCAAAAGCTTTATTTCATAGACAATTTGATTTATATTGTTGTAATTTTACATAGATATGCATAATTAGTTATAAATTTGATGTTCATATTTGTGTAAATGCATTTATACGAAAGCGGGGACACGATTTTCTTAAGTTTGGTATCGCGACTTTATTTGTAAAAATCTGACAGGGATAGAATCTAGTTTAGCGGACCCCGCTATTGCGCATGCTCGGACGTTGCGTTGTTTTTAAAATTTTGGACGCTATTTTGTTTTTACCGATGCAGTTGTTTTCATTCATTTCTGAAATGAACTATTCACAATAACTATTTTAACAACGCTTTTTGTTATCCATTTTTATTATCAGAGGGGGTGTGGGGGCGGCAGCCCCCATAATAATAGAAACTTATTAGCATTTACCTTCGCGCGTCTGCTCATAGAAACAGCACGCTGCGCACGCATATTTGAATTTACTTCCGGGGTCTGCTACGGTAATACACGCGATTATCAACATAATATTATTATGTTTATCTTATTCTCACGATTTGATGCAAGTTAAGGGCTGTAAGACGTTTATTCGCCGTAAAATTAACTTAAAAACGTCGAAATCTTATTTACTTCCGTGTTCGCGTCGGCCATGATGTTCTATTCACGCGATACGTGACGTCAATAGTTGCTCACGCATAAAAGCAGATGTAAACATTGCGCCAGCGGGGATAGACATTCGGGCGTCTATCCAGTGCAGTGTATAACAGTGAAGTCCCGATGGTACGTACCTTAGATGGTACGCTTAGTTCTTGTGAATAATAAATGTTGAGTGACGATGGTATGTACCTTAGATGGTACGCATTGAATATAGTGTATAAATATTAAGTCCCGATGGTACGTACCTTTGATGGTACGCATTAAACAAAGTGTATAATTATTAATTCCCGATGGTACGCATTACGTATAGTGCATTATATTTTCTTTTAGCTGGTACTCGCGTTCGTACTGCACCGTATTATATAGTAGTTAGAGTATTATTAGATTCATTGAATTAGATTTATAATCGCGACCGTGCCCCCCCCCCTTAAAATTAATCAATCTTATTTTCAGTATATTGTAACGTAAACTGTAATGTGTGAATGTGTTTGTGTATAGATTAAATAGCGCGCATCAGTGTGGTGTTTAGTGAGGTGTTTGTGTAGTGATTATTCAGTGGATAGTGTTCAAAGTGTTGAGACCTTTATTTATAGTGCTCCGTTGTGCTGATAGTTTAGGATCCATGGACACTTATTCATTTATTAATCAATTTGTATAAATTTAACTTGTTTGTAATTAATTATTGTATTTTGTTCTGGTAAGTTTCTACTTTTAAAAATAAACATAGTAAAACGTTTCCATAGCATTTGTCAAAACTCATTGTTTATTAGTATATTCTATTTATGATACCAAAAACCGAGATCAGGCGGACTCACGTGGCGCAAACCTCCCTGTATAAAAGAACCACTTGACATACGCTACCCGTTTGTTGGTCAGAGATCAGTACTAACACACAGAGTAAACAGGATGGATTCGCCGTACATACATGCCAATGAGACGAGCTTGAATAGATTGTATTTAGCATTCAAAATACAATGTTTATATTTAAGTACTAATCCTTAAGATTTATATACTACACCATAAAATTCATTAACATTACATATATGCACAAACTTCTAACAATATTAAAGGTCTGATACCAAGTTAAAGACTGAACTTCTACACACAAGACTAAACAGACACAGATTTAATCTAACTATTCAGTTATAAGTATACTAAAACTTAAAGTCTCCCTCTATTTCAGCCATCTCAAAAAACGTGTATGACCACAATCATTGAAATCATTCAAGTTGCTGGCATTAGTAGTAAATACTTTCGCCTGAATAGAGTGGAATAACAATAGATAAATTTCATGCTCAAGGAAATAAGCAGTGCCCCTAGTGGCATTATGATAAAAATAAACAGTACTTCTAATAATTGATTAAAATCTTTTTTTTAGACAGTGCAAATGGCCTAGTAATTAGAAATCAAACATTGCAAGATATGAAAAATACAATTAATACATACTTTAAACTACAAAAGGCAACATTCACCTTGCCATAAAATGTTTTATTCTTTCCTCAATAAGTATTCATGACAAAACTAGTACATAATTATTTGTTCTACTAACATCTGCTTTATTTTTCACTCAAAAACATCATACAGCAACAACCTGGGGGAAAATGTATATCAATTCATGCATAAATTCATCTCAATACTCTTCACTTAACCAAGTTTTTCTTGTATTGAGGATTAACTACTAAAGGAGCTACTAAAAATACTTATTGCGACATAATATTTTATCGACATTGTTTTGATGAAAATATTTAGTACGAATGTCACTCGTAGAACGATTATTTTTCTAACTCTTGGTTATATATTTATTAGTATTTCTTTTCTACTAAACATTTAGCTAACAGAATAGCACAATAACAATATAAATTGTAGAGCTTGCGTTGAAATATTTCTCTGTCTTGGGTACAAGTGTGTCCAGTGATCGTGTTTTCATGGGTTGGTGACACAATAAAAAAGGAAAGAGTATCTCTCGATCCGCCAAAAGCTGATAGGTTCATAATCTTAGATCGATATACATGTAATTTGTTGTTATTTGTATATAACATTATAATCTGTACTACGGCTGCATATTGGTATTGGTATCGGTATCATTAAAAATACCGTATCGTTTCATTGGTAACGGTATCGTTCGTCCCTGACGGTATACATCCCTAATTGTTTGTTTCACTCTTGGCCAATTCTTTTTTATTTTTGCCAATCATTTGTGTTTTCCTATTTTGCACAATTATCTAACATTCACTTTATTGCTGTACTTGTACAGTTTAGTATTTTTTGAAAATACAATGCAGTGTATCAGCAAATAATGAATAATAAGTGAGAATGATGTAACTCTTAGAGGATGTCAGTGTATAGTAAATAAATCCATACGAAATCTCATATCTTTAGGTCCATTATCAAAGTTTGGAGACAAGCGTTTGAATAACAAAAACTGCAAAATTGCAATGCAAACAATGATGCCCGTCTTAAAGATAAGGTAATATGGCAAATGTATTACTAGTATGAGATAAAAAAATACCCTTTGCTCAATGTTTGGTTTACAACTTTTTGAATTTGTGTATACAATCCAGGCTGTTACATAAAGTATTACATGAATTGTAGTGCACGGATCAGTCAGTTATAGTGAGTTGGTACAGTGACATCAGTTCCTGCATTAAACAGTTCCAAAATCGCTTAAAATGACTTTTGACGAACGATGTCCACCTTACAATATGCTTGACATTCTTTTACTGTCTTACAATAGGTTTGAAATTCACGGATTGGCTGAAAAGTATGTTTAACATGCATTGTATGTCTTGCAAGAGTATGGTGGTTAGTAACGTTTACATTATCTGTTTTTAAAATGGTTTGACTTAATTACTTGCATATGAAAATATTGAACTGGTCATATTAAAACAATTTGTAAAAATCTACAAGCTTTGAATCTCAAATATAGACAATTACGAATGAATTTAGCATATACTTAATATATAATGTCTCGTAAACCTAACCAAGTCCCATTAATTGTTGTTTACATGTATTTAGATTTAGAGGATAATGAAGGAATTGAATAAAGGTATGATTGCAAAGTGTCATAATCCATCTTTTACGTGAGGGGACGAATAAGTTCAACGATGAAATGAATCAAAGTAGATGAAAATCAGTAACTCCGATATATTCTATCTTCCAATAACTTCCTAAACCACACTAAGTGTTCCTTTGTCAAAATTCACGTCGTCTAGGGACTCTATAGCCAGTCAAACATAAATTTAAACGAGCGTTAACCATTTGTTAACGAAAAGATAAAGATTGACAGCAAGGTACATTTGTATTTAAGACTTGAACCTTTGACCCATACACATAATGTATCTATAGTCTATACAGCTCGGGCTCTCAATAATCATACTCTTACATTTTAGAATAAAAAACAACACAGAATGGAGTATATTTAACTTTCTAATTCGACATAAAACCAGCGCATATCGTCCCCCTTCCCCTGAAAACTATTCTACATGCACGCGCTCCCCCAGAAAGAAACATTTAATCAACAGTCAGAGTAACTTACGACGGACAGTTCATCAGACAACACACCTTTTATATTCAGCAGAACTAAATTCTCGTTCCCCGTATTAAGCTCCTATTTTACTCGGACTTACATATATGCTCGGTAACTAGGCTAAAAAGAAACATGACTCGCAAAACAATAAAGTTCTAAACCAAAATAATACACCAAAAGTAACACAAAACTATGGATTCTATCATTTTAGAAACATAGATCTAGGACTTCGATCATTTTAAATAACACGCATCCCCCAAATGTTAACGTTTCTCACCAGTTTGCAAATTTAAATTAAAATCCTTAAATATTTAAAACACGGGAATCGCGTGTTTTGTTTCTATTTCTATTTTTAGAACATGAATTACGTGCATGTATATTTTTCATTTACGCATTTGTAAAAGTACTACTGCATAAAACATATAACTAAGCTCTCAAAATTTCGAAATGTCACACGAACTGACACAAATATGTGAATATGGTTAACATTTATTCAATTTAATGGACTCCGAACATTCCGCTTGACTAAGCAAGTTGCTTGACCGAAACTAAATGTTTTAGACCAAGATCTTAGGGGTCTGGGACATGCTCCCGAAAATCCACGTTGACACAAAAAAGAGTGTAAATAAAAAAAGAGTGTCGAAGATGCAGAAACATTTTCACAGCAGATCAAGGAAATCTACATTGAAATTTTAGTTATTTAAAAATAAATATTAAAGAATAAATAATTTAAAAAGAACGGGTTTGGTAGAGTGGTTGATTGGTCACGACGTTTGTCTGGTAATCATTAAATCGTCAGCCCTGCGTTGGTTTGAATCACATCCAAAACCTAACCTGTGATCTTGAGCAAGAAACTTCATCGTACTATCTCAGTACTGGGGAACCAGAAAGCAAAATCGAAAATGATAAATCGAAGTTGTAGTTACTTGTTTCACAAAGGAGCTTAAAAACATAAATTAGAGTAAATTTGAAATAAATTAAGAAACAATAATATTTGTGAAAAAAAAATGAGAATTACAGATCGGACGTTTAAATCAACTAGTTCTGTCAAATAAATCAACACTCTTTAAAATTAAACAGCCTTGAAATAGCCTCGTCGCTGTTTTTCTATCAACAGGGTCTATCAACCACTAATGAGATAAAAAAAATGCGTCAGGACGATCGCTCTGGGAACAAATAGTTTGTATGACTTCAAGAAGCGTATAAAATAACTGTATGTACAGTTTTGACCCGACGTAATACTAATTGATCCAGCGTGTGGTTTGTCCATTAGCATCAAATTCTTTGCACAAAAATTTTATCAAGCTGTAAATTATATGTAGGTAGTTTGTAAAAGGATTTGTGCAGAAGATTCATATAACAAATACAATTTACAGGCGAATGTGGGTATTCAAAGTTTGAATAAAGAAATGATGTAGTAAGTTTATACACTATTGATATATTTCCGAGCTTTGGGCTGGGCGAAAAACATGAGTTTATTTAAATTGTGAGGATCTACCTTAACGACATTAAAACAACACATATTTCTTATTTTATGTAACATCACAGGCGTTGATCTAAAGTCGGACAGGAACCTCGTTTACAATTTTCACAATACGCTTAGGTCGGTATTCCATCTATACGGGAGCGTGCAGCGTGAACATAAATCGCGAACGCGAAAAATGAAACACACGATTTTCTATTGTACGTATACCTTATCGGCGTGAGCGCAACATTAGCATGAAATGCGAATTTATGACATGTGACCGTGTAACGCGAGCGTGAAACCGATCGCTATATGTAGTGATTTTTCACGTTCACACACGGCATTCACGGACGAGGAGCCACCATGAAAGGTCCTCTGTTTATGCCAGATGCAACAGAAAAACAACTTATTGAAGTAATTAGAAAATTATATATTATGTACGACCATTCCCTAAAGGAGTACTAACTCAACATTTCTGGCTTGTAAGGTACACCGAACATTGATTAATTTCAGTTGCAATATTATTTTTTGTGTGTGTAGTTATTGCAAGCATGCTTATGACAATTCTGTTGTAATTACAAAATTAATAACTCTTTCAACATTCCTGGCTTGAATGGTACACTTAACTAAAATTAATGATCACGTTTACCAGATGAACGGAATAGTGTTTGCGTGAAAACCCACACCTCACGTTTACGTTTCACGCTCAAGCTAATCGTTCACTTCGCGCTCCCGAAAGAATGAAATACCGACCTTAGATCTACGGACTTCGAAGTAAATAAATTATGTAGGATTGATAAAAAAATGTAAGAACGAATTCCCAGAAAAAAAAACATAACCCCGTCCCTTACCAGAAAATATTTTAAAATGATGAAGTCGGAAAATTATGTAGATTTTTCTTATCATAATTTAAACATTTTATTTTGAATAAATATGATAGCTTGCAAGCGGAATAAAAAAAGATCAAACAGTCACTTTTAGCAGACGAATTTCGCGTAAATCTTTACAAAATACAAAAGAAACGACCAAGTAATATAATCAATCCACTGTCTTAACTATTATAACATACCACTTGATATCATATATTATATAGCCGTCCAGGCTCCGATAGTTTCAGGGTGTAAAATTTGAAATATAGTAACCAAAATCAGGACCGCTAGGTCTCCGAGCTGTGATCTGTGTCAAACATAAAGCCGCTGTCCGGAGGCCATCTGTAGCTACTTGAATGAAGCTATTTGCTACACCCCTAAATCTTTTTTAACATATTTTATTTTGACAAGTTTCCATGGTGACACGTGATGTGACATTTTGTTGCATTCGATAAGTGACTGCGAGATAAGTGTTTCTACACTTATGTTAAAAATGTTTGCAACTTGCAATTCATTTTTGAAAACAATTAAAATCTAAAGAAACGGACGATCTAGACAACTCAGCGTGTTAGCGTGATTTAAGGTTCCAATGTGTGTGACTTGATATATAACATTTATTCTATCATTGAAAGGACATTTAGAGGAAAGTCGTTCAGGAATCTCGACCGATTTTTTAAAACCTCTTATATCTTTTGATTGCATATCTATCAAAAACGGAAAATGAACACAATGTGAATCTTTGATGAATTTAAACTTAGAAAAAAATATAAATAAAACTCTAGAACGAGTAAGGCCAGTAAAATCTCAACAACAAATAAAAAATATAATAGACCTCATGCAGTGCTTTCAACAGACGCGACTAACAAGGGAGACAACTCACTTATTAGAAAATATCGTTCAATTATGAGAGTTAATTCCTTTTAATAATTTAATTCATCCAGAATCACGATATTAATTTATTTTTACACAATAAATGTCGTTATAAACACGAAATATTACATTTAAGATAAATATTGACTCATATGTCTGTAATTTTATAAAAAACATAATATTTCTTTCGTACACACTATGTTTCGCCCAAGATTGAGATTCGTACCAAAATCAATTAACAATTGAGTAATTTATTAGCACTATAGCCACTAAGGTAGTTACTAAATGATAACATATATTGACTATAAATCATAAACAACCAAATAATAGAAATTTAACTTAAAAAAACAAAACATGCGATGCACTCACGAAATTATGTCCCAAATACAAAAATATCCAGAATTATCCTACTTTTATGAATACACTAACAGAGAACACAGATTTAAACGATCCAAGAAAAATGAAGTCATTTTAATAAACAAATGACAATCATAAATAGCACAAAATGATAATCCACACAAAATGTAAACAAAATGTACACCTGTAAACAAACTGACCACGTGACAACCATATGACCAATCTTACATCACGTGGTATCAATCTATATCTCTGGATCTTTTTTTCTATCACTGAAAAATAACAGTTAGAAGTAACACTTTAATACATTTTTGTTAGTCGAAGACACACATTTTTTATCTGGTAAGATTGTGAATTTTTAATGCACAATTTCAGTAAAATAAAATTATTTTAAAATAAAATTATTGACATATAGAAACCAAGGGAGATAACCTAATAGTTTGTTATTTTTGTTTATATTAAATTACTTCCCTTGGAATATATTTTCTATTAGTTGTTGTTCTTACACATTGCAATTGTAGGTGGTACTTACCTGATCACATTACAGGGAGGATATATGAACAGCTGTATAGCAATATTCTCCAAATGTAAATGAAGAGTTCCAGGTTTAAGTCCTGGCAAGGCTAGTTCTTGATTGAGCTTTTGGTCACAATGCATATTTTGTCACCCTTTGACATAAACAAACAAGAATGGTAGCAAAGACAATTGTAAAATTCAAAGCTGAATACTCAGATTGAGGTAAATGTCATGATAATTGTTTTTCTTCAATATAAAATGTTACAATTATGCTGTGATCACAATCTTACTAATAAGGATTTTTATCCTGGGATACAGTGTTGATCTATAGTCATGGAAAGTTGTTATTTTTCTGTATATATCACTCTACAGCCTTACAATGCATTAGCTATCACAAAATCTGCACGCTAATGTATTGTCATGCTTAAGGTTGATAATTAGCAAACATGAAGGAAACAAGAATAAAACTATAAATTATCCATTCATTTCTTACAATGTAGCAAACAATAACAAAACAAATCTTGTACTAAAAACTTTTATTTAAATAATGTTCACATAAAAATAAATTGTGTTTAATGTCATTAAAAAAACGTACAACAGTCAACAATCATGATTGAAGACTCATAATATATATAAAAAGAATATTGTTTATTTCAGTGTAAGATCAATTTTTACTTCCCGAGTGGGCTAACGATACAATATTTTCACGAGTGGCATAGCCATGAGTGAAAATATAAAATCATTAGCTCACGAGTGAAATAAATAGATCTTACACCCAAATAAACAAATTTTCTATTTATAATATGCTTCAAACTGACTTTGTAAAGTTTAAGTATGATATGTCATCAGAACGGCGCATGCAAAAAGTGAAAATAACAAATTTATTTTCATTGTTTTAAAACAGTGGAATATTGATTTTTATTTCACCAATAAATCCCGGTATTCTACTGGAGAACATATACTTAACTTCTTTATTTTCTCCAAGACTGTAAGTCAAGAGTAAACATAATGCACAAAGATAATGTTATATAAATGCAAACATAATTACAATGCATATATAAGACAATAGAGCATAACAGAAACAGAAAATTATAGACAATATCACATTCATTAACATACAGGGTGTCCCAATAAAAATGCAACCAAAATAATTCCAAATACCTCCTGAACTAATTTATATTTTTTCAATTGCTATAATTGTTGTGTAAATAATTCAATTTTCTACAAGAATGCAAAATGTAGTGAGAAAATTATATAATCGTTACTGAGTTATAGCCAATTAACGAACACACCACTAAACGCACCTTTTTTTAAATAATTAAAATGTGGAAATACCAATAGTGCATTCAACACACAAATATATTTATTAAACGTTATATACTAGGACGAAAAAGAAACGCCGGGTAACCTATAATGATTGTTTTAAGGGATAAATTGTATTATTGGATTATTATATTTATTTTTGTATGAAATGTCATCTGTATGGAACCAGCTGTTGAAGTTTCAATCGATTTCCGATGCTGATTATGTAAAAAAATACCCCCTTTTAACGATGACCCTTCTTGTTTTGCGAAACACGGCCGGACATATTTTATGTACCTGGTGTTTCTTTTTCGTCCTAGTATACAAACAAATAATAACAAATATGGTATACATAACACACATCAGTGTGTTTGGAGATGATAAATAAATTAATAAATCACAAATTTCTGCATGTTTGAAACAAATCCAACAAGAATTTGCATGACATGGCATAAAATCACAAGGCTGCCTACCTCTTCACTTGATCTGTGCATCATTCAAACCAGGCAGCGTAAGGCTCAGGTCCACATGGTGCTGACCCCCCCTCGCACTGTCCTTGTGCAATGCAAGGCGCAGATCTGGGTCCTGATACTTCGGCGCAGAACATCGATATTAGCGGCACGGTGGTGTAGACCTTGTCTTTCAGGAACCCCCACAGGTAAAAATCCAGTGGAGTACGGTCATGAGGTTCACGGAGGCTACTTATGTGCTTCTCCCAAGCGGACGAGTCTCTGTGAGAACAGTTCAATTAGTCGATCCCAGACAGCCCTTGCTCTGTGTTAAATATGAGTGAATTCAAATTCTAAAATTAGGGCAATTAGGGGTGCGTTAGTTAATTGGATATTTCTCAAATACGGTTTCACATACCTTCACAACGAAATAAAGCATTTTAAAATATTATGAGCGGTTTCCGAGAAATGTGGAATTGTATGGGTTGCATTTTTATTGGGACACCCAGCACATTAGGATATACATGTACAACAAATTATAAATGTTCAAAATTAATTAACAACTTCTTTTCAAAGGGTTGGTTAAAACGTTGCATACATATATAATTAAGTATGATTGTTTTGCAAATAGTAAAGTCTGTCTATAGTTCTATTAACACTTATGGTTCAAAGTTCTCACAAATATAAAAAAATAGCTAAGTTTGATCATCATTGAAGAGATAAAGGACACGTTCAACAAGTTGAACATTTTGTATCACTACCAGTATACAGTAATTACCTACAGAACCGTCTGCTATGATTGAGTGAATGGAATGGCTAGCTAGCAATACATAGCAAGTTTTTTTCGTTCGGAACATTTATGCCTTTTTGAAAATGACAGATCTGTTTGTAAACCTGTTTCTTTTCATAAACACTGATATATATTTTATTAAAGCATACACTTCTTCAATGTGGTTAAATAGATTAATCATGATGATAAGGGATATAAATATTTTTCATTTGTTACAAGGGGCCATAAGGGCCTCGAATGGTACAAGGCAAAACCCTTACCAGAGGACCAGGTGACCGGCGGCCCCAGAAATTCCTTAGTTTTGGTTATTTTTAAGGGATTCAGGCACATTTTCAGAGCCATAACTATCTTTTTCTAGAGTAAAAAATATAAAGCATCTAGATAAATATTTCATGTAATCTAAAAGCCGCTGAATCATGTTAGCTCTAAAAACTTTGCAATAATGAAAGGAATTGTTTTATAATGTGTGCCATGTTGCACGCATAGCGTGCGAAATTTTTTTAACATGTATATATATATTTCTTATAAATATTATATTTCATGATAGAAAAAAAAACTTTGCTTGGGCAATTTTAGGGGGGGCGTATGTCGGGTCTGCCCCCGCCTGGATCCGCCTATGCTGAGGTTATGTAATTTACACTTTGAACAAAGAAGGTAATGTAATGTAGTTGACATTCATATGAAAAAGAAAGGTTATGATATCATTAGAAACTAAATAATACAATACCAAAACTCCTGAAATGATACAGTATTACCAATACCTTTACTTATTTACTTAGTTACACATGAAATTTACAATATTGAAATATTCAACACGTTAAGTGCGGTTGATTTCATGTTTAAAAATGAAAAAAATAAAAACAACATTGATTTTTTTTAAAGGAAAACTGTGTATACGTAAAAGATATTAACTGAGTGCGAGGGTTTTCTGAGTTAGAACAACCTGGCCGCGGACTTCTCGTGAAAATAAGAAAACGCGAAGCGTTTGAGGATTTTGAGAAGTCCAGGGCAGGTTTTTCTTTTTCACGTGGCTGGGTTGATATCTAAATATCAACTCGCTCACGTGAAAAAGAACAACTGGCTCTCGTCAAATCTTTTGTTTTACTAGGTGATTTTTAAATGTATTAACCCATGTTAAACAAAGGAAGCGGTGTGTAAGTAAATTGTATATGCAAGTATATGATAGAATATTTAGAGACTACATTATATAAACATATATATGTATGACAAAATGATGAATGAACTGAAGGGAGTTCAGTTAATGCAAACGTTACAGAACGTTCCGTAACGATACATTCGGAACTCCTTGGCCATTTGCTGCGAATAATCTCGGACATTTTTAGACGCTTTTTAGAAACTACCAGTGTTGGAGTAAACAAATATATGGTCGTTTAGGCATTGAGTGATGTTTTGTTTTTAGTCCGTAAATTTTGAAACATCACTCATTGCCTTAAGGATCGAATATTTGTTTATTAGATTAGATTATTCGCAGCGAATGGCCAAGGAGTTCCGAATGTATCGTTATGAAACGTTTTGTGAAATTAAACACGCTACAAATTAGTAAGTAGGTAGTAAAAAACAAATACATTCCTGTCAGTTACATATCTATGGTTTGATAAACAAAATGTATAGTCTCACAAAATAACAGATTTGAGTGAAATATCAGTTGTAGCCTTAATTACAATGACACAGAATATGATAATCTTATCCTTGACATGTACAAAGTAAGCATATGTAAACTTTCAACAAATAAACATTTATAATAATATAATAACATAAATAAATATTAACTAAGGTACTACCCTGTCACAGTTTCAGTAAGTTTTTACTATTCAAGCGCTTTTGAACATATATTTAATATGAAAACGTTTCTTTGTTGTAAGAATTATATCATTCTCTCAGTAAGCTATAAAGAACATAAAGGTAAACAAGTCTAGCAGATTTAACAAGGTTTTCAGTTTCATGTTTCATTAAGTTAGGTGGTTAATTACAAAGAAATATTAAATCTGACTTTAATGTAGTTTCCACATTACATTTCTTGTTATTGTTATGAATAGTTAAGATCTATCACCAATAGCATCATATTAAGTTACATAAATTGAACTATGCGGCTCATTCCCCACCTTGCACACTTACTAGTATTATTTCTATGACAACCCTTGTAAATTAACATACATTAGACAACCAATGTTACACATTTAAATGTAAACACTAGTCACATGGTTCCACTAGGGTCACATGATTAATGTAAAGGCAGTGATCAACAGCAGTAGCAACATGTGATATAACTGCTGTGAGAAGTTCAACAGTGAGCAGGTTTGATACAAAACTGATAAAATCAAGACATCGCCATGTGACGTCAAATAAACCAATCACACTTAGGCAGAAACATCTATCACTGAAATATATGTCTGCCAAAAAATGTTTACACAAGATCTAACAATAAAAAGAAATGTAATAAGAAGACCACATTAAAGCTGTATTAAAAAACATTAACCCAAAAATTACAAAGGGAAATAATCCATATTTAAGCCAGGTAGAGTTGAGGCTACTGTATAATTCTGTTCATCACATGGTATGTTACCAATGTAAAAAATTTCAAAAAGATCTGACAATAAATTTGCAGAAATATATGGTCATGAAAAACTTTAACTCAAATTTTAACGACGCTGTATGACCGCCTGACAGCCAGGCCGCATGCCCTTGTTTCACAAAACTAATGGCTGATTTTTTCGATGAAAAATCCTGCTAAAAATACTTAAATGACTGTAAATAATATCAATGATCTTATAAACAATGATAAAACAAAAGATGTCAATTCTTTGATTTGTGCAACACATAATCATCAAAGAGTTAGATTGACAAAGTAAGTAGACCAATCTGATCAAAACCCGATCTAAAATTTTCTGCTTGCTTACTAGCTAATTTAGATCTGGCAGTTATCTTACTAGGTACACATTCAGGTGACATTTTTTTCATTATAATATTCATGACAAAATTGTTATGTTAAGTAACCTGTTTACATTGTCTACGTTACACAATTTTAGATGAGCTATCTAATCGAGGACCGTGAATAATACCGCGTTCAAATTAGCTCGCAAAACTTGGGTCTTTTAAAAAAGTAATTACGAAATGAAGCTATAAATCTGGATGAAAGCTATGCATTGAAACTATATCATTGAAACTATTTTTTATCTTCATGTACTTTGAACATCATAATTTACTACAAGAAAACTCAATAAGTAGAAAATATTGAATTGTAACAGAAAAAGATGAAAAAAATATTAAGCTCTCTTGAGGGACAAATTTACTTGTGGTGACAAGTGGTATTTGATTTAATAAAGGGAAATAACTGCTGTGGGGAGTTTGATATAAAAGTAAATGTAACAATATACAAGTTAGACAATAAAACTACATACATGTAATATGTTTATATATACTGGGGTCCACAAGTTTATTTACACATTTTAGAATTTGATGTTTTGAAATATTCCTAGATATACTTTACATGTAGTTATTAGTTTCATAACTTAAATATACAATTTATCATGAACTGTTAATCAAGTTCTTTCATATATTATAAAGATACAATAAAAATATAAAACTAAATGTGTTTGCAATAATTTTTGCAAAACAAAATAAAGGAAATTACTCGTGTAAAAGAACTTATGGATCCCAGAGTATTGTTCATTTTTTCTCAACTGTCAAAACATGAAAAATTTCACGGTGACTTCATGTGTTAAAATAATTGTTGTCTTACATTCAGGTTTTTCTGATTGTGTATTTTATAACAAGTAAATCTGTGAGCTAATGCTCACTAGTGATACTCCCGCAGTGAGAAATATGACTATAATAATGTAACTTTCATTTAACGAAATCTAAAATTATGCGACAAACAGGAAGTAGATGAGCAAGGAGCATGAAATCGCTTTACACCACATGGGACTATGGGATGAAGCAATATGCAAAGTATTAGGCTGCTGCATGTTATAGTTGCTGAGAAAACTGTGACGGAAATTTTGTAACGGACCGATGCTCGCACGCACGCACAAGGGTAAAACAGTATACCCCCCTCTTCTTCGAAGCGGGGGTATAATTAGATAGAACTGTTTGAGTCTTATGATGGGTTTTCAGTCAATATATTTCAGTAACATCAAGGGCACAAACCTAAATATAACACATTCAGTCAACGTGAAATTATTCAAGCTATGAAAATCGAGAAATAATGGACTATACAAGTCCAAATTATACAATAATAAGATATTTTCATGTCTCAGTAACAATGACAACATAGATGTTCAATATGTTACTTTGATAATACAGTAAATGAAGGTAAGATCTGAACAATATACTTTAAATCACTCATAGCTGAGATACTCATGTTACAATATCTACATTTCTTAAAGTATGATATACTACGTTTGCTACACACTAAGTACAAAAATAGCTCTCAATCAATTGTTAAGTTACTTTTTGTTTGTAGACTACCAAAAAATAAAAAACCACCAAAAATTAAAAACACTAAAATATGTCATTTAAAAATCAACCGTCTGTCCGTCTGCTGTCAGATAAGATCCTTACAGAGTATCATAAAATCCTAAACTAGTCAATCACGCATTTTTACATGTCTTGACTCCCTTCAAAACGGCCGCAACAAGTCTTGAAATTATTGTTTTTTTTTACCAGATTAAGTGAATTTCACTGGAGGAAAGTTGATTGAAAAAACCCACAGTTTTCGCATACCTCCCCCATCAACAGATGTCTCAGCTCAAGGGGTTCAAAATGGGATATGCCCCCCCCCTATTGAGCGCAGATGAATTGTGCGGAACAGTGATTAGGAAACCCATTTTCAGTCTTTGTAATGTATCAGCATTTTAGACCCCATTTCGGGAAAATATTACAGAATGAAATTCAAGTTTGGGGTTTTAAAATAGCATAAATTGCATGTTTTTTCCATTTTCTCTTCACTCCAGCATTGCCATGGTAACTGTAATCAGGGTTCAACTGGCATTTTCTTAAAGACAATAACCCTGGAAATAACTTGGCCAAGTTGCATAGTCAGTCAATACATCAAAATAAAATTGCTAGCATCTTGAAATAGTCAAATTGATTGAATGTGAAAAAATGTCCAAATTTTGTCCATGTCGCAACTAGTAAAGGATAAAGGAAAATGATCAAAACTGTGTGTATGTATATATAGAGGGGCTGTTTAATTTACACTTACTAGTTGTATTCCACAGAACATCGGTCATGTGATTAAAGAATACCAAAAAATTTAAGAATCAAGTTTTATGACTTGTGTAACATATTTATACTGAAATATTTAAACCAAATTTTAACTAAGTTCTATATTAAGTACATTGAGTTTACATGTATATCAAATTGATTAACAGTATTTGTTAACACACAAGTAGAAAAGTACATTATGTACATGAAAATATTCTACATAATGTGTCTATTGTCATTGATTTCTATAAACTGTCACATGTGAGGTCATCAGAAGAAGATATTGTGTCAGTACTGAAGTTTAAACCAACCTGTGTAATGTTACAAATTAAAGTATGATTGTATCATAGACATTTACAGTTTTACTGCTTGTCATTTATAACAAATTCTATGTGACTTGACATGTTATTACTGTTACTACTGTAATAGTCCACTATTTTTATTGCAGGTATAGACTTTATGTAATCATATATGTAATCAAGAGATTCTTTCTCTGACATACCTCCTTCAGTATCTCCATTATCTTGTCTAATAATACAGTGCACCGTATAAAATTTAATACAACAGTGTTTATTTATAACACTTTCTATAAATGTTTGAAACCATCTAGCTGTCATGTTCACCTTCCCTAGTGTAATTGATACTTGTTGAACACTAGGATGAAGTAAGAAACTAACATTGTCTCTTATTGTAATATGCCACAGTATTATTGATTCTATTTTAGATAGATATTGAACATTAGTTATCAATGTTTCTACCATATGATCATCTAAACTATACCCATTATTTATTTCTAGATATTTTAGTTCTAATGCATACTGAATAGAATTGAGTATATTTAAATAACTTCTAGCAATACGCAACCAGTTTGGGTATAATATAATGTACTCTAAAGATGAACTATTTATATTGTTACATTCAAAATTGGTATAGTCAATATGTAAATATACAAGCTTATTACATTGTAGTAATTCAAATGAACCACAGACATCTTTGTCCAACAAGCTATGTGCATTACGTTTTACACTCCCCAACTTTAAATGTTTTAGTTGACTATTATTTGAAAGAAACTTGGTAAGATATTGTAAATCTTCATGTGACATTACAATGTCTTCAAGAGACAGTGATGTCAGATAATGGAAATCATCTAAACGTAAAGAAGGTGGTGTATCCCACGAATGTTCAATACTAATCATTTGTAATGATGATTTATTTTGTTTGATCAGTTTGTTGAATTTTCTGAAACATTTGTGATATTTATTAATACACAAACCTGTTAAACTAGTTATATGATCAAATTCATCAAAATATTCTCCAGTACCTAACCTCAATAGTCGAACATTATTTATATTTGATAAAATTAACTTCCTCAAATACTTGGTTTTAGTATTAGTTATATAGAACATTTCAAATATAAAATCTTCAAGTGGTAATGAGTTTTCAATCTGATAAGATCCTTCAATATTACATTTTAGAATCAAATCTTGTAAAGAGATCAATTGATCCTTCTTATCTATAGTATCATCAGGTGCAGAGAAAATTGACTTTACTCTAGTTAAATCTAAATCTTTTGAGATCAATGAGTAAATTCTAGTCATCAATGATAATAGATTGTCTATAGATAATCCAGCATAGAATATGAGGAAATTTTCATACTTCAATACATCATTTATAGTTCTACATTGGCTGAAAACTTCTAACACATCACTGGTATCAAAGGTAGATACATATACGGCTGCAAAAAACTCAAGATAACTTTTATGTAAAAAACTAAGTTTGTGTTCTTGTTTACCAAACTTCCTTTTTACTTTATTCTTAGATAATATTCCAATTGTACAGAAAAAGTTTGTTTCTTCTTCAGACAAACAATAAGGTTCTGAGGCCAGTTGATCCCTAGTAAATACAAGACTTGTTATATCAGTATCATGTTCAAATAATAATTTGAATGACAGCAAACATAGTTGTTCTATTCGTGAGAAGTGATCTTTAAAATGCTTCAGCTCAGACAACCTATCAGGAAGTTTCAATTTAGAGGGCTGAGATTGTTGAATGACAATCCCTTTCTTATGAGCTAATTTGAATAGCATGTCCATGATGTTTCCATATATCAAAGTTTTTGTCATAGATGTTAATGGACGGTCAAACCATAACATAACTAAATGAGATGTAGTCATGGGAATATCCAACATATCTAAAAGATTGACCTCTCTAACTGCCATCATAAACTCTTTATAGTTTTTGTTTTCATCATACTTAGTATTTATAATATTGATTAAGTTACTAACATAGGCATATGTTTTTGTATAATCAAGGCCAGTCATTTTAACTTGGTGATCTAAGTTTGTTTCAGAAAATCTAACATTTTCTATTTTGTAAGGCCTACAAGTTGTAAGATAAACACATTTAAGTGATTTAGGCCTAACTGGTATTTCATGCCTTCGTTTGTCAGTAGGGTCAGTAGGTACAGGCGTCCATTCATCCAGTCCGTCAATAATAACAAGTGAGTCATGATTACCTAAAATATCCTCAACAATATCATACATTCTGTTTGAGCTATCTTTGTTTTCACGATATAACAACTGATTGACTACAATTGCCTTTAAATCTGTAGAACCAGTATCTCTTAAGTTAACATAAAATACAAACTCAAACCTATCAAGATAATCAATGTACTCCTGCATATCAACTTTTTCCAATTTCTTACCTAACTTTGATTTGCACCATAACAAAGATAAAAACTTACAAAAAGATGTTTTACCGACACCTGCATCTCCTGTTAAGTATATATTCTTACAATCTTTGTCTTTAACATGAAACAAATCAGAACAAGTTTTAACTTCCTCTGAACCGTCAGAAGATTTATCAGTTAGTTGTTTTTCAACTTTGTGATAGTTTATAACATACATTGTTGGTACTTCATACAATTCTAATAGACCACCTTTTTCATCTTCTAGTAGTGGACACAAAGGTAAACTTGAACAAATATCATTCTGGTAAGTATCAATAAGTTCTTTCTGAATGTCTGAAAGTATAAAATTGTACATTAAATATAGTTCAAAGATCTATACAACTGTCCTAAATGCTTAGTGGTTGAGTATTCGCTTCAACAACAGCAGGTTATGGTTTCATTCTCTGAACATTATTATCAACAATAATAAAACATACTAGCTGCAACTTTGCTCAGTTTTTGAGTACACACATGTATGTAACCAAAGTACTGAAATACAGAAAAACTTTAGTGCACATTGAAACCTAACAAATTCATACTAATGATTACTCCTTACACATTAGATTTAGAGCAAAAATGCAGACAAAGTGTTAATTCTACCCTGTATTACTGGCAAGTATTATGAAGATTTTATTTTTCTCTTCTTGCCTTACAAAATCTTGAAGTTTCCCCTGTATACTTTGCATACAAATTCTGTTGGTTCATTGGTGTTGTTAAATATGATAAATATGCTACAATATTGTAAAACATCTTAAACTTCAAGTAATACAATGAGTGACCACAGTTTCATTAAATAAAACAACTACAGACACTATTAATTGTATTATTCCTCTTACTGATTAAACGTATCAACATGGAATGTTAACCTTTGATTTGCTGTGGTTATTATCAAAAGGTCAGTATAGCACTACATTGATCACTATATATACTGCTTAGTGTATTAACGAGATTTGACTAAGCCTCTTCCACACCAGGGGTGGCAAAATCTCCAAAAATTTGACTTGTCCACAGACAAGTGACTTGCAAAAATGACTTGTCCGTACCTAATTACCACTTGTCAGTTCTTTGATTGATTGAAAATATTTGTACATCAACTGAAGTGTTATTTATTATGTATTCAACATAAAAAACAAAAATCAATGGGTTGTTATAACTGTACTGTATTTAATATGAAAGCATAACCAAGAAAAATCATTTAACCAACTGGATTGGAACTCTTTTTTGCGTTTACCCTAATCATATTTACGATCATAATCTACTTTCTTGATTTTCTTGAAGAAGACGATTTTATGACAAAACAATCCATCTGCAATTTAAGATCGCGAAAACACGTTACTTTAGCTGAAAACTAAAGCGCGGACCAATATTCAAACAGAGTAGTCGTTCCTGCTGTCACAAAACTTCAGTACAAAGGCTCCGCGTAAAATATGTTTCAAACCAATGCATGTACTAAATAATTCTTATACTATTCAGTAATGATAACAATGTCTGTAATGTTGAATGTTTTCGAGGCATCATTTTCAATTATAACCAGTTAAATGTTTGTATAAATCTGGTGCACGGGCCCGCAAGGAGAGTAAGAACGAAAACTCTTGCTGTTTTAGGACATCATTGTAGCATCAAGAGTTCTGTCCCTTTTAATTTCCAGGAACGAATACGAACTATATTTAGCCATTACCCTGATTTGGCAACATGGCCGTCTTGCGATTGCGGCTGACAAATTTAGTTTTATGATTTTTAAGAAATTGTAATTCGATTTCATCTTGTCCACGGTTAAATTCAAATTAAAAAATGACTACAGTTGATAAATTAAGATATTCTTAGATTATTTTGTTTTTGATTTTTCACTTGTCCACGGACAACTCAAATTGAAAAAAGGACTTGTCTGGACCTCAAAATGTACGACTCGGACAACTCGGACCTATGATTTCGCCACCCCTGCTGAATTCTTTTGTGAACCTAAAAGGCTAGTTGCTAATTTGAACCGACTTATGGAAGCATTCCTTTGTTGAGTTTATCTTCAAGGGGACAATAACTTAAAGAATGAAGATATTGTGAATGATAATTCACATTTTTTAAAAATAACTACTCGTTTCGTATCATATTGTATTGTAAATAATCATATCGTCTCTTTTCGTATCAATAGGTATCTACCGGTAATCTTGTGATGACCTTATCGTCTCATCCCTAACATGTATATGTATGTATACTGAACTCAATAGTCAAAACTTTGAATGTACTATCTATCATGGATAGAAACTCATACCACAAAACTATAGAATAATGGCCTACACCAGTTATTAATTTGAACCGTTCACACTTCGGAGTACATAAATGTAACAATATAATCTCTGCAGAGTGGTCCTCTACAGAGCAATTCATCTTAACAACAACCGCTTTTGATATTTCCTTTACATAAATTTTGGGTAAATTATAATTGAATTTAACCTCTGCAGAACAATGACCTCTAGACAGCAACATACTTTAGTCTCTCCCAGTGAGTGTTGTTCAAGAGAGGTTACACTGTATGACAAGATTTAAAACATGTAGCACCTAGGGACTCAGTACCAAACTAGACTCCTAAGGCAAATTATACAAGAATTCAGCGCTTCCTTATTTTGTGTAAACCTTAAAATAAGCCAATCTATCTCAAAGGTAGCACAGCAAACTAGTGATGTACCGATGATCGGAAAACATCGATTAGCGGCGTGCTGAAGCTCCCGATTATGATTATCTATTAAATTTAGTCAAAATCGATCATCGGCATGAAATTGTCCCGGTGCCATCCGGTACCGAATATGGTTTTTATATGCAGCGCTTTTCCGGATACGGCTTTTATACCCAGCCTTATTTCAACATGGCTGCCATGGACATGCGACGTTTATACGATCACCCCGGTACGAAAAAGAAATCAGAAAACCGGCCAGTATTATCAAAAGTCTTACAACCAATATTGGTCTTAAATTAGTAAATTAGTTGTCATTTATTAAGAATGGCCATGAAAATTATTTTATAACCAAGCTCCACGATAATAAGGAACAGACATATGTTAAAATTTGAAAATATAACCTTAACAAATTTAAATTTAAATAAATAATATTTGTTAAAAAAATTCTAAGTTCATTGGAGACAATATTGAAAATAAAATGTTATAGAGTTATGAACCTTGTCACATGAGATGTTGTTGATAATAAGGAACATATATTGAAAGTTTGAAGTTGATACCTTTAAAAATAAAAACGTAACCAGGGTCGATAGCACAGTTGGTAACATGCCGGGACTTGGAATCTCTTGTCCCGAAGGGGGTACTGGTTCAAATCCCACCTGGTGAGGTTATACCATTCCATGAAAATTTGACAATAATGTCGATTTTCCTCCATTGATTAGATTATATGGAGAAGTTTCCGGCCTTGTGGAAGGGTAGGTGAGTACTGGTTATAGACGATGGTCCAGGAAAGCTAGTTTAGGTGCCCTGGACGCCGTAAAAGACCTAAATTGTATTGACACAGCGTTAACCCAAGTAAAATAAATAAATAAAACGTTACAGTAAAAATATTTTACTGCTCAAAAAACTTTTATATAAAACCATATAGACGCAGACGCCCACGCTAGGGCAAGTTGGACAGCTCTCCATTTACTTCGTAAAGTCAAGCTTAAAAACTTTGTAAGCATGTCTGACACAAGGTTTTAACACTTTAATGCTTTTACTACTTTGTGACCCCTGAAGTTAGGGTTAATTTTGTGACCCCTCAAGTTAGGGCTAATTTTGTGACCCCTGAAGTTAGGGTTAATTTTGTGACCCCTGAAGGTAGGGCTAATTTTGTGACCCCTCAAGTTAGGGTTAATTTTGTGACCCCTGAAGGTAGGCCTAATTTTGAGACCCCTCAAGTTAGGGCTAATTTTGTGACCCCTGAAGGTAGGGCTAATTTTGTGACCCCTCAAGTTAGGGCTAATTTTGTGACCCCTGAAGGTAGGGCTAATTTTGTGACCCCTGAAGGTAGGGCTAATTTTGTGACCCCTCAAGTTAGGGCTAGTTTTGTGACCCCTCAAGTTAGGGCTAAATTGATCTCAGAGGCATACATTGAAAATTCAATGAAATACACCTTAAAGTGATGCTAGGTTCTAAATATAGAAGGTATATGCTAATGGTTTTAGAAAAGACACAAATTCAATGTTTCATTGAGTGAAAATTGTGACTTTACCGCTACGAAAACTTGGAACACAGAAAAATACTTCGAACAATCATTGTAGAGGAACTGATGATGCTACTTACAAAATATGGAAGCTGTAGGCTCTGTGGTTTTAGAGAAGATTTTAAAATCTTTTGAACTCGTTCAAAGGAAAATGTTTTTCTTATCAATTGAAAAATTACTTATGAAAAGTAGTTTGAAGGATAGCTGGTGATAATTCAGTTTTTCAGTTTGAAAATTGGTATAGTTGTGCTCCAATGTTTTTATTGGGATTTAATTATTGATTTACAAAACAGTAACTTGTATCAATAAAACATGTACATGCCATTTTAGCGCTCTCGTTAGAGAATGTGTTTTTTAAGATAGAACAAACAAAAACATTTCACTTAAATATATCATAATTATTGACCATCAGATTTATAACAATTAAAACAAGTAAATCTGTGAGCTAATGCTTACTAGTGATATCCCCTAAGTGAGAAATATGATAATGTAAATTTCATTAAACGAAATCTTAAAATATGCGACAAACAGGAAGTAGAAGAGCAAGGAGCATGAAATCGCTTTACACCGCATGGAACTATGGGAAATTTTGTAACAGACGGACGGACGGACAAGGGTAAATCAGTATACCCCCCACTTCTTCGAAGCGGGGGTATAATTAATGTCAAATATATAAAATAACCAAATATAACTCTGACAAAATATCCTTGTTTTGAGTGAAATACGAGGGGTGATTGATAAAATCGCGGAAATCCTTTTGTAGTTTCTTTTGTACCACTTTAGCAACAACAATCTAAGTTAACATTTCCAAATGATTAAAACCATAAGTGTTGTTTCACGTTGTGTATATAGTCGTATATAACCTGGAGACACGTGTTTTTCAAAATGTAATATTTACCCTTTCGTCAAATGACATTAACACTCAAGTAAGTGTAAAACAATTCATTTGCGTTTTAAAAATCATATTGGTGAACAGATTATCAATATGTAGAAAAAATAAATGATATCCATAGCAACCACTGTTTGGTCACTTGAAGCACGCTATATTTTACCTATTTTTTAAACATTAATATGGTACTACGCACTCAATTTTGGTACGAATTATGCGCCAACATTAATTACACAAGCGTGACGCCTGAAAATCATTTCCTGAAAGTTTCATGAAATTCTTTTGAATGGTTATTTCATAGCAGAGATTTTAGAGTCGTGACTTCCAAACAACGAATGACGTCAACAAATGGTTTTGTGTTGGACACAGTCATAAATTGTTGTGTTTGACTCTATTTGTCACCTGCAGATATGCTTAAACAAATTAAAACTGCTGATACATTACCATCATGTGAAAAAACAATTGTCTACACATGGCACCAGAGGTTCAGGGAAGGTAGAACATGGGTATTTGATGAAGAAAGACCAGATCAACTGACACTGACAGTAAATGTTGGAAAGGCAGCGTGAGTGGAGAACCAACTAATTAAGGATTGATGGCTTACAGTGTGCTGTATTGCACAAGAGAATTATTTATTCATTCAGTGAGGAATACTTTAAGGTTACATTTAATCTGTGGGTACAAAGCCATAGAAAGTGTATGGAAATAGGTGGTCATTATGAGCAGAAAGTAAATAAGAAACTTGACTTTGACGTTTAAGTAACCCAATGATGACGTTTGCGTGCTTCAAGTACCGTATACTAGTGTAGTAAAATGTTTCGTGAAAACTTTTTTTTCAAATGTATCCAGAAAATATTTGGGTTTTATGTCAGTATTCGGTAAACGTACTAAATGATGTATTTTGTTTTTTCCTATGTTATCACGTGTAGCATCAATAAATAAATTCCTCGAACTTTCCAATCACCCCTCGTATGTACCACAAACACATGAATAACATACTTGTGTTCAATTAGTTCTAATTTTACATTTGGTTCAGTGAGTAAATTGACAGGCACACCTAAACAAGTTATTCTACGTAATAAAGTGATTATATAAACATCAGTACCTGCTTTGTATTCATTGTCTTCATCATGTCGTCTATTTCTTTTCACACCTCTTATTTCTGATCTTACTGTTGATTTAACTTCTTGAATATCTGATTTGACTTCTTCAATATCTGATTTAAATTCCAATCTCATTTCACCCAATTCATAACGCCATTCTTTTTTAATATTTTCAAATTTCTCCTGCAAGTTCTCGTCAATTTCTTTCATTTCTGCTTCCTGTATCAATGCATTGATTTTAGAAAATCCACAAAATCTTCCCAGTCTTTGTAAAATCTGAAAACGATAGAAAAAAGTTTGATTTAAAGTCTGTTTCCATACATGTCTAGTAATCTTATATAATAACACTTGATCAATGACATTGAATTCAAGCAGTTGACCTTCAAAGTACTTATTCAAGCTTGGGTAGAGAGGAAGAATAACCATGTTTATTTTCAAGTTAGCAAGGCATCTGATTGGATTCTAACCAAACAAAGCAATGAGTTCTTCATCAGCATGCAAAACAAACTGAGATATAGACATGTTTGACTGATATCTGGTTATGTGTTAAGTTTGATTCAAATCCATAAAATAGGTGCTGAGAAATTGAGCGGACACAGAAAAATTACAGACCGACCATCTAACCAACCTATCAACAAACAATTTTCTGTGGAGGGTATAATAATAATATTTGTTCCACAAACTGAATTATCAAAAAAAAAACAACTAAAACTATCAGTACACCATAGAGCAATATAATCATTTTTACAGCTAAATGTCTGAACAATGTAAAATTATGTTTAGGTGTTCTTTCAATTTATTTAGACTTATTAATCCATTTTGGTAAACAAATACGTACAAATAAACTAGTCTTAGCTATGATATTTACCAAACATAAATCAGTCCATTTTGTGTTTAACACTGTCTTGTCTTCCAACACACTTCCACTATGAGCCAGCTGAAATGTTTACAATAAACATAGAAATATTTTTTACAATAAATATGAAGACAGTACTTACTCTGTATTTCAACACAGAAAATAATATAAATGTATGGTTTTCCATCTAATGTTTAAGAAGTAAACATGTTTCTATATTTTGCTGTTGAATAAAACAAAGACACGAGTTTTGAAGTGTAAAATTAAATATCGAGTGATTTAGCATGTATTATTTAATAAGAACATCGAAATAAACTTCTGTGTTTTTTCTCTTTTCAAACTATGTAAAAACTGTATGTTATTTCGATTCTAACACTGAAATATGAAACAAGTTTTCCATTAAATTAAGTTCTATGAACGAGGGGGTAAATTATAACAGCAGTGTATGTGTTCAATTTTAAAAATATAGATGATGTCACGTAAGGTAAAGAGTGAAAACTCATGTGTCCATGGTAGGATAATCTTTTGTTGGGTTTAACATCGTAGAAACACATTGTATAGGTTATATCACGACTGTCAGTCAACCTAGTCATTGTTCATGGAAAGCCTATATCTCTGGATTTAGCTGTAAATCAACTACGAAGTGCGTACTTTCGTCAGTGATTGACAACTGCCTTACATACAGGGATGGGGCCAATCAATTGCTCTGAACAATTAATTGTCAATTAATTACTGTGTGAAAAACAATGGTAATTGTAATTAATTATTTTATCAAAAAATGGAAAACAATGGTAATTTTAATTAATTACTTTGGAAATTTAGGCAATAATTAATTGATTTCAATTATTTTTCAATTACTTCATGATACATTTGCATATGCTTCATTAAAAGCGACTTAGTTTCCAAACTGGCCCCCTCTTTTCTGTTTTTTTTTTCACACCTTTTACACCTGATGAATGGGTTCTTTACTGTCATAACAATAGTGTTTGTAATATGAAATATATAGCTAATTGATTGATCCTCCTCTGTTTTTGGGACCTCTCCGCGGTGAGGAGGAGAAACATGTGCCCATTATGTAGGTGCAAGTTGCACCTGCATGATGGGCATATGGCCAACACCAAAACTGCCCGTTTGCCGTAGGCAGCGTCCCGTAACCGGGAAAGGAGGATCCTGGTAGTTGAGGGAGACCCAGGGATCTCCAGTCTTCCCAACACACTGCTTTGGCCTCTGATTCAGGGTAGACGGGTGTCCAAGTAGGCCCGACTTGGTCAATCGGCTGGTCATGCCTTGCCCTTGAATAGTTGCATACTTGCAAAAGCCATTTCATTCATGTAAGTTCATGTACTGTTTTATGTGCACTATCCCAAAATTATTAACATTACTAGCAGACTCTTAATTTGAAAAACCATATGTGTACTCCATTACGATCTGAGTGGGCTTACTGAATTTAAAGTAATCTCTTAAAGTGTAAACGTTCAAAACACCTTTTCAAGAAGGCGGTGGCTCATGGGCCAATTGTGTTGATTGTAATCATTTGCAATTACATGCAAGTATATCTCTCATGTATCCCTGTGGTGCGGAGGCTGGATACCCGCCTCCATTGCACTTCCCCTTGTTGGAGTCCGAGGTGGCTGGGGAACCTGAGAGATGAATCATTATTATCTCAACCATGGATCCTTTAACCTCTTCTAAAAAACGTAAGTCTGACGAATCACCCAACATTTCAAATGAACAATCAAGTCAATCATCTTTTCCACGCTTTCTGGTAGTAGAAGCGTTGGGAGATGAAAAATTAGCACAGTTGAACCCATTTATCATTGAAAAGTCAATTTCTGCTCTCATAGGAACTCCAAAATCGGTTAGGAAGCTCCGTGGTGGAGAACTCCTGATCGAGGTCCAAAGAAAACAACAATCAGATAATTTGCTTAAATTAAGATCTTTTTTCAACATTAAATCTTTTTGCACTGCACACAATACCCTCAATTCATCCAAAGGAGTCATTCGCTGTCCTGACCTTGCAGAAATGTCAGAAGCAGACATAGTAAAAGAGCTTAGCTCTCAATATGTTTCAAATGCCAAACGTATTCTATCCACCAGAGACGGTAAACGTGTTCCCACGAACACATACATTTTAACATTTGATACCCCAATTCTTCCATCCACTCTTCGAGTTGGGTATCTTAACGTTCGCGTTGAGACGTACATACCAAACCCGATGCAGTGTTACAAATGCTTTAAATATGGACATCATGAAACTAAATGCACTAGAGAGAATATATGCCGTAAATGTAGTACTTCTCATGCTGGTCCTCTTGAAAACTGTTCTAATGAAGTCAAATGTTCAAACTGTGGAGGTAATCATTTTGCAACCTCCCGTTCTTGCTTAGTCTGGAAGACAGAAAAAGAAGTTCTCCGTGTTAAATATACACAAAGTTTGTCTTTTCCTGATGCACGCAAGCTTGTAGAAAGTTCCAAAACTAATTCTTATTCAGCTGTTGTATCAAAACCAGTTAAGATGGTTGATTCTGCTGTGCAGGTCAATTTATGTAAATGTTCTCCTCTTGAAATAACTCCAGTGCAAAAACCGTCTCCTATTCGTTTACGTAATACGTCCAAAGCAAGTACTAGTTCACAGACAGCATCTACAAGTACCTCATCTGTACCTCAGAGGCGGGTCTCACAGGCTTCTCCGTCTCCTGAGCGGGTGATTCAAAGGCAATCGCCCAAAAAGAAGGTCGTCCTAACCGACCGAGTTAGAAAAGCGGAGAGGGACCCTGTCCCGTCCTCCAACCGATTCGAGGCTCTTATGAGCGACATCGAGTCGATGGAGGACGAGGACATGGGTGTCCACAGCTCTCCTCCCCGGACTTCGGCGCGAAGTCCTGTCAAGTTTCCGAAGTAAGTTTTAACTTTTCGTTGAACCATGAGTCAAACTATGCTTCAATGGAATTGTCGTGGTCTTAAATCAAATTACAACGATTTACTTCTCTTATTATCAAAATACTCCCCGAAAGTTGTCTGTCTTCAAGAAACATTCCTATCTACAATTGATAAAACATCAATAAAGGACTATACGCTTTATAATAGAATTTGCACAGACACAATAAGAGCATCTGGTGGCTCAACAATTGCGGTTGCAAACTGTATCCCTCAACGACAAATTCAGATACGAACTAATCTGCAAGCCGTAGCCGTTGAAGTAACTTTACACAGACCTATAACAATATGCTCATTATATCTCCCTCCCAATTTATCTATAACTGTTGAAGACTTAGAAAATTTAACTAAACAACTCCCAGAACCATTCTTTTTACTCGGCGATTTTAATGCGCATAATCCAATATGGGGAAGTGCATCTACGAATAATAAAGGCAGCATTACAGAAAAGTTCATTGATAATGTTCAACTATGCCTTTTAAATAACAAGTCACCAACTTACTTACATCCAGCCACTGGTAGTTTTTCTTGTATAGACCTCACATTATCACATCCATCAATATACTTGGATTTTACTTGGTCAGTGCTTGACGAACAATATGGCAGTGACCACTTTCCATTGTTGTTAACTTGAAATGACTCTGTTCCAGTAAACAACCGCTCTTATTACAAATTCTCAAAAGCGAACTGGGAACAATTCAACAAATTGTGCTCTGATGATTTAACAATCCCGAATTTTTCCAACTCTTCGGATAAAGCTAATCTCTTTGCGTCCACTCTATCAAAGATAGCTGATGAGTGTATTCCTAAAACTTCAATGAAAAATTCAAGTAAAATTAAAAAACCATGGTTCAACGATGAGTGCAAGAAATCATATCGGAAACGAAAAGCAGCACTTAAAAAGTTTCAGGTTTGCCCCACAACTGCAAATCTAGACAATTATAGAATCCTACGAGCACAAGCTCGTAGAACATTTAAGTTTTCTAAACGTAAATCATGGCAGTCATATGTTTCTAAAATTAACGCCAACACATCAATTAAAAAAGTTTGGGAAGCAGTTCGTAAAATTAATGGTAAACACAAAAAAGTTCCTACTGCTCATCTGAAACGTAAAGATTCGAGCGTAGCAAAAACTACAAAAGATATAGCCAACACACTGGCAGAAACTTTTGAACATAATTCTTCTTCAGCACACTACACTGAAGAATTTCAAAAGGTCAAATCTAACTTGGAAAAACAAAATATTAATTTTCATTCTAACAACGAAGAAGAGTATAACACCCTCTTTAAAATTGACGATTTAACCGATTCTATTAAGCATGCCAAAGATACAGCTGCTGGTCCTGATGAAATTTATTATCAATTTTTAAAACATCTCCCATTGATATCTCAACATTTATTGCTCGATATTTTTAATGATATATGGATATCTGGTAAAATTCCAGATTCCTGGAAGGAAGCTTTAATTATACCAATACCGAAACCGGGTAAAGACAATACTGACCCCCTTAACTACCGACCAATATCTCTAACAAGTTGTATTTGTAAAACCTTTGAACGCATGGTTAATAAAAGACTCATCTGGTATTTAGAATCTAACGGTATAATAACTAATGTCCAATCTGGTTTTCGAAAACAGCGAAGTACTAATGATCATTTAGTACGCCTCGAAACATTCATAAGAGAGGCTTTTGTCAATAAACAACATGTAGTTTCAATTTTCTTCGATCTTGAGAAAGCGTATGATACAACATGGAAATATGGTATTCTCAAAGATTTAAAAGATGCTGGTCTAAATGGTAGATTACCAATGTTCATTTCTAGTTTTTTGTCAGACAGAAATTTTCAAGTTAAAGTAGGATCAACGTTATCAGAGAGCCACGAACAAGAACAAGGCGTGCCGCAAGGCAGTATTTTATCAGTTACCCTCTTTGGGCTTAAAATTAATAATATTGTTAAGGCTATAAACCCTGGTACAGATTGCTCATTATATGTTGATGATTTTTTAATCTGTTATCGATCTAAAAATATTCGAAGTATCGAACGTCAATTACAACAGAACTTGGCTAAAATTCAAAAATGGGCAACAGAAAATGGTTTTAAATTTTCCAAGTCAAAAACTCAATGTGTATATTTTTGTCGATTAAGAAAACATCATAATGATCCCGAACTTTACATTTCTGGCTCTAAAATCCCAGTAGTAAATGAAGCTAAGTTTTTAGGCGTTACATTCGATAAAAAACTATCTTTTATACCACACTTAAAGTTGCTTAAAACAAAATGTATTAAAGCTTTGAATCTACTGAAAGTACTTTCACATACTGATTGGGGATCTGATACCCAAACTTTACTTAAATTATACAGAAGTCTTGTTCGCTCAAAACTCGATTACGGATCAATAGTGTACGGATCAGCTCGCAAATCATACTTACAAATGCTAGATACTATACACAACCAGGGCTTACGTATTGCCCTTGGTGCTTTTAAAACTTCACCTATTGAAAGTCTTTATGTTGAAGCTAACGAACATCACTAAAATTACGTCGTCAAAAACTTTCATTACAATACGCAACTCGTATATCTTCTAACAAAAGAAACCCGGCACGAAATGTTATTTTTGAACCTGATTACGCCAGTAAATTTGACAACAAACCAAACGAAATTAAACCATTTGGCCTGCGCGTTAAAAATGACTTAGAATTGCTAAATATAAACACTTCGTCTGTGATACAAAACTTAGATGAAAATATCCCCCCTTGGACCTACAACATTCTAGACGTCAATATTGACTTATCAACTTTTCGCAAATCTTTCACCAGTCCTGAAGCTTTTAAATCTGAATTTGTAAACATCTTGGAAAAATACAAAGATTTTACTCATTTATTTACCGATGGTTCCAAAGATGGAAACAAAGTTGGTTGCGCCGCATACGGAAATTCTTTCGTTGCAAGAATGCGACTGCCTGACAAAGCATCTATATTTACTGCCGAAATAAAAGCAATTGATCTGGCTTTAACATACATATCAAATAGTATAGATAACAAGTTTATTATTTTCTCAGATTCTCTATCTGTATTACTAGCGATTAAAAATCGCAGTTCAGACAATAATCTTATTAAAAGTATCGAGTTAAAATTACATGACATTTTAAAATCAAAATTAGTACACCTCTGCTGGATACCAAGCCATGTTGGTATACATGGAAATGAAAAAGTTGACATCCTCGCTAAAGAATCTTTAAACCTTCAACCAGTTGATCTAAAATTACCAAGCAGTGACTTCAAGTGTTCGATCAATTCGCTAATTAAGTCGAAATGGCAAACAGTATGGAACAACGCCATTTTTAATAAGTTACATGAAATAAAGCCAACCCTTGATTCATCTCCATCAATCAAATTTTCTAATCGCCGAGATCAAATTGTGATCACGCGATGTAGAATAGGTCATACTAGATTAACACATTCATACATTCTGAAAAGAGAAGAAGCACCTACATGCATACCATGTGACGAGCACTTCAATGTAAAACACGTTCTCCTTGACTGTCAGGATCTAAAATACATTCGTGACAAACATTTTAAAGTAAACTCACTTAAAGAACTTTTTGAGTCTGTACCATCATATGCTATACTTAACTTTTTGAAAGAAATAAATGTTTATAATAAGATATAGAGTTGTACATCATTAATATAGTTTGAATTATTAGTATCATTGATAGCTGTCGGCGCGATATGACCTTTTTATGTTGGTGCGCCGTAAAACCCAAACAAACAAACTAATTGATTGATAACCCTGCATGGTGTTATAGTAAAAGATTAAATTGTCTGACTAGATATTGATAGTTGAGCATTGAGGTGATCATCTTGAAGCCAATGCCCATATTGAGTAAATGTTTCACATTGTTTCTGATGATGTGATGTAAAACATAACTAAGAATTATTGGAAGAAAATAAAGTATCAAGTACATGTATACTGCAAAATGAGTTATCTTATCTTATATTTAGTGTTTTAAAGCAAGGACAATAATTAACAGTGAATTTTTTACCTCTGCATCCTGAGTCCAGGACACATTGAAATTGCTGTGGATGCAAAGTTTCAAAATATAATGTGCATCTTTTGGATGCATACTTTTTCTGAGTATGGATTCTTGTCTGACAGGAATAAGGTAATGCATGTAAATACCAAATTGTGTTCAAGTTATGTCAATCATATTCTAGGTCTGCAAATCTTCTACAGATGGAAATAATAATGTGCGTTACTATAGATAAGCATAAAAAATATTAGGGAAAAAGAAATTTTGATTTATCTCAAACTAAATTAATGGAAATAAACTTCTTAAATTTATTTGACAGTTTTGAATAATTTCAGAACCAGAAGCATTGTAATTAATGTAGAAATCAAATTCATTTTTCTTCATTCCATTGTTGATATACCTTTCATATCACCAAAGCAATATTAAGCCTTGTTACTTGGATTAGTCGGCTAAGTTTTGGGACTCATAGATTTATAGCCCAGCAAGTCCTAGGACCCACACTGATGAGTTGGTAAAAAATCACTGAATTAATACATGTCAGTAACTGGAATTTCATTTTTTGTCTAAATATGTCATTGAAGTAATTAATTAATAATTAATTGTTTATGTAAATAATGGTAATTGTAATTAATTATTGTCCTTACTCAGGGTAATTAACAATTAATTATAATTACTTAGGTTAAGAATAATGGTTATTATAATTAATTACTTTGCAAGTAATTGACCCCATCCCTGCTTACATATATTTGTACAAGGGTGGATCCAGGATTTTTTTCGGGGGGTGGAGGTCCAAACTTTGAACCAAGAACCACATTATACAAATTTTGAAAATTAATGCGGCATATTGATAATAAAAACTCAGAATCATTAAATATATGTTAACCACCGTGAAAACTTGCTTCATGCTACTTAAAAACGACCTACAGTCAAGAAATACACTAATGAACGGGTTCATTTTGGAATTCTAGGGGTGGGTCCAGACCCCCTGATATTCCCCTAGAACCGCCTATGTTCTATATTTTTATCTCAGTATGTACACAGGTTCGGACCCCCCTGATCCCCCCCCCCGCTAGATCGGCCAATGTTGTACTGATAGTATGGTTCGTAAGTTAAGATCGCACCCCTTTGAAATTTCGAATCCTCTAGAAAAAATCATGGATCCGCTCCTCTACTTTTTATACAGAAATTGAAAATATACAATACTTGCCTCATTTCTATGTTTTCTAAGACGTGTAATATCTGCTTCCAGTCGTCTATCTGTTGACTGAGGATTTGACCATACTTGATCTGAAGAGCTACATAAACCACACGTATTCCTCATTAGACAACTTAACAATGTGATGTCGAAATTGTCTGATGATGGTGAGTTATCATTAGGTGGTAGTAGCTGAAGTTGTACAGGAGTAAGTATCTTTCTTGAAACTAGTTTTTTGAAATCTCTCTCTCGATCAGGATTGTTATCTAAATACACTTTAAAATCTGGACCAACTTTGTGATCGAAAACCATTCTTAACATTCTTGTCCCCGTTTCAATTAAAAGATATTCATATCTAAAAATGTACTTTTTTCCTGAAATAGATACATGCTTGTTTTGTTATATGTTTAGCCTCTCAGTAAACCAGCTTTCCAGGATATTTGTGGTTACATTTATCAGTAGTTGATAAATGTTCCACAAATATAGTCCGATTTCATTCGGTGAGCCGTGGCAGGTTGGATGAGTTTAATCATAACCATGACAATAGATATAACCAGTAAATACTACACTGAAAGTCAATACAACCTATACTATCTCAAGTATAAAGATGCACTATATAGTAAATATACATGTAAATTAGTAAATTTTTCAATATGCATCACTGGACAGTTAAATGTACGACATCGCAGCAATAACTATACACAAACTCAGACTAATGTGTTCATTGAATAATTTAATATACATGTCACTTCATGCTGCACATAGATTTTGAATTGTACGTTTCCATGATGTCAAAAATAAAAAAAATAAAAAAATAAACGGAACCAAGCAAAATTGGAACCCAGGGTAACAAAAGCCATGTATCTCAACCTAAGTGTCTTACCGTCACGAGCAAGGAGTCATTATAATCGACACAGTATTATTGTAATTAAGATCTACTGTTTGGTTAAATAAGTTTTTGTAGGAATACTCCAAAAATCTATAATATAAAAGTGCAGTCACGGCCCACCAGATAAAATTGGACTATAGTCAATAATTTTACCCTCTATGTAGGGAAATCATTACAAAGTATAATAATTATTAATCTTAAATTCAAAGATTTAACCTGTTAACTGTTGCGACCTGCAATCAAAAACATACGGAATTAAATTTCCCCACTCTACCATCACACTACAAGCTTGTGAAGGTTAAATAGCAAATCAAAAAAGATTATTTACAGAGTACAAAGTAAAATTAAACGTCTTAATCAACAAATATCTTGTGTTAAATTGATATTACAAATTTATATGAATTTTAATTAGTTCTTTTATTTGTTAGCATTTAATTAAGTTTCAAAACTGCTTAGCTATCACAAAGATTACTTTTTGGCAAACCTGTTTGAAATCAATTTTTTAGGCAAACCAGAAGTCCACATAGAAAACTGATTAATCCAAATGTGAGGCCTCGTTTAATATAGTCTTTATTATTATCATTATTACTTGTTTTAAATCAACTTATATGGCAAACTTGTTCAAGAAAAAAAGTCAATTCAGCGACACAAAAAATTATGAAATGACGCCAATTTAACAACATATTGTACATTTTATATCACAGAAGTCAGTCAACGTAATCACCGTTCCTGGAAAGGCTAAATTCCTGGATTTTGTTGATAACCAGTTACTAGGCACACACTTCTGTCAGTGACTGATAACTGCTCTACTTGATTTAAAATCAATGATAGAAGGAAGAATCAATGTTGAAATTATCTTATGACCAAACAACACCAAAGTTTGTCCCACATGAGAAGTGTACTCACGACCTCTCAATCAGTAGGTTAGTATTCTACAGACTGAGTTAGGTGGACCAGCTTTAAATGAGGCAAAATTTCTGTTCAAAACTAATCCTTCAGATATCAATAATAACATGTGTACATGTGAGGAAATTACATGTCATATACATTTCAAGTAAGTTTCAAGTACAGGAAGAAAATATTATTGGTGAACAAGTGTCTTAGAGAATATCAACTATTGTTAAAATTTGAACATTAGCTAAGTGTATACTTAAACTGTCCCAATTTAGGCATATATCATGTACCTCAAGTAAGTAAGGAAATAAAATGAATCACATTATTGCTGAGGAGAAATTAAGTCGCTTTGTATATGAAAACACTGTAATCACCAAAGCATGTTAATTATTACTAAATTAATGATAGGGTTTTCATTGATATATCGAAAGGCAAGTATTGGTGATATATTGAGTCAGGAGTGTAATAGAAGCCGCTAGAACTCCAGTACATATGTACTATATAATGCCCTTATGATGTTATGCAAGATGTTAAAAGTTTTTTTCAGACATAAAACAAACTAAAACAAACTGTATTTTCTTGTTCCTAAAACTTAACAGAAAACATGAAAACTAAGCAATACAAACCAGATAAATACAATGCAGGGTTTTTTTTAAATGTCATCTTCATTTAGTTTTTTTAATGTCGTATTCAACACGTATTACGGTCATGTATACGACAGCCAGCTTTTCCTACTATAGGTCCCCTGGACACTTTTCTATCACCTGTACTAACTTACCCTATCACGAGGCCGACAATTCATGTATAGGGTATGACCTACTGCAACCGGGCTAGAACCCGCGATCTCCGGATTCGAAGTCAGACATGCTAACCACTATGCCACGGCTGAGGCTTTCATTTAGTTTGCAGCTTTATAAAATGCTAGATTGTATCAAAATTCTGAACTGCTTATCCATATTGGATCGTCTGTCAAGAGTTGGTAATACATAGATATTGCGATTACCAAAAATGGCTCAAATCTATGAATACACGAAATATCGTTTATATTTCAACTTGTGTGACCGATAAATGAATATTAATCCGTAAAAACATAAATGAAAATATGTTTTAAAGTCTCAATGAATTAACATTTGGTCTAACAACCATTAGAAAATAACCTATATGATAATATAACACTTTGTCTTACCTGCTGGCCCTGGGTTAGGTTTAACACAAGCCATTATTAGTAGATACCAATAAATGATAATGCTCCAAAGTATCCAATCTATCATTGACGAACCATATCCCTGAAAATGGATTTTATAATAAGTAACATAGGTACGTCATGTCACACAATACCTGTACTATATAAAAAAGAGACATTATGTCACACAATGTCAGAACTATGTGACACAAAGACGTCATGTCACACAATACATAGAGACGTCATTTCACACGATTTATGTAACATAGAGACATCATGTCATGTCACACTGTATCAGTACTATGTAATATAGAGACATCATGTCACACGATATCTGTGCCACATGACATACATGCATCATGTCACATGAACACACACCATTTCATTTCGGAACACTTTAAAGGCTTTGACTTTTTGCTAGGGACTATCAGCCCTTTTACTTTTGTTAGGGACTATCACCTTGTTTATTTGTTTGCGGCTATCAGCCCTTAATCTTTATTAGCGGCTATCAACAATTTATTATATGTAAAGGGCTATCAGCTCTTGATTTTTTTGTTAGCGACTATCAGCCTTTAATTATGTCAATGCGGCGATCAGCCCTTCATTTTTTATTAGCGTCTATCAGCCCTTGATATATAATCAAGGGCTGATGTTAATGTCTATCAGCTCTTGATTTTTTTAGTGAGCGGCCATCATCCTTTGATTATTTGTTAGGGGCTATCAGCCCTTGACTATATGTCAGGGGCTATCAGCCCTTGACAATATGTTTTGAAAGGAAATAAATCAGTCAAACGATTATTACCAATTAATATTTGTAAAATTTAAAAGGGGCATAACTCCTAAAACATTCATCCATAGTAATGTCCCTTCAAAGTTAGTTTGACATAGTATAAATAATTAAGTTTGTTTGTTTGGGTTTTACGGCGCACCAACACAGAAAGGTCATATCGCGCCGATCCATCAATAATTAAGCATACCTACTTTTATTTAAATATCTTTATTAGGAACTATTAATATTTCAATTTAAACAAATTTCAACATTAAAGTAAAGGGGAATAACTCAAAAAAATAATCAAGAGTTATGTTCCTTTGTAGTCGTGTAGTTATAGTACTGATGAATAAGCATACTTACTCTCATTTAAATATCTTGATGAGTATTGAAAATAATTCAGTTTAAAGCATTCTATACTAACTTTCTATCAAACAAAATATGTTCAGTTTCAGCAAACTTTTATCATAAATATTATAGTATAAAGAGAAATAACTCAGAAAGTAATTCATCTAGAGTTATGTCCCGACAGATGAAGAACTGATGAAAAAGCATTCAAACTTTCATTTAAATATGTTTGAAAGTACTACAAATATCCCATTAGAACAAATTTCAATCTTAAATGTTCAAGTAAAAAGTGACATAAGTCCAAAAATAATTCATCAACATTTATTTCCCTTTATAGTTTTGTAGATATATATAGAACCGATAATTAGGTATACAAGCTTTAAGTCAAATATCATGGTTAGATTTTAAAATATTCCATAGGAACAATTTTAACCTTATATTTTGCCGTTTATTAGTATAAAATGGCAATTATTCCAAAAATAATTCATCCACAGTTACGTCCCTTCATAGTCGTGTAGATATCGTACCAACAAATAAGTATACAAACTTTGAGTCAAATATCTTGATCAGTATTGAAGATATTCTACATAGGAAAAATGTTAACCTCATATTTTGCAATTTTTAAGTATAAAAGGGCAATAACTCAAACAATAATTCATCCAGAGTTATCCCCTTTCACAGTATGGTTAATATAGTTACACTTAATACATATACCAACTTTCAATAAAATGACTTGGATAGTGGTGAAGATATAAGAAATTTAAAAAACTTTAACCTGAAAACCACGCCAACGCCGACGCAAAAGTGATAGCAATAGCTCTCATTTTCTTCTAAAAGTCGAGCTAAAAAGGGCAGAAAATATCGATTTTTTCCAATTACATACATATCAATTAATTTCTAAACCCTATTTTGGACCTAGTTCACATACTTAACCACATCAAATTAATAACCAATCACAGGGCTAGACAATAATGTTTCATCTAGGTTGCCCGAAAGCTAAAAAAACAGTTGTATTTACTTACCATATGTTAAACAGCAGAAAAAGGTTGTCTGAACCACAATATTGGTTGTCAGGGACTATAGGACGACCTTTAATGTCGATACCTGCCCCAGTATTATATGCATGCCTGTTTATAGCGCGAACCATTGTGCAGTCCATGCCGTCGTGAAAATAACGACAATGTCGCCAAGGTTACCAGAAAAAAACAAGAAGCATAAAGATATCTGCCTTTCATCATAATTGATGAACATGAGATTTTTCATCTGTTCTCCGAATAAAGTACCGACCCACATTGAAAAAAGTTTTAAATTGCAATGATTTGTTATATTTTGACGAAACATAAATTATGATAAAAACGGTAACTAAACAAGCAGGCATGGTCGCAATATTTGTTTATGGAAACGCGTAATTTTTCATCGTAACTGTATAACAAAAGTTATTTTCTATTAATCATGGTTAGATGGCATAAATGTGTAAACAAGAATCTCAGGCGATGGCGGAGATTAGGAAGTTGTGACATGTCTAAACAAAAGGTCATTAAGACTCTGGACTGTTCACCTGTGAACTAAATGTTTAAGTTAATGGAAATAGTGATCCATGGCCGGGCCAATTTTTAACCCAGGAGCATAATTTGAACACTCTTTGTAGAAGACCTCAAAATAGTTCCATATATAAAATATATAAGCTCTATTCCTTGTAGTTTTTTAAAAGAAAGAGTTTTCTTTAACAATTACTTATATAAATCTATGTAAAACTTGTGACCCCCATGGCGGGGACAATTTTGATCCCCAAGACATAAATTGAACAAACTGTTGAGAGCATTAATATGATGCTAAATGCCAAATATAAAGCTCAAGGTCTTGAAGTTTAAAAGAAGAAGATACTTTAACATTTCCTTATTTATATCTGTTGAAACCTAGGGCGGGGCCATTTTTTACCCCAATGGCATAATTTGAACAATCTTTGTAAAACACCTGCTAGTGATGCTACATGCCACATTATTACAAGTAACTGTAGACTTTATGGTTTTTGACTAGCATATTTTATAAGAAATTTCTGACGACTGACGCAAGTACGCACACACGAATGCACACACTAACGCACCTTTGTCAGACTCCCCACAACAGCTCATCTTGAATACTTAGTGCTAAAGTGAGTTCAATAAGAATACGAACATTATGTCATTACTGCTTATTTCTAGCTTATCACTAAAAAACGGAGATGAAATGGGTTCCTAATATACTATCTTCAAAATTGCTTACTCAAACATACTTTCTTTCACATGCTCTCTTGTATGAAAAAATGTTATAATGCTTATCTTGGGCTATCTTTTTTGCGCGATTTTTTATTCTACCATTAAATTCTTTGACTTTTGAAGAAAAAAGAGAGCTGTTTAAGACCGTTAATTATGTAGAAAAGTAGTCCGTCATGAGTAGTCACGTGATTGCCAGATAAAGCAACGGTAACGGATAAAGATAGGTTTAAAAGGTCCATAGGTTTTCCATCTAAAAGATCAGTTGGAGGTAGGATAAAGAAAGATAATTGAATTTTAGATTTTACTTGAGCTTGTTCATTAGATTTTACATGAGCGTGAAACTGAGATTTAACAAAAGCTTCATAATGAAAGTTTACATAAGCTTAGAATTGAGCTTTAAATGCATTCAATAGAAAAGATATTTGGTAGTGTGTTATGATAAAGATTTTATTTTATTTTCATCAGATAGAAGCAACACAAATTTTAAATGGCATGCAGTTGGTAAAAATGAATTTCGACTTTTATTTACGGGTAGTCTCCTTAATTCTGCATTTTCATCTGGAGAATAGTTATCATACATCGGAACTTGTAGATACCAAATATGTGAATCTTTTTTTTAATGAAACTACGTTTATCCGAAATTCTATTTCAATAGGTAACAAGAATGGTTTAAAAAAGTAGAAGCTTGGTAAAATTTTTGTTTTCCTTTTCATTATATTAAATGACAGTAACTATTTTGTTGGTTCAGTTTTTTCAGTGTTTGACAAAAATTCAGTAAATGCAAACACATTACCTTAATCAGGGAGTTTGTTTGTTATTTGGATGATTTGGTTTGATGTGTTGGTAATAGCTAAATTTGGTTTATACTAAGCTATTGACTGGCTGTCTGCTTGTTCTGATCGTCGTTGATTTATTATTATTATTTTAGACTTCTTTTTAGCTTGGAACAAAGTTTGAAATGTTAATTTATGTATAACATAATTTGTCATCAACACTACTAAAGTCTTAGTTAAAAAGACAATCTAATCAATACACATTAATTTAGAACTGGGCACCGCCAGAAAATTTATACCACGGTATACTATTGAAAACACAAAAGTCGTTGTTTTTGGGTAATATTATAACAACTTAATCATAATTGATTTTTAAAGTTTTTGTTTCTTAAAATTAAAAAAGGATAATATTTTGTGATCTCAGTTGATTATAAAGAACCTGGATTAAAACGAATCGGACCGTCTAAAATTGTGTAATGACGCCATACGTGCTGTTAATACGAAACACTCAAATGGGGATTATTCTAAAATTTACTTAGATTGATGGGAAAAAATACAAAATCGTTTTGTGGAAAAATGAAAATAAATAAAACAATCGTCAAAAGATACCCATGTATACAAAAAGTGCGTTCCACGGTCTTTGAAACCGATCGCGAAAAAACAAGAATTTAATCGAAATATTTTATCTATATTATAAAAACTAAATTTTACGATCAACTTATCGTAGAAAATGACGACTGGCGTAAATTAGTCAACGTTTATTTCTCACAGCATACAAGACAACTCTGCTCGGCGATTGCTACAATGCATGTCTTCTTATAAATTCCACAGCGTTATGCAGAGGTAAAACTATTTTATCTAACTAAAATAGATTTTTTCACTTTTCCGCGGACAAGTTAAATTTAAAAAATAACTTAATGTACGACTCGAACAACCGTTGATTTTGCCATCACTGCTGACACATATACCATGTTAAACCGAAATCAAGGGTACTACTCGTTCACGTTCGCTTACTAGAAAGGAAGTTTAGTTATTCAATACCGGTATTTCAGAAAGTACCACGGTATTGTAGCGCGAGATAAAATCACGGTTCCCGGGTTACCGGTAATACCGCGCCCCTCTACACCTAATACACAAATATGACGTGTATCGCTAGTGTCAATGTGACGTTTAGCATTTGATGCAATGTTTAACAGTAATTTGGATATCCGTTACAAATTTGTCAACAATTGCTAAAAGATATAAATCTATGTAAAGTCCGTAAATCAATATTAATCAAGGGTTTTATTTCAACAGCATCGCGTTCCATCAAAGCGCAATTTAGTTAAACCTTGTTTTACAATATAATCGAATCTAGTAATATAATGTTGTGATGTACTTGCGTTAACGTATAATAAAATATAGGCACTCGTGGACTTGTCCACTTAATAGGAGAATGAGCTGATGCATAAACAACATTTACATTATTTAAACATACCACTTTAATATTAAATAGAGTATAAGCACATTCTAAATTTTATATGTTGAATTGTTTATAAAATAAGTGTAAACTAACTAAACTATAAAATTATAAAAATAATTCACCCCTAAATATTGGTGTGTAATGAAACTGGCTATGTTTATATAGGCAATGTTTACATGGACGACCTGTAATCGCGTCCGATTTGCTTTCCCCAAACATGAATAACATAAATCCTTCTTACTTTCAACAGTCGATATCATATTTTCCATGCTCACACAGGTAAAATAAAAATGTCAAGGATTTCATTTAGTTTTTATAAGACTGTTTATAATAACTCAAATACTTATAAATAAATATGCTTAGTTTGTTTAAACATTCATGGAGACAATTTTTGTATTAAATGTACATAAAATCAAAATACTAATTGCAATCAAGAAGTAAATTGTATAGTAAAACAAAATATTTCTTAATGATTTACATAGTATTATAATGTTAACTATTGAGAAGAAAATATAAAATATTTTTACCAACCTTACTTTCAAAAACAGTTCTTCACATGGTCGTAACTTGACGGTGAATGAATTAACTAAGATTGATCGAATCTTATATCTTACTTTTTGTTCGATAAAACATAGATTATCAAGTTTGAGTTCATGTTATATAACGTTACCTTCATGACATGTACCAAGGTTAAACTATATATAGAACATTGTTTTATCTGTAGACATGATAACAAGACACGCTATTGATGTATGACTTTTAAGATAAATGAGGCTCATGTTTTAAATATGAACAGTTTGATATTTTATCTATTTGAGTTTTAAACCGTTTAAAGTTTTAGTACTCATGTTCTCTACTTTTCTACAAAACGGGCCTCTTTTGTCGCTCACGTTTTCCAATAATGAGATCATCAAAAACAATTTGGTTATAAAACTTGTGTTTACTTTTGTCTCGTTGTATCACGTAGTCCCACTTCTTTAAAGATTCAAGAGCACTCGTACCATAAGTACATGTTTATGTACTGGGGGCTTAGAGAAAGATTTACACTGAACATTGTTAAGTTGTAAATTAAGAGAATAGCCAATACTTTGGTTTTTAAAAAAATATCGTTAGAGAATTTACCCTATCTTTGTGAAGGTTAGACAGCGCCGGTAAAAGAAGTAATTACATTGGTGAGCAACCGCCGTACAAAACTTCGATTAAGTATGCACACTTGCACAGATGGTCGTGAATATCATCTTTGTCCGATTAAAATATTTAGTCTACATGTTTTCGGTGCAGATGTCTAAGCAAATTTCTGACCTTTATTTTTACCGTACCCGTTTGTCCAATGATATTCTCTTCGGATATAGAGAAATGATATTGTACCATTGGTTGTTTATAGTGCGTAGCAAAGTCGGTAGTTGCTGACTCTTTACTCTGTGTTCGATGGGTGACTCACTATGCTAATTGATTATCCATTCGATTGTTTACCTTAAAATCCGGGAAGAAAATAAAACTTATTACACTTTATATAGTGATATATGCCAGGAAAAATATTTATATTTATAGATAAACATTGATTGATTGAACGCTAAAAATGAAATATTGCAAAATATTTGTGTAGCAAAGACTAAAAGTTATTCTGTGAACTGGTACATATGTCTTGATAAATTGATACTCGCTGCAGGCAAAATCCTTGAACATTTCACCAGGTCATATGGTGTAACGTAGTAATCGACTTACAATTTTAATTTCAAATAACTGTAATTGTTTATTAGTTGTATCATTACATGTACCAGTTTGTATACTCAAATGTGTTGATGTTTGCTGAATACATAGGGCCGACTTGATTTTGCGGCTAACGAAACGGTGTTAAACGATCACCGATAGGCTCGCCCCGGTTTGACATATGCGTTTCAGCTTACTAAAATGGTGTCAATAGATACGGCTGTGGTTGTCTATAAAATGATAAGCGAAGTAATGATGAGTGATGACGAGGATAACGATGAATCAATGTTGATGACGGTTTCATTCCAGCTGTATATAAATCATTATAGTCGTCAATATTTTCAAATTCGTGTCTTGCGAGTAAAATGTGTACTTAATATTGATATAATAATAAAATAAAATTACTCTTTCATAAATAAAGTGTTACGGGAATAACACACACCATCACGTTACGACGGCTTGAGCCGCCTTGGCAAATCAAGTCGGCCTGTGATCAAATTAACCCTTGTCGATAGCGCAATTGGTATCGCGCTGGGATTTGAAATTTTGTGTCCGTCTCCTAAAAATTCGTGCAAAAACAAATTCATAATCACTTAGTTGTTAGTTATCTAGACTGTAATTGAATATCTTGTGATAATCATAACAAAAAGCTTATTCCTTGATATGTGTATTTTAGGAATTCTACACAAGAAAATGTCACACTTTCATAAATGTACGTATTATATTTATGTTGTTTACATCAATCAATCATCAATCAGCCAATCTCTACAGCAAAAATTTTCCAGTTGAATTCAGAATACAAGCGTATTATAATTTATTATCAGTACAATAACAAATTACGTTTCATTTATTATCGTCAACTAGCTATGCGTGTGTACGACTGATATTTGATGGCGTCAGCCTACCAAAAAAAGCGCTCTTCATCTTAATTCGTTCGTTGGCGGCATGGAAACCATATATCACTTGTTTATTAACCCTTTTTAGTCAAATAATTCAATAACGTAACACCTTAGGGTAGTATTATACGATTAAGGGTATCGCTTATTGTTAAAATCTTTCGGTACAGGATAATATCGATAATTGATAAAAACCTTTTTAGACTTAGTGTCGCTGTACGGAGGTAAATAATGAACAATGGAGATTTATCATAACGGCCGTTTACCGCTCTGCTGAGGTGTCGATCTTTAAAGGTAAAACATGAGCAAAATCAACGGGGGGATTCTAATATGCCGCTCGTCGGAGGTTACTCCTCTTTAGAGTCACCGTTAGCAGAGGTTGAACTGTAGTCTATCGTTCTCGACTTTATTAAGTAGGAAACAAAATCGAGCAACCAACAGTATCAGTATTACAGGTGTTATACGTTTCTCTATCTGAGTCGAAATGTATCAACATTTATACAACATTATGTATAACATCTACTTTTTGGTCTTGACGCAAAATTGTTTCTGCAACACAGGACTGATATAGGGTCGCAAGGACTTAAACAGGTACTTCTGTCAGGCTTCACTCATGCCTTTACAGGAAACGGGACAAGTGTCGGTCTGGAGTCATCCACAAATCGAAAAGTCGGGTCCACAAGCAGGCACACCTCTGTCTCGTCTGCCTCCCAACTTTCTCGTACTGAAACATTGGGTCGACTTTATTTGCCAGGATGACTTACGGTCCAGCGTTAACCGCTCACTGATCGACTCACCCCGGTTTGAAATATGAATCAAGCGTTTCGGCTAATTAAAATGCCGTCAATTGCTACATCTGAGATTGTGTTACACATAATTAGAGTAGAAATGATGAGTGATGACGAAGATGACGATAATTACCGGTCGCGTTTCAAGCAGTGTGTGTAAATACAATGTAAATAAATCCATTATAAATCCATTTCAGTAATCCAAGTTCGAGTCTGGCAAGTTAAATGTGTACTTGCTATTAAACTCTTACACAATTGACGCGTAATAGAGTTAAACACAACATGAATTAGTATTTTGTCCATAAACTTGGTTAATTTTTAAAACACAATAACAATGGCTTCCCTTGTACCTATTTTTAGCCATATTTATTACACGCTCGCCGCTACGCGCTCAAACGTAACCAGTGCATTCGGCGTACAACGGCTAGTAATCTCGGAACAAATAAAGTGATTTGCCGGTGCCAGTTTAGGAATCAGCGTACGCCAGTTTTAAAAGCCGCGCTGGCAAATCAAGTCGACCAGAAAAACGGAAATACTAGTACCGGTAATTTATGGAAAAAGTAATTAAGAGATTTGCTTGATCAAGCTCAGAAAATAATGATGTCACGAGTATATAATGTTAATATACACAATAATATTCCCCGCAAACGGATTCACCGGTCGGTTTAAATTTCTAAGCTTAAGTTATCTTTTTGTATCTTAATTATTCAGATACATTCAGTGGTGGCAAAATATCATGAACAACGATTTTCTTGCCATTAAAGGATGTTAATGCTTAAAATTGGACCAGTTTTTACATTGTTTACAAAATGAAATTCTGTGTCATTCGGGGGATTTATTTAAACTATGGATGCGCATGGAACTGGTTCAAAACTTTTAATGAGTCGCTTCTTTGGGCATTGCTAGCTAAATTAAGACGCAAACATTAACAAATAACATGCTTTTGTGTACAAACGTTCGTTTAAAAGTGTTCCATGTGAATTTAAGATCTAGCGTTGGTCGTGAAAATATATGACACGGCATCAATATGGTTCACACAATTTTGTTATACAAACTAGAGCATTGAATCATGCATAATTAACACTTTTTTTAGTAAATTGGTTGCCTTATTGTTAGATTTGAAGGTAGTTATGCTTAAATTTTATTCATCATTTTTTATTAAATAAGATTGGGAGGAGTGTTGTGGAAATCAGAATTTAGAAAAAAATAAACAGTTGTCAAAAGATTTTTTTCTTATCATTCATGATTCTTGATTGAAAGTCTAAACATATATTAATGTTGTCATAAATTTAGATCTGCGTAGGTTATAGATCCAGAGTTCATTAAAGCTACGTACACGAAGACTCTCAATTAAAAGCGTGAATAGCAAAAATAAAACATAATGAAACAAAATTAAATTATACATCTACATTGACTGAATACAACTTAATCACTAATGGCCCTTAACTTTTGAGCAGTCGTATATTCACTATTGGCATATTTACGTCATGATGATGTCATAAAATGTTGTTACTTAATCGATTTGATAAATGATTTAAGATGCATTGTGTTGATTTAAGAAGGATTTTTGGAACGATGTTTTAACATCGTTCCAATGGTAACAAGAAAGTATAAGATTACTCTTTTCACGCTTCAACAATTTTCAACATAGACAAAGAGGCGTAGTTCAAGCGTGAAACTCATTAACATCTCATTTAAATGTAATACAACGCTGGCTTGTGTTGTCGTTCTTGAAACTCTTCAGGAAAAGGGAGGTTACTCTCAGGACATACAAATTTTGCAATGGAGACAGGACAACTCAACCCGTAGACAACTCAACCCGTGACAACTGCAATGATTACTTGTTGGAGTAAAAAGGGCCTACGATGTTTTTGACAATTACATCATTCGATAGTAATAAACAATATTAAATGATCGTATTATATTATGATACTTATGTCAATATATTAAGGACGATTTTGGTAGTTTTTGTGCGCACCGTTCTGTGCATATCTAAAACACGAAGTCAACGTTTCAAATAAGGCAGAGGCTAGAGTTACGGTACCATATCTCTAGACCCAGGTTCTAGAGTTACGGAAGTTCCGTAACTGTAGACAACACTGCCAGGGTTGGCTAGAGTTACGGAAGTCAAATAACATGCGTATGTTTCAACTTTTAAACGTCGAAAAACTTGTTTAAATTCATTATTACTCGAAATAAACAAATAGTTACCGACGTGACTTATCCAATTGTTATTACACCCGCCATTTTGGATATGACTAATACACTTACCGGATGTTTAATATACGGCGATATGACGTTGTCGTCTTCAGAGTGTCACATTAAAAGTTTACTTGAGCGATTTTAAGTTATAGAGTTTGATTATAATTTGGAATGAATTTGTATAATTTTGTACGGAATTTTAAGCAAATATTAATAGGAAATAGACGATTCTTAGAGTAATTTTAATTGTGAATAAATTGCAAGTGCAAAGCGTTAATTTGACTTAAATTTCGTGAACAAAAATGGGAATGTAACTTGATGCAAAAGAGCTTAGTACTTGGGGGAAAACCTTAAATGAATTGTTAGAAAGTCGATGTTTTTGTGAAAAAAATCAGCTTGTCATTCCACACCAAATCTTTTAAATTTTAACGAAAATATTAACAATCTCGTTAAAAAATACCCACTGATAACCAAAAATGAGAAGTTGTCAGCTCCTTGTGGTTAAAGAAAATAGTCCAGAATAATCTTTGGTTTGGTGAGATGGCTGCTGTACATGATCCTAAAATGTGTTGATGAAAATTAATTCTTTGACTGGTTTATTTTGTTTGATAAAGTAAGATAAACCTAGCCATGAGCAAACCACTTGAAAAGACTAGTGCTATCCTTTTGTTAAATTCTGTTAATTGATACTTAATACATTATTTTATAGATTATATACATGATTATATATTCTTTAATCAAAAAATAAGTTCAGGACATCGTTCCTCCAGCACTCCAGTGCTTTGATTATTCCTTTTACCACCGACTCAAACGTTCGTTTTATATGTCGCTCGTCCATTTTATTTTGGACAACTTCCTCTTGCGTTTGAGACACGTATTTGGAGCACACAACTTTGAGTTTATTATCCCTTTTCTTTATATATGCATTGACTAAGCGTGGATCAAAATACGTGCGCGATTCGAAAATCCACATTCGTATGCACATCTAGTCTCAATTTCGGGACAGTGTGACGCCAGCAGTACACAAAGGCTATCAAGATTCTCGATACCGTTAGAGTGAAACATTTCACCGAGGTGCATGAGAGTACGTATCTTTAATATCGATTATCGAGTATAGAAATACTTTACGATCAGTATAGAAATAAGAACGCCAATAAACTTTTGAAACCACAAAAACATACTTGTAAAAAATTAAACCAGAGACTATGGTACGTGTCAGCTATTAATTTATGGCTCTGAATAAAATTAGATCTAACTTCGATAGTTTAGATATATTGTTATATTGATACTTCACTTGTAAAGACCTACATAAGTTTTGTTTAAGTGTTAATAAGTATATGCAATATAATAAGAAACACTTGATAACTTTAGATATTGTTTATTGTTGACCGAGTACGGCTTGATTTGCGTTCTCCTCGCAGCTCAGGGAATACATTACATTCACCCGCTGCCTTAAAACTTGTCGATTTGCGGCCTAATTGTTTTTTAAAAATATCTTGACCAAAACACATCACATAGCATAAGAAGCTCATAGGTGTATTACAACAATAATTTTAACAAACGCATTCACCGTGAAATTATTCATGTTTTGACTGTTGAGAAAAAACGAACAATACGAGTAAACTATAAACTCTATGAAGGTAGAAATTCAAATCTTCAACGAGCTAAAACTGTCCGCTCGTAAACATGCGTGATGCGTGATGAAAACTATATGACGTAATTTTCCCGACAACGTCATCAACGTCATTAATGCAGGTTTTGTCATGACAGTCGTCTTTTATATTCTTTTTTACAGGTATATGCAATTGTAGTATGCGTATATGAGATAATTTGAGCGATGTTTGTCATATTCCAGGTAATAAGGTCGTAGGTTTCTATATTATATACTCGCCGGTGTCTCTTTACTGTATATTGGAGGTGCTGTAATATGGTTTGACCGTACCATAACTTTTATACAAAACATATTTTTGGTATGAGTTCAATGACATTGCAAAAGAGGTACAACAAATATTTGAAGTTGTAATCTTTATGTGATATTTTATTAGATTTTATCAGTCAAGAGGTTTTTAATGTCTACAAAATATTTTGATTTATATTGGATCTAATATATAAACCAGTCTTAAGTAACTATTTATTACTGTTACAAGTTTCGAGTGTTTTCTCCATGCTATAAATTTGAAAATAAAATGACAACGTAGTTTAAACCTTGTCCTTATTTGGTTTCGTTTGTATATTTTTATCAACCCAGTAAGCGTAATCAGTTACGCCACTCGTATATTCGGAGATTGTTTGTTCGGTTACTGGATAGTACCTAGATACATAGCATTTATATATATATATATATATATATATATATATATATATATATATATATATATATATATATATATATATGTGTGTGTGTGTGTGTAATATCAACTACACTGTATATATTATATATAAATGCTATGTATCTAGGTACTATCCAGTAACCGAACAAACAATATATATATATTTCACTATGTAAAGTTTTACGAAATGCGAAGAATTAAATTGTCTTATTTGATATAAACATAATCATTAACCATTAATTTAATTGATATTAATTTAACCATCAACGAGTTCACGCTATTTTACATAATATGTATTATTTATAAGGGTTTTCTTATTTTAACATACTAGGCAAATATTTCAACGAATAACAATATCATTATAATTACTATTTGCCATGAGAAATCAACAGTAAAAACTAATATGGAACGATTTCAAGAAAGAAAATATTAACACAAACAAAAGGAAGGGTGGAGAAATAAAACTAACAGGACATACGCTTACAAACTGAGAGGTCCCGGGTTCAATCCCTACTAGTGACACTGCTTATTTCCTTGAGCAAGAAATTAAGTTACAATTGTTCCACTCCTTCAAGCTGTAAACGAGTACTGTAAGGTGACTTCAAAATGTTGGCTGATTTACGTCATGTCGTAGTTTTGTTTCTTCGCCGCGAAAAACAAACATACGACAAAATCAATGCAACCATACAACATATAAAATGTGTCGTGTTTTCGTCTTGCATTCGTCGTATCTTCGTTTTTTCATTTCTTTGTATTTTCGTGTTTTTTTTTTCATTTCTTAGTTTCTTCGCGTTCCGGTTCCGGCGCACATCAATTACACATATGCATAAACAACAATGGGAAAGATCACTTTAGTTTCCCCCTCCTGTAAACCGGAACGCGAAGAAACGAAAACAAGGAAAAAAACGATAATACGAAGAAACGGAAACACGAAGATTCGACAAACTATGGATTTTTCGTGTTTTCATTCTTTCGTTTCTTCGTGGCGAAGAAAAAAAAAAAGACATGGCGTATATCAGCCACCATACTTCAATGATCAGCGGTTATCGCATAAGATTGTCAAGTATATGGAAACATACTTCAAACCGCACTTTAACTTTTTGTACAATACCATGTTTGCCTGAGCCCCATTTAAATGCCGAAATGGGTCTATGATAAACACTTTCTATTCAATATAGAAATAAGTTTAAATGTTAGTTTTTCAAAAATATATTGTCTGCTGTTCAAAGAAGTCCTGTATCGTTGTATTATTTTTAGATTTATTTTACTGTGAAGCATTTCAATCTTCAAAGAATCTCATCAACATATGATATGTATTTGTGAGTTTGTTTTATAGGTAAATAATCTATTTTTATAGATCGTACCGCACAGTCCCGTAGGTACAGGGGGTGCTAGGGGGGGCTAAGCCCCCTCCTACTAAGCCCCCCCCCCCCCCAATATTTTCAGCAGTTATAGTGATTGAGGATCTTTATTCAATCTGTCACACTTAATTAATTGATGCATGTGTGCTTCTTCGGCAAAATCGATATTGCAAACATTTTTTATAGAACACGATTCTCAAATGCAGTGAAACATTATACTAATACATAAGTACTGTAACACTTCGTAACGTTTTCATTTTCTTAAAATAAATCTGAAAAAATTAGCCCCCCCCCCCATTCTGAAAACCTACGTGCCTGCCGCATGAATGTCAACATAAATCTACTTGGAATATTTGTTATTGGAAAAAATTGTTATACTTCTCTTCTTATTGATATATTACAAGTAAAATAATATTTGTATATTGTAAATATTACTCGAAGTGCTCAATCTAGACACGTAAGATTTTAAGTACCAATATAAGTTTCCGTTTTTGAATACAAATGCTTCATACGAGTACACTTTACTTAGTTTATGTTGACAAACTAGGAGGTAAACATTATATCAGGGTATAAATTTCTTTTAAGTAGAATTTATTTCTTATTTGGCGTTTTATTAAAACTGTAAATCAAGGTGCTTACATATACTTTGGTTTGTATTAGCCCCCTACCGGTGTTTACACCAGAGTGGACTATAGTTTTGCATTCCGTCTGTTGTCTGTTTGTCCACTTTAATCTGGATCCCGCGATTTCGAAAAAGTATCCAAGCTATCTTTCTGAAACTTGGTACGTGAATACAGTTACAAAGGTTATGTTATGCACATCATTTTTGTTTCTTTTTCTGACCATATTCTGGTAGCTACGGATAAGGAAATAGTCCAAATTTGATAAAAAAAGCTTGTATTCCTGTGTAACACAAACTCTATCCAAGTTATTCCAGTTAACTTGTTATTTGAATATGTTGCAATAAGTACATTATGCAATAGTTGCTTTTTCCTTTCTGGTTCTATTTCTACCGCCAATCTCCCTCCCACCACAGAGTATTAATTATGTAGGGCAGTTGTCAGTCACTGACGTAAGTATGTGCTAAATATTTGATTAACAGCTAAATACAGATATTTAGCCTTTTCAGGAACAGCGAGTAGGTTGACCGACCGCCGTTATATGACTTACACATTGTGTTGCTACGGCATTTAACCCAACAAAAATAAACTAACTTTACTGGTTTCAATTCTGGATGATGCTATGTTACAATGGAGGATACTGATATAGTAAAAATTTGATAAAAAATATTGTATTCAGGTGTCACTCAAAATCTATTCAAGCTATATTGATGAAAATAAGTTTATGTGAATATGTTGCAATGTGTATAGCACTAAAGTATTAGAAGAGTATGTTTCATGTAATATCTCGTACTGCTCTTCTAATATGTTCATGTACATTGCCAGGCATGTTTCCAGCATTCAGACAACCATTTAATTACGGGCAACTATTTCATTTATTAACAATATCCATTGCACTATTCTTAATATTTTTATGAAGTTTTTCAAATGCAATGTGTTTTTAACGCCTGTTGAAAAACCGGTTGTTTGTGTTATGGTGTTGAGCTGCATCCTATTATCACAGAGTTGACTGGCGTATACTCATTGAAATGTAGTTTATTTCATTTCTATAATTATTTTAAGTACATGTAAACAATAAGTTTAGATTTTTAAATAATAAAATGTTTAATATGTTGGACTTATGAAAACGGAATAAATTATACTATACATTACTACAGGATCTTTGTGATCTATCAACCTTTACTTATATACATTAACTGGAAGCTGCGTGCCATCGAGATTAATAGCATTGAATATGGCGACACAACAACAACACCAAATTTATAGGAGCGGGACTCACCAACATCAAATCAACATATACATACATATTAGTAAAGTCGCGGTGGGTTGAGCTGCCGGCTTAAGGTTATGTACGCCGACCAAAGAAATATTTTAAGGTGTGACACTTTAAACAGGTTTGCATAAATTTTATCGTCATTATACTATTATCCAGTTATATACCTATCGAAGGGAAATAACTCCTACAAATTAGATTCCCGCCAAATTCAGAACTGATTACTTCAAAACGTCAGCATTACTTCCCCTTGAGAATCATTTGATTATGTTTAATTTTGAAAGTCAATCTTTTTAGTTTTATTACATTTTAAATACATTCACCAATGAAGGGTTACCAATTTTTAAATTCAATAACAAATAATGGTCAGTTCATGTTTTACTTCAGCTAACGTATATCATCATGTGACTACTGGACCACTATATCACTACTTGTCATAATTTATTTTATGATCTGTTGTCAAACATTGTTAATATCAATGGAAGTTTAACATTTTATTACAAGCTTAATATGTAATATGAGTTAAGATTTGTAACTGAACACCAGTGACTCAATGTTTGAACATAGAACAGCAGTGAAAACTGGTCACCTCGGTGACCCTGTCCATTACGGTCAGTTCAGGGTCCTCCCTAACAGTTTTGAACTAATTTGACCCTTTATATAGCGTGACCCTGTTCAACGCAGTCAGCGGTCACTAGTTTCGGACCGATTTGCGTCGTAAAGCGGTCAGTATAACGGTCATTTGACCGAAACAAGTATTTTTACGGATGTGTAAAAATAACGATCATCGTCAACAGCTGACAGAATGTAAACATTTAATCACGCTGAACGCGTAGAAAGCATATTACTGCAATAAATTATTGCAATTTTGTTATCTAATCTGTTAAAGAAAGGTTTGTGTGTTCTCACAAACAAGATTGAGTGAACATAATGTATCAAATAAGATCCTTTTAATGTTCATGCGCGATTTTTTTAAGATTATTTTTCACAACATCGGAGATAATTTCGAATCGAAATTATTTGCTTCGCAGTTAGTTTTGATTTTTCGTCGACATGGCCAGCAATATCTGTATATTAATATGCTTTTCTAGTGGAAAATGACAAGTTATTGCATATTTCCATTGCAATCACTGCAACAGTGGGTATACAACTTGACAATATATCAAGTCTGAAGAAACGGCTTACTTTTTACCTAAATACTAAATAGCTTGATATGTAATTTCATTTCCAATACAATTGATTGCCCAAATGAATAGTACATTGTATGTATTTACATTAATTTATTTGTAAAATGAAATATAATCCTTATATACGACTATAAAATAATTATTGTGATGAAACATCATAAATAAAAGACATTTCATGTATAGTTATATTTATTTGTTCGTTTGTTTTAAGAGACCCTGCATATAGTGGTCACCTGTCTATAGTGTCAGTGCCTAAGCTGACCGCTATTGACAGGTTTAACTGTATCTTCAAATAAATATTTACTTACAATGTACGTTTATATACTAGATCTAATTGACTTGTTATATATATATATTAGTAATGTGGTTATCCTCATATTCGTATTATTCTACAATGAGAAATTTAGTCAGTTATTTCCCCTTGTATACTCTTCAAATAGGTAGGTGCTATTAGTTGGATTACTCGGATTTTACCCTTACTTTTCGATGCCAATTTGCCAAAATTGATCTTAAACAACTTATTTTTGTAAATCATTTAATTTGTTTGAACATTCAAGCTTAATGTTTTAAGGGTAAAGAACTATCTAAATTGTATCACTTTTGTTAATTAACAATGAAGATATTAGATAAAATATTTTGTTCTCCTTACATAGGAATTCAATGATAAAATCCTAGGATTTCAACAGTAAGGACCTACCTACCAATTGGATTGCTTCAGATTTTATCAGGAAAAGGTAACTGACAAAAGTCCCTAACTAGTTATATAATTATATTTATATATTATCATTATTATATTTTCAAGTGTGACCATAAATTGCTACTAAATAAGCTACCAATGTATGCTTACTTGAAATGGCTAATCTGTTTGGTTAAAAATGGTTGAAATTCTCAGCCGATAGTTCTATTTTTTACACTTTCCTGTTTTATGATTTATAAACTCAGAATTGGGTTGGAATTTATTTAATACATCATACAGTTGTTAATACAAATAACAAAAGAAATTTAAATTATAAATGTAAAGATCAAACGATCGATAAAATTACAGTGAGAATTTAACGGTTTAAAATTACGGTAAATCGTAAAATGTGTATACAGTCGATTCAGTGATTATTGAAGTATTTAGATATTTAAATTTTTTCATGCAGAACTTTAACAGATTGAATTTCAAATAACTCATAATGGACGAGCTATGATTCAGCAAAATTTTGTTAATATTCGATAATTGTTCTTTCTTTCTTTGGGAATATCCTTTATTATAATGACCATATGTTTATTTGAATTTTTTTTTGAAAACCCCAACAAATATAGAAAACTTTGTACTTTCATTTAATATTCCACAACCTGTTGATACAATATGAATATTTAACATATTTATACATGCACACGTAGCAAGGATTTTTGTCTTTTTAATGACACTTTTGCATACGCTGAATAATAAGGTCGTATGCCTATTTCAAACATCATGATTCGGGATCGTGCCGGTCGCCTGATTCCATGGCACTAAACTTATCAAATAACCATACAAGGCACTGAGCTATCGCCGTCTTATTTATATCATAATTGCTTAATGAGATAATTAATAATATTCGTCATTCTAAGAAGATATTTTACACTTAAAATTGTGCAAACGATTAACCGAAAACCATGTCTGCAAAGTACGACTGGGAACCAGACAAGCCAGCATATTGTTAACTGATTGTTAACATTAATTATGCTAAATCATTAATCAACGAATTTAGACCAATAAACCACGATTTAGTTAAATAGCAAGCAGTCCCCGTATTTAACATGAAGTCATTTAAACAGATAGTCAAACTGTTTACATATTTAGAGTATTTGTCGCTTGTAATATTTAAGGCCGCTTGCTTGCATATAGCTACTTAAATATAAAAATAAACCTTTAAAATAGTATTGAATGGGACCGAGAACGAATACAAAGTTTGATGTCGGAATAAAGTCTCCCAAACCATTTTATTGGAAATATTTTCCATACCATGGCTTTTATGCTATTTTGTAGTCTCATTTATAATTGAAATGATGACCAAAAATAAAGCAAAAGTAAAATGCATTTCAGAATAAAGAGTAATTAACTTGTATAGTCCGGTTTTTTTTCTTAACCGTCAAAGCTTGAATTATTTCACGGTGACTGAATGCATTGTTTTGTACTGGCGGCCTAATTGTTATTAAATATAAATTGACTAAAACATATCATACGGCAAAAACAGCTTTACTAGATCATAATACACACTTTCGGAAACTCATGAATGTATCACGATGATAATTTTAACAACCGTGAAATTATTCATGTTTTTACAGTTGAGAAAAAACGAATTATAGATTAAAGCATTTATAATAGACCTACAAAGCGAAATTGTCTCCAATTTTTTGGTGGTTACTGTACACTTATTCTTAGTACAAAAATATTTCAAAATCTGCGATTCGGTAGCTTTAATGTTTAAGAAAATCGGCTAACAATTGAACTAGCTTTAGAATAAATTTCAATACGCCACTCAAAAAGTTTGCTCACCGAAAATATGTTTGTATAATATTTCAGAATACTTATGATTTATTTGCATCTACATGTACAGTATAACCTCTACATAGCGACCCTCTACAGAACCGATCCTCTGCACAACAACAGCTTTTGATATTTCTCTTAATGCGTAAATTTTATTAAATTAAACCTCTGCAGAGCCACAACCTCTGAACAACAACACACTTTAGTCCCTTCCACTGGGTGTTGTTCTAGAGAGGTTTTACTGTACATGTATAATACTGTATGAACGGTTTTCATGAAAAGAAGGGGGTGTAATCGTGTTTGATTTCAAGCAAGGCTATTCAAACCTCACCAAGCATTCAATTTAAACTCGACAGTATACAATACAACTGTACTATGAGTACGTAATTTGAATAACATAAAGTAAATACTGTCTATATATTAGACCATTCACTTTAATGAGTATCAGTCCGTATCTTTTAATTATCCAATTGACAAATTTATTAATATTGTATTTGCATCATGTCTTGCAGACTTGAAAATAGTGACATGAATAGTAAAAATGAACTTAATTATGTGATTTAAAAATAAAATATTTCCGTTTTCCGTTTCTTACCGTTTTATCGTAAACAATTGTCGAACTATCATGGAGATTGACAAAATAAGTCGATTAATGATTAAAACAGAACATTTTATTCATTTCGTCACAGTTTAAATAGTAAATTTTAACCTTTGTAGAGCAACACACTCGGAGCAACTATCAATGTCACGGATTTTTTCGTGCATAAGTGTTGAAAAAAGTATGCCAGTATTATTGCTAAATTCTGCGTTGGAGATAATATCAATTTTCAGTTTGCAAAGAATATGATGATCATCTATCTAATATCAAGGTTTTGTACCTGATGTATGTAGGTTGCTCCATAAGTATGACTGATCCAGTTGTATTGACCTCTATTTGTCTTCTGGGTCATTTCAATCGAAAAACACCTGAAAACCCCTTTTACATATAAAGTATTGTTACCAGGACGCCTGTCCAGATTGCAATCTGTCTGTAGCCTAGGTGGAAATGGGTACTTGTTAGGATCATGCACTGTATGCTGCGGCTACAATATGTGCCGTTTATTAACAGTTAGTGTGTGACTCGATGATCGGGGAAGTTAATGTCAGGAGTCGCCCGAATAGTGAAACTTAAAGTAGACTTAAATAACCTCGCTTTAACTTTAACTTATATATATATATTTTATGAAGTTCAAAGTTTGTTTGTTATCATTAATTTAGCATTTTATAACGTAAAGTACTTTTTGTAATAACAGTAATATGTGAAATCAAACACTCGTAAAGGTCAATTCACTTCATTTAATAAAATATCATTTTTGGAACTTTTAATTTATGTTTCAATGGAACCGGAAAGTTAGTGAACTAACTATTATCAAAAACAATAAGTTTTTATTAGTAAAGGAATAGGTTTAAAAATTTGCTCAATATCAATCATGTTTTGTCATTCGAATATGACATGGTCCCTCTAAAGGGATGTAATTCATACAGTGTTTATTAAATTTTGAATTATAGTTGTCTCCCCTTAAATGGAAAAATGTAAATTAAGTTTGATATATAAATTTTCCTAAGAAATTAGAAAGATAGAGATCTGTTAGTTATCTTTCTATGATAAAATCTGAAGCAATCCAATTGCTTATTAGGTTATATCAAGTGAAATCCTCGGATTTTATCATTGAAGTCCTATGCAGTGATAATGAAATATTCCATCTAATATCTTTATTGTTATTCAGATATAGGCAGGAGTGATGGAATTTAGATAGTTATTTACTCAAAAAATACTTAGCTTGAATTTCAAACAAAATTAAATGATTAACACAAGTTCTTCAAGATTAATTTTGGCAAATTGACTTTAAAAAAAAAAGTACGGGTAAAATCCGTGTAATCTACTAATACGACCTACCTATTTGAAGAGTATCCAAGGGAAAATAACTTACTAAGTTGCCAAATTGCCGATGCATGGTTTTTAGCTGTTGAATCATTTATTCTAAAAATATATTACGTCCACAAATTGGTCAACAACTAAATCATTTATGAATTTTAATTTTGTGTTTCTCTGTGGCATCTTTGCTTTAAAATGACATTGGTGACGAGTCCAGTTATTTAATTAAATGTCCTTTCTTCAAAAACTACATGTATAGATAATTATATATAAAACTATGATTTTATCGTGACCAACGCGTATTCTAAAATTTAAAGAAATTTATCAAATTATTCTTTGAATATCAAACGATCAACAAAAATAAGTTTTGATTATTTTAAAATCTTATGTTCATTTTACATTTTGATGAAAGCATATTGACTTTCATAGTTTCTTAACAAACTAGGTTTTAAGTGTGAATGCGTGAGGGAAATGTGTGTATGTACATTTTTGTATTTTTGTCTGTTTTTTTCGTGTGTGTAATCTTTGCAATTATTTGTACTATCTTGTATTATTTTGTTCTCATCTATATATATGTATCTTGGTGTGAGAAAATAAAGCGTGTGTTCTGTTTTGTTAAATGAAAATGTTAAATAATCATTGCAGTCACATGCGTAAGACATAACGAGTTTCCCAATAAGTTCTATAAATAATTATTTTAGGACCAAAATTAAAAATACTCATGTGTTCCCTTTCTCGATCGACGACCAAAGAACCCGCCCACTCAAATTGTTTTATTGCCGAAATCCGGATTGTTTTTTTCCAATCCAATCTGGATGCAGGCATTTTTACAACGACTTGTTTCCAACCCGGCCCGGCTGTCCGACTTATAAACACAGCTGGATTACCCGCCGGGTCATGTAGGCGCTTGCACGCAGTGATTCATTTTACCGTGTGTCCAGCGTTAGAGACGCAAACTTTTAACCACGGACAAGCGTCAATTGATAAATGATTACGTGTTGGCAGTAAATTCATACATAGAAGGTTCGGTGATACATGTAATTAGACCTATTAAAACTGTTTTAGTAAACTTTGTCTAAATTTACATTTTTTTTAATTTTATTTATAAATATCAATAACGGGCGTATAACTTTCCTTTTTATCCAAGTTAGAACAAAACACTAACAACTACGTCATTTAAATCAATTTAATGTGAGTCGGCTCCGTGAACCTTTGATCTTATTGTTAATGCTTACCGCCGACCTAAATTATATCAAATCGCCAAAGGCACTGGAGTTGTTCGACATAAAAATCATGTTGTGCTTCGGACACTTTATGTGCTAAAAATGTGAGAAAATATGTTGAAAAAGTGTTTCTTGAAACATAGACTGCAGAGCTTTTGTTGTATGAAATGTACAAATTGAATGTGCATTCAAATTAAAGCCCCATTACTAATTGGAAGGCTGATAATTGTCAAATATCATACTTTTGCTTAAAACTTATTCAAACATTAAACTAATATATAAAACGCATCCCTGGCACAAAAATCTCAAGTACTTTTTTCAGAATTATACTAATTCTATTTTGAAATTTTCGATTAAAACCAAAAGTAAAGACTCAGCGGAAAATCACGGAACTGGACGAACAAGGTCGGAATATCCCGTCGTGGATAAGAAAAGAAAACATTTTTTTCTGTTTTGATAAATACACGTTATGTATTGTAAATTTCGTGCTTTAATTAAGGTTCACGAAACTCATGTAAATAGTTTTGTACAATTATACGTGAACATATACTGTTGAGAAAAAGAACCGCATCAATTAAGTATTTAAATAAAAAAAAATAAGAAACGTTTGCTGATAGGCCACGTCCAGATAGAACGGGTTAAGCGTCGATAAGACAATTTATATGTTTAAACATCAACGTCATTCGCGTAATAGATTTCCACGGCAGTATCTACGTCACGTGTACTGAAAGGGTAACCGTGTACGCCAAATAAGTCGACAAACAATTAGGAAAACTACTTGATTGGCGTAAACCGTACCGCGGACTAGTTCTAAAGATATGCTACGTCAATGACGTCTATATCTACCCTCGTATCATCGCGGCTATGGTGTTTCGAGTTCAGTGATGAGTCGTGTTTCGACTTATGTAACACTAAATTCCCAGGCCTTTATTTCCAATGTGCGTTTTTTCAAACATCATGTACATTGTAATTTATTCATCACAAAATGCTTTGTTTAAATTTGTACGATATAATAGCCTGGTACGCGGTAAACAATATGTATTTTGTATAAAATTGCGCTTTGATTTTCAATAAATAATAAATGTTTGGCGACACTCAAATCATTCCCCGGTTTATTGTTACATTAGTTTATCAATATAAAGAAAGGAACTAAGCCCAAAATGGCCAAGTTTTTATTTATTCAAGCTACACCAAATAACCTTTATATATAGGTGTGTCTCCAACCATATCATATGTCCGATTTGTTTATGGTAACTTTAATTAAATGATAATTTGTGCAATAGTTTATTTTGTTAGGTATTGACGCACTAAATTCTGCTATGAACACAGTCCGGAATACGTTTGCGAATCCGGAAATCTTGCAAACTTACTTTCTTTATTTTTCATCCGATTAATTTCAAATTTTCAATAAATGTAGATCTACATATGGGCATACCACCAGTAAACTTTCATCCAGATATCTTTACTAGAAATATGTTTAATTTCAAGTCAAAAGTCAAAATTCCCATGGGAATCAGCAAATTCCCATGGGAGAATGGCTCTCCCATGGGAATCCCATTTAAAATGTGGGAATTTTCTCCCATGGGAGAATTCTCCCATTTCTAATTCCATTAATAAAGGTCACAACAAGGTAAAAATACAGATTTGGCATCATACTGATGTTCTTAACAAGAATGTGAAAAAAAATATTAAAAAAGTCCAAAAATAAAAAAATCCCATATTTTAGAATGGGAGAATTCTCCCGTGGGAGAAATCCCATATTTAAGAATGGGAGAATTCTCCCGTGGGAGAAATCCCATATCACATATGGGAGAATTCTCCCGTGGGAGAAATCCCATTTTCAAAATGGGAGAATTCTCCCATGGGAGAAATCCAATTTTTTCAATGGTAGAGTATTTGGTATTTATTCATATTGAAATTTGATATTGGGCTGAAGTTTTAAAAGACGGCTTGTAAATCTTTTGAATGATTTTAAAGTCTATAATAGTAAATGCTTACAGTTGATTCTTTTTCATTTCTTAAATGAAATTTTCATTTAAAAAATACTTACTTATAATGATTTTTTGGTTGTAAATATATTACATAAATGTAAATTTGTTAACCTGCTTCTATGAATACATTTTGTAGATGAGCATAATGCAATAACTTGAATACAAGCTTCCCTAGATTTAAAGTTTCATAAAAAATAAGGAGTAGATAACATTATCATTCTATTACTTATATCACTTATCAACTTAACCCACAAGCCTGACTTCAGGACTAGCATATATAGATACTGGCTAGTAAAGTCTACTTGATTCATACAATAGGGCTAGCTAAAAATTTTGCCTTGAACTTTATAACATTAATAATGGACCTAGTGCTCGAGAAATTTAAAGATGGCAGTCATCAACTTAACCAACTAGTCTGACCCAAGGACTAGTAGGGGTGTAACAATACTGTAAAAACCATATTGCAATATATTGCAATACATGAAACCCGTATTGCAATATATTGCGATACATATTGTTCTTTGTGCATACATTCATAGCATGAATTAATGCACATGCATCTTCTTAATTTGATCAACATTGTACATAGATATTTGTATTTTCAAATGATCAACACGTTTTATGCTAATGTTTGAATAAGTTAGAAAAAAGGTTTTGAATGGACTTTCATGAGATAATTATTCTCTCACTTTACGAAAAATATTTCAAGTTTCCGAACACATTTAAATGTTTATTCAAACAGTTAAATTTCTGACTTTGATAAAAACAATCAGTATGGAACATAATTAGAAAACTGGTTCAGAGAAAAACGAACGGGTTAAAAACCGTCAGAAGTCGTATTGCAATATTAACCGATATATTGGTTAACCGTTACACCCTTAAGGACTAGAATACATAGGTACTGGCTTGTGAAATCTTCATGATTCATTCAATCGGGCTAGCTGATAATTTTGCCTTGAACTTCGTAGCATTAATAATGGACCTAGCGCTCGAGAAATTTAAAGATTGCAGTCATCAACTTAACCAACTAGCCTGACCCCAGGAATAGCATACATAATGTAGATACATGCTTGTAAAATATACTTGATAAATACAATTGAGCTAGCTAAAAATTTTGCCTTGAACTTCATAACATTAATTAAAGACATACAGCTTGGGAAAATTAAAAATGGCCGTCATCAACTTAACCCACTAGCCTGACCCCAGGACTAGCATTCATAGATAAATGCTTGTGAAATCTACTTGATTCACAAAATCAGGCTAGCTGAAAAATTTGCCTTGAACATCATAACATAAATAATAGACCAAGCACTTGAAAAATTAAAAAGGGGAGTCATCAACTAAACCCACTAGCCTGACCCCAGGACAAGCATACATAGATAAAGGCTTGTGAAATCTACTTGATCAAACAATCAAGCAAGGTAATAATTTTGCCTTGAACTTCATAACATTAATAATGGATCGAGTGCTCGAGAAAATTAAAGATGGCAGTCATCAACTTAACCAACTAGCCTGACCCCAGGACTAGCATACATAGATACATGCTTGTAAAATCTACATGATTCATACAATTAAGCTAGCTAATAATTTTGCCTTGGACATCAGAACATTAATAATGGACCAAGAGCCTCAAAAAATAAGATGACAGTCATCAACTTAATCCACTAGCCTGACCCCAGGACTATCATACATAGATACAGACTTGATTCATACAATCAGGCTAGCTAATAATTTTGTCTTGAACTTAAAAACATTTATAAATCAAAGTGCTGAAGGCACTGGATTTGTTTAGGTTTAAAAGGTAAAATAAGATTTCTGGCTCCAACTATGTTTGTACACAAAGAACAGTTCAGTGATAGGTAGAATGGCATTGCTATGGTTCAAAACACTTTGCAGGTAAACCGGTCAGGTGAACACACTTTTGATTTGTGTTCAATCACAACAAGTAAAGAGGCCATTCTTAGAACAATACATACTCTCCAATACATCGGTTCAAAAGATTTACTCGTTCACTTTCTACCTCTGCTAAAATACTACGTACAAGCTGATATTTCTATTTTTAGACAGAGTCACATAAACATTTAAATCGCATGACTGTGACGTGGTTTTTAAAAAAAGATGCAAAATATTCTCAAGCCTGTAATTTCAAAATGTCAAAATGCAAAGATGTTTGACAGTTTTGCATCAGTTAGATAATGAAAAATTACCAAAAATGAAAGTAAGAATTGATCTTTTTAAATGTGCATCTCTGATCTTTTAACTGTAAACATAGAGCAACTTATTGAACTTAAAAACAAAGTGTAGCCACGCTATATATGACGTCATACGAGGTTGCATTCGTCACTAGTATAATCATACCAAAATGGTGTTGTTTACTTGTTCAACCAATGACAATGGGTATTAAGTTTTTCAGCTAATTTGAACTTTGGTAAAATTTCATTGGACGTTCGAATGTTCATAGTAAAGGTCAATATCATGATTCGACTAGTTTTAAGGCAGCTGGTGAATGTAATGTATTCACTGAGCTGCAAAGGGAGTGTTAACAATACAATAATAACCCCTTATATCATTTATGCACATTTATTCTACTCAATCTGTATGTAAAATAGATAAAGTCAAAGTCATTAACTACATTCTTTAAACTTTTCCTATAGAACCATTCTATTACATAAGCTGATGTAACATCTCTACTTAAAAAACTGGCACTGGCGATAGGCAGTAACTGATAGTTGATACCATTCTATTACATAATACAATGTAAAGATCTCTACTGAGAGGCTTAACTCACAAGCTATTTTACACACGCTTCAGTATAGACGGATTAACTAGTATATTTCAGGAATTATTACGCCTGTCATAGCAGACGCTCATTTTGAATTCCTCTATATTTATAAACTGAGGGACTACTTCTGGATTTGGCGCAATTTCAAAATCGGAGAGGGCCTAAAAAATGGTAGATATATCTGATATAAACTTGTGCTAAAAAAATTTAAGTTGGCAACTTAACCAACAAGCCTGACCCATGGACTAGCATACATAGATACATTGTTGGGAAATCTACTTGATAAATACAATTGGGCTTGCTGATAATTTTGCCTTGAACTTCATAACATTAATAATGGATCAAGTGCTCGAGAAAATTAAAGATGGCAGTCATCAACTTAACCAACTAGCCTGACCCCAGGGCTAGCATACATAGATACATGCTTGTAAAATCAACATGATTCATAAAATCAGGCTAGCTGATAATTTTGTGTTAAACTTTATAACATTAATTATGGACCTAGTGCCTGAAAAAATTTAGATGGCAATCATCAACTTAATCAACTAGCCTGACCCAGGACTAGCTTACATAGATTCAGGCTTGTGAAATCTACTTTATTCATACAATCAGGCTAGCTAATAGTTTTGCCTTGAACTTCATAACATAATAAATAACCTGCTCGAGAAAATTTAAGATGGTAGTCATCAACTTTACCCACTAGCCTGACCCGAGGACTAGCATACATAGATACATTGTTGGGAAATCTACTTAATAAGTACAATTGGGCTTGCTTATAATTTTGCCTTGAAATTCATAACACTATTTATAGACCTAGTGTTAGAAAAAAATTAGGATGGTAGTCATCAATTTCACCCACAAGCCTGACCCTAGGACTAGCATACATAGATAAAGGCTTGGGAAATCTACTTGATTCATACAATCAAGCTAGCTGATAATTTTGCCTCAGACTTCGTAACATTATTTATGGACCGGCATGAGAAAATTTAAGATTGTAGTCATGAACTTAACCCACTAGCCTGACTCCAGGACAAGCATACATAGATACAGGCTTGCGAAATCTATTTGATTCATACAATCAAGCAAACTGATAATTTTTCTTCAGACTTCATAACATTTATTTAATGGACCTGCATGAGAAAATTTAAGATTGTAGTCATGAACTTAACCCACTAGCCTGGCCCCAGAACTAGCATACATAGATACAGGCTTGTTATATCTACACAATCCATACAATCAGGCTAGCTGATAATTTTTCCTTGAACTTCATAACATTATGAATGGACCTGCTCGAGAAAATTAAAGATGGTAGCCATCAACTCGACCCACCAGCCTGACCCCAGGACTAGCATACATAGATACAGGCTTGTGAAAACTACTTGATTCATAAGATCAAGCTAACTACCGCTAATAATTTTGCCATGAACTTCATAACGTTATTAATGGACCTAGTGCCTGAAAAAATTAAGATGGCAGTCATCAACTTAACCCACGAACCTGACCACAGGACTAGCATACATGGATACAGGAATTATTGAAAACCAAATACATATTTTTTCTCAGGTAATTTTGCATAATACCTCCCAACAAGATTAGTCTTCACCTTAACTATATCTAGCCCAGTAGTAGCATGATTATTCTGGCTAGTTCTTGAATTAACTTAAGACAATGTTTGTAAATTTCTCCTTTAAATGTACTAAAACATCAATTTATATCAGCAGTTCACTGTTGTGACTGTGGACACCTAATGAAACATAATCATGATAAATTGACAAAATATATTCAACAGAATTGAAGTTGAGGTAATGAAATAGTCAAATGATTCAATTATAAAATGTAATCAAAAAGATAAGGGCAGTGGATTGTTAAGCTAGGAGCAATCTGACCCTAACTGTGATTCATGTGTACCAATTCAGGAATTGAACTACTATTCAGTTGTTAATGGAGAAGCATACAGGAACTCATGTTATAAAAAAACAAGTGAAGAATAACAAAAGCTTTTACTGTATGGATAACCATGTACTTCAAACGTTTCAATTACCAGGAGTGTCTGGGGCATTTTAGTATATTTAGTTATATTTTAGTTTATAAGTGTATCAATCAAGTGCTTTTATTGTTTCATACAAGAAAAAATAATTGTTGTATTTAGTGTATATTTGTAGAGGCCAATGAAGACAATATTTACACTCTTCTGGTGACATTAATATAACTATAGTTCGCTGAACAAATTTAATTTTATCTATTTACATATTAGTATACATTTTACTTAATTCTAGTCTCATCAGAAAAAAATAATTATACATAATACACAATATAATATGCTTCTAAGTTTGTGAGAGCAAATTCTGTTTTTCATAAAGACATATTGGCTAACAGTCTAGTCATCATAGGGTTTATCTAACAATAAGTTAAATAAATATAGTAGCTAAAATAAGACTAAACTATTGCTTTATCTTTAAATAAGATCTACTCTCTGACATTACATTACACAGTCTGTATATCTATACAGTGTATTTTACAATTAGCCTTAATTGCTTATCTCATCTAAGATCTGTGGCTATATATAGACTGTTGAACCTGGGATATCAGCTGGTTGCCATAGTAACTATTTTGACTGTTTCTTCTTTCATTGGTAAATTGATCAGATTTTATTATTAGTAATTTACAACCCTGTTCAATTTGATATACAGTATTGGTGATTTACACCAGACTTATTTTGAAAAAAAAGCAAAAACATAATACTATTTATTTTATAATAATGTGTATATAAATGATATAATTATGTAGTTGCAAAAAAAATCAAAAGAAAAAATGAGGCAATGCAAAAAAGAAATTCAATTAATTCTCTACATCTACTGAAATTATAATAATAGTCATCTATGAGCTATTACTGAATTATCAATGAAAATAAGAAAATTCATTAATATATTTTAAGATTATTTATAATGTTTATGATCATCTAGAGATATCACGAGATACAAGTTGTCTGCTATGTAATTTGTATAAAATGCTATAAATATATAAAGTCATTCTCTGAGATTTTGTTCATCAAATACATGTATTGAAAATAATGTACATGTATATTATACACATGAATATATAATTTTCCTATTAGACTGATAGGGTTTTATTTTAACCTCAAAATATAAATGTATTAATACATTCTTACAAAACAATGTCTCTTATCAGATCTTTGCTATGGTAGCCATATATAGTCTGTATCTTTATACATGTATATAGTCTATATCAAAGTTTAAATGATGCTTACTTTTCTATTATTTGGCACTGGTCCAAGTTATAAAAATACAAATATGGAGAGAAGTGGAACCACTGATATAACATAGAGTGGTTGCTAAGTTATAATTAATTACAGATTTTCTTTTACATTTGATTTGGTTGTAAGCCAGATTATTTAGAAGATATACACAAAATATTATCATCATTAGGTACATATTGGTTTTAAATGCACTGGTCATAAGTCTTGTAATAAATTTTGAGTTTATAATAAGGTATGTGAGATCTACATTTTCAATGCCGTTAATAGAATAAAAATAATTGTAAAAATGGCATTGATTTACAAATATGTAATGTATTTAAAGACTAAAACATAAATAATGTTAATAAATAATATTTAGTGCCCAGCCATAATTTATAAAGATTTTTTTCTGAGTTTTGTTTTTTAAGTAGAATATATGATCACTCCCTAACATATCGTAGTGTAACTATAGACAGCAGCCAATCAGCACCCAGTAAAATCTAACAGTGTATGAAATATCTAACAAAACTGTTCCTTTTGATGCAGGCCCCCTAGTGTGAATGTTATCTAGTCTTATAATAGGGTTATATACATGTAACAAGGTTGAAATCAGTCATGTGGAAAATGATAGAATTAAATTAGGGTCTATGTAAATATGTCTTAACTTTTAGGATTTACATAAAAAATCTAAACTTTTAGTTTATTTCTTTATGGACTATATTTCTATTTATTCTTTCTTAAAAGATTTTAAATGTTTAAACACATTACTTTATCAAGTTTATGTAAGATATCTTATCAATATTAGTTGAAAATGTCACAAATTAACATTAACTACATGATTAATTGATAACCCAAAGTATTATTCTTCTAAGTTGATTAACTTCATTGGATAATTTTTATCGACCCCCACCCCCAATATATTTCTTAAAAAATAAATCATACAATACTGATTATAGAGAACATACAGATATAATACTGAGAAAGAGAATTTACATTAAGAAAACTATCAAAATTTTGGTGGTGTTTAAATTATATGTTATAATTATGTGATACTTGGGACATGTTAAAAATATGTAAAAGAACTTTTTAAAAGCTAAAAGTGAAAATACAGAAAGTGATAGGGTTTCAAAATAATAAAAAAAATCATAATCAATCAGTGGAAATTAACTAACAAAGCTTTTCAATCAATCATCAATTGTATAATCAAAATATTTACTCAGTGTTTTCATTTGGGATATCCGAAAATATATGACCATACATTGCAACCGTTAAATTAAGTGATTTTGTTTCATAGAGGCTAACATTCAGAAAAAATTCAGCCAACAGGATTGGGCCAATCCTGCACACAGTCTACATCAGATTCTGCAGACAAAATATTCAGATTCTTCCTACCCACCTGTTGCCTCCAGTCATTACAGGGTCTTCCAAAAACATTATAAATTCCAGAAAATGTAATATGATTTTAACATGAACCCACTGACCAATATTCTTAATCCATCCTTTTTATGAAGTAAAAAATGATGGAGTATTTGAATTACTTAGCTTAGCTTATTGTTTCATGGCATTTATTGATATGAGTGATGCAAAGCACAGAATGCTAGCAAGTAAAGACAGGTCGCAGAAATGAAGGAGCATACCTATGCATGCTCAATCCTTTGTGCTTGTCCAATATGAAGTTCAAACCAAAAGAAGGAACATATCTAGTTTAGCGGACCCTGGAAGTAAGTACAAATAAGCGGGCAAAGCATGCCGTTTCTATGAGCAGACGCACGAAGGTTAAAATGCCGCTTATTTTCTGTTATGGGGGCTGCCACCTCAGCACCCCGCTGATAATAAAATTGGATAACAAAAAGCATATCAAAATAGTTATTGAAATTAATTCATTAAAAAAATGAATAAAAAACTACATTGGTAAAAAAAAGGGTTCAAAATTTGTTAACAACGCTATGTCCTAGCATGCGCAATAGCTGGGTCTGCAAAACTAGATTCTATCCCAAAAAGTATGTTCATCATGTTCATGACTGTTACTGTGTTTGCATCTATTTCTGCATTACTTGGCGCTTTAATAAAAAAAAATTATACAAAGTCTCTTAAGCTTGTGTCACATATTCGCGAGTTGGTACTGCGAGTTTCCGCAACAATGGGCGAGTTTAATCTCGTGGCCAAAATGGAAGAGTTGTCACAACATTTGGTTATAAAGAGTCTTGCATGACATCTGCCCGAGTGTTGTACGACACTCACACGAGATGTCCACGATCATCGACCGTCAGCAACAATTTACAGTGACATACGAGCAACATGTACACGATATTCTCTCGACATCTTACAACATTCATACAAGCTTCTACAAGTTTCGACGATTTATCAGGATTTAAACGCGACATGTTCACAAGATCATTATGATCTGTGGATAGAGTAGTGCAACACACATTTTAGATGACACGACATCTGGCGAAGGCTGTGTAAATAGCGAGCAAAGCGCATGAGCACCAAAAGGTGAAAGACATACAGGATGATCATACTGGTGGCATTGATGGTGCATGTTGATGAAGAAGATGCCGATGACGAACTTGAAATAGCAAGATTGATTGCAAGTATTGGCAAAGCGCGCCGACATTATTGGGTTAGACCATGGATTATGAGAAGTGTTGACTTTGGACATTATGACCGTCTGATGCTCGAGTTTGAAATAAAAACTGTTGACAGATTTCTTCCGAAGTATATTTAACGATAATGTTGTGTGATTGTCTCAAGGAGGTCGCGCAAACTCGTGAAGATGCTGCATAAACTTGCACACAGCTTGCTAAAGTAGATTTCACGGTGACATGTGACGACTTTATTACGACACAAGTACGATTTTTCACAACATGCATAAGACATCCTCTTTACATCTACACGAGATAAAAAGTTCAGCGATCCACTGCGATAATTTTAAACGGTTTAATTTTGTGGCCACGACAAGCCAAGATGCTGGGACATGTGGAGAGATGCATTGACATCAGTACGAGATCTACACGATACCAGCCAAGTTGCTGCGAGTTTCAACTCGCCGCTACTTGCGGTCAAATTTTTTGCCTGTGTGACTTGGGCATTTCTTTTCTATTCTGCTCAATACATCCACCAATCATTCATTTACAGAGTAGCAAAGTGAAACCACATCAAATGTTCACATTTCTCCATTTCACCGGCATTAATCAAGTCACTTGGCAACCAACATTACGTAAGGGAAGTAAATCTGGATGTGAGGTATTAATAGTCTGTACCACACTGTCATAATAGGTCCAATAATATAAAAAAAATAACCGTTCAAAATTTTAATTGAGTTCAGTCCGCATTCACTCATAGCAAAAGTTTTGTAGGTGTGGCTTCAATAGAAATTACCGAAAAGTGAAAATAACACAGAACAGGACTTAACGCAGAAATAGATGCAATGAGTACAGTAATGAGTTTCAGACAATGTAAATCATCCTCAATTTTTAGACAAAATAACACATCCCGAATAGAATATATTGAAACAATATGACATTAAACTATTTAACTATAATAATTAATTTACCTTTATGGTCCGGTCAGGTTTCGCTCTATCATATGTTAACTGTATCCTGTAAGTTGTAACAGTAAGGCTTATTTCTTAGTCTTTATAGTTTGCAGATAACATTGGCTTCACCCATAGATCTCGACAGGTGCACTAGGATAATCATTACAATGCATCATGTCTGGTCTATGAATTTCACCAAGATATTTCAGATCATTCCTGATTTCACATAGCTTATTTGTCATAACGTTGTCCATGTAAACAACTGTTTGTATCCATTTTTTAACTTTGACAGTTCGACACACATAATTCCGTTAGTTTAAATCAGTTAAATGTATCTTAATTCACATTTCTGCCAAGTTTCAGTAATTTATTCCAATTATTTACTGTGATAGTAACGATTTTCAAGCGAGAAATGTCACACGCTCAAACGTCCATTTCACTAATTAATTACTGTTTCCGGTTCGTTGCTGTTAACAACGCTCATTCTATTTGACGGATCTACATTTTTAATCTACGGACATTTTAGTACTAAACTGATTTTACTAATTATATGGATATAAACATTTTCTAGAAATCATCCATACAATATTATCATAATATTTATTTATGTATTTTTAGTATATTTTGTTGTTCAATGTGCCGTTTTTGCTGTTTTACTTTTGCGAAATAGAGCGCAGTGCTGATGCATTATGGGACTGTTAGCACCACTTCATAGCAGTCTGTAATGCAAAATTTGCAGCACTGCTGCATTTTCGCGACGTTTGCTGTCGGTCTGCTACTGTGTAGCACTTGCAACACAGGGTGCACTACATAAGTCTGAGCCTGTGCCGTGGTCGAGGACTTCAGCACTTACTCACTAAGTAGAATCTATGCATATTGTTCTTATGTAGTTTGAAATAAACTTTTTTTGGCATTTTCGTGCTTACTTTTCTAAATTATTTTATAGTAAGGGGATTGAACTAATGCCAAGTCTTTTTCTATTGATCGTGATATATGATATTAAGGAGAAACTCCACAGGGTGGGTTGATGCATGAGACAGGTTGATACAGACTATTAATTCAATACCCAGCCCTGCCCTGCTAGATCTGCCTATGAATATTTAATTTACAGTATCATCTACTTTCGGAACGACCTCGGCGATCATCTACGAAGATACATTTGCGTGGAAAATCACCCAGGTAGTTCCGAATGTATAATCTAGTAAAGTCTGCTTTTTATTTTCGATATTATCATTCTTTTTGGTGGACCGTTGTTTTTTTAGGGGGCGGGGTTGTATCGTAGCAACACATTGTACAAGTCGCACCTTATCTGACAGTCAACCCATGTACTCATTTTTCCTGGAAAGTATGGATTTATCTGAGTAACTGAGTCAGTGACCGACAACTGCCTGACAGGGCCAAGAATCAGTAAGGGAGAATAGTCCTTGAACAAACTCTGCTAAAGTATGTATGCCCTATTCGGGAATCAGATGGAATGAGTAAAACACAACCGAAAAATGTTTTAGCTGCTGATTCAACCAACCATTTTTCCAGTCAATTATCTAACACAAAACAATACAAACATGTTCTTACTAAGAAAGTGTCAACTTTGAATGAAAAAGAAAAGGCATGTCCATTTGTTGATTTCTTAAATAATGTAGACTATCAAACACAGCTTTTGAGAAATGTAGGGTATTTTCAACTATCTGAGACAATGTTTTTTCCATATTTGATTTTATAAAATCATTCTATAGTATATAAAAAACCCATAGCACTATTTTCAACTATGCAGCGTAATTTACTCATAAAATACAGTCAAATAGTAAAAAACGACAATAACTAGTCATTAAATAACAGTTCCCTTAGAAATTCCATATAAAATATGCTAAATCTAATATATTAGGAAATCCCATTTTCAGAATGGGAGAATTCTCCCATGGGAGAAATCCCATTTATAAAATGGGAGAATTCTCCCATGGGAGAAATCCCATATACAGAAATGGGAGAATTCTCCCATGGGAGAATTCTCCCATTTCTAATATGGGAGAATTCTTAAATGGTGTTTAAATGCTTTAAAAGTGACAAACTATTCATTTTTTCTGTATAATCATGTTATGTACATATAGATCTATCCAATTCTATCTCTAAATGTTATTTTGGATGAGTTTGAAAAAATGGGAATTTTCTCCCATATTTGTAAATGGGAGAAAATTCCCATTTTTCTCCCATAAAAATCCCATGGGAGAGCAATTCTCCCATGGGAATCGGCAAATTTTGACTTTTGACTTAAAATTAAACATATTTCTAGTAAAGATATCTGGATGAAAATTTACTGGTGTTATGCCCATGTGTAGATCTACATTTATTGAAAATTTGAAATAAATCGGATGAAAAATAAAAAAAGTAAGTTTGCAAGATTTCTGGATTCGCAAACGTATTCTGGACTGTGTTTATGTTGCCTGCTTTTATTTATAACCGACAGCCTCTAAGTTAATAGGCTTTTATGTTTACTCTGCATTGTATAATTTCCAACAGTCAATGTTAGAGTACAAAAATATCAAGAAATAAAATAAACATATATACTCAACGACTTTTCTAACCTGACAGTTTTACTTACCTACTATTTATTTAAGTTAAGTGGTACAGACAGTAATCCTAACATTATAATAGTAGGAGATCTTAATCAAGATTTAATGAACCCGAATGAAAGTCACTTAAGCAATATTATATCCATAAATATTCTCAGTAATGTCATCACCTCTCCAACACGTATTACGAGTCACTCATCAACTCTTATTGATCCTATATTGTTATCTGATTCAGTACACTCCGTTCACTCAGACACATTTGATGTTCCGCCAAGTATTAGCGACCATAAAGGTACTACGGTATATATAAAATTTCCTAAAGTATTCAAATCATGTTCTAAACGGAAAATATGGAGCTACGACAGGGCAAATTTTGAAGAATTTAACAATTTAATCGAAAATGCTAACTGGGATTTTATCAATGACCTTGATACGGACACTGCATGCGAAATATTTACTGACACCTTAATGCCCCTAATAAGTCATAAAGTATTAAAGGCCACAAAACATACCATATGCAAACCGCTATATTATTTATTTAATAAGTCTCTGAAAACAGGAATTTTCCCTACTAACTGGAAACAGTCTCATGTACTCCCAATATTTAAAAAAGGTGACAACTCTGCTGTCAATAATTACCGCCCAATTTCTCTTTTAAGCTGCATTGGTAAATTAATGGAAAGATGCGTTTATAAACACTTGTACAATCACTTAATAAAAAATAATAGTATATACGAAAACCAATCAGGATTTTTAAAAGGTCATTCTACAGTTCATCAACTTTTAGATATTTATCATGAAATTGCACTTTCTATAGACTCTCGACAAAATTTATGCATGGTATTCTGCGACATATCCAAAGCCTTTGATAGAGTTTGGCACGCTGGCCTTATCTTCAAATTACGTCAATACGGATTTGATGGTTGTCTTTTAAAATGGATCGAAAACTATCTGTCAAACCGCCAACAATCTGTCATCGTGGGAACTGCAAAATCAAAATCAATGTCAACAAATGCTGGAGTACCACAAGGCTCGGTCTTAGGTCCCCTCTTTTTTCTAATCTTCGTAAACGACATATCTGAAAACTTGATTATCATCTCTAGACTATTTGCTGATGATACGTCACTTGCTTGTTCAGGATCAAAGACCGGAGTTATTGAAGATATTCTTAATCATGATCTATCTATAATATATAATTGGGCAAAGCAATGGCTTGTCTCTTTTAACCCTTCAAAAACTGAAGCAATCCTTTTTTCAAATCTAAATATTCCTGAACCAATTCTGTACTTCAATGATGTCCAAATTCAAGTTGTTGATAACCACAAACACCTTGGCCTAACTCTTAGTAACAATGGCAAATGGAAAGACCATATTTCTAACATAGCTACCTCTGCTTCAAAAGTTTTAGGCATAATGAGATCCTTGAAATTCAAACTTGGTAGAAAATAGGGCTCTACACCGGTATTCGATATATCGAATACCGGTATTGTAGGTTCGATAGATATATCGGATCGAACGTTTTTGTATCGAACAAAATATCGATCAATGACGGTCATACAAATAAAATCCATGGTCTGCAAATCATATGATATTTTGCATTGCCAAGTCATCATTCTACTGCTTCCAATTCGGTATGTAATAATATGTTGCCGAACAATATCATAATTTGACATTCCTTTAAGCAAATGTCTTACACCAGATACGTCATGTTATGTCATGTTTCTATCAAAGGGAAGTAACTGTTGCGGTTTGAATATCCATTATATGTACTTTCGTTTGCAATTAAACTGGGGACCATTAACGATCAGTATTTAAAATACAGATCAATTTTAAGAGCCAGAAGTATTTTGGATTTCTTCGGGTAGATCCGCAATGTAAAGAGAACTTGAATGACTATAAGCGATATTCTTGTTAATAGGTGAAGTTCTGACAGAGTATGTTTTTCCTTTTGCCGATCTTTGTTTAGTGTCAATTAAATATGAATTACAGGAGATAAATCTAACTAAAACCAAACATCAACAAAATTATCTAATTCCATGTAAATCCTGCACACGATTACATAAACGATCGATTTTCGAACGTACTCAGTCAATGTTGATGTTAATACACAGACTTTTAGTGTCACAAAAACCCGTCTGCAACATTACATTTGTCCAAGAATATGCTGCCCCCAAGAAATAAAATTTTGGGGTTATTGTACAAAACTGAACGGACCAGAGTGTACTATATGCTGCTAAAATGTTGTATGCTAAGGGGGCAATACAACAAACTTGGCCGTGCATGTCTGCCTGTTAGCAGACAGATTACGTCTAGACACAGACTCACACATTCTCATACCCAGAGGCTATCAAGATTCTGGAGTAAGATCGAGAAGATAATCTCTGGGTACGAGAATGAGACTCACTAGATGCAATGATAGCCTATTTCTAAAAATGCCAATGTCAAAGACTTTAACATTTAAAATATTAATAAGACAGTGCATTTAGTGGTATGGTATTACAACAATTAAAATAAATGGTTAAATAACACAGTTTTGCAGTATAAAAATGTATATTCATTATTAAAATATCATATGATATATCGAATATCGATCATTTTGTATCGATACGAATATCGTATCGATCATTTTGACCGATATAGAGCCCTAGTAGAAAAGCACTTAATCAATTATACATCTCTTTTTTACGTCCAATTTTGGAATATGCGTCCGTAGTTTGGGACAATTGTACACAAAACGAAAAGAATATGTTAGAAAAAATCCAACACGAGGCTGCAAGAATAGTAACTTGTGTAACAAGATCAACTTCTCTTTATCACCTTTATAATGAAATTGGATGGTTGTCGCTTTCTGATCGTAGGAAATACCAAAAACTTATATATGCATACAAAATTATTAACGGACTAGCACCGACATACTTATGTAATATTTATCCAGGCTATGTAAGTGACAGAACCAGTATCCGTTTACGAAACTCATCCAATATCGATACAATAGCGCGTCGTACAGAACTTTTTGCAAAATCATTCATACCGGACTCTGTAAAATTATGGAATGAACTTCCACACAGCACTCGAAGCGCTGAATCATTATCATGTTTCAAATCATCATTTCTTGCATAGTTTCAAGTACCATTAGTACCAAAACACTACTTTATTGGCAATAGAAAATGGTCAATTATACACACAAGATTACGAAATCAATGTAGTGATCTCCAATTGGACCTATTTCTCAATCATATATCCCAACAATCTACGTGCAGTTGCGGCTACGAATACGAAGACACCGAACACTTTCTTTTTACTTGTAGAAAATTCACAACTCAACGAATAAGATTATTCAGGAAACTTATTCAATTCCATCCTTTAAGCACAGAGCTATTATTGTTTGGTTCATCTTCTTACAATTTTGAAGACAATTCAAAAATCTTCATATCTGTACAAAATTACATTAAAGAATCTGGTAGATTTGATGGTTGAGGTAGTTCACGTGTTGGTTAGTTAATATTTGTACCTTTTTCCCGGCTGACACTCGTGCATCACAAAAACAATCTTAATATAAATTTTCAACATATTTTTAAAAAATTCCTATTTCATTTCAATAAATATATAAACCATAATATCTTAATATTTCTAACTTAACCGAACCACAATACAGTCAAAGACAGGTTTATTTTTGTAAATATATGTCGGGGAATGGCCGTTACTAAGTTGTGAGAACTTGTGGCCAGACCCCATTGTCATTTTTGTTCAATGTATCTGTCATTGTTGTATATTATATCTATGTTTTCTATTTGACAATAAAATATGTTTAAAGTATTTAAACAAAGAACACCATAAAATTACTATAAGCTACACAGAAATGTGTGTGTGAAATTGTTGGTGAAACATGTTGTTTGCTGGGTTCATGAGGCCCTTGTTTTCAAGTTTTCGCCTGGCAATTTCCTCTACGGCCAGAATACATACAAAACTACACATATCACTATTAGCTCGTAAGTACAGATTCGTTCGGAATAAACTTCACTTCAAAATCCTAATCCATAGTTATGCCGAGGTAGATAAAAGTAAAAATACGTGCGGTTTATTTAAATTACGCAAATATTTTCAAAGGCACTGCATTTATCAGGAAACTATGTTTCATAAGTTGAAATGAAAATATTTGTGCGTAACAAGAGGGAAAACTTCTGTATCAACTATAATATCATGTGCATTCCTTCACAAAATGAACGTTTTCATAAAATTTGATATTTACCTCTCCTACCTCATACCTCCGTATCAAGTAGGACATTAGTCATCCACTGGCGAATGTTTGTGGTTAAAACTAAGTTAAATATAATTCAGAAGTCTACACTTGTTTTGGGAGCTTAAATAGGAAAATTGTCCACAGCAACTTGACTTAAGAATGTTGCAATTAGACGTAATGCACCATAAATTCACTTCAAAATGATTTTTTTTAATTTACATCAGGTCAAATATTTAAACCTACGTTACCTCCCAAGCAGAATAAAAAAACAAACACACGACTTAATGAAAAAGTAATAGTACTATCATATAAGAATTTAGAGGATTGAAGAGTCAGCATAGCTAATTTTAAACTTTTTCTTCCCAGACAATTTCAAGGCAAAGGAAAACGTACAAGTTTAAACCGCTTTTGTAATCTTAACACTTTGATTCACAGTTCTGATAAAACATTAAATCTAAAAGAAATCTACATAAACAAAAGTTGATATAGTGCGCCCTTCTAGATTCTTAGCCTAAAATGACTTTTTTATTTAAATTATTTGTGTAAAATCTGCATTAATTAATTTTGTCTTGATTGAGGAAAATATTCAAATTCCTGACCTTTACGAACATCATTTGTAAGAGTAAATGTACCATTATAATGCATAATTTTAAACAAAATGTATAATGCTATAACTGACAGATAATCAAGATATATTTAAAAATGAAACCACACCTTATAATTACAGCATGAAGACTGTTTGAATTCATGTGTCTACAATTTCACGCAGTAATACATTTCAATAAAGTTTATAAATAATTTCTTAACTTCCTTGATCCATTGTGAGGTCATAGTTTGCAAACGTGAAATATGATACTCCTTCTAAACGTTTGCAGTTATTTAACAGATTGACATTATTTGTTTACGTACAATGGGTGCAGCGTATTATCTACACAGGTGTGAAAAACATATACCATAGTCAGATTGCCGGTCACTCGCCGAATATTTCGTGAATTTTAAGTGGTCTTTTTAGCGGGGTCAAAATGCACGCATTTAAAGCGTTTTGTCAGCAAGAAGTGATCGTATTACGGAGTAGCGGAGTGGTCTTAATTAATTAATCAATAGGGGTTACAGACCACTAAATACAGTGCAAAAAACCGTTCTTTTAAAAACCGGTCTTTTTAGCGGGGGGGTGGGTCCTTGAATCGGAGTGGTCTTTAAGCGAGGTTCCAGTGTATAGATAAAAAAACGGATGTACATATTTTTGTATAATTACAACCTGAATGAAATAACAAAATCCGATTGGTCAAAAGTGAACACGTGACCGAAAAAAATGTGCTTTTATTTTCGTATAAACTGCAGTTTTGAATGAATGACGTCACGCCAGAACTACTTTCATGACTCAAAAGCTATTTTTAGCGCGTTCCCACGCTATGACGTACAGGTCAATAACTATAATGTCAATGGAAAGTACATGATACACAAAACCAATAAGAAAGGTGCAATCAACTTTTATTGAAAGAAATTAAAATGAGTTTAATGTACAATACAATTGTGCAGTAATACCGTTCTTTATCTATATGTCATAAGATGTAATGTTCCAGGAAGTAAATAATATGCTGAATGCAGAATTAAGAATTAAACTTTAATTTTAACTTAAGCTACACTGACAGCATTTAAACCATTAAATGTTGATTTATTTTTCTAGCGAATCAGTCTTCTTTTTCAAATGATTTTCATGGCATTGCCCTTCTGAAGTGCATGCTCTAATGGACTGGTATTCATTCATATAGATATCTGAATACTTTGGTTTCCGAGGCATCTAGTTTCACTTTCTTGTCTGAAAACAAAAAAAACAACAACCAATAAATGAAGATTAATAAAGCTTTAAATACCAAGAGTTCGACACATTTAAATTGATCCACAATAAGATAAGTAATCAGTATTTTGGCAAACATCAGTATGTCATGGCTAACATTTCAAGATAACTCAAGTTGCCTCTCATCAAGTAAAAAAAGAACGTATAACATAATGATATATACATTGGATAATAGTTGTATCTAGTCATAATGATGTAGTATCCGCAGAAGTGCATGTGTATACTTCATGCATATACATTCTGCATTGAGTAGTGAACAAGGTCAATAATTATAACGTTTATAATCAGACCGGAATGAAAATGCTTCCAGATTAATATGACCAGACTTTGAATCTATCCTAAGTACCGATCATTTTAAAATGTACATGAAAACATAAAAGCATATAAACCATATAATCTCCGTAATTTGGGAATAAATAATAAACATTCACTTACTCAGTACAGAAAATAGCTTGTCTTTCCATCCAATGTCTTGACATGTAATTTGTAAATTTCCTGACTCGGACTGACTGCTTAAGTTATCATCAAGTGATCCAAATTTCAGTAGTAAACTTTCTCATTCTGATTATTCTGATTAAATAACACAGCCTCAACTTGGAAAAATGTACAGCCAACAACCGCTCCTTTGTAATCACTGGTGGTTTCAACGAGTTGACATATTAATCTAGGTCACAACTTGAACTTGCATCATAAGCTCACGTGTTCTTCGTAGAAACTTGAAACTTGTTAAACCGTTTAAAAGAGTTACACAATAGCGTACCACCTCTCATGTGTTCTTTTATTAAAAATAAACTCAATGCATGTTCATTTCAATGTATCATTCATGCCGTTATGTCCGAAAACAATAAAAAAAGCATCCAATCGAAGAAAAAAAGGGCCGACGGTTGGCATTAAAAAAACTGTTAACCGAATGAAATCAATGCGCACTATTACGCATTATTGCGTAATTTGGCTCTACGCATGAGAAAATAGGTCTTTATTCTAACGCAAATTTCGCAAAAAATGGTTGTAATTATAAGGAATGAATGTATAGAAACTGACTTTCATCGAAAAATAAACGTCATTTTGGTGATAGCTAATTTCAGCATAAAGGCCTTCGGCCTTTATGCAAATTAGCTATCACCAAAAGTGACGTTTATTTTTCGATGAAAGTCAGTTTCTATACATTCATTCCTTAAATAATTATATACTTGCCTCGTTTGAGGAAATTAAAACGATATTTTCCGTTTACAAATAAAATACAGTAAAGTTCCGCTATTAAGACCACCTTGCTTATTTCAAAATCATGCGATTTATGATTTATTTGTTAAGACCCAAATGCTTAATTTTTGAAGAAAAGGGTCCCTATAATAAGACCGTTTTGCTATTAAAACCATTGATTTTGCTGGTCTTAATAGCGGAACTGTACTGTATTTGTATATTGTTGCCTAGTAATGAATCATAAGAAAGAGTATTTATATGTATACAGTAAGGCGCGCGAATAACTAGACTTTTTTTGCGTATTTCGTACGTATTTCGTAAGTATATGGTAAGTATAACGTGCGTGCGAATCGCAGCGTATAAGCCGTACGTGCGTATAATTCGTATATCGCATCGTATCGTATCGTATGATCGTATTAATACATGGTATAAATCGTATGGTAAACATCGTATGAATGGTATAAGCGTCATCTTCGTATCGCATCGCACGTAGACAAATATTAGCTCACGGAATATTGAATTATTATAATTCAACGGGGTATTTTCCCGACATTAATTATTTATTAATTGCCGGCGAGTGATTTTCACAATGAAATGGAAAATACGGACACCATAAAACTTGTCCATCATGAAAATCGCTTTTTGTCGGCAATGAAGCATGATATCATTCTTGTTCATCGGAAAGGAATGGCAATTTCTGATATAAAAATAAAGAAAATTGGCCTACATAGCATATAAGATGCTCGTACCAAGAAATAAAAAATATTTTGAAACGATACAGAAAACTGGCTCAGTCTCTCTCAAAAGATTAAAAAGTAAAGATAATTTATTTTCAGTTTCAACTAGTGTAATTTATATGTGGATCTACATTTTTACATACATGTAGTGTCTTTAGTCTTACAGCATATATAGACTTACTATTCAATAAAAAATAAGTAAGCTACAGCTTTCGATGTACATGTACTATGATATGTTTGTTTGTTGAATTTAACGCCATAGCAACACATCGTTTAGTTCATATAAAGGTGATCAGTCAACCTACTCACTCCTACTGAAGTCTTAATCTCTGGATTTAGCTATGAACCAATTACTTAGTGCATGCTTTCGTCAGTGACTGACAACTGCCCTACATGATTACAAATCATTGGCAGGGAGAATGGCTGTAGAAATAATTTCATGATCAAGCACCACGAAAGTATGCGCTGCGCAGAATCAAACCCATGATCAGTAGACTTGCATGCTACCAAATAAGCTAGCCGGGTTACTTTGTAATTTGATATAATTCAGGTAAAAAATACTAATATATCTGTCATGTGCCTGTTATTAGCTAGCTTAGTTCATAAGTTGTTAGTGTAAATTTGAAAATGAATACAATAGGAAAATGTTTGATTTCCTAAAACACTGTCTTCTTCTGATATAATTTGATATATTTTTTCTGGACTTTTCCGATAAGTATTCATATAAAAATCTATGGCCCTTACTGGGATTCATACCCACATACAATCTCTTAAGTCATAAGCGGACAATCTACCATGTCGACACACCAACTAGTTTCATGGCATGGAGTATAAGTGCTGTTATTTACCTCTGCTACATAAACCTCTCCTTAACAAAAATCTAGGAGCTAGACAATCTTAGTATGCGAGCACACAATCCCTTGTGGGTTATTAACTTGGTGCGCCAAATGTAACCCTATGAAAATCCCTGGTCAGAACTGAAATCTGAATCCTCAACTACTCGAATCCTCAGCGGGCTCTCAACCCTGTTGCTATAAATCTAGCTTGCAAGGGAGTACAAATACATTAGTTAACCACTGCTACACAGATTTGTTCACTAGGATGAATTTGCCTCATAGGCAGATCTTGAGGGGGTCAGGCTAGGGGTTCGGACCCCACTGGAATTTCCAAAATGTATCGGTCTATATGTTTATTTCTTGTCTGTAACTCATTTTTAACTAGCAAGAAGCAGCCTTTCTTGGTTCTACTTGACATCTGTTGTTTATCATATAAGATGTATCTATAACACATTCATATGAATTTAATGAGGAATTGAAGACTCAAGAAGAAGAAAAACATTTATAAAATTCAATCTTTTAATGTTAAACATAAAAAATAATTGAAAATATAGTAGTTTAAATTTCTTTATCAGCTACATATGTATGATTCAAGCCAGAATATAATTATAGGGCATAATACTATAGTTGTTCTTATTGAATTATATTGAATTCTTGTCTCAAACACTTTCTAATACAAATACAGTGCCCATCAAAAGTTTGGAGAATAAGGAAATTTGTTTTTTACTCTAGTGATTGGTTATTTTAAAAATATTACTTTCAATACTCAAATCAAGGATTATATATGATGAAATGAAAGCACATTTCATGAATGCATCACAATAATAGGTTCAGCATCTGATATTTCAAAACCTCCAAAATTATGATAAGTAATTTTGTAAATCTTTTCTAAAATACTTTTCAGCTACTTAAGTTGGATCTATATAAAACAAAAATTGAACAAAACTGATAAGAACTTAACAAAAAATAGTTAAATAAAATATTTGAAAACAGCTATTCAGTAGGCCTTTAAAGTTACAATGTCTCCAAAATTTTGATAGGTACTGTACGGACTGGGACAACTCAACCCGAAGATAACTCAACCCAGTACAACTCAACTCATAAGCCCGGACAACTCAACCCGTATGTAAGGACAACTAAACCCGTGGAAAACTTAACCCGCATGATATAGTATAGTATAATTATTAGTTATTTATTATGAATAGTCAGAATAAAATAAATATTTTATATTGACATAAAATTTATCGCTAATGAAAGATATCCAAGTATGAAAATAATGATGACAATTTTAACCTAATATTTGTAAATTAAATTGGAAATATGTCATTATATAAGAAGCTCTCCAGTTTGTCATTCTTAGGGGAATTCTCAAATCAGTCACTAAGTAAGTAAAAGCTGACTGCAAAAGAAACTGGGCAAATCTTGCTACATTTTTACTTTTCTTTATATACCTTTTTTTCAAATAAAAATTGTCAATGGGTTAAGATGTTTGCACTTTCAGGTCGAGTTGTCTAACTTCAGGGCAGGTTGTCCATGGGTTGAGTTTTCTACTGGTTGAGTTGAACCGGACCCGTAGAGTGCATGTCACTTATATAGCACAAATAGGTGTTAAAATAGTCCATCTACTTGACAAACAATGTCTCCTAATTATCCATGGAATAAACATTGAGCTAAATATTAAGTCTTTTGAATTGGTCCTAATCAGGTGTTGTAGTCTATCATCTAAATGTGCTCAGCCTGAGGAAATAGTTTTTGGAGCTACAACAACTGGAAATCTATCTGCTTTTATTGTTCACCACACAGGAATATGGAAAGTTTATCGACTTCAAGATCTTGTTGAGATCAACACACTTGTACAACCTTTAGCAGCTATAAAATCTGCATATTGTCATCTGAAATAATTAAAATGGGAATTTTAATGACATAGATCTAATCATACAAATAACATTCTAAAAATTCTGATTTGAAGATCAACATATATTTGCATATCCTCAGCTGAATGCAACTCGGCAGGAAACAGACATGGCCCTGCATTTATAACATTGGACTGGTATAATTAGCTACCCAGCTCTGTGTTGGTTTGAATCCTGTCTAAAACCTACTCAGTTGGTAAATATTAATCCAGGATATGCTTGGTTAGTTTTCTGAAAAAATACTGTCATTCAATTTCTATTTATTGTAATAGAAGGGAAGTTTTTCAATTTAACTTCACAGTAATTACCAGTTAATTAACATTATGGGAAGATGGATATGTAAGCCGCAAAATAGCCAAGTTGCAAAAGCACCTTTTTTATATACCAGATTATATACCGGTTTTATACCGGATTATATGCACTTTCCCAGTAAAGCGAGAGGTCCTAGGTTCGATTCCCAGTCTGACTGCATATTTCTGTCTGACATTTGACATCCATCGTAGGTCCATGATAATAGCTTGCTCAGTTGAGAAACACTTGTTAACAAAATTAATGTTCCTTAAACAGCCTGGAATTCTGAAATTTGAGACAAATTTCCAATTCGCAGGGTAGTTTGTCACAGCCTTTACCTGTTCACATTATGATTATTGGAGGAAATATAGTGGCAGCATAGTTAAGTCGCAAGAGCACTCACACTGTGAGTAAAAGGTCCAGGGTTCGAGTCCCGGTCAGACTGAATATTTTTCTTACCCCATGATGTTAATGGGTCGAAGTAACTGGGGACGAAAAACATTGAGCAAACAGTGAGACTGACGTTGTTAACACAGTTATATTATGCAGGCTACAATCACGTTTACCTTGTCGATCATTATTGATGAATTGTTGAATATTGACTCAGTTCATGTGACATGTCTGTCCATCGACTCCATGCGATTCAGCAAGTCGTTTTTGCATCAGAAATCTAAGTTAAGATTTCACCTTGTATTCACCAAGCGACCACGTTGTTGTTTAGATATTGACGACGGTTGGTCATTATTAGCTGTCCCCGCGTCATTTCCCATTATTTTTGTACAGTAAAAGGTTCCAACTTGACAGACCTGTAAGTTGAAGTGTTTAGGTTGCCGGAAATAAAATAACTTTCGGCCACTTTTCGAATATGTACTAATCCGGAGGGCAAAATCATAACCATTGAGACTGATCCCGCCCACATTTATCATTGGAACCCGCCTTAAAATAATATCGATAATCAAAGTGTTGAATGAGATCCGGTTGTAATTTGTGTATTTTTTATTGCACCATGGCTATCTAAGATATAGAAATACAAGCAAGTCGGACTGATATATATCGTATCATTCGTATCGAACTAATGGTATAGTAAACAACCGTACGTATGGTATAAAACGTATAGAACGTATGGTATAGTACGTATGGTATAAAACGTATATGGTAAGAACTTCGTAAAGATCGTAATACGTATCGTACGCATACGACTTTGGGAATGGTATAACGTACGAATGGTATGCGTATTGTCTTCGTAAATGGTAAAGATCGTATTTCAACTATTACGCGCGCCTTACTGTATATTCGTATTTTAGCTTGATTGAGAAACAAAAAACTTGCCTAGATAAACAGTTCGGTGTCTGCTTCCTGTCCCTCTAGTACTGCGCTAGTAGGTTATAGTTTTCTGCTCAACGAATGAATGGGTTAGGTTTTCGATGGAATTTTATCCTACACAGAGCTAATGTTTAAATAATTGCTAGCCCAACGTCAAAACTACTCGGCTACGCACTCTCATTTTTATACGCCCGAAGTTAAACTTCTTATGGTATGGCGTTCGTTTGTCCGTCCGTCCTAATCCATTTGACACATCATGTCTGCTTAATATCTTGAAACGTTTCTAAGGTACAGTCATGGTACTTGGTAGGAAGATTCGTCATGCTCAGTAGATGACCCATACAAAAATATTGAGGTCATTAGGTCACTAGTTCAATGTCACAGTAGCATTTAATGAAAAAAAAACGTGTCCGCTAAATATCTTGAAATATGATAATCTTGTCCGTACGATAACTCAAGGAAGACTGTACCTAGCTTCATTAAATTTAATCAGTGGGTAGCCTTTGGATCAAGAATGTGACCTATTGATTTTGATACCCCAAGGTCAAAGGTCACTGGGACTTAATACATGTATATGGAAACACTTTTTTCCGTACGATAACTCTACAACGGATTCACTTAGGTTCACCAATTTAATGTTTGGATAGTCCCTGGGTAGTGGGTGTGCCCTATTGATTTTGAGACCCAAGGGTCAAATGTCAATGTCACTGGGACTTTAGATACTTAATTATACATATACATCTATCACTAAATACAGATGAAGTATTTTATTAAATCATATGATGTTTATTTCAGCAAATAATCTGTATTATGTGGTAAGTATATATTTAATTTAAATTAATATGGAGTTGAAAACATTACATAATTACACAGGCTTGTGGAAACCTATCAAGTTGAGCCTTTAAACAAACAACACTTATCAAATAAATGTTTCACATAAAGGATTTTACAATATAGAATTTGATTTGTCTCCATTGTACCATGTACCATTTTGAAGACATGTTAATAAGAAGCTACCTTAATCATTAACAATAAAATTGTATATATCATTTATGAATATCAGTATGGACCTAACAAATCATTTTCATAAAATCCTGGTTTAAGAGGACATCCGTTAAGAGTAACTAATCCAGTCATTTCCCTTCACTGGCTGTTTGATTACAGTGTGTACACTTAACCAATGTTCTAACTACACTGATTTTAAAATGCGTATAATGTTTTAACAAATGATGCCAATTACACACGGAATAGGATGCACACTAGGGTGGAAACAGCGAGGGCCAAAATGTGACGTCTTTGGTGCTACATAAGTACAAAAACTAGATTGCAACTCATGCTTGAAGGTGCAACAGCGCATTCTGCCTGATCGAAAAACGATTTCCTTTGTCAGACGAGGGTTAATGAACTGGGTTTGCCGCCCAAGTTTTCAGACCTTTCATATTGGCAGAAATGGTACCGTTTCTACCGGCTTCTCTACAATAAGTATGGAATAAAATTGTCTACGATTGGGACAGATTGCCTCATGATTTTTTTTATTTTATTTCGTAGCCAGCGATGTAAAATGTCATTTGAGCAAATGGGTATTACACTCGTTGTTGTTTTTTGTGACTTTTGATTACACCCTTACTTTTGTAAACTTACATTTTCCTTGTTATGCAGATGTGCATTTCTATTAATAAAGTACAAAAAATGCAAAATAGTATCGCTTGTGAGTTCAATGTTTTAAAACAACAGCTTTTATATATTCAGAGAAAATGCAATTAATCACATCGGTGTTGTTAGAACATTAGTTAAGTGTATATCTCTAAGTATAATACGCATACAAAAAACGTGTTTGTACCGGACTTTTTGTATGAAAACTATAAGTTTTAAGTTTCAGTTTCACATCCTGTTGTTGATACAATCTCGTTGTTTTACATATTATATTTTATTGAAAATTAATTGAAAGAAACATAAAAATCAAATGATGTAAACAATTAGGAATACAGTTTTAAACTAAAGCGCTAGAGTGCTAGAGGAACGATGTCTTTTTGTTAAATACGAGGCATCACTTTTCAATTCAAAAGTAAAGTAAAGTAGTAATATTATTAGATAATTGCATTGATCACATTTTGTTCAATTTCGTGATTTGGTCATGTACCTATAGTCCAAAAATCTAGATCTACAGTTGTCTTACTGTCGTGATGTCACTCTGGAATTTTGATGAAAAAAACAACAACGTGAATTATTATTATCATTATTGTATCGCATGAATTTTAATTAATACAGACAAATGCGAAAATAAACAAAAATGATCTTATTTGATTGGACAAATTTGATCCTTTCAAAATAAAATGCATCATCTTTTTAAATAAATCTCAATCAGGATATTTTTCTCATATTTACGTAACGTAATCATAACATGAATTCGTAAAAACTTTTTCGTAAGATTATAACATTTTGTATTTGAATATTTTTGAAATCAATCTCCGTAATCAGATATCATGTAAGAGCGCGGTCGAATAAGCGGGTAGACGAGTGGAAATTTTTAGATCTGTTTTTAATCAGATTGGGTTTATAATTTTTTCCTTAAAAGAGTTTATCCTCCTTCACCCATTGTATTCTTTCACCTTGTTTACATGAAATATAATACCAGTTTGAAGTGTTTTCATAGAAATAAGGAAAAATATTTGCGCATTTATTTTGTCTTGACTAATCAATTTTAAAAGATAGTATTTCGTATTGAAAAACATACCTGTTTAGTACATGTATTATATCATTTGAAACTTTACGTCAATAATATCTTTATATCTTTATTTTAGTAGAGACGTGGTTCAAATTCGTTCAGTTAATCTTTGCTTTGAATACAGCATATTTTAAGTAACATTGGGTATATTGAAAGTAAGGTATATTTTGTTGAAATGTTTAAGGCTAGCTTTTTGTAACTAAACCCTTATAAAAAGTTCCAACACCATTAGCGTGCATTTTGTACCGTTACGTATATAAAAGCTGAATAATCATCAGTATTTTAATGAAATTTCATATGATTAGTGTAAATATGTTGTTAATGTATTCTAGATAGAATATCAGTCATCAAAATTGTATTTTAATCTAAAGAAGATCTTACAAAATATGCATGAAGTTTAAGATAAAGTTTAAGATTAAGTTCGGTGATTTCGGTAACGAAAATCTCTGCGCCTCGATTGTGGGAAAACGCATACCTCGCCACTTTTTGGTTGCGATATCTTTGACTTTTATGTGACGTTTTGATAACGCAATCGAGCAGTTCAATATAATCTTCAATACATCAGAAAAAAACAGCACGTGTCGTTTATTTGTCCTTATTTTAATTCATACTGTATCTAAGCTTTACTGTACACGCATTGTTTTTCAGTGGTAAATCATACGGAATTGCAAAAAGAACGTAATTTTACCTTCTGTGTCTATAGAATAAAAGCTTAATTTAACTGCATTCATGTGCTTCGCCTAAAGATTTAGTTGAAAATTGTTTTGAAAAAAAACTCGACTAGTGCGTATTCAGTCATTCGCTTTCCGTCACCAATGTCCGCGTGTACATTTTTAATTTTCCCCCGCTATATTGTACCATGAATTAAACTTTCTCTGCTCGAGTTTAATCAGTAACGTTTGCAAGAACGAGCTCAAAAAGGGACGCATGTTATTCCTTCTTAAAAGATGGCGGCTATATAAAATGTAGAGGTAAACAGACGGGGTCAATGGATGCAAACTGACTTGATAAGCACATTGACTACTCTCTGTACTTTAGAATGTTGTATTCGCTTTCACCTTTAAACAAAGCATTTGTGGCAAATATTTCGTTCATAAGTTTATCTTATAAATTTCAAAATTTATACTTAATATATTTAACTCTTATCGTTGAACAAGTCAGCCGTTCTTGGTTACCATTTTGAAAAACACGTGTCTCCAGGTTATATACGACTATATACACAACGTGAAACAACACTTATGGTTTTAATCATTTGGAAATGTTAACTTAGATTGTTGTTGCTAAAGTGGTACAAAAGAAACATTGAAAACTTACGCCTTTTGGCAAAAGTTTGCTAAGCAAAAACTTCAATAAGTAGAAAAAGGCCGTGTCTCCAGCTCTATTTTTAATATTTGCTTTGAAAAATAATAAATCTAAGGTTTGTTATTGCTTGTAATATGTATTTATTTTCCACATATGGGTAGTGAATTGTATGATTTTAAAGATATTCTACTGATACGAATATGAAATTCTACGATTTTCTACATTTTAGGGTTGTCTCCAAAACAGTCCTATGTTACCGTAACTATTTTTGCATGGTTAAATTACTTTCCACAAGGTGTTGTTGTTAATTGTTAAACCGTTTACTAATACAACAATGAGTCAAATATCGTGGGAAACAAAGTTTGAATCTTATCTGTCCTAAGAAGAATGAACAAATTAACCCAAACTCAAATTTTTAAATGTCGCATTTAAGAAACTATGCTTCCATAACGAGCGTAGCACAGTTGCTAGCGACAATAAAGGTGTTTTTACATTGGATTGTTGTTTGCCACTGTACATTGGTGTGATCAAGTGCAAGTAACGCGTACATTTATTGTTACTTCTATGTTTATTGAGGGAAACTTTAACGGAACACAGGGATTCCGTAACGACTATTCTCCGTAACAAGTATTTGACATGCTATATGATATAATTTATGGAAGAAACAAGCTGTTATTGTTTTCGATATTCCTCTTTTGATCATTTGATCATGTTAAAAGCAAAATTAGGCCTTAGCACTAACAATTACGGTAAATGTGTAAGGAAACATATTTTAGTGCAGGTGCAGGATGAAGGATAAATATGAAGTCTGTGTAATGGATGACTGTCATAGTATTAATATTACAATTATTAATACATTTATTGACATATTTCTTTAAGTGGAAAGAAAAAATGTTGATGTCTCTTTAATTGAGAATGAAAATTCATTTCGTTACGGAGTATAGAGGGCTTGTTACGGAACATAGATTGTAATAATAACGATTTATGCGATCATTAAATTAAATTGAATGCATTTAACAGTATCACAGTACTTTTACTACGTAAACAGACTAACTGAACGTTTTCCAGTCTTATATGATGAAAATTGATGAAAATAGTTGCGTCCGTGGAGATTTTCATGTTTGACACACCTGTATGTGTTTCAAATTCGTAACAAAACAATATTTGTGTAACCAATTTATTATGGTCATAACAACAATAAAGATAATTTAACAAATTGGCAATGTCTGAATCGAATTAACAATGATTCTTACACATTAAAACAATGACCCAAAAAATCAGCATGTCTAAAGATTTGAGAATGTTGATATCATTCAAAAGTTTCATTTTATCTTGTGCGTTATCAGTTGAAATTTCCAGTTATTGCTTCGAAAAATTGTCCTCACCACTGGAAACCAATATCAACATGAGATATCAGAGACGTTGCACAAAGACAATTTTAAACGTCTCTTGCACCTACGACACATATATTCAAAATCCGAATAAAACAGCTAGGAATTTCGGAACGCATAAAATATGATGGAATATTTTATCAAATTTCTTTAAAGACCACATCTGCTAAGCTAACTTTAGATACCATACTATTTATCATTATTTAATGATATTCTTACTTTATTAACTTTTATCATAGGGTAAGAAACAAGCAAATACTTTAATAAGTGATTGCAGTATTTTAATGAAAATAAAATATATTACAAAATAAATTTAGCAATACCAAAGTGTTTGCCAGTTCAATTTTAGAAATACTTTGTAAATAAACATATGACAAAACAGTTTCCTTTCATTTTAGGTATATATCAAATGAAATGTTTGACCAAAGTTAAATTTAAGCTAAACTATGCATAAAAATTATAAAAAAATGTTTCTGGATTTGATTTCATTCCAAAATGTGATTGTTAATATAAAAATGTTTCTCACTAGTTTTAGTCTGATCGCGTCCTCGAGTTTTAATTCGCCCGGATTTAAAATTACCCATTTTACTGCATAGAAGTTATTTGGCCTACACGGTTACCAAAAAATATTATGTCAAACCCAAACGAATGGGTTGTTAATATATATGCTACGGCGTTAAACCCAACAAAACAAAAAAAAAACAAATCTGTCAAACATGTTACAGCAAATATACTTTGGTCCGAAAGTTAGTGTTTATCACAACATCAAACTTCGTTAAGAATTCATGTCTCATTGTCTCATTACTTCCCTTTACATATAAACTGAAAACGTTATATAACTAGTCATGTGATAAAAAGACATGACAAACGTGTTCAGATTTGATTGGCTGGGTACTAAAACTAGATGGCGCTTTTCATATATAACCTTTTTCGCGAACAGGTTTTGATGGGATAAATCACATGTTTCGCTAAGGTTATGGTCCATCAATCTTAGTGCCTTACGGTTAGGAAAGGATGAAGACGTTTCAGTGAACTTTAAGGTAAATAAACTATGTTTATGTTTACGATTATTTAAAGTTAAAGTTGTACATAAAATATGATACAAGAAGTTGTTTTAACTTAAATTATTTAAATTTAGGGAGTTTTAATATAGTTCAATTTTTTTATTTTAATGTACATTGTATTCTTCCTGCTACCACAAATAATCTAGGTATTTTTATTGTTTAAATCTACTTTAATATTTTAATATTATTAACAAAACAAAAACTTAGAACATTGTTTATTTTGATACATGTTTTACCTTTTTCAACAATCACGTTATGTGTCTTGTGCTCTATATTTCTATGTTCAAATTTTCAACTTTTAAAATAAATCTTTTCAAAAGTCCAACTTTCGATGTAACCAATATGACTTAAATCATTTGATATAGTTTGTAAAGGTTTAAAATCGTGATATATTTTTATATATATTTAAACTGTCACAGGATAGTACACATATATTCAATTTAGATGTATAACTGTGTGCTGCGCGCTATTTATGGCTCATTAATTGTGTGAGTGTGTACAGTTTTCATCAGGTAAATACATCGTCCACTTTACGTTATATTTGATACAGAGTTCATGTTCATGATCTAACAGGTGCTTGATGACGTAGCTATAATTAGCCTATCGTATTTACCAATATACCTCTTATAGAGGATACAAGACAAAATTGATGTAAAGCGTCAAATACCGCCCGAGATTGTTTACATACCAAATAAACAATCAAAGCACTGAAAGTGCTGTACGAACGCTTCTTGAAAGCGTGTAGGTACCATGTCTATGATATAGTTTTATAATTTGGTTTGTTTGTTTGGATTAATGCCGTTCCAACACATTATATAGGTCATATAACGGCGGTCAGTCAACCTACTCACTCCTCCTGGAAAGGCTAAAATCTCTGAATTTAACTGTTAACTAGTAAGCGCATACCTGCGTCAGTGAATGACATAATTAAAATCATTGGTAGGAGGGAGAATGGCCGTAGAAAAAAATTCATGACCAAACTCCACGGAAGTATGCCCCGCCCGGGAATCGAACCCACAATTCCTCGATTAGTAGACTTGCGTGCTACCAACTGAGCTAGCCGGGCGGCTAATTTTGTAATTACCGCAAATAATATATAGTTAGATCAAGAACAGAATATTATCAAAGTTCTAGCAAAGTTAAAGTTATTGGAAGTAAAATAAACAACATAATTATACAATATAAATTTAGTTATTGTTTTACTTTTAACATTTGCTGCGACTATTTAGCTCTTCTGTAGAACTTTGTGATAGATTCTCTGCAAACTTTTTTATTTGATGCTGCTTAGTAATGTTGAACTTCTAGCAAATACTTACAAGTATGATCTAGGTTTGTAGGGAATTTACTGCAAAGTTTTGCTGTCCGTATTGGGATATTTAATCCATGTACACATATTTACGCAGTTTTATCACTTGAAAGTGCCTGGTGTCCACATTTAGGGTGCTTTGTAATGATTTAAGTGTATGTACGTATGTCATTGGCAGTGCTTTTCCTTTGAAAGAGTGAAAAAAGTAATGAGTTTTGGTTACAAAAATGGTTACAAGGGGAGCCTTCTCTGTGCGGCTTATAAAGGGAGGAAAATGTGGATGTTTTCATGATTGGTATTTTCAATCGACGTGTTTTTCTTAAAAGTAAGATAACTTTTCTCTAGAACAGATCATTTTAAAGGGGATAAATATTTATCTCAGCTGATGTATGGTTTGGGGTACCTAACACCCCTGGGTCATACTTTAATTTGACATTAAAATTACACTTTTTATATACAGCAAAGAAGGATTATTTACACTATCTGTAAAATGGACCATTTCAGAAGCTTATAAGCTAATATTTTTCAATATAATCACAAGCAAATGTCGATGTGTATTGTTTTATGTGCGACTTCTTACATAAATATATACAAAACACATATTTTGTGACAGATATCATTACTTTGTGTGAAAAAGTCAAATTTTATGCATCATAATTTTCTTCAAATGGAATTTAAAGTAGCACTTTTTTGAGAATCAGAGCTGTATATAATTAGGTTCTCCACAATGAATATGAATATGAAATAACGCATTTTATTACTTGTAAGCCATTAGTATTTCATTTGACGCATTTATTTGAAGGTGAGAAAAAATATTATGTAGCTTAAAGTTAAAACACTATCAGCAAAATGGACCATTTAAAACGCTTATAATCTAATAGTTATTAATTAGAGAATCACATGCAAATGTCATTTTGATGTCAGAAAGGCAATTATGTCTGACAAAGATTCTCCGGTTGTGTTTGATCCTAAAATATGAAATAATTAAAAAAAATGGATATTTTTTTTGTCTTTTTTGGTCAATTTTTCTGTACAAAACCACCAAGATTTAGTGATTGATACCATCAATTTGTGTGTAAAAGTCACAATTTAAATGAAAAAATAATAAATACAATTATTGCCTTAAAACGTAGCACTTTTTTGAGAATCAGTGGTATTGCCAAAAATGCTGTTTATATTTAGGTCCTGCATATTAGTTCATGAAATTGTGCATATTACTTGTAAGCCATTAGTCTTTCATTTAACGCATTGATTTGAAGGCGTGGAACAACTTTTTGTCGTTTGTAGGTCACATTGGAAGCTGTTATATGTCAAATAAGTGTGACATGCCGCTTATTGATCACTTGTGAGTGTCTATTGACCACATTCGGGGTGTTTTATTATGATTAAGTGTTTGTATGTCATGGGCAGTGCTTTTCTGATACAAAAGTGTTTGAATTACGTTTCTTATTTTTTGTTGATAGGCGTGGGAATATGAATATTTATTAGCCAGAATGGTTTTAAGATTTGGCATGTCTCTGGAAGGCCAAATCGTCCCAAAAAGTGAAGCATAAATAATAAAAAAATATGAATTGTAAACATTTAAACATTAGACATTACTTGAAAACTAAATACATGGTCTTGTATAAAAGATATCATGTTTTACAAACAACAACCAGTTGTGATTTTGTATGATAATGCATTCGAAAACAAATAAGTAAAGAAAATTTAGTAAAACATGTCCTGGCCAGTGAGTCATTGCATGCCAGTCTTGTTACTAATTGCTGTTGTAGCGTGTGGAAATATTTTGACATTTATATATTTTTCTATAAATATCATATTTCATGATCGAAAGAAAAAACTTCACGTACACTGTATCCGCCCCCCCCCCTCGCCTGGATCTATCTTTGTCATAGAAATATATGTAACGCTAACATTTTTTCTTGTTTTTCGGTCAAATTCATGAATTAAACTGTATTTAACGGATATTGTTACATATATGTCTAAAGGTCGGTTGCCTCAGCTTTAATTTTACATTATTATATTATTCTAGCTTAATGCTTGTTCATGTTATTAATGATTTAACAAACACGGACAATTTCGACAAAAACAAGGAGTTGCCATGGAAACTGTGACATTTCAGGTAGTGCGCAAGAGTTTATTTTTGAGAACAACGCAGTTTCTGATTCAGTGGACCCTTAGAAACAATTTAGCATAGGTGGCAAAAAGTCTAGAGGAGGGTGCACGGTGGACCCCTCTGGCCCCCATACTTATTCTCTCTCGGCAAACCTTTAAAGTAAGTTTGGATTTGCTTTTTGTCATGTTATAATAGATCTTTTAAATTTGGTATATAGACACCACCAAATTTACATAGAAATCATGAACCGCTATAACTAACTTATAAACTTTTAAAATCATCGACTAGAAATATTATATTACTTTACCTGTATATAAAATGACGACTATTTTGAATGGCTGACGCTCTAAAGTTAAAAGAATACAAAAGAAGTTAAAATAAAATATAAAAAAATACCCAGTGTTTTCTAGCCAATCAAATTCAACTTCCTCATTTAATCGGTTTTTATTCCAATGTTAAACTAGACCTTACGTTAGTCAGGCATTATTTCCACAATAATCACACATTGTCGGACGGTTAGAATAGGGATATTCATAAATTTTATATAGTTCGTATTGTATATATTACTTCTTAAATGAAATGGTTGAAGTATGGGATATCTAAAGAAGAGATGATCATAGGAGAATAGCGACAGAATTAGGCAAGTTATTATTTCAAATAAATTAATTAATTTACAGTTTACATACGCAATATTTGTACGTTTTATATACATGTAGTTATTTTACCATACATAATAGTTTTAGTTCAAACATATTACTTTAACAATGTAAACATACATAATAGTTTTGTGACTTGCTTTATTTTCTTTTTATCTCATTATTCGGAACACTTCGACCTTTCATGATTTGATAATCTCGGGAGGATTCGTGGGGGTCTTTCCTGGCGGCTTGGGTTGTACTACCTACGCAAGGCGAAGCACATAACGGTTATGCAAAATAGTTCTTGTAGTATACACACAGATTGTTGTCAAAACATAAGTCTGTGTTATATATTAAACCAAATATTTTTCAGCGATATCATTGAACTAAGTAATTTCAAAATTACTGACTAAAATCGAAATATCACTCATCGCCTTAACGTTCATGTACTTGTTTACTTCAACACCAGTAGTTCTACAAAATGGCGTTTAAATATGTCCGTGGTTATTCGTAGCGAATGGCCGATGTGTTCCGAATGTTATTTAATATGCCAAACAAATAACGTAATATTTAGAGATCTTTTAGAAGGTTTTTACGCCAGTTATAGCAGTTGGAGAATTCAAGTTTTTTGACAGCAATTATTGCACCGTGTTAACTTGTGGGCATTTATTTCGTATTTGGTTTTGCATAAAATTCATTTTCTGATACTATGATGCTTGATCTGTGTCGTCTATGATACAATATATATACTTATCTAATACATTTATATTGAATGCAATGATTCGTTAGTAATGAAATCAAACATTAGCCTAGCTTAACAATAAATATCACATCTGTGGCAGTTTGTCATCGTTTTCGTGAAAAATACGTTTGTTAAAATATCGACTGATTAAGACGCTTACCACAGAAATCCCTATATTTCTTGGCGAAGGTCTGATTTTTCAGCCATCGTATAACTTAATTTAGTAGTGTATTCGAATCTCAATTGTGCATTTCTTTGAAAATACATTGCAGTGGTTTTATAACACTTTTCTTCTTTTTAACTTATACTTTCATAGAAATGTGAATGTTAATTGTCTGACCCATATGTGTATAAAAGTATTGAAAGGAACTGCAAGGCTAAAATTATACTTACTTTTTTCCTGATTGTGTATTGTAATTTTTGTTAGCTCATATGGTAGAAGGCAAGTCTACGGCTCGAGGGGTCGTGGGTTCGATTCTCTGCCGGGCATTCATTCGTGGAGCTTGGTCATGAAATTATTTTACGGCCATTATCCCTCTTACCTGTAATTTTATGTATGGCAGCTGTCAGCCTCTGACGAACGTAAAATGTTTAATAGTTGGTTAACAGCTAAATCCAGAGATTCAGCCTTTCCAGAAACAGTGGGTAGGTTGACTAACCGCCGTTTTATGGCCTATACAATGTGTTGCTACAGCGTTAAACCCTACAAAAACAAACAAAACAAAAAAGGTGTATGTCACAATTTGTTCAGTTTTGTGTAATTAGTGACAACTTATATTGGTTAGTGATTTAGTACTTAACACTGCTTTAACGACTAAACTTAGTTCTATACATTTGGCCCAGTCATACCTTTAAAATAAATTTGTAAGTCTGTATTTCATAAACACATTTGAAGAGATGTATTCGTACATGTACTTGCTTTAATAAATTGTATTTAACTTACAGTAATTTAATTTAACTTGGTCATGTTTCTTTCTCTACCACGTTTAGTAAGCACAATATCATGTAGTATATTTATGCAAATTCAATACAAAAGTATATTCACAATTGCATAAATGATCGACTATACAAGTACTTAAATTTTAGACGTAAACTGTAAGAATACAAAGAAGTAGTGATACGGACTATAGCTTGTTAATGTGTAGCTGAAATTCTATACGTAACAATTATCGAAATATCTATGTCTAACAAAAACATATTTCGTCTTCAGTATTACCAATTGAATATAAAACATAGTATTTTAATTTCTGTATGAATCGTACATTTTGAAACATATTATTTTTGTTGGTTTAAATAACTTTGTCATGGGTCTAACAGATATTAAACTCAAGCAAATGCGGTTAGGATAATTAGAATATATCGTCTCCAAAATGATTATTTGTCGAGGCATTCATAAACCTTTCTCCGACTTGCCGGATACACTCAGTACAGATTGACACTAACAAAATACTCTCACTTTCGTATAAACTAATACTTGAATTAATGTTGAATTAACATTCTGTATAAGTTCTCGAGTTTCGTAGACGTACTCACAGTATCTCGTGCAAAATTTTAAACTTGTGTCAGTGGCGCGTTAAAACATTTTCACGATTGAAAAACGAGTTGTTGCAACAAGCACATGACATTGTAGCGCCACTAAATGTCGCATCGCCGTTAAACGTTGCAACCGACGCTAAACATCGCACAAAAAACGTTAAACGTTGCAATGGTGACCCTAGGGATATGTTAATTGTTGCTATGAGATTAAGAGTGGTTGCTTTGAAGTCATATTTGTCCTATGTAATACTTTACTTTTGTTTAGGCTTTAAACTATACCTTCTCACTAAGTCTGACTTTGAGCGTCAAGAAAAGACACCCGTAAAAATGTGGGAAGTTGTATCTCGCCACAGCTCGTGGGGAATCTCAACGCAGTGTTACACGAGTATGAGAAATTATATGTAGTACTAACCAAGTCGATTGAAGAGCACGTAGAGTTTGTAAGACTCAGCGTTTGAACACCTTAGATTAGGACTTTTTACTTTCTTGTGCAAGATATTATTAACATGTGATTGTTTTATTTCACCTAAGTTCAAATTGCAATAATGTTATAATTATCAGTATCCTATAGCTGTTAAATAAATAAGCTTCAATTAGCACGAAACTTTAAACCATTGTACTTTTTTAATGTTGAGCTGAAATGTTTAAGTTGAAAATGTTTGAACGTTACACATTGAAAATAAAATTATATTAATTAATTTGTTGAATCATGCATTACACTCGTGGTCGTGCACCATGATTATGAATAAACCTGGCAAGTATCCAATCTCATTAATTCAGCAAAGGTTTCAACACAGCTGGAGAATGTTAGCATAAGTGATTTTTTTAAACTTGGTGCTTCGATTTAACAAAATAATAGTCGAATTATTTATATGGATGGTTAAATATATAAAGAAATGTAAAACATTGAGTATTATCTACACTCTTATTCACTCAATAATTAATTTTGTTTTTACGACAATAAAATACTTTGAAACTGCTACACGACATTATGGACTCATGTGTTATTCTCATAAACGGACAAGTCCAATGACACGTCATGTTTAAAAATTAGTTTATAAATGCAAGTGTAAGCATGTCTTGACCTTCTAATTTTATTTCCTGTTTTATGGGGTTATTATATGTACTAGACTGTGACTATGACAAAATCACATTGAACAAAACCGAAAGTATGTGTAGAATAAACGTGGTGGCAATATATAACCATTATCAATCTATAAGTAACGATTGTTTAGATTTGAATCACTGTAAATAAAGTTTGGTCAGTATTGTCTAGGAAAGCCTCATATGTAGTGGCAATTGATGAACTGGATCATGTGTCGGAGTCTGGTACATTGCTGAAAAGGTGATAGTTTGCAGCATATTGTATACTTCTTAACTGACATATGATCGTCATGATAACAGATATCATTCTGGTATTAAAGGCAGCCCATATAAAACATATAAGGCTACTTCATATTGTATTTTATTTTTAACAAAAGGGAATCTTTGAACTGTCAAAAAATTAGTTTGTATACAAAATGTTATTGTCAATGTATTGTGCTTCGTTGTGTTTGTGTGTAAAGAGATATCAAATAAATATATCAATAAGTTTATTTGATCAAATTATGTATGAACTAACTTCACGTGTATTTTAATTGATGCATAACATAATTTTGTCTTGTGTTTAATGTCCAACAAAGCTATAATAATGCATTAGATTTTAATTCATAATATTTTGGAATTTTCTTTTGTTTATTTTGCAAAAAAGTTACGGATGTCACCAGGTGTTGTCATATCTCACACTATAAAGAAATAATCTACAATGCACATATCTCAAGTTAAGAGATAGTTGTTTATGTTTTCTTCAAGTAACTTATTATTTCCTAACAACACAACATAAGAAAAAATAGTGAAACGTGTGTTTCAGGGTTGATAATGCAGTATGTGAATAAAGGACGTGTTTTGAAACACGTGAACTAACACGACATTTCTGAATGGTTCATGGATTGTTCGTTTATCTTTACTTCTTACTAGGTCACCAATGTTAAACGTAAAATCAATGGGTGGATTATTCCCATTTGAGTTCTGTATAAAATGTATAGTCCAACAGAATTAACCTGAGCTTGACCTTTATGCATGAATATATTAAACTCAGTATTTACAGTCTATTTCTGTATTCGCTTGTAAATCTCGGTTTATCGGAAGCTTTCGACAAAATTCAAGTACTAACAAATAATGTTGTTTACATAAGAATAAATACTTTTAAACCGTGCCATATTATTGCTAACTTACCTGTTTCCCCTAAAACTAATGTGTTCAAAATTAAAAGTACAATAACATGCCACTTTTAATAAATTGATTTATAGTCACATCGGTTGTAATAAACATGTGAATAACCGCACCCATAAATACGGAAACTCACGATTTAATGTAAGTAAAGTGTGGAATTATTATAAATAGGTAGTTCAAGCTCAGGTTAATTCTGTTGGACTATAACATATGTTCTACCAACCTTTTTATCATTAAATGAACTTTTGTGTTTACCCTGATTTTACTTATTTTACAAGCCTACCGGCTAGCTCAGTTAGTAGCACGCAAGTCTACTGATCTAATCGAGGGGTCGTGAGTTCGATTCCCGGACGGGCATACTTTCGTGGAGCTTTGTCATGAAATTATTTTTACGGCCATTCTCCCTGCTAAAATGATTTTTAATTATGTAGGGCAGGTGTCAGTCACAGACGAAAGTATGCGCTTAGCAGTTGGTTAACAGTTTAATCCAGAGATTTAGCCTCTCGAGGAAGAGTAAGTTGACTGACCGCCGTTATATGACCTATACGATGTGTTGCTCCGGCGTTAAACCAAACGAATGAAACCAAACAAACAAGCCAACTAATCGTACTCTATTTCATTACATCCATGTTTTGTTGAATAATTGATATGTATTTTATATGCAAATGGAATAATTGAAATTATTTATTCACAGTAACATATTACATGATTTAATATTTATCTTTTTCCAACATTATTTAAGAAATAACTTACAGTTGTCTATATTTTGTTGTCTAATAAAATATAGGCACGAGTTGTGATGCGCGTATGATTAAATCACGAGTGCTTTAGCACGAGTGATTTAGTAAGCGCATCAAACAAGTAAAAACGATATATTTATAGAACTATTTTTAACTGTCAGAAACGTCATGCAGTTGAAATCCACCCCAGTGCAAAGACCGAAAATAGCATTTATTTACACAATTCTCACAGATAGGTGTTTCTTATTCCGAACAAAAAATATTAAAATCTTAATTATAGAATAGAAACCAAATTGTAAAAGTCAACCCTTATAAACTCGGGCGCCATTTTCGGCTTTGCGCATTTAACGTTGGGAGTAAAATTTCAACAGCTGTCACGAGCTATATTTTCTTGAATAATAAAGCATAGATAACGTCACATTAAATAAAGAGTGTTAACGCACGTGCCTATGTTAGAATTAACGTTACACGTTAAACCAGATAATATAACCATATTTAAAGCAAACACATGTATAAAGTAATCATGATAATAGGTAGTTTAACTTTTTTATATCGTAAGTACATACGTGTTGACCCGCATCAGTGTATCACAGTTTTATTATGTCATAATGAATGTAGGGGCCGCTATCAGTGTATCAGAGTTTTATTATATCATAATGAATGTAGGGGCCGCTATCAGTATATCACAGTTTTATTATGTCAAATTGGATGTAGGGGCTGCTATCAGTGTATCAGAGTTTTATTATGTCATAATGAATGTAGGGGCCGCTATCAGTATATCACAGTTTTATTATGTCATAATGGATGTAGGGGCCGCTTTGCGCATTTAGATATTCGTCTGATTACAAATTGGGCATAGCGATAAAATATGTCACATACATGTATTATTGATTTAAAAATAAAATGATCGGTTTACCAGTATTTTGGACAAAGGCGGCCGGCACGGCCCCTAATCAATAACACTTTATATACAAATAAGGTATATAAATAAAATGGTAGTGTTTAACCTTTATTACTTAGGGTTCAGTTTCTCCATTATAGATACACTTATTTCACTTATTTAATAATGTAAGTGTAGCTAAGGCTTTGCTCTTTCAAATGACACCAATATCTTTTGCATACGCCGTCATGGACCGGTTTCAAACAGATCTAGGTTAGTCGGTACAAAAGTCGCAAGAACAAAAAACACTACTAACTGCAAATTTTGTACTGTTAAATCGAATTCACTAAGCAAAACGAGGATATTAATGCATGCAATCGAGCATCAAATGTTTTTCATACTCTAAAACCATATGAGTATTTAAGAAGTTGATCTAGTCATTAAAAGCAATATTTTTTCTTCATTATAGCATCTATAGTGCAGTCATTATTGAGCACGAGAGGTAACGTCTATATTGTACTGTAGTATGTAATTATTGCGACTTTTGTAAATGTTAAGTTGCGATGTTCGGAATCGGCTTACGACCTTATTATAACCGAATACAGAATATGTTGGTGTCATTTGAAAGCTTTGCATGCGTGCATAAAATAGTGAAAAAAATAATGATTTAGAAACTGGCCTCTGATTCAACTTGGTTGAAAAACTACCATTTTTTAAATAATATGCATTACATGTACATATATATTAATTCGGGACTGTGTCGGTCGCCTGTGTTTTTGGTCATATGATATCTACCATGTTATCTGTTTTACATATATAATTATACATTATTGAATACATACACGAATATATAATACATCACATGATGACTGTCTATTTATAGATCACAATTGTCACGTGATATCACACCCTTCATTAGCCATAGTTAACAGGCGATCAGAAGCACAAGAAAATCAAGGCAATAATTGTGCTATCCCATCTAAATTACCATTGAAATTCTACGTTTATATAAATTATATAATTGTAGGTTAAAAGGTATGATAAATTTATGTATCTTACTATTTACATTTCAATAGTTGTTTTTCGTTATATTCATATTTTGAGAGCACGTGACCTCAGTGATTTAATTGTTAAGATTCATATTACAGTTTACTCTAGTTTAAGTGTCTTGTCCTGCTTTCTGAAAAAGAAGACAGGTTACGATAAAAATATTGAGTCAATTACCGTTGCATCTTAGAATTTGTGTGGTTTCGAACACTTTTATTTTCATATGCCTTGGTTTAACGTAGCACCATCTTGCGTCATTTTGTGTAAGTGATTTGTACTAACGTATAACACAGTTATGGTCTGAAATTTAAACAACTGTAACTTGATAAAATGTTAGCAATGCTGAATAATGTGACTATCACGTTTATTTTATTTTAGATCTGAGCTGTGAAACTATAGTTGTGTCACAATGCTTTATGATTCAATGTATGGAGATAATTTCAACATTCAATAATCTAGGGATCCGGCGGTCATACAAAACGAAACTGTTCTGTCATAACCATGACAACATCTAGAGCGATTTATATTTTACATGATAAGATCACTTTGAGATTTTGATATTGATAATAAAGTACGAACGTGTTTATTGTTGCTGTCTATTTCAAATAGTGTTTACCATAACAGTTAGCTTTGTATGTAGTGCGTTCGAAAAACAATTCAGGGCAATTGAATTTGATTCAAGTGGAGATCTATGTACATTCAATATATAATGCATTGATTTTTACAATGGTTATCCTACCATTTACTGTATCAAGTAGACAGGTTGCCTGTCTCTGATTGAAATATGTGCACAATTCCTTTTGGCTAATATCGAAATATATCAACAGACAATGAGGTCGACTGACTAATGCAATATGACTGCAAAAATATTGAAAAAAGACATAAGGAAACATATAAAAACAAATATTACTTATACAAAAGTCCTTTATGCTATATAAGTCACAACAATGAGAACATAACTTATGCTTATTTATATGTTCAATTGTAACATTATTTTGTCATAAACAAAACTGTTACTAGTAATATTATTGTAATAATCAATACCTATAACAAAACATATTTCAAATACATCTAGACCATTAACATAACTACTTTTAAAATTATAAATAATGATTTGGGCATTAACTGACTTTTTCTCATGTTGTCGTGACCAAATGCAATGAAAGGAGGTAGCAAAGGAACAAAGCAATCGTAAACTTATTGATTCCAAGAATGAATACATTGTTAAGTAGTTGTAATTGATTTATGTCGTATTTAGGATGAAATGTAAACAAAACCTATATATATAAGATTCATGTCGATTTTTTCCCTTTGTGACTTTATGATTCAACTGTAGCTCTCAGTGTGACTATATTTGAAATATTTGAAATGTAACACCAACATCATAAATCAGTTTATTACATCCAAAGAGGTTTCTCTGCTCTGGATCGTTCATGGAGTTAATTTTCTTCAGTCAGCTGAAGAAGGTGACATGATGTTACCGAAAATTTCAAGGTAAATAAATGTTCGCTCTGAGTTGAAGAAAATTAACTCCATGAACAGTTTATTACACTTTGGAATATGTATATTTACACATTAGAGAAAATATACTCAAAGGGTTTTTTTAATTTATCAAAGTTATGTGTTGAATTTTAAAGACATTATTACAATATAATTTTTAAAGCCACCACTGAACATACGAGCAATGCCAAATATCAAAATTGATATGTCAAATACCAAGTTTTATAGCTTTAGAATGATTTGTGACTTGATAGTGATTCGGTTTTATTTAGACATTTCAGTGGATATTTTAAATCTGCACTATGGTACATACATTGTGTTACCTGATAATTCAATGTTAAATGGTACAGACATATTGTGACATTGTGTCTTTATGATAAATGGTACACATCGATTTACTTGACGTCTTTATGTTACAAAGTACAGACAGGATGTGACATGGCGTTTAAATGTTACATTGTATTAAATTTATTTCCAGGTTATATAAAGTATGACAATATTCTGAGTTCATTAAGTAAAGGATGCTTTATATTAGGTACACAGATGAGTGGTGATGACTTAGTTGATATCAGAGTAAAAGACAATATCATAATGACTGGAGCTGTATCATTTATTGGCATGCTTCTGTTAATGGCTGGGGTCGAAAGTAACCCTGGACCAGGTAAGAAAAAATGTCATACCAATATATTGGTTTATTGCTCATATATGTTGTTACGTTGTTTGCAACATCTTTTATCACTCAAAGTATTTTGTTCTACATGTACGAGTTTGCCAAGAAAACTAATTACATTTTAAGCGCAGTAAATGATAAATGTTTTATCTACTATATAACTAACACGTCTCTTTAAGTTTAAGCCAATATATAAATTAAATAAGACTTTAGCTCTTTGCTATCATTTTAAATTATCATGCAGTGATAGAGAGCATATACCTTCAAATGTGGAGGTTCCGAGTTCAAATGCATACATGTACTACACCAAGTTAGAATGTCCATTAATTTCGATATAATTCACACTTTTCTTAGTCGATGATAAAGTTGTCTTGGAACATAAAGCTATTATGTATACACGTATGTTCATGTGAGAAGCCACTACTTATAGTTAACTAATTAACTAATAGTGTGTTCATGACCGCTGGTAAATCTGATTCAAATAATTATTATTTATTTCAGATAAAATATTTGTATTTAGATATATGTACCTACTCATACATATAGGAACGGATATGTTAAGAAGAGTGTTTGAGAAAATTGTTGGTCCAGACTTCAAGGATTATTTAGATAACAACCCTCCTCAAAAAGCTAATTTTCAACATCTTTTGTCAAGAAATATTCTTACTAAAGTACAACTTCAACTACTACCTCCTATTGATAACACACCATCGTCGGACAAATTTGACATCACCCTATTAACCTGCTTACTGAGAAATGCTTGCGGTTTATGTCGCCCTACTGATCGGGTATGGTTAAATCCTCAGCCTACAGATAAACGAGTGGAAGCATATATTGCCAAACTTAAACAATGCAGAAATGATGTAAGTATCACACGTTTAAACGATAATATATAACAGCATGTCATGTTGTATGTCTGGTCGTATATTAATTGGTCATAAATTCAAAATCTTGAAGGAACCAACTTATGTTGTCAGTTTTATTAATCAATAATTTGCTACGGTCATTATCTCACCTACAGCTGAAAGCGTCGTTGTTATATATACTCATAGCTACATAGCTATGGTTTATATATAAAATGTTTCTTCATCTGAAAGCTGTAGCAAAAGATTATAATTCTGAAGTTTAAGTCAAAGTCACTGATAACCAAAGAATCGACCCTTAAGACAATCTATTTACATATCCTTGTATATATATTTCAGTTGGCGCATAGTGGGAGCGTGTTGGAAGATGAGACAGCTTTAAAAGCAAAATGGTTGGAGTTATGCTCGGTAATTATTTTGGAAGTGCTAACTCATTTTTAAATAATGTTTTCAAAATAAAAATGTAAAAACATACAATTGTAAATAGCGAAAGTTGATGGATAATTCATCTATGTAGACTTATATCGCATGTTTAATTAACTAATTTATTACTTTAGTATTCTATTGACATCGATAGAATTTGACTGACAATATATACATTTTGACAGACCATCTACAGAATGTTACTGACCATCTACCGAATGTTACTGACAATCTACAGAATATTACTAACCATCTACAGAAGGATACTGACCATCTACAGAATGTAACTGACCATCTACAGAATGTAACTGGCCATCTACAAAATGTTACTGACCATTTTCCGAATGTTACTGACAATCTACAGAATGTTACTGACAATCTACAGAATGTTACTGACCATCTACAGAATGTTACTGACTATCTACAGAATGTTGCTGACAATTTACAGAATATTACTGACCATTTGCCGAATGTTACTGACAATCTACAGAATGTTACTGACAATCTACAGAATGTTACAGACCATCTACAGAATGTTACTGACCATCTACAGAATGTTACTGACAATCTACAGACTGTATGTTACTGATCATCTACAGAATGTTACTGACAATCTACAGAATGTTACTGACAATCTACAGAATGTTACTGACAATCTACAGAATGTTACTGACCATCTACAGAATGTTACTGACTATCTACAGAATGTTGCTGACAATTTACAGAATGTTACTTACCATCTACAGAATGTTACTGACCATCAACAGAATGTAACTGACCACTACAGAATGTTACAGACCATCTACAGAATGTTACTGACCGTCTACAGAGTGTAACTGACAATCTACAGAATGTTACTGACAATCTACAGAATGTTACTGACAATTAGGGGTGACTATTGCGGCCAAAAACACTATCGCGATAGTATTGCGATAATGAAAGTACTATTGCAATAGTATTGCAATAGTCAAAAAACTATTGCGATACTATCACGATAGTTTTTTTATTATAAAAAACAACGGTAAACAGTCTCAAGTCTTTTACAATTAACAATTAATGTTCTTGGTCAAAGACTGAACTCAGACAGAACATTGCAGGAAAATGTTTCAAAGATTTGGCCAGAATTTAGTTCACAGGAGTGGAGAAATCTACAAAATAATGACTTACTTTGAAAATAACTTTTCTGTATCAAATAACAACTTGTCATTTATTTGGCTATTTGAATTGCTGATTAATCAACAAACTGTTTTATTCAACTAACGTTTTGGTTATTCTAACTCTTTGTCATCGATTACCATAATTACATAATGATAATGATAAACACAGTATAGTTATGATAGCATCTTCAGTATTTTAATTGAATTTAAAAAACATATAATTATGCTTCATTTTTAAAATTACACTGAAACAAATGTTGGCAAGTAAAAAAAAAATGTCTGGCATTTTGACATTTGTTTTATCAACGAACACCAGAAAACGGGAACGCAAGTTCGAATTTGTCGGTTCCTGGGGCACTGTTTGCTAAATTAAGAAAAACAAATGAATAATAATCAGCTTATTACATTAATTATGAAGATTTAAGAATGTTTTACTTAATTTGCGATAGTGTGGGTCGCGAAAATATATGACAATAAGTCATCATTGAAGGGATTTTATTTTTACGAAATACAATACTAAATTACATATTATAAAATATTTTTGTTGTAAAATAATACAAAACACTATTTATAAAGTTTAATTTCACAATACGGTGTTATTGACAATTATCGTCAGTAATTTTAACAAAGAAAAAATGACTTCCTGGGATCGCCGATATCGTTTGTATATTATTAAGCTTTATATATAATACAATTTAACAAGTTAGGTCATGCTAGTTTAAGAATACATTTCTTCATGACGATTAATTTATATTAGACTCCATGATTACATAATGAGACATTACAATTATGTCATTGTTATGCTATCAAACATCGACAAAGTAAGTGTGAAAAAAATGCCGACACATATCTTAAATTGTTTACCTCAATTTCTGCTCAAACTGCAACACATTACTTGTCCTCAAACAAAGGATAAATATTGAGTTATGCTGCCAACAATTAAAAAATATATATGCGCTATTTCCAATGTACTCTGACGTGTATAGGTAAAGGTATATACAGATGTTATCGAGCGTGTAATCATAAGTCGGCGCCTTTATTATGATTTTGTGACATCCTTGCGCATTTATATGTCGGCAAGTTAAACTCCCAGCGTGTGAACGACAATTGGGTTTTAATGAGATGTAATTGGCATGTAATTGTCGCGTGAAGTTTCATTTTTTGCATCTCTTATCTGACCAGTTTCGATTTTTTATTTACGTTCGATACGCGGCGATTTCGAGACTTTATGAGTAAAGGAGTTTTTAATTGGGTTATGATACGCAAATTGTTTATTCTTATAGGGTTTTTGAGATTTTTAATTGCGTAGCTACGCAGATACGCAGCTTATCTGTTCCTCTGTCGGCCACTAAATAGATTTAATTTGATCCGTATCAATGTGGAGTTCACTCATTAAAAAAAGATGAAAGTAAATGGGGCTCAACTCTCGTTTTTAAGAAAACTATCGAAAAAAGTCGATAGTCAGAAAAACTATCGCGATATTTATCGACTTGAAAAAGTTCTATCGACCTATTGCTATTGCAAGGTAAACTATCGCGATACAGCGATAAGTCGACCTATTGTTACACCCCTACTGACAATCTACAGAATGTTACTGACCATTTACCGAATGTTACTGACAATCTACAGAATGTTACTGACAATCTACAGAATGTTACTGACCGTCTACAGAGTGTAACTGACAATCTACAGAATGTTACTGACAATCTACAAAATGCTACAGACCATCTACAGAATGTTACTGACCATATACAGAATGTTACTGACAATCAACAGAATATTACCGACCACTACAGAATGTTACAGACCATCTACAGAATGTTACTGACCATCAACAGAATGTTACTGACCATCTACAGAAGGATACTGACAATCTACATAATGTTACTGACCATCTACAGAATGTTACTGACCATCTACAGAATGATACTGACCATTTACCGAATGTTAATGACCATCTACAGAATGTGACTGACCATCTACAGAAGGATACTGACCATCTACAGAATGTTACTGACCACTACAGAATGTTACTGACCATCTACAGAATGTTACTGACCATCAACAGAATGTTACTGACCACTACAGAATGTTACTGACCATCTACAGAATGTTACTGACCACTACAGAATGTTACTGACCATCTACAGAATGTTACTGACCATCAACAGAATGTAACTGACCATCTACAGAATGTTACTGACCATTTACAGAATGTTACTGACAATCTACAGAATGTTACTGACCATCAAAAGAATGAGACTGACCATCTATATAAAAATATTAACAAGCTATTAGTAATGTTTAACGAAGTTACTTAAGATATCGCAAGAATCGTGCAAGTATATCCTTAAAGGTTAAAACTATTAGTTAATTGTAAAAAATAAACAGTTGCATGTAAATGATTTTAATTTTCTGCCAGATTGAAATCAAAATGATGAGTCAAAATGTTTATATTAATTCTTGAGTAAAAATGACTTTTTATAAACAACTTAATTTCCGACAATGGCGGAAACCAAAGTAAACATAATTTAGTAGACAAAATCAAGCGTGAACTGTCCATGTGAATATAATCGGAATAGTTTTGTTGTCACAGATTTTTCTCATTTGGTTAGTAGGCTCGCTAACATCCGTGATATGACCTATACAATAATGACGCTAAAAATACGGAAGAAATGGAATATTTTACCGACTTGTTAAAGTAATCAAATGTTGTTTTAAAACTTGAGAGACAGTGGTAGTATTTTGTCTGTGAACTTATATTTTGATTTGGAATCACAAACAATGATTTATTGACATTTTTACGTGACATCCTTTGTGAAAGAAAATGTTTTATTGTAATAATTTTGAGGATGAGCACCATTTCATTCTAGTATTTGGGCTTTAAAAAGATTTGAGGAAACAAACCTAACATGTACACATTTTTAGAAATGGCCAAAACAGATAATAACAGTTTAGTAAACAAACTGAGTAATTATGTATATAAAGCATACAAAATTAGTAACGATTCTGCAATACTATAATACCTTTATACAATTGATAACACTTCTATATTATATAACATGTGATATAAAAACATCAATATAAACTTTATTACCTTCTCCTCAGAAATATAAAAATATATCAAATCACTTGCTTTTCAAAACGGATGATTATACATGTAATTGGGTAATAACCCATTTTATTGATTATACATGTAATTGGGTAATAACCCATTTTATTATATATCTAAGAAAATCTAACCAATCAACAATCTGCATTTGTACCACGTGACCGTCCAATATATTCCCGTATTGGATCCAAAAATAATATATTATTTTCGTATTGGACGATTGGAGACATGTGCACTAAACGATGCTTATTCATAAATTATGTCCGCCATTTTTTTTTTCATCGGTTCGCAACTGTTTGTCTTTGTAGTCTAGGCATGAATGAGGAAATAAACCAAAATAATGGTCTGTACTAAATACAATAACGTTATAAACAAGGTTTGTCATATAAATTACAACGTTTTTACTTACGATACGCTAAATCAAGGAGCCAAATTCTGACGATTTCCGATCAAGCATTCAATTACACAGCAAAACTTTCGTATCCATTCTGTGACTGTGTGACGAATTATCCAGACATTATGCAATTAATACAAAGGTTGACTTGTGTTTAATCCAAGCCAAGCAATGCATTAGGTATAAATAATGAATCTGGCTTTCAAAACGAACTTTCTCATATGTGGCATGTCAATCTTGCCATAAAAGTTCATCCCGTCAGCGAGTGTGTTTCCTACAATTAGTTTGTCCGTTCCTATCATCCGTGTCTAGTTTATCTTTATGAATAGATTTTATGGAACACTGTAATTTCCAATCTTTTAAGTCCTCCAGGATGTTTAAGTTTAAGTGTCATTTGAATGACATCGTCATGTAAACTTTGTAAATTCTACGGCAAGGTCTTTACATCGATACTTGAGAGAATTAATTTTCCAATAGGCGAGGGAGCTCCGCCTACCTGTATAAGTATGGTATGAGTAGGCTACAAACACGTCATAAAATGGTCGACAAAATGACATCACGATAATACGCAAGCCCCGCAGCGGTTATTTCCCTTTAATACATTTAATAAGTAGCAAAGCGTGACGTCAGTACTGTGAGGAGTTTGGATAATACAGTAATACACTACGTCACAAGTCTACATTCGCACTCAGGAAAAATTGCATTGACATTTGTTCGACACTACATTCATAAATTAATACCTTTTCTTTTCAAAAAATGACCGAGCTTATATAGACAATGGTGATTGTGGTAGTGTTTTTGGTGGTGATGTTGATTGTGGTTGATAAGAATTGCTGTGATTGCCTTGTTGGTGATGATAATTATTTTAATGTAAACGATATATAATAAAAAGGTTATTATACATTTAACTGTCCAATACTGAATATATTTGGACTCGTACCCAGCTTGAAAAGTCATATTGGACTCGCCTATCGGCTCGTCCAATATGGCTTTTCAAGCTGTGTACTCGTCAAAATATATTTCCGTATTGGACAGTAAAATGTATAATAACCTATAAGTAGTGTCTTTTACCTCATATATATTGTATTAGTAGTTACATTGTAATGCGAAAAATGCTAATTGCACATACATTTGTATATGGCCTAGAGCACAGTATTTGCCCCATTTTTTTCAAAAAAGATGTACAAAGACATAAATTGGAAAGTAAAAATTTGAATACTAAAAACAAAGTTCTGTATTATAAAGTCTTACATGTTGCTGGTGTGCGCAAAAAATTATTGAAATATCACAAGTCGTTTTTGAGTTATCGTAATTTTTAGGGTCCAAAAATGGCCATTTTGGGGTGTAATGAATTAGCATCAGCTTTTTTACCTTTTTTTAAAATACTGTATTTTGGAGCAATTAAACTGTAATTTGAAACTCATAAGATCATTTTATAGAAAATTTCATGCTTTAAAACATGGCTGATAACAATTTACAGTAAAATTGTTTGTTTTTTCTTATTTGAAGGAAAATGAAAATGGTGCTGATGTAATGGTCTTATTTTTGAGAAAACCATATACTTCAGTAACTGATAAATTTTTATGATAAAAACATAAGATTTGTATAGATGTTAGTTAATATCATTCAAATATGGTACAAGTACAAGTTTTCATCACTTCTTGAGGTATTGAAATAATGGTAAATTTGTTATTTACATAATTTGGAACAAAACTTGAAATGTGTCGAAAAAACCGTAATGTCCGTCCCACCCTCCTAAAATTGCTAATTAGTAAAAAATATCAAAACTAAGCATATGGAACTATTCATTTATGTGACAAGATAGTAAATAAGCCAAAACACCCAAAAATATTTACATTTTTAAGAAATAAATAGCAAAAATAGAAAAGTTGTGTAATGTCCGTCCTGCGTAATGTCCGTCCCGCCCTGCTTAAAATTGCTATTTTACCAAGTTTATCTAAACTTTCTGCTAAATTAATGTATTACAGTGAAAATACATCAGGTAAACAAAAAAGACCAACCTAGTTGTATTTTTAAAAGAGTTATTAGCTGAAACCCCAAAAATAACAGTAATGTCTGTACCCTCTCTCAAATCACTAATTTTCCAAAAATGTCAATCAAAAGCTATATATCCAATGTATCTTTAGTATACAATACCCAATAAAACAAAAACATCAACAAAAAATCTTTTTTTATGAAATTATAAGCTAAAATTAAGAAGCTATTTTAAGCTGTCTAAATCCTCTAACTTATGTAAAAGTATCATCTATTTTTTATTTTCATAAAATATGATTAACTTGAAGTATTTAGGAACAAATGGAAATTATTGTCATACAAATATTCGTAGTTTTGACAGCATGTGAAAAGGCAACACAATAAATTTACATCCCAAATTTAGCAAATAAATCTTACAAATAGTTTCAGTAAGGAATAAAACACAAAATCCTTTTATATCATAAATCCAGTATTATTCTTTTACTATTTGCATTTAATAACTCTGTAATTAATAATACAATATTTAAGTAACATTACAGTTGAATGGTGCAATATTCTGTAGTGGTCAATTATGTAAGATTATGTAATAAGATAATCCACTGTCTGTCTGATCTGTATGATCTTATCTGTTAATTACATCAGTATCACAGTAGGAGTCAAATTAAGGGATGCTTTGTGATGCATTGTCTGAAGTGTCATAAATTACAGTGTTATTTAAGTCATACATTCATTTATCAATACTTAAATGAGTGGGTGTAACATTTTCATAAACTATCAGGAATTTAGTGTAAAGTATCAGCCCAAGATTATAGAATATCATGTGAAGAAAAAACATATATGAAGAATGTGAGGTAATTATTTATTGAGTTAAATTTTAAACAATCTATTGATACAATTCAAATAACCGCAAATTCATTAAACATTTGTAACAGATACTTTTTGTAGTAGCTGTCTGTAAAAATAGCATTTATGTATTTTAAGATATAATTCTTCATAATTCTTCAACAACTGTTATGGACTTATCTTGTTTTGGGGTTATACTCTAAACAGAAAAGGTTATGTAAATTATTAAAAATATGTAAATATTCATATTAAAACTTAACATTTTTAGTAAGTATCTCAAGAAGTATGTTCATTTATACATAGTTAGCATAAATTATAAAGAATAATTCCAAACACTTGCAAAATAAAAATTTTGTATGAGTATTTATGACAAATTTGGTAATTTTGTAATGTCCGCCCCACAGTAACTGTGCATCTTTAATATGCTATAACTTTCTTATTCAAAGGTTTACAACACTAATTTATGACTCATTTTACTCCTAACATCCATTACTTTGCATTTAGATATCACAATCAATTTTTAGAAAGGAATGGTAAAAGAGAGGAAAACTATAAGATTTGATTATCTGAAATTTTCCTACTTGCCAATCAACTATCATAAAGATTTGAACCAAAAGCGTTTAAATTTCTTGATTTTAAAATTTCTTTCGCTGTAGTTAACTGACGATTGATTATATTAACTGAATTTATCAACTTTTTTACAAAATAATGCTTAAATATTTTTTTAAAGCTTTTTAGTATTTGAGGATTCCACAATCTGTAATGTCCGTCCCCAACCAGACCAACTCTTTTGCAAGTCAAATTTCTAGAAAATGGTCACATATCTTATCTTTTTACTACTGAATCATTCTTTAGAAAGCATTATTCTATATAAAATACAAAAATAATTTCAATTACAAGAACTTTATTTTTTGACTTAGATGTTAACAAAAATGGGGCAAATACTGTGCATCAGGCCACATATGAAAAATGTAATATTAATTGTATATGTATGTTATTGTATAAAATTGTAATGATAATGGTATACGTAAATTGTTGATGTATGGTGCATTTGGTATAAGTAAGGTATTGCTTTGTATTGTAAAAATCGAATGTTGTATATCCATGTATGTCACATATTTTATGTGATGTATGTTGTTCATGGACCAAATGAACATAGAATATTAAATAAAATACCTATCCTATTTACCGATGCATATTTTGTATCCTTAGTTACATAATATATGACAAACTATAAATATGTGAACTGCAGATGCCAATTTTTAACAAGGTTGATGATACTATAGATAAAAATTGCTATGAACCATTGTCATGTATATGTTTATGTTAAAATTAGAGAATGATACCTTTTAGTACCGACCCCAAAAAGTTGGCATGGTAAATGCAGTGCCCAAATTATCATAATGTATAATCATCCTTCTTGTCTGAAACCTTTTGGACCAGGCAATATCACCGTAGGTACTTCACATCTTCTGTGAATACAGATATGTAAACGTTTTTCTCTGTGCAAGATTCCTTTTATTCAAGCAAACAATTTCAGAATACATAAACATATAATACAGAATGCACAAATATTTCTCTAGATGCACTGAGGCTTATATTTACTATATCTGTGACTGAATTTACATATCTGAATCGAACTAGTGGACACTGTAATAAAAACTTTTGTGTCCATTTTTAGAAGTGTATTGAAAAACTTATTCATTACACATCTTAGCGGAAATCAGCGGCTCATTAACAAAATATCTGTACAAACGCGAACTGATTGTCTATCTAAAGATCGCAAGTTTTTGATACAATGTCTTAAGAATGGTTTATTTTTTATGAAATATTCATTTTATATGTCTGTTATTTTGATGATTTATTGTTTAGAGGTATTTATTTTACGCCACGTGGGAACTTGATTGTGCTTAATAACCTCATTTTGACGTCCATCGGTTCTATCTTAAATTGGCCGAGGTTTTGTTAGCAGATGACAATTTAATTGAGTCATGTCACCTCTATTTGCATTGGTCCTGTATTGAAAAATCAAGAATATGCCTTGTGTATTTTCTTCGAGGGCTTCTACTCTTCGTTGGTGTAATTTTTATGTTTCGAATTGTGTGGAACATATTGTATTTTCTTTTCAAATGTATTGTAGTTTCTGTGTTAACAACAAAACATGTGACCAAAATTTGAGTGTTTCACCATTTCTCGTTGACTTAGGTAGCAAAGATTTTCAAGTTACAAGAGCGTCTTTCAAATACTCTAATCGTAAACGTTTGTCTCTAAGTTACGAAAATGTGTGACAAGTGACAAGTTTAAATTGGTAATTTCATTTACAACGTGGTAAGGTAGAATTCCCCTATGGTCTAACATCAATGTACAGTCATAAATATATTTGAAAACCATAAAAATTGGTTACTCAATTTAACACTTTTTATTTATTACGTCTTACATTACCTGTGTCCATTATTGGACACCATACTTATTGTTTGTACTACTTCCTTTAAGTAAAGTTTTACTTTAGAAATTTAGAATTTTAATTTACAGTGATTTTTTATTATATTGATCTCAGGCAATGTATGAATTAATTGGTATTTTTAACTCTTAGTGCATCTGTAATTTCCAACATGTCCAAAATACAACTTACACAAAAAAGTAGCACGAACAATAAGTAAGGTGTCCAATAATGGACACAGGTAACGTGAGGTATAAACTTAAATTATGTATAATTCACTAATGTAAAATTGTGTTTTTGACCACAGATTTTTTTCAGAAAATGTGTCTTTAAATTGAACATTGTATTTTTAATATTTTTAAGATGTCATAATTTTAAGTTATATTACTAATTACCTTGTACAGATAATTACCATTTTACTATTTTCATATAAAAGTAAGATAATAACTCACTTTCATTAAACATTTTTATTAACAATTTTACATCAGAATGCTGTTTTATAGTTTATAGATCTAATCCAATGGCATGCCATATGATTAACATAATGTAATCAAGTAAAGGTGTTAAATTGTGCTTCCGAATTTCATGGTTTACAAATATTTTGATGTTGGACCATAGGGGAATTTAATCTTACCGCACAGTACATATAAATTAAATTACACATTTTAACTTGGCACTGTAGGGCGTTCAGTAACCGCGAACGTTTCGTAACGATTCCGTAACGTTCGCAAAAGTAATCATTGAACGGCCTGTTAGCGGAAAACGGTTAAACGGTTTTAGTGTATAGTATGCGAGTATGAAACAACCTGATACAAAAAAGTTCCATTCCATTTTGAAAGTTAGTATTTGCCATTTCGAAAAGACTACATCTGGAATTCAAATATTTGGGATTTCCCCTCTGGTACAAACAAACTTTCACTGTTACAATGAAAACACGCGTAAAAAAAACAATAGGATTTAATCCTTAGTTCGTGCTGTTTAGCAATAATGTGTAGAAAACTTTGTTTGTACAGCCTTTGCACGGACGGAAAACCCATAAATTTAAATTTCGGATAAGGTTTATTCAACGAAGTCGGCGGTGTTAATCCCGTTGATTTAGATCAATACATTTACAAAAAAACAATTTTACAACCAAGAAAACAAGTTCTTCTTTTCGAATTTTTCAAATAAATTGAGGTAAAGTCTCTCTTGTCCGCCATCTTTAAACGTTAGCACTTCAACTGATCGTTCAATTAACCGTTCGTAACTGTTACAGTGATTGACTAATGTTAAATGCATACTGAACTCAGGGCTGATAAATGACAGTAACCGTTTCATAAAAACCTTACGTAAGATAGCGAAATTTCCGTAACTTAGTTACTTTGTTGAACTTACGTTTATGATAAGATAATTTCACAAACGCTCTCGAAACTCGAAAATCTTTGCTACAATACGATCTGTCTTAAGTCAACGACACATGGTGAAGCCCTCAAATTTTGGTCACATGATTTATTGTCAGCAATACATTGTAAACTACAAAACATTAAAACTAGAATACAATACGTTCCACAAACTTCCACGAGCAATTACACGAATGGAGATTAGAAGCTGTCGAGGAAAATGCACGAGGGCTAAACCGAGCCACCATACTTCTGATTTTTCAATACACGGCCAACGCAAACGAAGGTGGTATGACACAATGAATAGTCATCTGCTAACAAAACATATAACAATTTAAGGCGGAACCGATGGATGACAAAATAAAGTAATTAAGCACAAAAAAGTTTCCGCGTGGCGTCAAATAAATACCTCTAAACAATAAATCATCAAAACTATAGATATATGAAATTATAACTTCTTAAAAAATAAAACATTCTTAGGACATTTCATCGAAATTTTGCAATCTTTTGACAGAAGTTCAGTTCGCATATGTACACACGTTTTTGTGATTAGCCCTGACTTCCGCAAATATTTGTAATGCATAAGTTTTAATACACACAACATAAACGCCTAAATTTTGACTACAGAGCCAACTTGATTGTTTGTTCATATATGTAAATTCAGTCACAGATATAGAAAATGTAAGCCTCAGTGCATCTAGAGTAATATTAGTGCATTCAATATCTGCATATGTATTCTAAAATTGTTCGCTAGAATAAAAGGAAACTTGCACAGAAAATAAAGTACTTATTTCTGTATTCACAGGTGATGTGAAGTACCTACAATAATATTGCCTGGCCAAAATGATTTCAGGCAAAAGGGATGATTACACCGTATGATATTTTTAGCACTGCATTTACCCTAACCAACTTTTTGGGGGTTGGTACTTAAAGGACCTTTCTGTAATTTCAACTTTTACAATGTCCTTTAGATTACCTAACAATATTGTTCAAGCGCCTCCTGATCATATATAGAAACAAACTTTAACTAAGTATTTATTAATACATTTTCAGATTCTACAGGGACTGAGCAGCTACTGTGGATTTGGTGGTTTGCAATCTGAAATAGATACAGCCGAGCTCATCGAGATCGATGACAAACTCAAAGAAAAGTTTGAAAATGATATTAAAGAATGGCGTTGTGAAATAGTTGAAGTACGATCAGATATTGGTGCACTTACTTCTAGAGTAGAAAGACTTGAAAAACCAAAATGTAAAACACGGCTATCTGATGAAGAAAGAAGAGGTAATAATTTATGAAAATAAATTATTGTATTAATAGTACTTTGAGGTTGACTGCTACATATCTCTAGTGCTTGATAACTTTGTCCCAGAACCAAATACAGGAATCACTAATGACAAACCATACATGCACAAACGCTCACACTGTAACAACACTCACAGACCACGCATTCTAACATACTCTGGCACATTGTACATACCATCAATTATCAGCTTAGAGTAAGTCATTACCAATACATAGGGGAATCTCTAAGTTAAAGTGCAGATTTATCAAAAGGAGACTACATTCCTTAGGCAAACCAAATTATGGCATATTTGGCAAAATAATCATCTACACCTGATATGAATTATATCGGATAAAACCTTTCCAAATTGACCAAATTGATGCCTCAAAAAATTTTCAGGGGTGAATAGGTCTGCATTCATTTGAAGCGGACGGATCACATTTAAAAACGTAAATCAGTCAGTCATAGGAATCCTATGTTAGGATTTACTTATTTAAGTACTTGGAACACTTGCCTGAGGTAAAGGTAGACATACAGATTGTTAGAGTCATTATCCTCATTTAATTCATAATGGTAACAGATTCTTATTGTTAAGTTTTTATATTTTCTTCTTAATCTTTATTTGTTGTTGCACTCTTAAGTATGACTAGATTAACTGTAAACCATGGTTTTGGAGCTTTATGAATCTTTGTTTTTATTACAATTGGAGCATACTTGTGAAGAGTGGTTTGAAGTTTTGACAACAATATATTCACGTATTTCACATTCCATGGCTTTTATATCAGAAGCAAAATTTTCATGATTGATTTATGAGATTGCGGGATTTTTCAGATTTGCCCACAATGTTCTCTTTTCTACATTTATGTATTCCTTAAATACAGGGTTTAGATTAGGGTTACAATTCTCCGATAAAAAAGGGTTCCAGTTTACATTTCTTTATTGTATACCATTTGCTTCAGTAAGTACAATCTAACATGTTACCACTAATATGTGTTTTAAAGTATACATGCTTTTCTGAACCAAAGGATAAAGACATTTAAGAAATCCAGAAACAACATAGATTCCATCTTCTAGATGTAAATTGAAGTCTTCAATTATTAACAGTTTAAATTAGTTAGGACTTAAATCTTCAATCAATTAATTGTAGTCATCTGTAAACTGTGAGACAGTAGCTTATACTAGGGGTCTGTAAATTCCATTCCAATGAAGGATACTATTTTTTAATCAATTTCCATTTACAAAATCAAAGCTTATTGAATTGTGAGTGTCTCATAATTTACAAGTTTTTCTTGGTACCTGGTGTTATCACTGTTAGTATTGATTGTGTTGAGAACTTTTGAAAAATTGGTTTTGTGTTTTTCCCTCTGTATTATTGTCATTATCTGTGTTAATAGATGTAGGCTGTACGTTTTTATCTAGATGGTGTAGTTGCTTGTTAATCTGGATCAGTATAAAACTTCTAACATTTTCGTATATGACTTCTATTATTTGTTTTACCTTCTGGTTTATTGTTGTTTGTTTGCCTCAGATGTGTTGGGCTTGTTGAGTTGATGGATTTACCTTCTAACTTTAAAGCTTTTTAGTTATAGTATCCAGTGTTCTTTTAAGTTAGTGCTTTTTGACTTATATATCAATAGTTTGTTCTTTAGTTTGAGTTCTTCTACACATTTCTCCAAAACATGAGACGCAAAGAGCGATAGCATGAGTAATTTTTCAGTTTTATTCACTTAGCACTTACTATTTGATACAATATGAGCATGCGCTTTATGGATCAGAAAAAGCAAGATTTCTCATCAGTGGCTCTGCTAACTTGCAGATGTCGGCTTGTATCAGAACAAATTGTGAATGAATCCATCTTTCAAAAGATGAGTTTAAGCGTCAATATATTCATTTACATAGCATAATTACAACCTAAATGAAATAATACAATTCGATAGGTCAAAAGTGAACACGTGACTTGAAACAATAGGTTTTATTTTTTGAAAACGCAGTTGCTTACAAAATGTCATTAAATAACTTAAATAACGTCATACCGTTGGTATGTAATTTCATTGATGTGTATCAGATGTTTGAAATTTATAACATTTAACGACTTAAAATTCGAACTGTTCAAATCGATAAAAAATTACTAATTATATTTTTTTGTGGAACGAGGACCTTTTTACAATGCCGCATTCATAGAAAAATATCGGCTGTTCAGTAATAAGTGTTTAAGATTTTACAGCAGTCTTGAAGCTAATCAGTACATTTGAATATGATCTTGTGAAAAAAAACCCCACTAAATTGCTTGTTTACATTATCATTTTTAGATCGGTTATACATATTGGTTCAAAAATTTCCAATTACATTTGCGATGCAAAACGTGAACAAAAAATGCTTATATATAAGCATGGTTCGAATGATGATGGAATTACACATTTTGGATATAAAAAAAATGGACAAAAAAATGAAACCATCACCAAGAGCATTGAACTATTATATGGAACAACGATGTTATCTCCCAACTTTTCGTTTTTAAGAACTGAATGTCGCAAATGGTAAAATCTAGTCTGTCGAAGCGTAGTCGGTAAACTCATGACCTTCTGTTCTTAAAGTGAATGCTCTACCACTAAAGAGATTTATGTAGTTAGGTAAAGGTTTTAACCATGTTTTATTACATGTTATTAAATATGTGATTTGATATAGGCCCTGTTATTTTTTCAAGGGCGGTCGTATTGGCCCGAAGGCCGAGGGCCAATATGACTGTTCCAAGGAAAAATAACAGGGCCTATATCAAATCACGTATTTAATGACAATTTTATTAAATAACTACTAACGGACCTGGGCGGCGTTTCACTATAGCATTTAAGCAAGCGGAACTAGTCATTTGCGTAAGTTTTAGCTATAATTGCGTAAGTTTTAGCTATAATTAGTATGTTTTAGCTATAATTCAATGTCTCCTCTACATGATGTGAAACATACAAAATTCTTCTTAACGCATTTTTCAGTTAAAACCTCATTCATATGAGTAGTTTTGCTTACTTGATTATTTTGTGTGTAAAATTCTGCACAAAAATAAAACCTCATAACAATAATGGAAAGTGAAAGAAAAATGTTATATAGATCTACTTTTATTATTTTTATTGGAAATATAATCTCCAGCATAAAAGCTACATGTACATAACAACACATATAATAATTTAAATGGAGAAATGTTTCTGGTACTATAGGCTTGCAACTGCGACATAAGTTGTCATAAGTCACAACTTCTAAGCATCACCTGAAATAAACAACAAGGGTAGATTTTAATATTTGATAGAAATTTACTGAAAGAAAACATATAGTATTAAGTTCCATGCAGAATATTTTAAGTAAATGATAAAACAGTTTTACATCTGAGGTATTGATGCAGGTTTTTTTTACTGGTAACGAAATACGAATTAGTAAGGGTACGATTGTCGTGACTCGAATTTTCGGAAAATCATTCACTGTACTCCTCTCGCTTCAATTTTGAGACAAGGGCATCCTTATTGTTTTTTTATTCACAAAATACCTTATTGTTGGCAATTAAGCTGCGTTTTGATAGAGAAAGATTTTATTTTATGAAAAGATAGTGTCAACAGACGATGCGTTATGACGATGTCTCAGTTGTAATTTATATCTTTGAAATTCGCATTTACGGCAAATATCTACAATGAATATTACACAAAATGATAGAACGCACACCTTACACATAGATTGGTTCAGTCCAGCATTACAGATTAATAAATTTATCAAACTTCCGTTGTCAACAAGACTCTGTGTCCAAGATGATGCAATAATTCACGGGCTGAATTCGTCATTCTTAGCTGATGTCATCTATCGAAAAGTAGTATCGGTTACTTACCCTTTCGAAAATTTTCCGTATTCATTCTGATAATTGAGGCCCGCGATGTGATTAGACAGCAAAATTGATAAGAAGTGAATTTTATCGAGAAAAAGAGCGGCCATTTTGTTTAAGAGTTACTTAATTTACGCAAATATTGATATCGGGCCTGTTTTTTAACCAATCGCGCAGAAATTTGTAATTGGCCCTAGGGCCAATAATTGTTATTAGCCCTATAATAGATTTCGGCCCGGTTTTCAGTTTTTCTATATTGTGCAGTGAATTTGCCACTTTACAGGGTAAATAACACATAGTTATTTAATAAGTACAAGTATATGCTTTCAGATATTCAGAGAAGACTTATCAAGACTTACCAGGAAGATAATTTTTCAAGCTTACCTATGTGTCCTCTGCTAGAACATGAAAAGGGAAATATTTTACGATTGTATGAAATACCTACAATGTATGCTGTTAACTATCACAAAGTTGAAAAACAAAAAACTGACCAATCTCCGGACAAAAGGGAGGAAGTTAAAACATGTTCTGATACATTTCCAATGTATGTTGTAAACTATCACAAAGTTGAAAACCAACAAACTGATCAATCTTCGGACGAAAGTAAGGAAGTAAAAACCTGTTCTGATTTGTTTCGTGACAAAGGTAAAGATTGTAATAATGTTAAAGACAAAGACAAAGATTGTAAAATATATACTTATTTTAAGAATATATACTTGACAGGGGATGCTGGTGTCGGTAAAACATCATTTTGTAAGTTTTTATCTCTGTTATGGTGCAAGTCAAAGTTAGGGCAACAACTAGATAAAACCAATATGCAAGAGTACATTGATTATCTTGATAAGTTTGAGTTTGTCTTTTATGTAAATTTAAGAGATACTCATTGTATAGATTTAATAGAAATTGTAGTAAGTGAATTATTTTTATCACAAAATGAAAAGAAACGGAACAAATTGTATAGCGTTGTTGAGGAAATTTTAGAAAATCGTGACTCCCTTGTTATCATGGACGCACTTGATGAATGGAACCCTGAATCAACTGACACACGCACCTATGAAATACCAGTAAGGCCAATATCACAAAAATGTGTTTATCTTACAACGTGTAGGCCTTACAAAATAGAAAATGTGAGATTATCTCAAACAGACCTAGATCACCAGGTACAAATGACTGGCTTGGGCGAATTAGAAACAAAGTCCTATGTTGAAAAATTAATCAGTTTGATAAATACTAAGTTTGATGATGACAAAAACCAATATGATTTCTATAAAACAGTTGAGCAAGTCAATATGTCTGATCAGTTGAATATTCCCATGGTTACATCTCACTTGGTTATGCTATGGTTTGACCGTCCATTACAATCTATGACCAAATCCATAATATATGGAAACATCATGGACATGCTTTTCAAATTAGCTCATAACAAAGGGATCTACATTCAACAATCTAAGCCCTCTAAAACTTCTAAACTAAAACTTCCTGATAGGTTGTCTGAGCTGGAGCATTTTAAAGATCATTTCTCACTAATAGAACAATTATGTTTGTTGTCATATAATCTATTGTTTAAGCAAAATACTGATATAACATGTCTTGTATTTACCAGGGATCAACTGGCGAATAAGCCATACAGTTTGTCTGAAACAGAAGCAAACTTGTTCTGTAAAATTGGAATTTTGTCTAAGACAAAAATAGTAAGAAAGTTTGGACCTAAAGAATGTAAACTTAGTTTTTTACATGACAGTTATCTTGAGTTTTTTGCAGCCGTATACGTATCTACCCATGAGACCAGTAAGGTTTTAGGACTTTTCAGCCAATGTAGAACTTTGAATGATGTATTAAAGTATAAAAATTTCCTTATATTCTATGCTGGATTATCAAAAGACATTTTTGTATCATTGATGACTAGTATTTATTCATTGATATCAAAAGATTTATATTTAACTAGAGTAAAGTCAATTTTCTCTACACCTTATGATACTAAGGATAAGAAGGATCAATTGATCTCTTTACAAGATTTGATTCTAAAAGGTTATATTGATGGATCTTATCAGATTGAAAACTCACCACTTGAAGATTTTATATTTGATAGTAACTATTTAACTGATACTGAAACCAAGTATTTGAGGAAGTTAATTTTATTAAATTCTAAGAACGTTAGACTATTAAGGTCAGAAACTGGAGAATATCTTGATGAATTTAATACAATAGATAATTTACAAGTGTTGTATATTTGGAAAAGTGATAAAGAATGTTGTAGAAAATTCATAGAACTAATCAAACAAAATAAATCATCATTACAAATTATTAGTATTGCTGGTACGAGTGAAACAATAACTTCTTTACCTTTAGATGATCTCCAATATCTGACATCACTGTCTCTTAAAAACATTAAAATGACACATGAAGATATACAATATTTTACAAAGTTTCTTTCAAATAATAGTCAACTAAAACATGTAAGATTGATATGTTTAACATGTACTGAACATGGCTGGTACAGTGATGTCTGTGCTTCATTTGAACAATTTGAATTAGTAAGTAAGCTAGTATATTTACATATTGAAGAGACCAATATTGTATGTACCAATATCAATACTTCATCTCTAGAGTACATTAAATTAAATCCATGTACTGAGAGTATTGCTAGGAGTTACATTAATATATTCAATTCTATTCAGTATGCATTAGAACTAAAACATCTAGATATAAATGGGTGGTATATGTTAGATGATCATTTGGTAGAAACATTGATAACTAACGTTCAATATCTATCTAAAATAGAAACAATAAAACTGAGGTATTTTACAATAAGAGATAATGTTAGTTTCTTACTACATCCTAGTGTTAAACAAGTATCAATTATACTGTGGGAGGTGAACATGACAGCTAGATGGTTTCATACATTTATAGAAAGTGTTATACACTGTTGTATTAAATTAAAGTTAGATGACTGTAATATTAGACAAGACAATGGAGATACTAAAGGAGGTATGTCACATGAAGCATCTGTTGGTTACATACATGATTATATAAAGTCTATATCTGCAATAAAAATAGTAGAATATGACAGTGGCTGGTCTAAAATAGAATTTGTTATAAATGACTATCAGTAAAACTGTATATGTCCAAGATACAATAATACATCAATAGTAAGACTATATTTTAAACATAATGCAGACCGGTTTTAAAACTTTCTACCGGCACAATTTCCTTGTTGTACTTCTGATGACCTCACATGCGATGATAGATAGAAATCAGTGAGAATAGAAACTTATGTAAAATATTTCCATAATAAAATATATACTCTTCTACTTGTATGTATACAAATACTTACAATCAATTTGATATAAACTAAATACATAATAAAGAGCAGTGTTAAAATTTGGTTTAAATATTTCATGATAAATATGACACATGAGTAGTTAAACTTGATTGATGTATGTATTGATATTCTTTAATGACATGACCTATGTGCTGAGGTATTAGCAGCCCTTATACATTCATGTGCACAGATTTGTTCATTTCCTGTGAAATCTTTACTGGTGGCAACATGGGAATAGATGCATATTTTACATTAACGCGATAGGGCTATTATAAGATGCTTTCATTTCATAAATACATGTAATTGACAGACAAATTTGCAAGTTGGCCATGTTATTTTCTGGGAAATTGTCTTGCAGAAAGTGCCACTTGAACCCTGATCGCTTTTACTATGGAAATGCTGGAGAAGAGCAAATATGGAAAAAAATCAATGTATGTTCTTTTTAAACCCAAAATTTACATTTAATTCAGTTAAATGTTCCAGAAATGGGATCTAAAATGCTGGTAATTTACAGAGAATAAAAACATGTTTCCTTATCACAGTTTTTCACCATTCTTCTGCGCTCAATGACCCTGATTTTTTCTAACATTCAGGGGGCTTTGCACCCTTTTCAAACCACAGCGACAAAGCGGGTGCATATCCACATTGGAAACCCTGAGCTGAGACATCTGTTGATGGTTGTATGCGAGAAATGTGTTGTTTTTTTAAAACAATTTTCCATTAGTGAAATTCGCTAAATCCAGTAAAAAAATGATTTTAGGGCTTGTGGTGACCATTTTGAAGTGGGTCCAGACATGAAAAATAGTGTCATTGACTAGTTTAGGGTTAAACTGTGGGTATCAAATTAAGTTCATAATTACCTAAAATATCTCAGTGTTACATTTTAGTAATTGATTGCAGTTTTTACTGATCTATGTTACTTTATAAAATTCTGTAATGAACTTTGCCAACAGCAGATGGACAGATGGTTGATTTTTACATGACACATTTTAGTGATTTCCTTTTAGTTTTGGAAGTCTTTGAACAATATGTATTTTAAATTTTAACTACTTTAATAATTGAATCAGCACTATTTTTGTATTTAATGTGTAGAAATGAGTTGTTTAAAAATACTTTTTAGATATTACCTCCACATATTGTATTATAAATGAAACATATTGAATATCTATGTTGTCATTGTCACTGGGGCATGAAAATATCTTATCATTGTATTATTCGCACATGTATAATACAACCTCTCTTAAATAACTTTCACTGGAAGAGACTAAAGTATGTTGCTTTTTAGAGGTCTTCGCTCTGCAGTGGTTAAAATAAATTAAAGTTATGCCGAAGGGAAATATCAAACACTGTTGTTGTGCAGGGAATTTGTTCTGCAGAGGGCCGCTTTTATTGTATATACATATTATGTATATACATATTATGTAGTTTCATAGTTTAACATGTATATTATGATGTTTTTTTTATGTCATTTTCCATGCCAGTATTTAGTATTAAATTTATGATGTTGAATTTTGATGTATTGATTATAGTTTTTGATCTCCCGCTAAATTTTTTATGTTTGTAAGAATAAAAGATATTATTTTGGGTTCATAAAGAATTATGTAAGTATATTGATTATTTTTTATTGATAAAAAGTATTAAAGTGTCATACCTGACATTTTGTATATAGGCCTAAGGAGAACTGTAATTATTATTGTTGTCAAATGTCTTAAGGCATCTTTAGAGGAACTTAGAAAAGATAATTATTTATGACGCCTTTGTTGTCCAATCTTAAAATAGGATGTTAGTAATTATTGTCAAAATTTGAAGATTTAATTACGTTTTCAATATTTATCTCAATCAGATAATTGGTTATCAATTTCACTAGTTTGGCTATATATACTCAGAGTTGATCTCTGTAATTCATATGGTGATTGACTCTGAGAATAAAACATTTAAATAATAATACTTTGTATTATGTTCATTTATCTCAAAATCAATTAAATTCCTGTAAAGGAAATAATTTCATGTACTGTTACCTACATTTGCCATTAATTCCTATTCTTAAGGATGATTGTACATTGGCATTGTTTTCCAATGACAGAGAAAAGGTTCAAACCTTTTGTCAGTTTAGATTTATTCATGACAGCATTTCACCAGAAATTTCGGAAATTAGCACAAGTCAATTTCTAGTGTATGATACTGAAATATTGTCTATGGAATGCAATAATAAACATACAATATTGCCTGGGTGTAATTTTTGTATTATAAATATACCATGCCAATGTTCAGTTTCTTCAACCGATTTCTATTTACCTCCTAGATTAATATCATGTAAAAATGAATCTATAAATAATTTAACTAAGGTTCATCTTGTCAATTTAGCATTGTTGCAGAAATTCTTTAAAAATGATCAATTTCAGTCCATTTTTGGAGACACAATGTTTCCAAATCCATTGAATGTATCAGTTCCAAATTTTAAGATCTATAACCATGAATTGTCTAATATTGTAGTAAATGATGAAAGAAATCACTTAAACTTAACAAAAATGGTTGACATAGCAAAGAATGATGATATTGTATTTCAAACTCTTGCAGAACCATTATTAAATGGACAAATATCAATACCATATGCATGGCCTGATACAAGTGGTATTATTACTCTGTGTTCTTCCAGTTTATTAATTTTAGTCACAATAATGGTTGTACATTCATATTGTAAAATCAGAAAAATGTCAACTACTCTGTTACTACTTCAACAATGTAACAATGTCAAATCAAAGGTTATAACTAATGCACCATCATTCATATATACAAAGCCTGTTAACTTTGATAACTCAAATGATAACTTTCATTTACAATTATCTTGGGATCATATTACCTTCTGTCTTCTCTTAGTAAATTGTTTGTTGTTGATAACTTTGATTTTAAGATTTATTAAGTTCAGACAAAATCCTTGTTTGTTAATAGAAATAACAAATATCGAACAATGTGTTTTCATTCCTTTGATTACATTACCATTCTGCCCGTCACACGCAATTGTTCAATTGCCAGATTCTATTTCTGATATTAAAATCGAAGGATCATACTTTTCCAGTAAACTTTGCATTGACTGGTCTGGTTTTACTATTGCTAACTTTTTTACAAGTCAGACAGTCAATGTACCTAAAGCCATTCCTGTAAGAATCTACCAAGCAAAACAATTGACCAACATTATCAAAACACCATACCTTATGTGTTTTTATATCGAGCATAACGGGTACTTAACAAAAATTGTAAACGAAAGTACTGTATGAAAAATGAGGACATGAAAATTTCTACACTTGATAATTTTTATATATACATGTCAATGTATTGTTTTCTTATTATGCATATGAAATGCATCTTTTTAAGCAGATCTATCTGCTTACTTAGTCAAAATGTGACTATATAATTATAGGATATGTCTACCTATAATTTGTTTTATAAACAAAACAATTGCAATGTACAATTGTATTTTATGAGCTCAGTAATTCATATACCGGTATGTAAATATTATTTGATGTTGTTCATGTATATGTTTTGTTCTCATCTATGTACAAAAATTTGTTATAGTCAACCGTGGAAGTTATGTGTGTATACATAATTTTAGATTCCAATAGGGTCATATAATAAATTTGGTTACTTATATAAATGATTTTTCATATTGTAACCGGTACATTTTGAGAATGTTTTGTGTAAATAAGTGTCCAGGAATATGTTTATTATGATGGTTTTTTTTTTGTTTTTTTTAAAGTGCACTCACATTTTTGTAATTGCTTTTGCCTTATGATGTTTTTTTTTCTTTTTGAGACTGCAATTAATTTTTTTTGTAATTGTTATTGCCTTAACTTTGTTAAACTTTTGTTGCATTTAATTGTTATGTAGTTGCTATTACCTTAACTTTGGGGTCCAAAGTTAAAGTAGTTGGAAGGAATTATTATGATGTTTTTTTTATGTCATTTTCCATGCCAGTATTTAGTATTAAATTTATGATGTTGAATTTTGATGTATTGATTATAGTTTTTGATCTCCCGCTAAATTTTTTATGTTTGTAAGAATAAAAGATATTATTTTGGGTTCATAAAGAATTATGTAAGTATATTGATTATTTTTTATTGATAAAAAGTATTAAAGTGTCATACCTGACATTTTGTATATAGGCCTAAGGAGAACTGTAATTATTATTGTTGTCAAATGTCTTAAGGCATCTTTAGAGGAACTTAGAAAAGATAATTATTTATGACGCCTTTGTTGTCCAATCTTAAAATAGGATGTTAGTAATTATTGTCAAAATTTGAAGATTTAATTACGTTTTCAATATTTATCTCAATCAGATAATTGGTTATCAATTTCACTAGTTTGGCTATATATACTCAGAGTTGATCTCTGTAATTCATATGGTGATTGACTCTGAGAATAAAACATTTAAATAATAATACTTTGTATTATTTTACAGGTATGATGCTTATACTTTAGTATTTTATAATAATTTTATTAAAACATTTATTTCTTTAGATAGTTATAAAATTATATTGTGTTCAAAACATTATACATAATTCAATTGGAAATCTTTTGGTTTAAGTAATAAATTTTAAGTTACCTTTCACATGCTAAGCGAGTTATAGTTTGTTTAATATATTTTGTTTCCCCAGATCTTATGTGTAGAATTTAATAAGTTTATTATTTTATTATGATAATGATTCCTTTATTTGTACATTTAAGTAATACTTGTTTGTATATTGTAACATATGGTGATTGACTCTGAGAATAAAACATTTAAATAATAATACTTTGTATTATTTTACAGCCTCCTAAACTTCCGACAATTGCCTTTTGAACTCCGATCTATATAGGTAACTTGTGGTCTGGCTATTAGAATTGCCACAGAGATCGGGTCCAACGCATACTTAATTAAGGTGCTTCATAACATGTACATTGTTACATTAGTATAAGTGTATGTAAGACAATCATGTCAGACATTTATGTTAAATAACTTTATGTTTTGTTTTATTGTCTTTCACAAACACTATCTAGTCTGTTTACCTAGATCGATTATAACCTTTAATGATTATGTATTGTACAAATCAAAGAACTGACATTATTTGTTTTATCATTGTTTATAAGATATTGATAATATTTACAGTCATTTAAACTTGGTTTACTGTTAAACTTCGCGTTTACTTTTTATGTTAGACATGTTTTAGTGATAGATGTTTCTGTCTGACCGTGATTGGTTTATTTGACGTCACATGTTGATATTTAAATTTTATCAGTTTTTATATTGTTCGTTTTTCTAAACTGTCAAAGTTTGAATAATTTCAAAGTGTGCAAGGTTCGGAATGAGCTGAGTCGTTAAACTTAAGTGGGTTAAGCGCAAAGCGGTCGTTACTCAATATAAGAAAAAGTGAGATACGACCGTCTTGCACTTAACCCGCGTTGTGTCACTTTATATGATACTCTTTTTAATAAATATTTTATTATTCATTATAATGAAACAGTATATGATTCTAAACAGAATGACATTTATGTAATTATTGACTAAAAACATAATAGTCTTTTTATATTCATTTTGCACGCTCTTATTCTATCCAGGCCATTATACATACTTTAGGGAACCGGTGTAAACATCAAACTTAATCCTGTTATGTTTTCCCAATCATTTAGAACTCTTCAATAATTTTCTATGGGTGTAAAGAAGACCACGGTGGTTTTCCAAATGTTCCCGAATCACTTATTCAAAATATTTATTTTTTACCTTTATGTACTTTGGACATCTTGATTTACTTAATAATCTACCTACAATTTAAAGAAAAAAACTCTAGAAAATGCAAGCATATGACCTTTTTGTATCATCATACTTCTTTCAAATAAGATTTTAACCATTTCCTTGTAATGTTTCAGGAGGTCATTCAGCTACATGAATGAAACATAAGATTTCCATTAACACAATTGTTCTATGAAGGGGAGGGGTCAACATTTCACATAAAGACTAGAACGAAAAATATTAAAGGAATAATATGAAATGTAAAAGAAAATAAATATTTGTTTCTTTGATGGACAAATTTACTTTGTGGCAGTGGTTGTTCATACAATACAGGGAAATAACTCCTACAGGTTGTTTGATTCACTGTATATATTATTGAGTTTATTTAACAGAATTCTTATCTAACTATAACTATAGAGATTCTACACCCCTGCATCATAATACATGAATAATATCATGTTTGATAACTTTGATATGGTGACATATTTCTGCCACCAGATAACCACATAACTAACACGTTACTTAAGTAGTTATCCAGATTATTAACTAGTGAATTTAGTGGTTAACTTGTTACGTAACTATTATTTTTAATAAGTACAATATCATAACAGAAAATAAATGCAAGTTAGTGCCTACAATTGACATTATTGTATTAGTAAATCAATTTAATGTTAAGTGATTATCTAGTTAACGTAACTTGATCATCACTTATCTAATAATAGATATTGCGTGGTGTGACTGTGTATCAATACAGCTGAGCAAAACAATGCTATTTATAGATAATTGAACGTTAAAGGTTAACTAGTTACGTTAGAGAATTAACTTGTTAATTAAGTGATTAATTGGTTATGTAACTAGTTAACCACTCATTACTTATCTTTAGTCTCTAACTGGTAAGTGGTTATCTAGTCACGTTAACTAGATAATCACTTAACTAGTTAGCTAATTAGCTGATTAACTAGTAACGTAACTAGACAACCATTTAACATTAAATTGGTAAAGTAATACACATCGGCAGTTGTAAGCACTAACTTGTATTGTTTTCCTGTAATGACGTTTTAGTTATTGAAAAAAATAACTAGAAACGTAACTAGTTAAACACTTAATTAACGTGTTAGTTATGTGGTTATCTTGTGGCAGAAATATGCCACCATTCTTTAATCATACCTTCATACAATTAATTTGTAACTGTGAGTGGCGGTAAGGATTGAATACCTTTCTAGTTTATATTTCCCCTTCATTCTATTATCATGTTATTGTAAACATGGATGTATAGATGACTGTATAATATTGTCAGAAATGTTTGTTACTCTCCAAGTTGTTAAAGGTCTTCTATAAATTCGTTTTTTCCCGATAAAATATGTTTTAAACACGTTCAAGACTACATATCAACATTTTTTTCGTAAAAAAAATACCAAATAAAACGGTAAAGCACGGAAAAAGACCGATATACCACACTGGGAACTGGAAGTACTGCGAGAGTGATCTCCCCTGATTATTCGTCAGTTTTGAACATCCGCTATTTTGGTTCAATTAGTTGTCAATAGCGATACTCGCACAGTGGTCATGTATTTGATTAAGAAAGGGACTATCGTTTGATTTTAACAATGTCTATAAGGAAAATGAAGTATTAAATCCGTACTAGTATAAATCACATCTCGAATTAGTACTTAATAAAAGAATTAAGCCTCGAAAGAGTCCCTGACGGAGTCTGGAGATGAATTTTCTGAAGATTCGGCCGGAGATTGGTAAGTGCGCGAATTTGTCCGTTTTAAGCCTACATCGATCTATGTTTGTAAAATAAGACTATATTTTAGCATTATTTAACTGATTATTCCCTTTTCCGCAACATTTGAACGATATTTAATGATTCTTCTGATCGATCGATTCAATGGCAGTTCAATGTCTAGATTCTAATCAAGTTCTACCGTCTATATTTTCTCGTAAGGAGATCAGACTGAAATAATCATTTTGAGTATATTCCGAGTATATGTATGCTTGTTAAATATTTTATAAATGATGAGATGCTTTCAAATAAAATCGGTTTTCGTCTAGTGTCACGGAATTCGGATATTCACTATTTCGGACGGAAAACTAGGTGGTTTACCTTTCAAATTCTGGCTATATACTTTTTAAATAGAGGTTTATTGGCATTATTGTCAAATTTTAATGGAAGGGTATAACCTCTGAAGGTTGGATTACAACCCGTTCCCCCTCCAGGACAAGAAATTCTGAAACCAAGCGCACTATAAACTGCACTTTTGACCTGGGTTTTCTCCAATAACAACATAAAGAGAACTCTATGCTAGGGACAGCCAATATCAAGCATTAACTTATTGGATTAAAAAACTTTTATTAGATTTTATTAGATGTGAACCTGACTTCAGCCTATATTGTTTTGTTTATATTCTTTTTTTACTTTTTTTTCAGGTCATGCACTCCCAGAGAATGAGAGAGAAGCCCCTTTCCCCCTGGATTATAACAGAGAAAAAGGGTACTGTGCTAGCCAGCCAATGTGACTGTATTAAGAAGATATGTTATCCAACAAATTCATTTCGAAATGAGGCTACAAAGTGGGGTAAAGAACAGGAAAGAAAAGCTAAAATTGACTATATTCTCAAACATCGACAGGAAACATGAAAATGCTCGAATCACAGACAATGGTCTTTACATTTACAATGAAAAGCCTTTCATAGCAGCCTCCCCAGATGGTATCGGTTCATGTAAGTGCTGTCCAAAAAGTTGTGTGGAAGTGAAGTGTCCCTTTTCAAAGACAGATCAAATGGTTAGTGAAGATATACCATATTTGAAAAGACATAGTGATGGTCAACTTACATTAGACACATCACATGAGTACTATTATCAGATTCAATGTCAAATAGGATGTACTGGACATACAAGTTGCTACTTTGTTATTTGGACAACTGTTGTTTGTCATGTGGAAAAGATTCACTTCAAGGATGACTTTTGGAAAATGATGCGTGAAAAAGCTGAAGTCATATTTCAAGTCGGAATTGTAGTATATTTGTAGTAATACATGATTTTGAGCAAAGGGAAATAACTGTGTGTTGACTATGTATATTGTATGTCATGATTAACTCCCTTAGTTTTACCGGAAGTAAAGAATCGTACCAACCTTCAATGGTGTTGTGTTTGTCTTTTGTTAGATATTTTATTATCAAGTTAAATCTGGGTATTGCAAAGACATCACATATAAATTTGGCGACGAGGACAAATTACAGAAGTTATTGGACAATCTTAGATGATGGCTGCTCCAATTTTTCAAGATATCAACGCAATTTCGCCGTTTGAAATTGGTGATCGTTCTTCTGTTGGAACACGATGGACACGTTGGTTTAGAAGTTTTGAACTTTATTCTGAAGGAAAAGGGGTGACAAAAGCATCGCAGAAAAAGGCATTGTTACTTCATAGTGCTGGATTAAGTGTTCAGGATATATTTTTTACACTGGATGTAGAAGAACCGTCAGAAAGAGGACAGGATGTGTTCACAATGACAGTGAAAGCATTGAACAATTATTTCACGCCTAAGGTAAATGTGGCATTTGAACGTTCTAAATTCAGGACAATTTGTCAAGATTCCAATGAAACTGTTATTCAATTTGTTACAAGACTTAGACAAGCTGCAGTTAATTGTAATTTCCATGATATTGATGAAAATATTAGAGACCAAGTCATCGAAAAGTGTCAATCTCAGAGACTAAGAAGAAAGTTATTGGAAAAGGATGAGGTTAGTTTGGATGAACTGTGTAAAATTGCACAAGCATTAGAACTGTCAGAAAGTCAGGCTGTTGTTATAGCACATGAACAAGTGAACAAAATGGACACTAAAAGTGTTAAGAAGCCTTTTAAGCGTGGGAAAGAAGGATTGAAGAAGAAAACTTGTTATGCATGTGGTCGTGAAGGTCATTACAAGAATGATTCAGGATGCCCGGCCAGGGGTAAGAATTGCAGGAAATGTGGTAAAATGGGACATTTTGAAAGAAGTTGTCGTACAAAGAATGTGAAAAAGTCTAATTCCAAGAAATCAGTTAGATTAGTTGAAGTTACTGACAATGATAATGAATCAGATTCAGACAGTGTTGTTTTCACTATATCTAATGTAAAAGGTCTAGCAGATATTAATGTAACTATTGGAGGTATTGAAACACCTGTTATAGTAGATTCTGGTGCTACTTGTAATGTTATAGATAGGGACTACTGGGAGTATTTAAAGAGAATGAACATTAAATGTAAAAAGTACCTTACCAATAAACAGATCTTTGCTTATGGACACCAGACACCATTAACTGTAGCCGGTGGGTTCAAAACAACTGTTAAAATTGGTGATAAATCTGTATACACAGATTTTCTTGTTGTAGAAGAAAAAGGAAAATGCTTACTGGGTAAACAAACTTCCATAGACTTAGGAATTCTTCATATTCAGAATCCTGTAGTTAATTCTGTTACTTTGAATAAGGACACTGATCAGAAATCATTTGTTATGTCAAAATATCCAAAATGTTTTGATGGACTAGGTAAATTGAAAAACTATCAGTTGCATATTTCCATAGATAAATCTGTTGATCCTGTTGTACAAGGTTTACGCCGTGTACCGTATAATTTGAGGGAGAAACTTGAGAAAAAACTGAATGAATTAGAATCACTTGATATTATTGAGAAAGTGGAAGGTACAAGTAGTTGGATCAGTCCAATTGTTGTTGCACCTAAATCTTCAGGAGATATCAGATTATGTGTAGATATGCGCAGAGCAAATGAAGCTGTTATTCGTGAAAGATATCCTATACCAACAACAGAGGAAATTCTTCAAGATTTGAATAAATCAACTGTATTTTCCAAGTTAGACATTCTGATGGCTTATCATCAAATTGAATTAGATGACGCATCAAGGGAGATAACCACATTTATGACTCATAAAGGTCTATATAGATACAAGAGACTTTTATTTGGAGTTAGTTGTGCCCCAGAAATGTATAATAAGGTTATTAGTCAAATTTTAAGTGATCTAGATGGTGTAAATAGTATTTTCGATGATATTATAGTTCACGGAAAAACAGTTGCTGAACATAATCAGAGACTATATGCTTTGTTAAATAGGTTACAAGACAAAGGTTTGACTTTAAATAGTGACAAATGTAAATTCAACATGGAAAAGATTGAATTTATGGGTTTAACTTTATCTAAGAATGGAGTTGAAATCTCAGAAAGTAAAGTGAATGTGCTGTGTTGAATGCTAGGCAACCCAAGAACAACTCAGAAGTAAAAAGTTTCCTGGGACTTGTTAATTTTAGTGCTAGATTCATTCCAAATATGGCTTCTGTGGCTGAACCATTGAGAAAATTAACTCGTAAGAATGAACAATTTGTATGGGGACCAGAACAGGAGTACTCATTTAATCAGTTAAAGTTAATGTTGACCAAGGCTAGCAGTTTAGGTTATTTTGATCGCTCGAAAAAAACACAAGTCATATGTGATGCTGGACCTGTAGGACTTGGGTGTGTTTTAGTACAACAAAATAGAAACGGAGAATCAAACGTCATATTATATGCCAGTAGAGCACTCACTGCAATAGAACAGAAATATTCGCAAACAGAAAAGGAAGCGTTGGCTATTGTTTGGTCGTGCGAGAGACTTAAAATGTATCTAATTGGCATGAACTTTGAATTATTGACTGATCACAAGCCCTTAGAATTCATATTTTCAAGGAAATCTAAACCCTGTGCGAGAGTAGAAAGGTGGGTTTTGAGGTTACAACCATATACATATACAGTGAAATATATCAAAGGAAAATCTAACATAGCTGACTGTTTATCTAGATTGATTCCAGAACAATCATTGAAGGAAAATTGTGTTGACTTTCTACATACTGAAGAATATATTCAATGCATTGCTTCCGAGTCAACACCGGTAGCTATAAGTACAAAGTTTATTGAAAATGTGTCAAAGAGAGATGAAGAGTTGACCAATTTACGCAATGTTCTGATATCCGGAAGATGGCAGGACTTGATCAATAAACAATATTTACCGATTCGCTATGAATTATCAACATTAGGTTTTTTAACTCTTAGAGGTACTCGTATTGTTGTACCACAAGAAATAAGAAACAATATTTTAGAGTTAGGTCATGAAGGACACCCTGGAATTGTAGTAATGAAACAAAGATTAAGATCTAAAGTATGGTGGCCAGGAATAGACAAAGACATTGAGAAATGTTGTAAATCTTGTTATGGATGCCAATTAGTGACATCATATGATAAACCAGAACCAATGAAACGTAGAGAGATGCCAACAAAACCATGGGAACATTTATGTGCCGATTTTCTTGGACCATTACCATCAGGAGACAATTTGTTTGTTGTTGTAGACTATTATTCTAGGTGGAAAGAAATATGTATTGTTAAAACTATTACATCTGCTAAAGTCATTGAATGTTTGAAGAGCATATTTTGCGTACATGGATTACCGCTATCTATACAAACAGATAATGCTCAGTATTTCAATAGTGCAGAACTAAATGAATTTTTGAATGATTTGAACATTGAGCATAGGAATTCTACACCTATGTGGCCTCAAGCTAATGGAGAGGTTGAAATTCAAAACAAAAGTATTATGAAGAGAATCAGAATTTCACATGCTGAGAAACGTAATTGGAAAGAAGATCTACAAACTTATCTTTTAATGTATAGATCTACTCCACACTCTACGACTGGCGTCTCACCAGCAGAACTTTTATTCAACAGAAAACTACGTACAAAACTACCAGAAATCTACGATCATTCAACAAACGAGTATGATATTCGTGACAGAGATAGTGAAAGAAAAGGGAAAGGGAAGTTGTATGGTGATAGTACAAGAAATGCTACAGAATCTAATATTCAGGAAGGAGATGTTGTGTTAGTTAAACAAAAGAAGCAAAATAAGTTATCTACTGTGTATAATCCAAATCCTATGTCAGTTATATCTAAAAATGGTAATAGTGTTATTCTTGAATCAAATGAAGGTGCTAGGTATTCTAGAAATGTATCTCATGTGAAGAAATTTCATAAGAAAAATTCAAATGATCAATCTAGTGTTTTAATCCAAAGTGATACGAATGAAAATAGTAATTACGATTCAGGAGAAGAATCTTTGATGTCTAATCAGAAAGAAACATTAATACAAGATCAATCGATGATACCAAATCAGATGCCTGTATCAGTAACTAGACCAAGACGAGAAAAGAAGTTGCCGTCTAAATTATCAGACTATATATTAACTTAATATGTATTGTATACATATATATGTTGATACTTTAAGTCACAGACTTATAAGGCTTTATGTTACAAGTTCAATTAAATGATTAACATTTAAGGTGTACCAAACTTTTGTGACACTAGAGATAAATATGAATTATGACATTATTTCATAAGTATGTTTTAGTTAACTATTAAAGGAATATGTTATTATTACAAACATTTAAGAACTAGTTTAAGAAAATACCATATTACATTTGAAGTTAATTTGAAAGCAAATAACATTGACAGTAATTACAAATTGTAATTTGTATTAATATTATAAGTTTGACTTATATGAGTGTAACATATTGGGTATTTGTGTGCTAAGATATAGTATATTTCAAGGGTAATATTATGAACATGTCAGTTTGAATGTTATATAAATATATTGATGTTCATTTTAGAAACCATTAAGATATATTGGGTATTGAAGTACATGATATACTCAAGCAATTTGGTTAGATTTCCATTACTTGAGTAATTTTATTTAAATGTTCATTTAATATTTTCAGAGAAAATAATATGTTTAATATGATTATGAAATTGGGTTAGAATTCCCTTACAGGATTTATTATTGAGTGTTATGTATTAGTCATACATGTGTTTGAGTCCTTGAGATTAAGGAATTCACTGTTTATAGTCATTGAGTAATGATTACCTGGAGTTTGATATAATCACTAGAGGTATAGCTATCAAAAAGTTGATGTTAATTTGTTGTTTAATTAAAATGAAGGTTTAATAATTTGCCTGGGGAGGAAATGTAGTATATTTGTAGTAATACATGATTTTGAGCAAAGGGAAATAACTGTGTGTTGACTATGTATATTGTATGTCATGATTAACTCCCTTAGTTTTACCGGAAGTAAAGAATCGTACCAACCTTCAATGGTGTTGTGTTTGTCTTTTGTTAGATATTTTATTATCAAGTTAAATCTGGGTATTGCAAAGACATCACAGGAATTCTGCCCGAACTTGTCGGCAAATTCTACACTAAACCACCAACTTCAAAATATTTGATTAATGTGTCTGCAGAGAAAACTTATTATCACCATCCAATAATGCAGGAGTCAGTGCTGAAAACCCGAGACCAACAGAATGACCAAGACAGATCCATCCCAAGCTTAGACATTTCTAATACTAATAAAGAAAGATGGTGTCATTGCGACCAGGTGGAATTTGGTGAAATGATATGTAGTGACAATGAAAATTGTGATATAAAATGGTTTCATATCCCATGTTTAAAAATAACATAAAACCGAAAGCTAAGTTATGGTATTGTCCAGACTGTTGAAAACTCATGTTATGAATGAAATATGTGACTTATGTGAAATGTGGCTCAAATTTATAATAACATGTAAATAAACTAAATTAATTGCAGGAATGTGACATGTGACTCAGTCATTCTGTGTTCATGACCTAAAGTAATATGTAAATATGAAATCTGTTAGTGTGTAAATATGTAACTCTCTAAAACTAAGAGGTTATTAAAGTATATACATGTACTGACTCATATTGAATTTTATATAATTAGGTTAATCTAATTTGGTTCTTTCAATTATTGTAACTAAAAATAACTACTACCAATGTTCTCTTTTTACCTGTACTAATTATAAAACTTGTGAATTTTCCATACATTCAAACATTTGTCATCTTTCATCCTTAGTAACAGAAATTCATATAATATATAGTCAAATCTTGATACAACAATATGGTTTGTTTCTGAGAAATGTGTCGTTATAACACATATGTCAGTGTAATGAATTCTTTTTACCAAGTACATGTTGTTATTGGTTCCCATAAAATATGTTGGTATAACAAGAATGTCGTTGTATCAAGATCTGACTGCAGATGGTATTTTATTCATTCAAAGCTGCCTGGCTAGCTCAGTTGGTAGCATGCAAGTCTACTGATCGAGCGTTGAGGATTCAATTCATTTGCGGGGCATAATATTGTTGAGCTTCGTCATGAAATAATTTTATACATCAACTCTCCCTCCTACCAATGTTTCTTGCTTATGCGGGGCAGTTGTCAGTCACTGACAAAAGTGTATGCTTAGTACTTGGTGAACAGCTAAATCTAGACATTTAGCCTTTCCAGGAACAATGAGTAGGTTGACTGACTGCCATTATATGACCTATACAATGTGCTGCTACAGCGCTATAGAGGTGTCCTGGGTTCGATTCCTCGGCTGGGTATATTTTTGTTGAGCCTTGTATGAAATATTTTCTACAACAATTCTCACTCCTACCAGTGATTCATACTTATGTAGGGCAGTTGTCAGTCAATGTTGAAAGTAAGCTCTTAGTAGTTGGTAAACAGCTAAATTCAGAGATTTAGCCTTTCCACGAACAATGGGTAGGTTGACCGACTGCCATTATTTGATCTATACAATGTTTTGCAACAAAACAAACATGCTCATACATACAATGTTCTTCAACACAAATAATTAATGTAAGGACTGCTATTATTTTCTGAATATTTAATATAATTTATAGTACCAAAAATTGAAAAAATACATAATATACACATAAAAATATGTATAAAAGCAGCACGTTATGACTTCTATTGGCATAAATTTGGTCCACTAGGATTTTAGAACAACTATAACACTTATTAAAGATATCGAACTATTTCTCAATCAAACACAACAGTGTCACACAAATTCACTAGACAGCAACATAATGGGCAATTTTGTCAACAGTGGGAATGCCATTATTGTCTTTAGTCATGAGATAATCTAGAAGAAGTGTATCATTAAGAATTGTGTACTTCTGTCTAGTTACACCAATGACGCCTTCAACATGGATCCTTACACTTGCTAAATTACAAGTCGTCTCTACATCATTTGGTGACAACTGATCTTTTTCCTTAGTAAAAGCTGGGATCTTTACTTCGCCACACAATGCAATACGTAGTAGTTTGGTGCACTGGTACAATTCAGTATTCTTCATTATATAACGCTGGAACTGCTTACATTTCTTATTTCTTTTTGAAGTACTGTGGGCAAACGCCCGTCTACACGGCATACTTTCTTTGCAATTTGTAACTAGTCTTTCTCCTTTAGCTTTATATGGCTTTCATTAGATCTTGAATACTCTCTGCTGAAAAAGAATAAATTAGTTATTACTAGGGCTGTCACAATATGTTGCTATACAGGTATATTGTGATATGCAGCTGCAGCATACCGCGGTACAAATTTAATGAACCGGTATTTACCAATTGTTCTACACATGTCGTAATATTCTCATAATTATTAAATGCCCGATTATTTTTAGTCCAGTCAGCAACGGACACTTTCCTTACAAAATTCTATAATATACCTCTATACTGAATAGTTCTTTGAAGCAAAAGTTATGTATTGTGTTGTGTCACCTGCGTCTTTGGTTTGCAAAGCTATATATTGTGGTATTAATCGCTATTCAGTTCCAGCTCAATATACCGTGATCCGCCCCTAGCATGTTGTGACAGGCTTAGTTATTACTTTCCTTTCATATAGAAAAAGAGCAATTTTAAATGTATGCTTATACCTAATATATAAAGCAGGCATGGTGAAAAGTTTAGAAATATGATGAACTAACAATGGTAATTATTCATCCAGATATCCTATTCATTAGAGAGTGTATACATGAACCTATAAAAACAAACTATTATAAAAACAAGTAGTGAGTTCAGTTACCGCGAACGTTACAGAATGTTCCGTAATGATACATTCAGAACTCCTCGGTCATTTTTTCCGTAAGTTTGAAACATCACTCATTGCCTATACGATCACATATTTGTGTATTAGATTAGATTATTCGCAGCGAATGGCAGAGGAATTCCGAATGTATCGTCATGTAACGTTCTGTAACGTTTTGTGTAATTGAACACGCTAAAGAGCTCGGCTGGGCAGGGAAAATACACCTGTGTGCAGTCCATGCTGCGTAATGTCTCATAAGAAGTCCTGGTGAGTCGTGACCTTGACCTATGACCCTAGGACCTAAGAATAAATCATAACCTTGATCGGAGGAAAATCAAGAAAAGATTTTGCGAAATTATGTACAGTCATTGCGCCTGCACTAAGTTTTCCCATATGAACTTCCGTATTGACCTTTGACCCAGGAACCTCAGAACCAGTAGGACACACTCTTGACCAAAAGAGTAACAGCACATTAAATTTGGTGAACCTAGATAAAGTGATAGTTGAGTTACTTGCCGAGCTAAGTGTTTTTTATATGATGCCCTTGCTCCCCTGACCTTTGACACAGGGGCCTTTAACACATCCTGGACATAGAGGCCCTTACATAAAATTTGATGAAACTGGCTACAGTCATTGTTAATTTATTGTCCGAACAAAGTCCATGTATTGAATTCATATATAGGTTAAGTCCAAGTGACCTTGACCTTTGACAAATGGATCCAGAAGTCTATCCAAGGGTTATCCACACATAAAATTTGGGGAACCTAGGTACACCATCACTTACTTATGTCATTGACTGAATACTGACATACATGATTTAGTATCAGTGGTAGGATGGAGAATGGCCGTATCAAAAAGTTCATAAGCAAGCACCAAGAAAGTATGCCCCAAACCAGGAATCGAACCAACGATCCTATGATCAGTAGACTTATTGATGCCAACTGAACTAGCCAGGTGGCTAGAAATGTAATGTATATTTCAAGCATTCTTCTGTGCACTGAAGCAAAACATCAAGGGTCAGTCTAAATCCTAGCCCATTGTGAATATCTAAATCTCAGGTATTTTAACAAGTTAATGTGTGCATTTTTCCTTTGTTGACTAACAACTGCCTATCTTGATTTAGAATCAGTGGTAACCCTGTTCAATAGCGCAGTTGGTAGCACGCCGGGATTTGGATACTCGTGCCCAAGAGGGTGCGGGCTCAAATCCCACCGGGGGAGGTTATACCCTTCCATGAAAATTTGACAAAAATGTTGATTTTCCTCCATTGGTTAGATAATATGGAGAAGTTTCCGGCCTTGTGGAAGGGTAGGTGAGTACTGGTTATAGACAATGGTCCAGGAAAGCTAGGTTAGGTGCGCTGGACGCCGTGGAATGACCTAAATTGTGTTGATACGGCGTTAACTTCAATAAATAAATGAAGAATCAGAGGTAGGAGGAAAAATGGTCATAGAAATTATTTCCAACCAAGCTCTGCGAAAATGCAAAGAATGCAGCCAATGACCCCCATTGCCTATTAGTGGATTTGTGGGCTACCCACTGAGCTAGGCGGACAGGATTTAGAGCATTCAATTAATCAATCTTAAAATCTTTTAAGTTACACATTGCATTACCTTGCTTCCATTGCAGAGTGCATTTAATGACTGGATTTGGAATCCACATTCACACTATAACTTTTTGATTTAGGTTTCCAATTCACATGTCCGTTCTGCTGGAGACAACTGTTTACCTCTTTCACAAGAAATTTATAATGGATTTTTTTCAAGATCAGCATGTGGCTTGCACCCTGAAAAACATAATTTGTGCACAAGTGATTAAAATGAAAATTCTAACAGCGCGTGGTTGCTTCAATATAATGGTTTGGCCTATATACCATTACTTGCTTCATATTTTAGGTACAAACCGATTATCAATTTTCTCTGAAATAAAGAGCTATCACTAAATTTTATCAATTTTAATGCAATATTACTAATAAAGCAATAATTTTGTTTATTAATTTGCATTCATACAAACTTCCAAGTATGTTTTGGAAATTAAGTCATACATGATACAACTTTAATTTGTCAATAAGGATAACCACATTTTACTCAGCATACAATGTCATAGTCTGGGCTCATAAGTTGAAATGAGAAGTGTGGATATTATTCAGATCCTTGTTTTTTCAGTATTTTGTTGCTTGTCATATACATTTGTACATTGTATTATAAACATAATTATGTGATGACACTATTTTGTCCTTAAATAACTAATAGCAGTAGAAAAACCCAGTTTTTAATTTCACTGCAGTCAGCCAGTGAAAAAAAGTAATATTTAATACTTATACTGTAAAATTCAACTAATACCTCTGCATTTCAGGGTAAAGGGTTAAATACAATATTTATTAACTGATATTATTACGCATATTTTTTATTGAGCAGGAAAATCCTTTTAAACATTACAAGTGATACTTTTGGCAAGATTCCAAAACACATGTCTCTGATCATTATCAAATGTCAGGGGTCATATTTGTTAATTGAAAACACTATATACAGTCATCAAACAGCAGGCTGTCTAGGTTAGTTACTGATAAATAAAGATTATGTATTTCCTGTCACAGTGTGATATGATACATCATCATGAAAGAATATGCTACTATAACCCTGCAGTCATATGATTTCACAATGATGTGGTTGTCTGATAGTTGCATAAAATGTCCTCTTGAGTAAAATATTCAGCAGATGTTTTCATCATGAATAGCAAATCAAGATATAATTATTTATAGATACAATATTCCATATGAAAGTGCAAATGATAATGTGACATACATAAATCAAATGAAAAGTTTAAAGATATGTTAATTTACAGTTTTAAAATTATTTTTATAATTATCACTGATTTCACTAACCATGAATGCTCTGAAACAACTTTTGAATTCGAATATTTTTCTCCACACATTTAGTACATTGCAAATCGCCTACAGTAGGCTACTTCTAGAGTAAGCATCATACTGTAAGATAAAAAACGGTCCACTACAACTTAACAGGGCTCGCGCTGCCGATCGCCATTTGAGCCATTGGCGACAATTTGTTATGTATTTAGTTGATCAAATAAAAAAATATTATTTAAAACAGAAAAAGGCTCAACTGAACTTGTAAAAATCATTACATTGTGTAATGATTATACATTTGAAATAAGGAAATCATGTATTATCTAGTGATATTGCAATTAAGCCACTGGTTCATGATAATAATGTAACATAGGCAATCCAACCGTAGGGGGGGGGGGGGGGTCTGGAGACCCTAGATTTAGGAAAATGTACCTGTCCATTAGTGAATTTCTTGCCCGTACAAATCATTTTTGAGTAGCATATGAAGTTTTTCAGTATGAATTTTTCAGTGCTTAACATATATTATATGGTTAAATAGTTGTTATTATCAATATCTCACACTTTTTTTTGCAATGTGGTTCGGACCCCCCCCCCCTCCCCGAAAAAGTTTGGCCCCCCCCTGGAATTTCCAAAATGAACCTGTCAATTGGTATATTCATTGAATGTAAGACATTTTTAAGGACATGTAGCATGAAGCAAAGTCACGCAGCTTGCTCATTTGTTTGCATACAAGTCTACTGTTCAAGGGGTGGTGGTATACTTTCGTAGAGCTTGGTCATGAAATTATTTCTCGGGCCATTCCCTCTCCTATGAATGACTTCTAATTATGTAGGACAGTTGTCAGTCACTGAAGAGAGTATGCACTTAGTAGTCGGTTAACAGCTAAATCCACAGATTTATCTTTTCCAGGAGAAGTGAGTAGGTCTACTGACCACCGTAATATGACTTCATATGTGTTGCTACAGCATGAAACCCAATGACAATGAGAGATAGTGCCTGCTCTTAAAATAAGAAGCCTCTTGGCTAGCTCAGTTGGTAGCATGCAACTGATCGAGGTGTCGTGGGTTCGATTCCCCGGCGGGGCATACTTTCACCCAGCTTGGTCATGAAAATTATTTCTACGGCCATTATCCCTTCTACCAATAATTTTTAATTATGTAGGGCAGTTGTCATTCACTGTAGAAAGTAAGCGCTTAGCAGTTGGTTATCAGCTAAATCCACAGATTTATCCTTTCATTTAGAAGTGAGTAGGTTGACTGACCGCCGTTATATACCCTATAAAATGTGTTGCTATGGCGTTAAACCGAACAAAAACAAACAAACGAAGCAATTTTTCTCATAGCTTAACATAGATTTGATGGTTTTGTAGTTTTTATGATTAATATATTGCAATATCCTGCAATATTGGTATAATGTTCGGGGCTACTGCACTTTACCGGTACGTAGTTATTCACCGGAAGTAGAAATATAACTCTAACCCTAACCCTAACCCTGTTTGAATAGAAAGGTAAATGATTTTATTTGAATTTCATGACATTTTCTGTCTTTTATCAGGGGCTGCCGCCCCCGAACCCCCGCTTTTTAACGGTCACCATCAGTACCGACTCAATGAAAAATGCAAAATGACGCATGCGCAGTAGGCGCGTACCGGTAAAGTGCATTCTAGCCTAATGTTCATTTGGTTCGAAAGTTTGGACCCAAGAAGTAAAAGTTTGGACCCCCCTCCGAAAATATTCCTGGATCCCCCTGACAACAGTAGGTTTATATTTTCTAATAATCAAATAATGGCGGTATAAATCAATTATATTTCAAAAATACATCCCATAAAAGATAGCAAATAATAAAGACAACTTGCCTGCAACTTGAATCTTTCTGTTTAAATGTTCTCAACAGATTGACCACTGACACTGTTTCACAGACTACACAGTCTCACAAAACACCGTGGGAATATCATTGTTTTTAAGCGTTTCCTGTGACAATGTTCATTATTATGTTTTCTAGAGTGTTTCTGGTACATCAAATTAGTTGTCATCTAATTTCAACGAGCGCATCTTGCTGTGTTTATTTTACGAATCATACTTGATTATCTCTCCTCATGTCCTAGCTTTTGCACCCATCTCACTGATTTGTCCGTAGGGAAATTTAAACAAATCCAACGCGATCGCGTCCTGGACGCGAAAAACAACACATGGCTGTTCAAATCACCATTATATTTCACAAAAACAAAAAAATATGCTCGCTATAAACTCAAACCAATAACAGAACGATCCAATAAACAACGTAAATATAGTTCAGCCTCGTTTCGAATGTGCAAGTATGACGTAGAAAGCGTGGATAAAACCCGGTTTAACAAGGGAGATAAGCGCGGTCGGAATCCGGAACAATCTACTTATACGATTTTTTCAAACTACAAAAACATCGTTTTGCGAAGTTTTTTTCGGTATTTTCAATTTTCTCTTTTATTTTGATTGTATAACCTTCATAATTGTGTATACTTTATTTAAATCTGATCTCAATTTATATATGACCTTTAAGTTAAACTTTATTTATGTTTTGACTATGTACATAATATTATCTGTATTGTTTATTATATGTCATTGTAAATGCAAGATATTAAATTCCACTCATGTTAAAGCATTTCTGTGTTTCTGTGATTTGTTTTTTATTGTTTCCCTGTGACCCGTGAAAAACCGTTGTGTTTAAACGCAGTTGGACATTTTAGCGTTTCACTTGACTTGTGTTTCCTACACGGTTTAAAGTGGCGATGTACAAAGTAAATCCTGATACAATATCATATTTGAAGATATAAAGATGTCTCAACATAGCCTCGGAACCAAACTTCAGAAAAAAATCATCCGTGTTTATTTGGAAAGACCATGATGAAGTATTGAAGATTTCGATCAAATATGTCATTGTTGCCCATCATATACATTACATATCTACAAATATATGTTATAACTTTCTGACAGATCTGAGAGGCTGATCTTGGAAAAGTTCAAAATTGATTGTTTTAAGCTAGAATGACACATGTATTACTTGACAACACTAGTATACAAGAGTAACGGAGTGGTCAGAACGTTGGACTGGTTATTTTTTGATGGGTTTAACCCCGTAGCAACACATTGTATTGCTCACACAATGACGGACAGTCAATCTACTCATTGTTCCTGGAAAAGCTTAATCTCTTGATTTAGCCGTTAACCAACTTCTAAGCACTTACTTAGCACTAGCACCACAGTCCTCACACTCGTTAAATACGCACACATATATATTGTCAACAAACGGAATTAAAAATAGATCCCGTATACATTATCGTGTACGAGTTATAACTATACTTTCATTATAATATTCACATGGTATTGAACCATTTTTACAGTAGGTACGGTCTGACTGATTAGTTTTACCTTTCGGAATATATTTGGTTGCAAATATCGCTCCCGATTTGTAGATTAAACATTGTTTTACAAAATTTATTATTCAAAAACTTTACATTTAAAACGGTTATCATGAAATTAATCGTAATTTCAACATTATCATTTTGCAGCGATTGAGATACACTCCTCACTTCCGGTTTATTCATGACCCGTTAAACGGCGTAAACTGATCGGTTGATAAACTCCTCGAAACTTTTCCCGTACCTTGTCAATGAAGCGCGACAAATTTAAACCCTAACGGAACGCACCGCCTTGGTAACATTTACGTGTCACATGTTATATTTATAGAATATATACGTAGTTATAAAAGTCCGGGGAACCAGGTTAAATTAAACCGGAAGTCAGTAGTGACGTTAAATCGCTGCAAACTATTGATATTGAAATTAATATAATTTTTATGGAAACGGAATTGGATACAAACTTGTAACTTAGCATGATGGTAGAGGAATGTTTAATCTTTAAATTGAGACCGACAGATATACGTGTAAGTCGAATAGAAGAAAAACGATTAGGGACGTACGCACGGTTAAAAACTTTCAATACCATGTTTATTTTATATGTATGTATATTATATATATACTCTGGTGCCAGTGGTGCTTACTCAGGAATAATTGGTAGGAGGGGAAAATGGCCGTAAAAGTAATTTCATAACCAAGCTCTACGAAAGTATGCCCCGCCCAGGAATCAAACCCACGACATTAAAACCGACTTGTGTATGATGAAGTCTCCAACCGCTTGTGTTAACAATTGTACAGGAAAGCTAAATGAATGATGAAATGAACCATAATGATATTGTTTGAACATTTATCATTTTCTACCCAAAAACTATATGTCATGCAATATATTGCAATGAGGCTTTTAAGGTATTGTTACACCCTTTCATTAGCGCTTAAAATTCGATCCAGTAAAATGGAATTTATTATTGGATCAAATTAAACTTTACTGAACCGTAATAATTAGTTGTGATTTGTCGAAATGCACTGACTATTTTAATGAATTAGTATGTCCTTAAATTGAGTTAGTGTGAGAGGTCATTTTAAAATACATGTACTCATGTTTATATGATGTTGATACATTCAAGAGGTTTCGTGTGTATTATTTCATTATTTACTATCAACGTGAAAGCAATTTATAGTGAATACACAGTGATGTACCACGCGCTTACTCAGATAAGTAAACAAAGTATAATTAACAAAACTTTTAAGTACCCTGATTTCCATATGGTAGGAAAGAATATTGTCAGTTTCAAAGTCGTACGTTGCCAAGTAAGAATACGTCAGGTAAAGCATGATAATGGCCGCGCCTGATGAAATGAATTAGATATTGAATAGTTATGTTTTCAAAAGAAGAATTCTCACTACAAAGGCTTATATTAAGGGATCATTGTACAAGAACTACAGTGAGTACCCTTGTATAGTTGTTCCGTTACGTTTATGCTAAATTTATGCCTAATTAAAGTATCCAAAATTCTATCGAGACTTATTCACGTCCGACTAGTGTTTAATTCGAGAAATGGATTTTGTTTATCGTTCGCTACATTTACGTGCAATCAGAAAAATTAAAATCGAATGATCTATATATTACCGAACTCCTACTAAAGTTACTATCGTCAGCAAAGCATCATTCAAGATTAAAAAAACATAAGCGAAAATGTTGTTACCTGAATAATAACTGAGGTGGTCAGTCATTATAACGGTTTGCCTGACCCAAAAACGATAGTGGTAAGTGGTAATCCAGACTACTAATGTTTCAGCAAAAATGAATATATTCTCATTACAACTGACGCATGTTGCAATGAAAATATATAATTTAATATAACTCTATTAAAAGGGACACTATCTATGCATAGTCGGGATATGTTACTGTACGAGTTGTCGTTTTTAAGTATTGTCACAATAAACTATTAAAGGGATATAAAGGCATATGACTGTGCCAAAAGAATAGAACCAAGTTTAGTCTTTAAAACTGTATTATGAACGTTAGAAATCTATTACTAATAACATTTGGCACTTATAACATTCAACTGAATAAATTAAAAGATATGTGGCATACACATTGTTGAAAACGAAAGTAGGATACTGAGGGAATCATCAAGCATTTTATAATTTGTTATATGTCGTACTTGCTGAAATTAAACATTTTCATTGGTCACTTCTTGTCTTTTCAACATTCTTAAGCGGTTAGGATATATTTTTTATAGAATTGTACTAATGTTGCACAATAACAAGCTCTACCATGTTCTCATCAATAAATGCAATATTTTAACACTAATCTCTAATCACTATTAAGGAAGTATATGACAATAATATAATTTGATTAAGCAACTAGGTGTTCATATGAAAATTGGTTCAAAATGCAAACGCAGCATAAAAATATTTTACTAACTAGAATACGTTAACATACTATAAGTTTTTACATGGCGTTACTACTTACTACGTGTTTAGTACCCACGAGGTAATGAGTTCAAAACCGGTTTTGGTGCAAGTGCAAAGCAGTTTTGGCGGTATATCAATCCCACGTGGTAAATGTATAGCCTGTCGTATGTACTATGTAAAAAACATAACATGACGCGCATGTCTATCGAAAAAAGATCGGGAGGTGTGGGACCTTTTAAGGTCGACATGTTCTAAAGTCAGATACAAACTTGTTTTGTTATTATAAAGATATTTTTTGTTATCGATTATTTTGCCGTATAAAGCACTGTTATGTCGATAAATTTCCTATTCACTCTTGAATTTCATGTTGCATGGATATTGCATGTTCAGATGCGTTCTACCGTGAACTGGATGACCTAGTTCAACCGAATCGGAAATGTGAATGAAATCAGAAGACGACTTCGTCCAAAGTTCACTACGCAACGACAAGGCCGATAAATAATTTTAGGAACTTACTGCATAGGAGGCGCACTGTGGTGAAAACAGCAATAGCTACAATTGGACGTCATTGACGCCACATAAGTGCATAAACTGGATCGCAGCTCACGCATGACGGTGCATTTGCTCATTTTGCCCGATCCTGCAAGGACGATTTCCTTTGACAGACGATGGACCTCAACCCTACCGAGAGCGTATGGGCAGAAGTGAAGAGAGTATACCGTTATACACTGGATACTTTACATCAATTTCGGCACATAATTGTCTACGACAGACTACCTCAGGCTGTCTTAATTTTTCTTTTGACAATGATTTTCAAGAGTCATTCGAGCAAATGGCGGTTATATCCTTTATTGATTTTTTGTGACTTTTGAATACCTCCCATACTTTTTTAAACTCAAATTTTCCTTGTATGCAGATGTGCAATTTCGTAATTGGAGTACCAAAACAACGGACAGTAATGTATCTTAGTGTGTCCAAAATTTCAAAACAGTAGTCCTTATTGATTCAGAGAAAATACAAATGATAGCATCGGTGTAGTTAGAACATAGGTTAAGTGTATTTTGTATTAACAAAAATACATATACACTTATACTATCATATAAGAATTTAGAGGATTGAAGAGATAACATAGCAAATGTTAAACTTTTCTCTTCAGACATTTTATGGACAAAGGAATACTTTATCATCTTTACAGTTTGATTCACACTTCTGATACAACACTAAATCTAAAAGAAATTTACATTAACAAAAGATACTAGCTTGATATATTGCGCACTCCTAGTTTGTTAGCCTAAAATATCCTCATTATTTAAATTATTTGTGTAAAAGAGAAAATATTTCTGCATTCATTAAGTTAGTCTTGATTGAGGAAAATATTCAAATTCATGACCTATATAAACTACAACATAAAGACGTTTTAAATGTCTGTATTTACAATTTCATGCATTAATACATTTCAATACGTAATAAAATCTGTCTTAACTTCCTTGATCTATTGTGTTGTCGTAGTTAGATAATGTGAAATATGATACTCTTTCTCAACGTTTGTAAAGAAAGAACAGGACTGTACATATTTTGTATAATACATGTACTATACTTGTATCGGTTGAGGAAATTTTAACGACTGTTACCGTTTACAATCAAAGCGCTGAAGGCACTGAATTTGTCCGGGTTTAAAAAGTAATATAAGTTTTACGGCTCCAACAACGTTTGTACTTAAAGAACAGTTCAGTGATATTAGTTTGATAGGTACAGGTCGTTTACGTAAAAATTGCATATATAATACAGCCAGTTTAAGTTCTCACCAATATTTAGTGATGGATTATTTTTATAACTTTATGGTTAAGTTCGTTTTTACTTATATTACAAAAATACCATTACAGAAAGTATAATTTGAATTTACACTATTTTAATATGAGTAAATATGTTTTCAGTTTTTGTAAAGTACTGGCACTTTACACACCATTTTGGGAAAATATAACTGCAGTTTGAAATGCATTTTTTGGACTGAAAAAGAGAAAAATCTTTGCTAAGCTGCATATCTGTCAGTCAATTAGTAGTGAAAAAAGAACATCTTGGAATGGCCCTGTCGCGTTAATGTGAAAACAGTCCTATTTATGCCCAAGTCGCATCCAGTAAGAGATTAATAAATCCAACGACATTTTGTAAGCATATGATCCATTCATTCCATTCATTCTGTACAGCCCTATACTTAAATATATATCCGTCTCCTCGGTGTCGGTGTACCGTCAAACCAAAACAAACAAACAAACTTTTCTGTTGGATCGACGTTAATGTTCAAAATCAAGTAAAATGTATCGTTATGTATGCATGTATTTATAACTTATACCTGTCAAATTAGTAAATTGGAATATGTTTTTAACCATCATATGCGATACTTAACTATTTAAAGGAAATAAAGGTTAATCATGAAGTATAGGACCTTAAATCTTCATTATCTTTTGAAGTAATAGTACCATTAATTGCTTTCGGCGCGATATGAACTTTATTATGTCTTGGGTTCATATAATAAGAGAATACTGTATGCTATAGTGGCTAGTTTAATACTATCTGAATGACCAGAGTACATGTTACAAATACTATACAGAAGGCGTGGCTTATCAGCACATTTAACAGTAGTACAACATGATTGGTAGAATGTAAATACACAACAATTCTCCCCTATTAAATTCATTGAATAAACAATTCAATACAAATGACCTGAAACTGAGAACATTTACAATCATCAATCTTGGAGCAATAAATAATACAACATTCCAAGCAATAAAGTTACAGTGAAAATTAATGTAGCATTTCATTAGCACATAATTGTAATTTCACCATGAGGATTAAATACACCTCAGAGAGGTCATTCATTTATTTCCCACGCCAATTCAAGTCAATTCATTTTGACAGACATATATTTATTGATACTCAAGGCGTTGTAGTGGATGTCTATCCCTTAATGGGTACCTTCTGGCAGGTGTCTGAGAATTTACCACAGAGTGAGTATTACTTTCCCTTAGTAAAACAGACTGGTCAGTTGTCGGCACAGTGGAAGTTTTATTGGAATCAATTTGATCATAATCTATCCTAATTTCATCTGAGAGGATTTGGGGTTCAATTACTGTTTGCGAGTCATTATTAAACCCTGACTTAATTTCAGTACTACGAATTTGATCCACGTGTCTCTTCCAGGTAATGCCGTTACCTATATCTACTTTATATAACAACGGTCCGTCACGAGAAACAATACATCCTAAAATCCATTTTTCCTTTGAAGTCGGCCTATAATCTCTAACTAAAACGTTTTGTCCTAACTCAAATTCTCCACATTTACTAATTTTAGAGAATGCATTTTTCATTTGCGCGTCAGTGACATGTTTCTGCATATCCGGTTTAATTAAGTCTAATGTAGTGCGCAAATAACGACCGAAAAATAATTTCGCAGGCGTTTCTCCAGTCGTGCAATGTGGAGTGTTTCGATATCCGAGCAAGAAAACATTCATTTTCAAGTTCAAATCCATATTACTGCTCATTGCACGCATAGCGGACTTAAAAGTACCGTTAAACATTTCAACTAAACCATTTGTTGATGGCTTGGCCACTGCGGTTCTAATATGACAAATTCCATTTAAATTCATGAACCTTGACCATTCTTCACAACTGAATTGGGGACCATTATCAGAAACAACTTGTTTAGGAATGCCATACCTAGCAAATAAATTCCGTATTTCATTAATTGTATTGCTAGCAGTTGTTGATTTCATTTTAATTACTTCAGGCCACTTTGAGTGAGCATTAACTATTACAAGGAACATAAAACCTAAAAATGGCCCTACAAAATCAACATGAATTCGTTCCCAACTAGATGTTGGCCATTCCCATGGGTGTAAGTGAACTTGGGCAGGCGACTTAGACTGTATTTGACATGATGAACATCTTTTGACCATATGTTCAATGTCAGAATCAATACCTGGCCACCAGACATAACTACGTGCCAACATTTTCATTTTGACAATTCCTGGATGGCTAGCATGCAATAAATCTAAGACACGCTCGCGAAGTTTCACGGGTATTATTACTCTTATTCCCCACATTAAACATCCAGTGTGAAAAGAGAGCTCATTACGACGTGTAAAATAGCCTTTTAACAGCGGGTCATTATCATTGACACTCCAACCATTTTGAACAAAGGTGAATACACGAGATAAAACTTTCTCTCTCTTTGTTTCACGGCTAATCTCACGATTAGTAACAGGGAGCTGTTCGAATTGAGATGTGAAAAATACGTCCTCAATTGAACTCTCCTCACTATTTTCTTTCGACGGCGCAGGTAAACGCGATAAACCGTCAACATTAGTATGCCTTTTAGTATTTTTGTATTGAATATCATATTCAAACCCGGATAAATACAATGCATAACGTTGTATACGAGCAGCTGTCGTAGCCGGTATACCTTTAGTTGGGCTAAATTTTGACAACAGAGGCTGACAGTCAGTAACCAATGTGAATTTCTTACCAAACAGATACTGATAAAATTTCTTAACAGCCCAATAAATAGCGGTAGCCTCCCTTTGTATTTGTGCATAATTGCGCTCTGTCTTAGACAGAGACCTTGATGCAAACGCATTTGGCTTCTCGGAGCCATCAGGCATAACATGAGATAATATGCCGGAAATACCATATGGCGAGGCATCGGTTGCCAGTCTAACAGGAAGTTCTGGATTGTAATGAGTAAGAACAGGTTCAGATGTTAATAATTTCTTAGAATTTTCGAACGCGTTTTGACATTCTTTAGACCACTTGAAAGTGCTATTTTTCTCAAGCAAGGCATTCAATGGTTTCGTAACAGTTCCGAGATCGGGTAAGAACTTATGGTAATAATTCAGAACACCCAGATACCCTCTTAAGGAAAAGACATCTTGTGGTGGCGGTGTCTTCAACACAGCCTCCACCTTATCGGTGCATTTCCATAATCCATCTTTATCAATCTCATGACCACAAAACTTAATTCTAGATTCTAAGAACATGCATTTGTCTTTGTTTACTTTAACACCATAATCTGAGAGTCTACATAAAACCTTTTCTAGATTATCCAAATGTTCACAGTCATTAGAACCTGTTATAATCATATCATCAAGAATACATTGCACTCCAGGCAGTCCTTGAAGTATCATGTCCATGGTACGCTGCCATATACTAGGGGCAGAAGCAATTCTATACAATAGTCTATTGTACCTATATAATCCCCTATGAGTGTTAATTGTCAACAATTCCTTACTTTCCTGTTGGACTTCCATCTGTAGGTAAGCTTGTCTTAAATCCAACTTGCTGTATTTTTGCCCATTTGACAGATTAGCAAAAATATCGTCAATCTTAGGAAGTGGATATTTATCCGTATTTAACTGCGGATTCACTGACACTTTAAAATCTCCACATATCCTTACATCACCGTTGGATTTCACTACAGGCACAATGGGCTTAGCCCATTCACTACAATTAACCTTGGAAATAATTCCCTGTGATTCCAAGTTGTCTAGCTCCTTTTCGATTTTTGACCTTATTGAAAATGGCACAGATCTTGCTTTTAGAAACTTGGGGCTCCAATTTTCCTTCAAGATCAATTTGGCTTTAACATCTTTAACACAACCAATACCATCTTCAAACACAGATTTATAACTTGACAGTACCTTGTCCAAACGAACTTTCACACTGTAGTCTGTCACAGAATTTACAGACACAATCTTATCCCAGTCAAGCCTTATGTGACTGAGCCAGTCTCTACCAAAAAGTGCTGGCCCGTTACCTTTCACAATGCAAAGTTTCAACTTCTTTGATTGTCCATTGTAACACACATTTACGTTGACTGTACCGTCTTGTTGAATGATTTCTCCTGAATAGGTTTTCAGGATAGAATCTGCTGGATTCAACTTCCTATGTCCGAAAATCTGATGAAAATCATAGCTAGACATCAGCGATACTGCTGAGCCAGTATCTACCTCCATTGCTACCTGCTTACTGTCAATTATAGGTGAAACTATAATTTTCCCATTGTTAACCTTTTTGACTGTGTTAACAATCATTACCCCTTCATCATTGTTCACTGTCTTAACGATCCTCGAACATACCTTTTTTATATGTCCCTTAGTGTGGCAGTTAAAACACACAGCATCTTTAAATCTGCACTTATCTGCCACATGATTTGATCTTCCACAGTGAAAACATGATTTCCTCGCGGTCTTTTTATCATGAAATTTTACTTTTGACCCCTTGTTTTCAACTCGGTTGACAGCTACCCCTGCTGCTGAAGATTGCAGTTCAGCTGCATCTTTCGTTGCTGTCTCCATGGCTGTTGCAATCTGGATTGACCTTTGAAGGGTCAAATCAACTGTTGATAGTAACTTCCTTTGTATGGACTCTTCACGAAGACCACAAACAAATCTGTCACGTAAGGCATCTTCCAGATTTGCTTGAAACTGACAATGTTCAGCTAACTTCCTTAACGCAGCCAAGAAATCCTTGACATTTTCTCCCACCATTTGATTTCTTCGATGAAATCGAAAACGTTCAGCTATCACCAGTGGTTTTGGACAAAAATGTGAAGTTAAATGTCCACATAAATCCTACGTACGTTTTTCACCAAGTATGGTCAAAAGTCCAGCCACCTTCTTTTCATCAGTAATGCCATTCACAATGAAAAACTGTTCAATGCGTTCCTGGTACGATGACCACGATTCTACATTACTGTCATATGCACACACATTCCCAATAAATGATGCCATGATTTTATATCCAAAGTTTACACGTAATAAAGTTGAATGTTATTAGGTAAAGCTTCCGAAATATAATATCACTTGAAAATCCTCGTCGCCAGTTTATTATGTCTTGGGTTCATATAATAAGAGAATACTGTATGCTATAGTGGCTAGTTTAATACTATCTGAATGACCAGAGTACATGTTACAAATACTATACAGAAGGCGTGGCTTATCAGCACATTTAACAGTAGTACAACATGATTGGTAGAATGTAAATACACAACAAACTTTTTGTGTTGTTGCGCCGTAAAATCCAATCAATCAATCAATCTTTACGGGTAAGTGTCGTGCGTGTTCGTGTCTGGAATATCTGGGTCTTTACGACTTTTTTATTCAATTCTTCTTATGGACTGGTACGTTACCTGCACGACAGTCCGCACGGTCATCTACGATTCTAGCCCTAACAGGTCCGTAAACAACAATATTTCGCTATAGTGATCACATCATTGCGGTCTTACGGCTTACGGCTTATAATGAAATTGCTTTCAGTCGTACGGTTCGTTACGAGTGACGTACTGGTGCCGTGCGTCATTCATACGGGTCTTACGGTCTTACGATACGTATTCCGTTTCTCTTTTTATAACAGGTCATCATCTTATCAGACTAAATGTATACGACCATAGTCCTTGCGGCGACCGCACGGGAGTCTTCTACATCCGTAAATAGCCCGTACGATGCCCATACCGCCGCTAATACAGTTTTTCGTTCCATATATTTCTGCCATTTATTGTTAGATCTTAATGAAACTTCATACAATAATAACACACCATGTCAGGATCCTTAATACATCCGTGACAAACATTTTAAAGTTAACTCACTTAAAGAACTTTTTGAGTCTGTATCATCATATGCGATTCTTAACTTTTTGAAGGAAATAAAGGTATATAATAAGATATAGAGCTTTACATCATTAATATCGTTTGAATGGGTAGTGACATTGATTGCTTTCGGCTCGATATGACCTTTTTGTGTTGGTGCGCCGTAAAAACCAAACCTACAAACAAACAAACAATAACATACCATGTCATTAACATAATTAGAAGGTTACCACATTTCGGTGTTAACAATTGCGTTCAAGTTTGATTGTTCAAGATATTTCAGTCATTTATTGTCAGATCTCTACATAACTTCATACAATGATAACTTACCATGTAATGAACAGAAAAAGACAGTAACTTTAACTCTTCTTGGCTTAATTATGGATTATTTCCCTTTGCAATTTTTGCGTAAAAGTTTTTTAATTTGTTGGATATTTCTGCCATTTATAGTCACATACTTATGAAATTTCACTCAATGAAAACATACCATGGTTTAACGGAATTAGAAAATGACTGCTACTCTCTCTGGCCTAATTATGGATTATTTCCCCTTGCAATTTTTTGCGTAAAGGTTTTCAATTTGTTGTATACCTCTGTCATTTATAATCACATCTTAAAGAAATTTCATTCAATGAAAGCATACCATGTGTATAACATAATAAGCAAGTAACCGCAACTCTTCCTGGCTTTATCATGAATTATTTCCCTTTGCAATTTTTGCATATTTTTTATATTTGTTGGATATCTCTGCCATTTATAGTCATATGCTAATGAAATTTCACTCAATGAAAGCATACCATGTGTGTAACAGAATTAGAAGGTAACCGCAAGTCTTCCTGGCTTAATTATGGATTATTTTCCTTCGCAATTTCTGAGTTAAAGTTTTCAATTTGTCGTTTATCTCTGCCATTTATAGTCACATCCTAATGAAAATCCATACAATGAAAACATACATTAGTACCACGTCATTAACAGAACAAGAAAGTACCTGCAACTCTCTCTGGCTTAATTACGGGTTATGTCCCTTTGTTATTTTTGTGTTTAAGTTTTCACTTTGTAGTATATCTCTGCTATTTGTAGTCTCAAATGAAAGTTCATTCAAAGAAAACATACAATGTGTTTAACAGACTTTATGATGAATTATTGCCCTTGTGTACAATTCATAAGCATTTTATTAAATATGACTTTTTTGAAACAACATTAACTTGATTTTACTTTTCCCTATCTGCTGAAAAAATCTTTAATGTGGTTTCCGAATTACATTTCTTGTTAAGTTTATGGAACTGTTGCTTAACATGGACTAATAAAATTGTAAACATTTTCTGTATTACGTGTTCCACAGTACAGACAAAAACGTTCATTTCTTGCAATACTTGGACGAACATAACGTCCCGTATGTACTCGTAAAGGATGGGATGACCTACAATTCTAAATTTGGTAAGTATATAACGAAGGTCATTTGGAAGTGTAAATATGACTCATAATTAAAATCAAATTTAAAATGTTTATATTCATTCAAAAATTGGACTTTTATGAACTGATGCTCTCCCCTCTTGTATGAAACAATCAATAACCCGTTGTCTAAACATGTAACGAAATGTTTTATCTGAAACACAATCTGGATTTCAAAATACATCAGAAAACCTAAAGTCGTCTAACAACTTATAAACTCTTTAGACCCAGTTAATTTTACTTTTCAGACAATCAACAAAATTTAAATCATATAACTTTTGTAGAATGATATTGTCTGATCTTATCATTTTTATCCAATATTTTATTATCTTAAATAACGTTGAATTTAAAGAGGGTATCTAGATAATTTCCCATGAACCCCAGCTATACAAGTTCGAACTTTGATTATTCGTTTGCATTTTTTTCTAACAAGAAGCGCCGCTATGCGACGAAACCAGGTTTTCAACGAATAACTTTTGATGTGACAGGAATAAGAAATGAAAGATGGCAGTGGAGAAAAATGTTGCTGTACATTTGGTTGCAAGCAGATTGTAATCTATGTAGGGTTTAGTAGAAACCATACAGGTTTAGTACTAAGGATATGGAGAGACTCTGCAGTAAATAAATGATTAGCAAACTAAACTTATTGAGCGGAAACTGGATTTCTATTTTTAATGTCAGTGACCTTGACCTTGATCACAGACACCTTGGTAGCAATCCCAAGCTGCCTCTTGATATAAGCTACCCATACACCAAGAGTGGTGTCAATAGGTCAAAGCAAACTAACGTTTTTGAGCGGACACTGAATTTTTATTTTTAGTGACATTGACCTTGATCACAGACACCTGGATAGCAATCCCAAGCTGCCTCTTGATATAAGCTACCCATACACCAAGTTTGGTGTCATTTGGTCAAGGCAAACTAAAGTTATTGAGCGGAAACCAAAATTTGACGTCCATCACCCGCCCGCCCGACCGACCGCCCACTGACTTCGGCATTACAATAACCAGGTTTTCGTTGAAAACCAGGTTAAAAACATGATTTTTGTTTTTGACTCATTTACTTCTAATACCCATGTAGAGCAATATGTATGTATTAAATTCAAACTTTTTTGTAAATCATCAGGTAATATATCCTTTATTTCGTCTCATTTTGTTCAATGTCGTGAATTAAAGTCATACACGTTGATCATTGTGAAACTGGTTAACAATTCATCTAAATTATAGTATGGCATATACGGTTGATTTGTACTGCAAATATGTTATTTATAAACAATTGTTCAATGCATAATCTTTTTAAGGTTCTGGAACTGTAATGGTGACCTTCCACAATCTTTATAATGATATTATTTCTTGAATCTATACTATTAAAGACATTAAATGTTGAATTTTTAGGGAAGTTTACCGTTCGTAACTAAGTTATGTGCACTTTTATAACGTGACCCTTGATTTTCAAAAAGAACGTAAATTGTGCTGTGACAAAAAATAAAAAAAAACATTTTGTTTTGAAATTCTGCGGTTTGAGGGAAATACCTGTATAAGAAACAAACAACTTAACACGTTATTCTTAAAACATTCTGACTAGTTAGAAATTACGGAGTTAAGCACTTTTTGTATTAGAGACTCTTTGATGATTATTTGACTCCTAAACACATTTAAAAGTCAATTCTGGCCAGCAGGAAAAATATCAGAGGAAGTTAAACAGGCGTTAAACCTTATCCGTGTTTTTGCAGTAGTTTTGCATATACATTTTGACACCAGACTTAGTAATGTCGGCATATGTTGAGCCTTAGCTAAAAAAATGCTGATAATTGTATCATTTACTTTATTTTGAAAACAGAAAAGTACGACGATATTGTCTTCATATTCTATCGCATACCAAATTGCTGAATATGGCGATGTGTTGTGCGTCTTAGTATTGAAGTGATATCTTTCTAGCAATGTGATGACAATTTAAATCGCAAATACAACAATGCATTTTACACCTACACATAATTAACCCAATAGTTATAATCCTGTACGACGTAACATTGTTTTGTCGATTAACCATTATTTTTACGATAACGACCTCGACGATCACGCTGTTGACCACCTGGTTTAGCAATTTACGGAAAATGTGTTACACTATGACGTCATGGAAAACCGGAGCGCGAGAGGAAAATTACTAAAAATAGCAATTACGAAAGACACACATTTCTAAATTTCTTGTAAGAAACTTCTTCACAGGCTATGAATGAAGCTTATACATGTAGACATGTTTAATTCATCTATCTACAACTTCATGCAGTATTACATTTCAATAAAGTTTTAAAATCTTTCTCAACTTTTTTATCCATATGAAATATGATAATCCTTCTAAACGTTTGTATAGATAAAAACAAGACTGTACATATTTTTTGTATAATAATATACTTGACATGTGTATATATATGTTCTGTTTACAAGTACCATATTTGTACAATGAATCATAAGAAACAGTATTTACATAATATCGTTATATTTTTATATATAAGCTCGATTGAGACACAAAAACAACCTAATACACAGTACGGTGTCTGCTTCCTGTCCCATCCAATACTGAGCTAGTAGGTTATAGTGTTCTGCTCAAGGAAGCAATGGGTAAGGTTTTGGATGGAATTCTATCCAACACAAAGCTGATGTTCAAATAATTACCAGACTAACGTCGTAACTACGCGGCTATGCACTCTGCATTTTATCCGCCAGAAGTAAAAGTTCAGACGTATTATGGTATGGCGTATGTTCTTACGTCCGTCCGTCTGTCCGTTAGCCACATCATGTCAACTCAATATCTTGAAAGTGTCTGAGTGACAGTCATGGTACTTGGCTGGAAGATTGTTCATTTTGCCAAAAGTCAAGGTAGAAGAAGCATTTAATGCATAAACCGAGTCCGCTCAATGTCATAAAATATGAAAATTTGAACTGTACCTAGGCACACCAAACTTTATCTGTGGATCTGTGGATAGCCCTTGGGTCAAGGATGTGTCATTTTGATTTTGAGATCCTAAGGTCAAAAGTCAATGTCATTTGATTTAGATATATGTTAAAACTTTTGTCCACACAATACCTCTACAACGGATTCATTTAGGTTCGCCAAATTTAATGTGAAGATAGCCCCTGGATAGAGGGGCACATGCATGTGCTCTATTGGTGTTGTGTTCCCATGATCATAGGTCAAGGTTACCGATACTTCATACGGGACAGAATATAGCATGGACAACACACGGGCATATAATGACCTGCCAAGCGGAGCTCTTGTTAAAGTCGTCATTTGAATTTCATTGTGGTTCAACCCCGTTATGGTGTGTTTTATTGCTATTATCGTAAGAAAAGTGTTTCACACCATAATGTTTATCGTTGTATTTCATAATCCTATAAAAATATACAAAGAAGAGGATAAACATAATTTATAGAAAGAACATATACTGAATCTTTGGCTGGATTTGAAATAAACCTAAAATCATTACTATTGTTATCCTCATTTTAAGAAAATTAGATGACCGTATCTAATAATAACACTAATTTAAATAGCATAGTGTCATATTATGGTAGCAAACATAAGACATAAGATGAATAAGACCTAAATACACATATACATCTATCACACAATAAAGAAGAATTATTTCATTGGATCATATGATGTTCCTAATATCAATTACCCTGTATTAAGTGGTCAATCTATCAAAAGTTAGAATAAACATAGATTCAAGAAAATTTTATAATGACCCATACGTGCAAAAACTCATATAGTTGAGCTTTTAAACAGTCAACACTAATCAAGCAAGTCTTCTCACATAAAGTTATTTGCAATGTAGAATTTGGTTTGTCACATGCGCCTTCCTCGAAGAAGCTACCTTAATCGTTAACTATAAACTAAAATGTATCTCAGTTATAAATGTCATAACGGAATAATCAACTCATTTTTATCAAAACCTGGTTTAAGCGGCCAACTGCTGTGAGCGGTCAATCTAGCCATTTTCCTCCACTGGTTGCTTAATACAGATTGTACTGTATAGCTTGTATTTTACATAAGAATACAAACAATAATGTTTGCAAGGTATTCAAGTTTTAAGTTTCTGTTTCACATCCTGTTGTTCATTCAATGGTATCATAGGGTAAAAATAAATATCCTTAACCGAATAAGTAAATGATATAAAATTATCCTAGTTTTGTCAAGGTTTTCTAGATCTTGTACTTTTAAAACAGCTTGATAGAAATAAAACAGTTTTATAATTTACCTCTCGCTGTGGTTGCTTTACTTGTAATATGTTTTGGAAAATTATTTTTGGAAGAAATCTTAAATTCAATTCATTTTTACCTTATCGTGTTACAGTTATTGTTACAATTTTAAATCAAAGCACTGAATTGCTCGATGAACTGAACTTATTTATAAAATTGTTACATACGAAGGATCACTTACCCATTCAAACGTATGTCAAATAGTTATTAGATAGTTTTTTAAGTAACATTTCGTTCAAATTCGTGCTTATGTCATACACATTCACCATCACTAAACTAGGCAACCATTACGTTCATCCAAATTTTAGTATGATATAAATGATTGGTTTGTATGCAAGTATGTTATTTAAATTATATCTAAACAATTCTTCAATGAATAATCTTTTAAAAGTAAGACTCTCTTTTAAATTTGGGAATCAAGAACTTTTGTCCGGGACATCAATACGGAAAATGGAGTCTATCAAGATGGGGGGGGTTGTAATTGGTAGGCAGCGCTACCTAGTGAGTGTGGCATTGGTAGAAAATATACGTCTATTAGCAAATAAAAGGGCGATAACATAAGTCGACATAGTCATATTTAAATTTGATGTCACGCTTGAAGTACGATTCTTAATCTTAGTCGAAAGTTGTCTCTAGGTTATAAATTTGATTATAAATGACATTGGAGACGTTTTCAGTAGTTGCAGTCTAATTGATATAATACCTTATAAAATTATGAAATGGGTGAAAACATATTTAGGTTTATAACTATTTGATTTGCGAAAAAAATCGAGTTCGAGACCCCTGCCAGCAGCATAACCTCCGTGAAATGGAGCTGACGTTGATGAGACACGAAGAAATAGTCCACAATACCTGCAAAATTGTATTATAGATGTATTAAAATGTATAGGATCTAAATACATCCGTGACAAACATTTTAAGGTTAACTCACTTAAAGAAGTGTTTCATTCGGTACCGTCATAAAAATTGGATAAAACCGCTATATTAAGAACCTGAATTAAGATATTTCAAAAAAAAATTCTTCGCTCGCTCGACCCATCCCCCCCAAAAAATCGTACATCACATTATCAACTTGTTGTGGCCTAAGCTTGCCATACAAAATCTTGAACTACAGTTTTCCCTTGTACAGTTTGCATCCAAATTCTGTAGGTTCATTAGAGTAATTAAATATGATAAATATGGTGCAATACCTGTCACTGAGTCAGATGGCGGTACTACCTTTATAGAAATTGACTACGTAGTAAGACACATGTATCAATCCACAGGTTAAACTAGTCAGGTATTTGTGTCGATAGTTTTTGATTTGTGGTATAACCTATGTCTAAAAACAGCAAAATCTTGTTTAATGTAACTGTTGAAAGACAGAGTGATACACTTTTATGTGTACATCTCTATCTACGATTTGTCGACACAAAGAACCCCCTAAGCGATGACATGAGATCATATACGACAGCTGTCTATAAGTACATATTTTAATAAGTTAACGAAGATAGAGATGTTCACTTGTTGAGTTGCACCATACCTATTTTATAGCAAGCCACAGAGATTATATATCTTGACGACAAACCTGTTTCTAGATTGTTTATAAAGCCATCTTTCTCAAAAGACATTAATTTCCTTGATCTATTTTAATATCGTAGTTTGCAAACATGAAATATAATTTTCCTTCAATAAGTTTGTATAGAAAAAAACAGGTGTATCAATAGTTGTAAAATATTGTTCTTGTCTCGGTTGAGGAAACTATGCACTCTCCTTTTTAAAAAAGGCGCTTCAAATTTCATCTAAGTGCAGCCTCGTTTTGGTGTGGTTTTTTGTAAGAAAAGAGTATTTTATAAGTATATCGTAGTATTTTAAAATCCTATAGAAATATACAAAAAAAGAGAATCTATATAATTTAGAGAAAAAACATAATACCTTGTTGGCTTAAGATCTATTTGAAATTAACAGAACATTACTTTTGTAACAATGAATTTAAGAAATTTAGATTACCGTTTCTAATAATTAACAAATAATACAAGGCATTGAGGGCAATATTGCAAGGTTACAGACTAATTGACGGCATAAACGGTCAATATAAGAATCATGGATCGGGTAGCCGGTCAATATGCGATTTATGGACTAAATGACGTCACATTAAATATAGCGGACGTTATGCAAATGAGATATAATAAATAACAATAATTAGAATATCATAGTGTAATATGTAGTAGCATTCATAGACATAAGATAAATACGATTTAAATATATACATATACATTTGTACATCTATCACCCAATAAAAATGAAGTAATATATTAGATCACATGATGTTTCATATAGCCAATAATCTGTATTATGTGGTCAGTATATATTTAATTTTAGAATTGATATGGAGTTTAAAACATAACATAATGAAACAGGCGTGTGAAAACCAATCCAATTGAGCCTTTAAACAAACAACACCAATCAAATAAGTGCTTCACTTAAGTCATTCACAATATACGATTTGATTTGTCGCATGTGCCTTCTTTAAAGAAATGTTAATAAAAAGCTACCTTAATTATTAACTATAAAATTGTATACATGTATATCATTTATGAATATCAGTATGGACTAATCAAATCATTTTTATAAAAACCTGGTTTAAGGACATCCTCTAAGAGCAACCAATTCAGACACTTCCCTTCACTGACTGTTTGATTACAGTGTGTACACTTAACCAATGTTCTAACCACACTAATTTTAAAATGCGTATAATGTTTTTACAAATGATGCCAATTACACCCTTACGGAATAGGAAGTGCAAGAGGGTGAAAACTGCGAGGGCCACAATTTGACGACATTTGCGCTACATAAGTACAAAAACTAGGTCGCAACTTATGCTTGACGTACAACAGCGTATTCTGCCTGATCGAAAAATGATTTTCTTTGACAGACGAGGTTAATGAACTGAATTGACCGCCCAAACTTTCAGACATTTACCCTATAGAGAGCATATTGGCAGAAATGATGAGATAATTATACCGATTCAACCGGCTTCTCTACAACAAGTACGGCTTAGAAGTGTCTACGAATGAGACAGACTGTCATTGGATTATCTTTATTTTATTTCTTAGCCAGCAATGTAAAATGTCATTTGAGCAAAAATTGGGTTTTTACTCGTTTTTGATTTTTTTTACTTTTGATTACCCCCTTCCTTTTGTAAACTTACATTCTCCTTGTTATACAGATGTCCATTTTCATAAATTCAGTGCAAAAACAATGGAAAGTAGTATCGTTTGTATGTTCACAATTTCAAAACTAAAACTGTTATAGATTCAGAGAAAATGCAATTTATCACCCCGGCGTATTTAGAACATAAGTCAAGTGTATACCTTAAGTTAAATACGCATACAAAAAATAAGTGTTTGTGCCAGATGTTTTCGTATGAAAACATATCAATTTTAAGTTTCAGTTTCACATCCTGTGTTGATACAATGAATCATTTTATACGTTCATGATAGTATGTAAATAAATAACCTTCACGGATTAAATAGATGATATTAAAGTACCTAGTTTCGTCAAGGTTTTCACGATGTATATAGTAAACATTCATGTTTGTTTTTAAGGCTGGTCAATCAATTATATTTACTCAGTGCTGTGGTTGCATTACATGTTTTGATTATTTTATTGAAACTTAAATTGTATTGGAAGAAACCTTAAAGTCAAATCATTTTAACAAATCATGTTAACAATTATGAATTTCAGTTTTAAATCAAAGCGTTAGAAAGCTTAGTAAGTTAGTAAGATAAATGATGAATATTTTGTTGTTAAAACAATAGTTCACAAGAAGACTTTCCGTATAGTATCTATGTCTGGTTATGAGGTAGAATAAGCTACCAGATGATATCAAATTATCACATACTTTAGATGTGTTCAAAAAACGATTGAAAACTCACTATTTCTCTACTTTTTATGATCTATTTTAAAATTGGCGTGGCTAGTTTATGTCTCACCTATAATTACGGTAAACATACTAAGTGATTGAGTGAGTGCATTATGACGTGACAATGAGGATTGCCTCGATCTCTGTCATTTTCTACCTTGTTTCATAAGACTGTATAACAGCAGACACCTTTAGGGATGTATTAAGGGCCTTAAATGAAATGTTTCGAAACCTTTAGGGAAATATCTGGTTAACAGTGGCGTTATGTTACACTGTTCAGGACATGTCCGGTTAACAGTAACATCATGTTATACTGTTCAGGGCACCAACTTTTAATATCAAATAAATAAAAAAATGTAAAATTAAGTAGGATCATAAACTTTGAATGATGTTGGTCCAATGAAATATAAAAGCTCAAAAAAAAAACAATTAAAAATACACTTACGCACTATACACCTCATATGTGATAAATTTTATTTTGTTTTGTGTTATTGTATATACATGATGTATTTATGGTGGAGGTTATTTACTTATTCATTTTTTATAATCTATCTTTTTGTACAACGGCATTGAATATGTAATATAGAAATTTGCGTTTAATTAAATGAAACAGTTTCAGTTTAATATTAATCTTCTAGAAAAGAAATGATTCTAAATAAAATATTACTTTTTTACACAATGAATTCTTTTTAGCGCAATTTAAATAGAATTAAGTGCGCATTCTAAATATATCCTACTATAAACTATTAATTTTGACCTTCACATTTTATTGGCAAGTATCAAGGCGCTGGTTTACTATAACTAATTATCATATAGACGTTGCATTGGATTACATTTCATTTTAGTCACTCGATATTTTGGAATGCTATAGAGACATATACATATATGTTTGGCTATCATTGATATACATGCTTTACCTACGTGATATGTCAACTGTTTTGTTTAGTGCATGCATGTTCTCTGAAATGGGGACACATGATCTAATATAAACGATAAGGCAAGAACTGACTTTTAAAAGCCAACTTGTTGATTTAACCGAATTTTGAAATATCGGCCGCATGTGTGTTTGACATTTTAAGTCCTTTGTTCAAACGCAGGTGATTCTGACTGCGCACAATAATTGTATAATTCTCTCCTTGTAACCTAGTTTCGCTTGGCTTCTTCTTTGTTCTAAAACTGGTCACAACCAGTTTGGTCTGGTTTGAACTGAAATCTAAAATGCTGATACACACATTTGGTGTGTCACAAGGCTATCCGAAATATCATATTGACATTTTTTTTGGTCTTACTTCTGTTTATAAACCACACGCATCCAGTCTTTAGGGGAGAGTGTTAAAAACTATAGTTCAAAAATCTGGACCTTCAGTCTGTCTACCAAGAGACAATTGCTTACTGTCGTGATATTACTCAGGAATTTTGATAAAAAAACAAGCAATGTGAATTATTATTATCATCATTATTATATCGCATGAATTTTAATTAATACATACAAATGCGAAAATAGATAAAAATGATCTAAATTGATTGGACTTATTCAAGACCCGTTCAAAATAAAATGCATCATATTTTTAAATAAATCTCAATCAGGACTTTTTCTCATATTTACGTAACGTAATCATAATATAAATTAGTAAATATGTTTTCGTAATATTATTACATTTTATATTTGAATATTTTATACCAATTTCCGTAATCAGATACCCTGTAGACCGCGATCGAAAAGGCGAGTGCAATTTTTTAGATCTGGTTTTATAAATTGGATTTATAATTTTTGTCCTTAAAAAGAAATTATCTTCCTTGAAACATTGCATTATTTCACATTGTTTTCATTGAAAAGAGGAAAAATATTTGCGCATTTAATTTGTCTCGACTGAGCAATTTTAAAAGTATTTCGTATTGAAAAATATACCTGTCTAGTATTATATCATTTGAAACTTAAAGTCAATAATACATTTATATTTTTATATTGGTTGAGACATGGCTTAAATTCATCCAGTTCATCTTCGTAATGAATATTTTAAGTTACATTGGGTATATTGAAAGTAAGGCATGTTTCGTTGAAATGTTCAAGACTAGCTTTTTGTAACTAAGCCCTTATAAAAAAGTTCCAACACCATTAGCTCGCATTTTGTACCGTTACGTAAATAAAAGCTGAATAATCATCAGTATTTAAATGAAATTTCATATGGTTAGTATAAATATATTGTAAATGTATTATAGATAGATTAAAAATGTAGTTTAATCTAAAGAAGACCTTACAAAATATACATGAAGTTTAAGATTACGTTTGATGATTTCGGTAACGAAAAGCTCTGATCCTCGATTGTGGGAAAACGCATACCTCGCCACCTTTTGGTGGTGATATTTTGGAATTTTATGTGACGTTTTGATTACGCAATCGAGCGGTTCAATATAATCGTTCAAAACATCAGCCAAAGACATCAAGGGTCGTCCATTTGTCCCTATTTTTATTTTTACTGTGTCTAAACTTTACTGTACATGTATTATGTTACAATGGTAAATCATACGGAATTACAAAAAAGAACGTTGTTTTTTACCTTCTGTGTCTATACAATATAAGTTCATTCATGTGCTTCGCCTGGGAATGTAGTTGAATATTGTTTTGAAAAAAACTCGACTAGTGCATATTCAGTCATCCGCTTTCCATCACCAATGTCCGCGTATATATTTTTAATATTTCACCGCTATATTGTACCATGAATTAAACTTTCTACATGTATGCTCGAGTTCAATAAGTAACGTTACGCAAGAACGAGCTCAAAAAAGGATGTTCTTCCTTCTTAAAAGATGGCGGCTTTATATAAAATGTAGAGAAAAACAGACGGGGTCAATGGATGCAAACTGACTGGATGAGCCCCTTGACTACTCTCTGTACTTAAGAATGTTGTATTCGCTTTCACCTTTAAACAAAGCATTTGTGGCAAATATTTTGTTCATAAGTTAATCTTATAAATTTCAAAATAAATACTTAATGTGTTTAACTCTTATCTTTGAACAAGTAGGTCACACAGATCTTATTTCACGGCGTCTCAACGCCGTGATATTGTGGTGGGTAGATTTTGATAGCAATGGGCAAAAGTCACGTGTTATTATAGCCTATAAATCCTTTCGATTTCCACTGCCGACAAATTTATTGTTTTTAATGCAGTCATAGTACAGCCCATTTCCGTTAAAAGTTAAATAGAAAAAGCATTTTTGGGGGAAACTATATGAACAATTTTTCTTGCAACAATGCAACACACGAAAAATTAGCGTTTTATATTAACACATTTCCGCAAATCCTTATAAATCGCGGACCAACCGGACCAGCAGACCAGTTTAGTATACAGATACAGTTTAACAAATATGCGTGTCATAATGTGATGATATTTGCCAATATTTTACTTGAAAAGATAAGATACCAATATCGAAATTATATTTTAAGAAATAAGTTTGCAGACTTTAACTATTGAAAGAATCGTCGATTGTTTCATCACATATTGTTGTAAATATTATGTATTTCAACTATCAGAGCCTTTATCATTTGAAAACTAATTTGATATGATTCAAATATAATATTTCAATAATATACCTTTTTTTCTTTTTTGCCGACTGTATAAATAAAGAAGCGTAGTCGTGTAACATTGAGTTTTAATTCTTACTTTTACTGAGTTCTATTGGCGAACTTTTCTAACTATGATTAAGTGCAGCGGACCAGTTAATTTTAAGAGCGTAAGAGTTACGGACCGGGGTTGAGTTAAGTAACTGCGTTATATCTAACGTTCCGCAACGATACATTCGGAACTCCTCGTCCATTTGCTGCAAATAATCTCGGAGATATTTGGACGCTATTTTGAAATGTCCGGTGTTAAAGTAAACAAATGTATGACCGAGGAGTTCCGAATGCATCGTTATGTAGCGTACTGTAGCGTTTAGTGTAGTTGAACTTGCTTCTGGATATAGATCGAGCAGATGTAAGATTATTTTTGCGGACTTTTTTTAATTATGAAGAGTTTGGTACTATATTGACGGACTATTGACCAGACGTATCACTGTAACGGACCAGGTAATTTTAAGAGAGTTAAAAGGACGGACATTTACTCTAGGTGAAAAGCTCGCCTAGTTTTAATTTGTTCGAATGGATTATGTTTTCTCGAGTATGAGTAAATTCATTCTTAAAAAAATGATTTCTATTCGAAATAGCTGGTCTTTTGTATTTAAGTGCATCTTTTCGGAATTAAAATACATGTTTAATCCTTTTGCAACAGAATTCTTCCGTAACAAGTAAAGGTATGACTACTCTCGAATTCACCGGTTCGAAAGATTCACTCGTTGACTTTCTACCTCTGCTTAAATACTATGCGCAAACTGATATTTCTATTTCAAGGCACAGACACACACATTTAGATTGCATGACTGTTTCGTGATTTAAAAATAAATGCAACAAATGTTCACGCATGTAATATCAAATTGTCGAAATTCAAAGATGTTGGACAGTTATGCATTAGTTTGATGATTGGTTACACGGATTGGTAAGAACAGATCCGCAGAGTAAGGAGCACTTGACTAAACAGAAGCGATAAGTCATAAAAATAGCTTCTGTTCTGAAAGACTATGTTTTCCCTTTTGCCGATCTTTTTAAGCGTCATGCAAATATGAATTACTAGAAATAAATTCAACTTAAACCAAACATCCTGTCGGCATAAAGACGGTGTCTAGATCCAGACCATTCGCGTACTCCAAGGTTGTCAAGATTCTCGATCTAACTAGTATCGAGAATCTTACTAGGCTTTTGGAACGAGATTGTTACATTTGAACAGAAAAACGTTTTATAACAAGTTACCTTTTTATTACTGAAAAACCTTAACATGACAATTCAATAAAATGCTTTAGAGTTACCTTCAGAATATACTTAATGATTTTTGTTTGCCGTGACAATCCCTTTGCTGCATTTCGCAGCAATGTTTTACTTGTAGTCTAATCTATTGTGGTTATGTTGATTTTTTGCTTACTCTTACTTTCTGTTTATATCCTTTAATTTTAAAATTATCTTTCAAAAAATAATATATACAACCTCTATTTTTACTTATACAAACCTAGTAAATATTGCATGATGTATGTCAAGATGTTGCCGCCCAGATATCTCAGGTGGTAGCACGCACGTCTACAGGTCTAAGAGTAGTAGGATCGATTCCAGGGCACGGCGTATCTTGGTCAAACACGGGTCGGTGGCGCATTTGGTCGCGCGCTGGGGTTTGGAATATCATGTCCAAAAGGGGGAACGGGTTCGAATCACACTCGGGGAGGTTATACCCTCCTATGAAAATTTGACCATAATGCCAATTTCCTCCATTAATAAGATATATGGATAAGTTTCCGGTCTTGTGGAATGGTAGGTGAGTACTGGTTTTAGACAAGGGCCCAGAAAGGCTAGGTCAAGTGCGCTGGTCGCCGTAAATGGCCTTAATTGTGTTGACACGGCTATAACTCAATTGAAAAACAATGTCTTAGTCATGAAATAAAATTATTCGGTCATTGTCCCACCTACAACTGATTCAAATCAAATATTGATATTGTAAGTCGTTGGCGGAAGTATGTGCCTATCAATTAGTTTACAGCTAAATCAAGGAATAGCTTGTTCAGGAACGGTGAGTAGGTTGACTGATCGTCGTGATATGACATATACAATGTATTGCTACTGCGTTAAACACAACAACTAAGTTTGCTTATAAATTCGATTTCCGAATATAAAACTAAACAATTATTTGTGCGATCAATATAAAGATCTAAAAATAGTCAATATGAGTATAACCTGGTAGGTGGTCAATACTGGTTTTAACCGGACAACACTGGTCAATACTGGCTAATAATGGTCAATTGATTTTTACAACATATAATCTGTACACTTTATGACAAATATTATTAAATATTATTCTTAAACTCTTATAACATTATAAGCCTTAAGCTAATGAATAAACACATTTAAAGTCAATAAAGCTGAAATCATATTTCTTATTTTGTTGTACATGTAACTTTCATAATATCTTATTTACTTAATGGTCAATACTGGTCATTACTGGTTGAAAGCTTTTTTTTATTTTTGAGACATAATATCTGGCCATATCATGACATAAATAATAGATTACAAACTTGTTGATAAAATTAATGTGACACATTATGTGATTTCCACACCTAACCTCAGCTCCCAATTATGTGTCCCCTCAGTGTGTTGGATCATCTGTAGAGCCTAAACGGTGAAGTGTGACCCCGGAAGATCGAGTTTACAGACGTATATTATGCTATTACCAAACGAATGAGCAACATCATACAGTTTTATCTTGGGGCTCAAAGGAGGGATGTGGCCATAAAGAAGCGATGTAATAGATATACTTAGTGTGGAAGATTTTTAAGAGGGTTCGAACCCCTATAGAGCCCAAACTTTCATTTATAATGATTATATGTAAACAGTGATAGGTTCTTCATACCGCAATCATTAAATTGAACATAATTTTATCAATGTGTTTTTGTAAAATACACAGGTGACAGACTCAAATTTTCTTTATTATAGTATACATATGTAGTACCATAATAAGGAAAATTTATACTATAACAAGGAAAATTTGAGTCTGTCATCTGTGGTAAAATATTTTTTTCTATTATACAAAGCAAACAAACTTTAGGGAAACCAAAGCAAATTTTAGTCACCTTGTCCAGTACACAAACACTCAAGAGCTTTAAATCACTTTTGACATAATCTCAAATTCACACTCATACGAAATTCAACCTCACATACATTCATAAAGCGACTTGTAATATATGACCTATAAAATGTGTTGCTACTGCGTTAAACCCAACAAAACAAAAAAAACAAATCTGTCAAACATGTTACAGCAAATATACTTTGGTCCGAAAGTTAGTGTTTATCGCAACATCAAACTTCGTTAAGAATTCATGTCTCATTGTCTCATTACTTCCCTTCACATATAAACTGGAAAACGTTATATAACAAGTCATATGATAAAAAAACATGACGAACGTGTTCAGATTTGATTGGCTGGGTACTAAAACTAGATGGCGCTTTTCATATTATATAACCTTTTCGCGAACAGGTTTTGATTTGATAAATTACATGTTTCGCTAAGGTTATGGTCCATCAATCCTAGTGCCTTACGGTTAGGAAAGGATGAAGACGTTTCAGTGAACTTTAAGGTAAATAAAATATATTTATGTTTAGGATTATTTAAAGTTAAAGTTGTACATAAAATACGATACAAGAAGTTGTTTTAACTTAAATTATTTAAATTTAGGGAGTTTTAATATAGTTCAATTTTTTAATTTTGATGTACATTGTATTCTTCCTGCTACCACAAATAATCTAGGTATTTTTATTGTTTAAATCTACTTTAATATTTAAATATTATTAACAAAACAAAAACTTAGAACATTGTTTATTTTGATACATGTTTTACCTTTTTCAACAATCACGTTATGTGTCTTGTGCTCTATATTTCTATGTTCAAATTTTCAACTTTTAAAATAAACCTTTCTAAAAGTCCAACTTTCGATGTAACCAATATGACTTAAATCATTTGATATAGTTTGTAAAGGTTTAAAATCGTATTATATTTATATATATATATATAAACCGTCACAGGATAGTACACATGTATTCAATTCTAATGTATAAGTGTGTGCAGCGCGCTATTTATGGCTCATTAATTGTGTGATTGTGTACAGTTTTCATCAGGCAAATACATCGTCCACTATACGTTATATTTGATACGGAGTTCATGTTCATGATCTAACAGGTGCTTGGTGACGAAGCTATAATTAGCCTATTGTATTTACCTTATACCTCTTATAGAAGGTACAAGACAAAATTGATGTAAAGCATCAAATACCGCCCGTGATTGTTAACATACCAAATAAACAATCAAAGCACTGAAAGTGCTGTAGGAACGATTCTTGAAAGCGTGTAGGTACCATGTCTATGATATAGTTTTATATTTCGGTTTGTTTGTTTGGATTAATGCCGTTGCAACACATTATATAGGTCATATAACGGCGGTCAGTCAACCTACTCACTCCTCCTGGAAAGGCTAAAATCTCTGAATTTAACTGTTAACTAGTAAGCGCATACCTGCGTCAGTGAATGACATAATTAAAACCATTGGTAGGAGGAAGAATGGCCATAGAAAAAAAATCATGACCAAACTCCACGGAAGTATGCCCCGCCCGGGAATCGAACCCACATTTCCTCGATTAGTAGACTTGCGTGCTACAAACTGAGCTAGCCGGGCGGCTAATTTTGTAATTACCGCAAATAATATATAGTTAGATCAAGAACAGAATATTATCAAAGTTCTAGCAAAGTTAAAGTTATTGGAAGTAAAATAAACAACATAATTATACAATATAAATTTAGTTATTGTTTTACTTTTAACATTTGCTGCGACTATTTAGCTCTTCTGTAGAACTTTGTGATAGATTCTCTGCAAACTTTTTTATTTGATGCTGCTTAGTAATGTTGAACTTCTAGCAAATACTTACAAGTATAATCTAGGTTTGTAGGATATTTACTGCAAAGTTTTGCTGTCCGTATTGAGATATTTAATCCATGTACACATATTTACGCATTTTTATCACTTGAAATTGCCTGGTGTCCACATTTAGGGTGCTTTGTAATGATTTAAGTGTATGTACGTATGTCATTGGCAGTGCTTTTCCTTTGAAAGAGTGAAAAAAGTAATGAGTTTTGGTTACAAAAATGGTAACAAGGGGAGCCTTCTCTGTGCGGCTTATAAAGGGAGGTAAATGTGGATGTTTTCATGATTGGTATTTTCAATCGACGTGCTTTTCTAAAAAGTAAGATAACTTTTCTCTAGAACAGATCATTTTAAAGGGGATAAATAATTATCTCAGCTGATGTATGGTTTGGGGTACCTAACACCCCTGGGTCATACTTTAATTTGACATTAAAGTTACACTTTTTATATACAGCAAATAAGGATTATTTACACTATCTGTAAAATGGACCATTTCAGAAGCTTATAAGCTAATATTTTTCAATATAATCACAAGCAAATGTCGATGTGTATTGTTTTATGTGCGACTTCTAACACAAATATATACAAAACACATATTGTGTGACAGATATCATTACTTTGTGTGAAAAAGTCAAATTTTATGCATCATAATTTTCTTCAAATGGAATTTAAAGTAGCACTTTTTTGAGAATCAGAGCTGTATATAATTAGGTTATCCACAATGAATATGAATATGAAATAACGCATTTTATTACTTGTAAGCCATTAGTATTTCATTTGACGCATTTATTTGAAGGTGAGAAAAAATATTGTGTAGCTAAAAGTAAAAACACTATCAGCAAAATGGACCATTTAAAAAGCTTATAATCTAATAGTTATTAATTAGAGAATCACAAGCAAATGTCATTATGATGTCAGAAAGGCAATTTTGTCTGACAAAGATTCTCCGGTTGTGTTTGAGCCTAAAATATGAAATAATTAAAAAAATGGATATTTTTTTTGTCTTTTTTGGTCAATTTTTCTGTACAAAAACACCAAGATTTAGTGATTGATACCATCAATTTGTGTGTAAAAGTCACAATTTAAATGAAAAAATAATAAATACAATTATTGCCTTAAAACGTAGCACTTTTTTGAGAATCAGTGGTATTGCCAAAAATGCTGTTTATATTTAGGTCCTGCATATTAGTTCATGAAATTGTGCATATTACTTGTAAGCCATTAGTCTTTCATTTAACGCATTGATTTGAAGGCGTGAAACAACTTTTTGTCGTTTGTAGGTCACATTGGAAGCTGTTATATGTCAAATAAGTGTGACATGCCGCTTATTGATCACTTGTGTGTGTCTATTGACCACATTCGGGGTGTTCTATTATGATTTAGTGTTTGTTTGTCATGGGCAGTGCTTTTCTGATACAAAAGTGTTTGAATTACGTTTCTTATTTTTTGTTGATAGGCGTGGGAATATGAATATTTATTAGCCAGAATGGTTTAAAGATTTGGCATGTCTCTGGAAAGCCAAATCGTTCCAAAAAGTGAAGTATAAATAATAAAAAAAATATGAATTGTAAACATTTAAACATTAGAAATTACTTGAAAACTAAATACATGGTCTTGTATAAAAGATATCATGTTTTACAAACAACAACCAGTTGTGATTTTATATGATAATGCCTTCGAAAACAAATAAGTAAAGCAAATTTAGTAAAACATGTACTGGCAAGTGAGTCATTGTATGCCAGTCTTGTTACTAATTGTTGTAGCGTGTGGAAATATTTTGACATTTATATATTTTTCTATAAATATCATATTTCATGATCGAAAGAAAAAACTTCACGTACACTGTATCCGCCCCCCCCCCCCGCCTGGATTCATCTTTGTCATAGAAATATATGTAACATCTATATTTTAAACTTGTGTCAGTGGCGCGTTAAAACATTTTCACGATTGAAAAACGAGTTGTTGCAACAAGCACGTGACATTGTAGCGCCACTAAATGTCGCATCGCCGTTAAACGTTGCAACCGACGCTAAACATCGCACAAAAAACGTTAAACGTTGCAATGGTGACCCTAGGGATATGTTAATTGTTGCTATGAGATTAAGAGTGGTTGCTTTGAAGTCATATTTGTCCTATGTAATACTTTAGTTTTGTTTAGGCTTTATACTATACCTTCCTACTAAGTGTGACTTTGAGCGTCAAGAAAAGACACCCGTAAAAATGTGGGAAGTTTTATCTCGCCACAGTTCGTGGAGAATCTCAACGCAGTGTTACAAGAGTATTAGGAATTATATATAGTACTAACCAAGTCGATTGTGGAGCACGTAGGGTTTGTGAGGCTCAGCGTTTGAACACCTTAGATTAGGACTTTTTACTTTCTTGTGCAAGATATTATTAACATGGGATTATTTTATTTCACCTAATTTCAAATTGCAATAATGTTATAATTGTGTTGATATCAGTATCCTATAGTTGTTAAATAAATAAGCTTCCAATAGCACGAAACTTTGAACCATTGTACTTCTTTGATGTTGAGCTGAAATGTTTTAGTTGAAAATGTTTGAACGTTACACACTGAAAATAAAATTATATTAATTAATTTGTTGAATCATGCTTTACACTCGTGGTCGTGCACCATGATTATGAATAAACCTGACAAGTATCCAATCTCATTAATTAAGCAAAGGTTTCAACATAGCAGGAGAATGTTAGCATAAGTGATTTTTTTAAACTTGGTGCTTCGATTTAACAAAATAATAGTCGAATTATTTATATGGATGGATAGATATATAAAGAATTGTTAAACATTGAGTATTATCTACACTCTTATTCACTCAATAATTAATTTTGTTTTTACGAAAATAGATTACTTTGAAACTGCTACACGACATTATGGACTCATATGTTATTCTCATAAACGGACAAGTCCAATAACACGCCATGTTTTAAAAATTAGTTTATAAATGCAAGTATTAGAATGTCTTGACTTTCCTTTCTACTTCCTGATCTATGAGGTTAATATATGTATCAGACTGTGACTATGATAAATCACATTGAACAAAACCGGAAGTCTGGGTAGAATAAACGTGGTAGTATTATATAACCATTATCAATCTATAAGTAACGAATATTTAAATTAGAATCACTGTAAATATAAGCTAGGTCAGTATTGTCTAGGAAAGCCTCATGTGTAGTGGCAATTGATGAACTGACTGGATCATGTGCCGGAGTCTGGTACATTAGTGAAAAGATAGTTTGCAGCATATTGTATACTTCTAAACTGACGTAATATTGTCAAGAATAGGTCAACAAGCCACGTCTGTTAAACACACGTACATGTACTTGCTATTTCACTCTAGTTAAACAAACTCAAAGTATTATTTGTGTCCACCCTTAACATATTCAACGTTGCAACGTTGTTTGAATTTTTAATATATAAGCCAGCGATTCCTGACTGCATAAGAAATCAAACTTTGTTTAACTTACTTCATAAGAATTGTTTAAGTAAACACACTGTATTTATGTATATTCCAACACCGTATCAATTACAGTAAGTTATTGCACGATTATATTTAACAATACGATCAATTTGAAGTGCCAAATTTTATCCGAGCAGAAAATATACAGTTGTAATATATGCAATAGGACAGTTCAATATAATCGTGCAAATATGCTCAGTTAACTAAATCTTGTAACATAACTTATAACATAGATGCGTGAAAATTCTATTCAGCCCTGGACATTTGGTCTTAAATTTGTTCAGTTTTCAAAGAACAACAGCTATCATTCTGGTATTAAACGCAGCCGATATAAGGCATATAAGGTCACGTCATGTTTAAGATCCAGTACTAAGCGCTGCCTTTGCAAGAAATCTGGTCAAATTTGCAACAGTCGCTGTCTTCCTAATCTCGCATGCAAAAATAATTCAACTTTCACGATTGCCTTTAAATTATGTATAACTGCATGTACATTAGAATTGTTTCAACTCTATGTATTGACTTTATTACATTATTGAAACTGAACATTGTTTTGAATTATTATACATTTGTTGACATTATCAATGAATGTGTACTGAGCATGTTCAATATACATGATGTAGTGTGTATGTTACTTTACAATGTTTATTACTATTTGAAATTTCACCTGTATATTATGTAATGTAGATATCACAACGTTACGAGTCATTTCATTGAATGGGATCAAGGTGCCGTCAAGTGAAATGACTCGAAACAAACGTGATGCGCGCGCATCTTCAATGTCACTGAAGATTCAGAAGGATTTCATCGAGTTGGATACCTTATATGTTTTATTAAACACAATTTTGGCTGGATTTTTGTATTTTATGATAATTGAAGCATGTTTAACTAAAAAATAATGATAATTTGGTGTTTTGTAATGCGACGAACACCTTTGCAAATAAATTGAACGCTGACAAATGACAAAATGTGCTAGTAAGAAAATGGATAAAAGCTCGCGTTATAACTGAATTTAAATCATACTTTTCAGCAAAAGTGAAATGAATAACATAGATCACACCTAGGATTAGGATTTAACATCAAACGAAACATATCAACAGAAATATAGAGGATCAAATTTTCGAAAGTAGAGAAAACTGGTAACGAAACATACTAGATAAACCAACATAAATTTGAGCTAAGAATCCTAGTTCTTTACCCAAAACACAGTCCGGAATACGTTTGCGAATACGTAAATCTAGCAAACTTACTTTTTTTACTTTTCATCAGATTAATTTCAAATTTTTAATAAATGTAGATCTACATACGGTTATAACACAAGTAAAGTTTCATCCAGCTATCTTTACTAGAAATATGTTTTATTTCAAGTCAAAAGTCAAAATTCCAATGGGAATTGGCAAATTCCCATGGGAAAATGGCTCTCCAATTGGAATGCGATTCCCATGGGAGAATTCTCCCATTTCTAATTACATAAATAAAGGTCATGGCATAGTAAAAATACGAGAGGTGTTCAACTCATATTTGAACACTTTTTTGATGGGATAAAAATCAATTTCTGACAATAAATATCCACATTTTACTTGAATATGTTACAAGTGGATTGTCTATAATCGACTGGCATATTACAATTAAAAATTTGAAACAATATAAGGCTGTTATTAAACATTAATGAACGGACCGTAGTTTTGGCGTTTTGAACATAGCAAAATCTGAAGTAAACGGTCACTTTAGAAGTTGTTATTCATCTTTATCCCATAAGATTTTGCAAAATCTTTTCTTTCACAATTTGTTCATGTATATTTATACTTCTTCGTGTTCTTTGAAGTTCGAAATGTGCGTGAAATTGCATTTTATTTGTCTGACAACAACATTATCTAAATGAACGTTGAGCTGGATCAAGTACATGATATATAACATTATTTATGAATGTTTCTGCAACTACTAATTCATTTTATATATGCATATGTTTAGTTTATGTGATAAAGACACACATTCCCAAAGGTCTACTTCGAAACCTTTACACAGGCTTTGAATGAGGCTTTTATATTTATGTTATGTGACGTCATATCAAGCAATGAAAGCTAAAGTAAATACTTCTAAACATGGTCATATCAAAGTAACTACAACTATTAAGCAGATCATGTCTATGAAATTAGTGTATGACTATATTATTTAGCAACTTCAATTATAAAAAGTGAAAATATAGTGTTTTATACGTTACTAAATTTGACCAAACCGTGACGACTTTCTCTTACTTGTCTTTGAATTGCCCTATAAAGGATCACTTTTTGGCCCCTTAAAACATCATTGATTATTGCATTCCTTTCAATTTACACACTTTGGACATTAAAGTTTTAATAAGGATATGTTTAATTAAATAATTTCAAAATCTATTATGTAAAATTAATGAATGTATGATATATGCTCTCAAACACTGATTTCGGACTAAAGTCTAAAATGACAAAATGCATATTTTTTTGTTAAAAGACGTAATTTCGTTTTATCAAATTACGCATGCTATTGGGATACAAAAAGGTAATTATAACATTAATAACACATCCAACAGGCCATATCTAAGAGCAAAAAATGTGGTAAAAATCTAAAAAATGATGTTTTGGGGTGGTCAACTAACATGCTATAAATATGTTTGATAAAATAAGTTTAAATAATTTTGTTTCATAGAACATGATTATTTACATAACAATACATATAAAAAGCAATTTTTAGAGGCAACAATCCGGTCATAGGTTTCAGAATCAGAGTTCAGATCTGTTCAAATATAAGTTGAACACCTCTCGTACTGATTTGGCATCATACAGATGTTCTTAACAAGAATGTGAAAAAATATTTAAAAAGTCCAAAAATATAAAATTCCCATTTTTAAGAATGGGAGAACCCTCTAGCCTGACCCTAGGACTAGCATACATACATACAGGCTTGTGAAATCTACTTGATTCATACAATCGGGCCACTTATAATAAGTTTGCCTTGAACTTCATAACATAAATAATGAACCTAGTGCTCAAGTAAATTCAAGATGGCAGTCATCAACATTACCCTCTGGTCTGACCCCAGAACTAAAGGCATTATTGAAAACCAAATACATATTTTATCTTAGGATATTTTTAACCAAATATACAGAATTTAAGTTGAGGTAATAAAATTGTCAAATGATTTAATCATACAACGTAATCATGAAGATTAGGGCTGTGGTTCGTTGAGCTAGTGGCGATTATATCCAAACTGTGATTCATGTGTAGCAATTCACCAATAGAACCCATGATTCAGTAAAATGTTAATGGAAAGCATACAGGAATTCATGTTATAAAAAACAAGTGAAAAATTTCAGAATCTTTTATTGTATGAAAACCATGTACTCCAAACATTTAAATTAACAGGCGTGTTTGGGGCATTTCCAGTGATATTTTCTTTAAAAGGGAAACAATCTAAATTTTGACACAAGATAATGCAGTCCCTACATGAATTAAAATTTCATATGTAATGCGACCCATTTTCAGTGCTACGCTAAAATATTCTTTCATGGTTTTTTTTCAAAAATAGATTCCGATCCGACAATTTCAGACGTGATGAATATTTGTACTCGATTTTCTGGCCATGATCGCAAATATCCGAGTATTCTGATACTTGCACCAGCCCTAATAAAGATACCCCTTATGCACCAGTCACTTAAAGCACCCATCTCTCCTAATCCCAGGAAACAGCAGGGACTACGAATTTGATCATGCAAATCTCTCATAAAATCCCTGCTATATGGGACTTTTGATAATTCCATCCACTTGTCTATTCTATATGACTGGTTATAGTCCATAAACTGTTTGCAGAGTAATGTAGCCTATTGATAATAAAAACTACACAACCATTAGATATATGTTAAAACTAAAGGAGAACGAAGTGAGCTTAAGAAAAAAAATGCTTCATGCTAATTCAAATGATTCACAGTTCAAAAAGATATTTGTTGAGAGACCAATAAATCAACATTTACACTTTTTCAGGTGACATTATAACAATAGTTCACTGAACAAATTCAATTTTATCTATATAGATATCAGCATACATTTTAATTTAATCTAAGTGTCATCAGAAAAAAATAAACATTATAGCATAATATAATATTCTGCTAAGTTTGTGAAAGCAAGTTCGGTTTTTATTATTATTACATATTGGCTAACACTAATCATTATAAGGTTCATCTAACTACATGTCAAATAAATATTGTATCTAACATTTAGACTAGTACTGCTTTATCTTTAAATAAGATCTAATCTCTAACAATTATATTATATAGTGTGTATATACATGTATATTTAACAATTAGTCTTAAAGCTTATCTTATCTAAGATCTGTGGCTATTATAGACTGTTGATCCTTGGATATCAGCTGGTTGCCATAGTAACAATTAAGACAGCTTCCACTTACATTGGTTACAAATAAGAGTAATTTACAATTCTGTTCAATTTGATGTACGGCATTCAAAGTTTAAACCCAATTTATATTGAAAAATAAAACAACAACATATTTCAAGTAATTTTATAATAATGTGCATATAAATGATGTATGTAGCTGTAAAAAAATCAACAGAAAAAAAATTAGACAATGCATAAAAAATATATAAATTTCCTAATAGACTGGTAGGTCTTTCTTACAACCATTAGATAAATGTTTCTATAATGAACACATTCTTATAAAACAATATATCTTATCAGATCTTTTCTATGCTAGTCATATTACAGTCTGTATCTTAATACATGTAACTAATACAATCATGCATCTTAAAGTCTATATCAAAATTTAAATGATGCTTACTTTAGCTATATACAGTGTCTTCTTTTCTTTTATTTGGCAATTGTCTAAGTTATAAACACACATAATGGAGTGTAGGTGACTTTTACCACTGATTTCACGGCGACTCAACGCCGTGATATTGTGGTGGGTAGTTTTTGGTAGCAATGGACAAAAGTCACGTGACAAAAATCCTTTCGATTTCTACTGCCAACATTTTATTGGTTTTTAATGCAGACATTGTACATCCCATTTCCGTTAAAATGTACATTGAAAAAAGTATTTTTTTCGAAATCATATGCACAATTTTAACAACACACTAAATATCAGCATTTTATATTAACACATTTCCGAAAATTCTTTCGACACACTTGAAAAGCTCGCCGCTTTTTAATTTTTCCGAATGGATTATGTTTTATCGTGTATATATGTACTTTAAACGTTTTAAAGTGGTTTCGAACCTCTGTACAGCCCCAACGGCTAAGTTTGACCCCAGAAGACCGGATACACAGACGTGTTTTATGCTAATACCAATCGAATGAGCAACATCATACATTTTCATCATGGGGCTGAAAGGAGGGATGTGACCTCAAAGAAGCCATATAATGGATATACTTACTATAGACAGTCTTAAGAGGGTTCGAAACCTCGTAGAGTCCAAAACGGTGAAGTGTGATCCTGGAGAACAGGGTATGCAGACGTATTTTATGCTAATAACATTCGAATGAGCCGCTCCATACAACTCTGTTATGGGGCTGAAAGCAGGGGCTTGACCTCAAATCAGCCATGTAATAATTTATCATATGTACTTTAAACGTTTTAAAGTTAGTTCGAACCGCTGTAGAGCCCAAACGGTGAATAATTTTTTGTATAATTTTAACTCCTGGTTCAATAAAACATTTGTTCTCTAGCATGAGACTTGGTTTTTAATACGCGTTACTGTAAAAAATTAAACAATAAACATTCACCATGCCATGTTGTAAAATAATTTAATTTGGTCCGTAGGTTAGTGTTTACCACAACATCAAACTTTGTTCAGAATGCATGTCTCATTGTTGTGAGCAAAATTTTTAGTTTCCTTTACATATGAACAGGAAGACGTTTTATAACAGGTTACATTATAATACTGAAAACCCTTAACACAATGCTATTTTGAGTTACCTTAAGATTATACTTAAAACTGTTTCCTATCTTTGCCGTGACAATCACATTGCTGCATTTCGAAGCAATTGTTTACTTGTATAACATAGATGGATAGTTGCTTAAGTTAATTGCAGATAATAATTTTCTTATACATTTGATTTACTTGTAAGCCAGATGACACTATATACACAAAATATACTCAGCAAAAAAAACCTGACACTTTATTTCTGTCAATTAATTTTTTAATATGTGTGTTAAATAAAATGTTGTGTAGTGTGTATACATGTACTATCGTTACACTACACACCTGTTTTGTCTTGTCCGACTATTTTCAATAATACGCAGGCAAGCGTAAATTTCAATTTTCGCATGTAAACATCGTGCAGACTGAACTGTATCAGATAGACAGTTATGAAAGGCACTATACTTGTGTTCAGTATCAGTATAGTTTAATTCACACCTAAAGTTGATTGCGATCATGATGGCACGTTTGTCAGAAAGAGAACGAAATCAAGCATTAGGAATGCTGCGGGGTGGGGTATCCGTTGTTAACGTGAGTAGAATGATTAACTGCAGCCGCAACACAGTTCATGAACTTGTAAGACGCTATAGACTTACCGGTGATGTGCATGATCGTCCAAGGCCAGGTAGGCCAAGGGCAACTACCCAAAGGGACGACCGTGCCATCGTTTTAACTCACTTACTCGACAGGTTCAGACCGGCGACCTTGACAGCACCAACGTTTAATGTTACTGCTCAAACCATTCGTAATCGGTTACGTTTATGCAAGCGGCCCAATATATCTCGACGCCCATATACAGGCGGTATTCTAACTTTACGCCATCGTCATGCTCGTATTGGGTGGGCACGTGCGCACCGTCACTGGCGGCGACGTGACTGGAATACCGTTCTGTTTTCAGATGAGTCTCGTTACAATCTCAGTCATGCTGACGACCGTGCAAGAGTTTATTGGCGGCAGGGCGAAAGGTTCGCACCTGTTTGTGTTCGATAGCATGGTCGTTTTGGTGGTGGAGGCGTTATGGTGTGGGGCGGTATAATGGGTGGACAGAAGATCCGGCTTATTGTTATCCGCGGCAACTTAAACGCCCAGAGATACATTGTCGAAGTCTTGAATGCCGAAGCCATTCCATTTATGCAAAGGAACGCCCCAGTTGTGTTTCAACATGACAACGCCCGTCCTCACACCGCGAGGATTACACGCACTCGCTTAGCTGCAGCCAACGTCAACACCATGCAATGGCCAGCAAAGTCTCCAGATATGAACCCCATAGAGCATATCTGGGATGCGCTTGGCAGAAATGTTCGGCGAAATCACAACCCACAAAACATCCACGAGCTGACAAATGCGTTGATAGCAGAATGGAACAACCTTCCGAATAACCTTGTTCAACATTACGTCAATTCTATGAGTCGACGCGTTGACGCACTTCTTATAGCTAGAGATGGCCACAACAGATATTGAATGAAATAACAACTCAAATTTAATTTACAACTGTTGATGAAATTATTAACACATATCCACACGTAGTCAACATGGTACAGCCACAAAACTGATAAATTTAATTTTGACCCTTACATCAGAACATGTGTAATTTAACAAACCAAAACGTCATTAATAACAGAGATAGATAGATAGAGTTTATTCAATAAATGAAAAAAGCATACATAGCACAAGAATGATTAAAACAGTAAAAACAAAGAATATAAATAATACTGTATTATAGTACATTCATTGTACTAGGACATATTTTCATCTATTAAGGATAGCACAAGAAAGGAAATATGAATTTCCTTGTTTCCATTGTGGTCCTTAAATAAATGAATACATGTCTTAGCAAGGCACACACTAAATTTACTTCCAATTATCATAAAACATTTGAAATACTAAAGTAAGTTAAAATAAGGGACTATAAGATATCAAAATTAAGATTATCACAGGCAAACAAAAGGCATAAAATATCACAGAATTTATTACAACTTGGTAAAATAATGTTTTTACTAGTTTTTTAAAAGTTTCAGTATTGGTGGTATGTTTAATTTCAGTTGGTAACTGGTTCCACAGGTAGCAGCTATTGTACACAAATGACTTCTTTCCAAAACCTTTTACAGATGGAATTTTAAGCCAAGATTCAGAACTAAATCTAGTGTTATGGCCTGAATAAAATGTTCATGTAAATAAGAAGGAGATATATCAATAAATATTTTAATATACATTGTTTAAAACAATCTGATTTACTCTTTTTTTTACAGGTAACCAATTTAGCTCAACAAAATGATCTTGAGATATGTGCTGTCTGCAATTCAAGTATAGAACAAATCTAATAATTTTATTTTGAGTAATTTGGAGTCTGTTCTTAAGATGCTGTGAAATACTGAAATACCAGACAGAGCAAGCATAATCCAAATGGCATTGCAATAAAGACACAACCAAGAGCTTTTTAGCATAAAGTGATAAAAACTTACTTTTTCTGTGTAAAAATTTAAGCCTAGCATTGACTTTTTTAATAATTGTAGCTACCATCATGTCAAAGTTTAAAGAGTGGTCCAATAACACACCAATATATTTAACTGAGTTGGTTGTTTTAAGTTTTATACCATTGCAAAAAATATCAAGTTCAGAACATTTCATTAACCTTGGTTTAGAGCCAAATAAAATAGTTTCTGTTTTACCAAGGTGTAATGACAATTTATTATCAACCAGCCAGTTACTCACAGTTTGCATGTCATTGGACAATAGTCTTTCAATTTCAAATTTGCATTTACTGGACACTAAGATGGCAGAAACATCTGCATACAATAAAAGTTGACTTTTAACAGTACCAGCCATATCATTAATTTAAATTAAAAACAAAAGAGGTCCTAGTAGAGAGCGAACCACCAAAATCCATTTCAATGTTGTGCATACATCTTTCTATCATGCCCAAGTTTCAATGTAAATTATCCTCACTTTTTTAGACAAAAGAACACATCCAGAACAGAATATATTGTTGATTATGTTTCCTTTATAGTTTGTTAAATGAATCTTAACTTTTAGTTTATTTCTTTACTAACAATATTTTATATACTCTTTCATTATAAAATTTAGTTGTTTAAACATATTACCTTATCAAATCAATATAAGATATCAGATAGATATGCCATCATGACATATGTATTGATAGATGTCCCAACTTGACATTTACTGCATGATTAATTGATAACCCAAAGTAGTATTTTTCTAAGTTGATTAATTTCATTGGATATTTTTTATTGACCCCGCCCCAAATAAATTTTAAATAAAATAATTATACAATTCTGATTAAAGAGAATATATAGATATTATAATTTGAAAGAGAATTTACATTAAAAAAAACTATTAAATTTTTGGTGTTGTTTAAACTATTATATGTTATATGTGATACTTGGAACTTGTTAGGAAATATTGAAAAGAACTTAACAAATATTAAAATTGAAAATACAGAAAGAGTTATACTATGTACTTGAATATTAGAGAAGATTGTCAGCCAAGGGATTGAGCAAATTCCCCTTCAACACTCAAATGCCAAGCTTCATCCCAGCCCTTGGCGATATATATATACAAGAAAATATTGATGCAAAGCATCATAGAGCGCAAAACTTAATAACATGAAAGTACTGCTTAAGCTTGTAATCAGGGAATTAGATACATAGATATTATCTATGTCTCTGTTGTAATTCTCTATAAGTTAGACATTACTTTTTTTTAAATATTGCTTATTAACCGTTAATTAAAGCAATTAAGTATGAAAACTAAAACATAAACACCTATATAAATGTACAAAATATATAATAGTGTTATATTAAGTGATGGTCTAATAATCCTTCTTTGTTTATGGTGTCAGTGTTTTCGCAAGCGGTTTAGACCGTCCCCAAACATGATCTTGAGCGTGCTTTCTATAAATAGATGTCGAAGACTGTGAAAGTTGAGTATACGTGTTAGTTTAAACCACAGTACAGAAGAGAAGCTATTAATTTCTTAAAGAAATTCCTATTAAAGATCATTTATTAATGCTAAACTTAACAAATGAAATGTTTACAAAACTCGTCAGATAAATAAATGCATTGACTTAAAATTTCTAACCTTTGCCGACTTCAATAGGGGCCCCATGAGCGAGTTAGACAGTAATTAGGCAGTAACAGCCAAAACGTTCTGCATGCACAGGCATATTCAAAACGCAACTCATATAAGAGCGAACACCGAAAAGGGTTAACCAAACAGTAAGTGACTATAACCTACGATGTATATTGAGTCACACAAATTTGTTTTCACTAAATACCATAATGTCTTATGACTTTGTAACTAAAAAAATGTAAGACAATGCAGGCTAACCCCAATATTATGGCAAGCAGGCCACACGTTAATTTTTAATGAAACATATTGAACATTTTGAGGTTTTGTTATAATACTTAGATTTGTTCTTAAACACGGGGTACTGAATGTGCTGGAAATTGAGTTTCAGAGGCTTACATTCAGAAAAAAATTCGTCTGGAGGAGGGGGCCCCTCCCACACCCTCACCATGTGGCCCAAATTTTCAGATTCTTCTTAAGTGCCTGTTATGTCCAGTCATTACAGTGTCTTCCAAAATATAATAAAATTCCAAATACCCTACTATGATTTTAATTTGAATCCACTGAACATCCGTGAATCAACATTCTTGATCCATTTTTATGAAGTAAAAGTGATAACAGTATTAGAACATTGAAATGAGCTTACCTCATTGTTTCATTGCATTTATTGATATGAGTAAAACTACCATCTTTCATGATGTTGTAAATGACAAAGCACAGAATACAAACATGTAAAGACAGGTCGCAGATATAAATGACCATACCTATGCATGCTCAACCCTCTGTGCGTGTCCCATATAAAGTTCTTCATCATGTTCATAATTGTTGATAAGTTTCAATGTAAATTATCCTCACTTTTTTAGACAAAAGAACACATCCAGAACAGAATATATTGTTGATTATGTTTCCTTTATAGTTTGTTAAATGAATTAAATATCACATTAATATTTTCACAAAGCTTCTTTATTTTGTAAGTTCCATTTGATTGTATTAATTTGACAAAATTTGACATGAAAAACGACATCCCAAAGTTTTACTTCCGGAATTAATTACTAAAACATTTACTAAATTGCTGCTACAATCGTTGTCTTCAAGATGCAAAAATGTAAAATGAATTTCTTTTATAATGATTCAATAATAAAATAAACCCTTAAATTAACATCAATTAAAACACAAGTGGATCCAGAGGAACCGGACCTGGTGTATGCAAAGGGGTGGATCCAGGATTTTTTTTCTAGATGAGGGTCCGAAACATTTTAGGGGGGTCCGATCTTTTCTAGGGAGGGGGTCCGAAACTTGAACCACAACCACATTATACATATTTTGCAGAACAAAATGCAACATATTGATAATAAAAACTACATTACCATTAAATCTATGTTAAGCACCGAGAAAAATTGCTTTATGCTACTTAATAATTGCTTACAGGCAAGAAATACATTATTAGACAGGTACATTTTCTAAATTCGGACCCCCCGCTGCATTCGCCGATGATGCAAAGTTTTTTCTACCGAACGTGAAATATGATATTTAGGGGTGGGGGTTGATGCACGAGGCAGGTTGATACAGACTGTTAGTTCAATCCCCTGTCCCGCCCTGCTAGATTCGCCTATGAATATTTAATTGACAGTAGGATTTAGAAAACTCTGCTTTTTATTTTTGAAAATTTAATATTAGCTTTTTGGTGGAGCGTTGGTTTTTGGGGGGTATGGTTGCGCCGTAGCAATACATTGTAGAAGTCTTAACTTGTAGGTCAGTCAACCCATATACTCATCTTTCCTGGGAAGTTTGGATTTAATTGTTATCCAGTTACTTGGCACATACTTATGTCAGTGACTGACAACTGCCATACATGATTAAGAATCAGCAAGGAAGAATAGTGGTAGAAATCATTTGATGAACAAACTCTGTGAAAGTTTGGGAATCAGATGGAATGTTACTCTCCAATTCGTCAGTTCGAAAGATTCACTCGCTTACTTTCTGTGAATGTTATGTATTCACTGAGCTGCGAGGAGAGCTTAACGAATATTATAAATACTTCTGAACAAAACTTTTGTCACTGATTCAACTAACCATTTTTCAAGTCAATTATCAAACACAAAATGCAAACCAGCTCTTGCTTAGAAAGCGTTGTTACAACCCGTTTTCCGGTTTTAATTACAAAACGGGTTGGTATGTTCAAAACCTTTTGTAATATCATGTTTTGTATAATAATTACAATTTGGGTTTTTATTACTAAACAGGTCGTAACAAAGAATCAACTATAAATGAAAAACAAAAGGCATCAATTTGTTGATTTCTAAATGTGTCAAACACAACTTTTGAGTAACATAGGGTATGTTCAACTATCTAAAACAATGTTTTTGCTATAATTTGATTTTATAAAATCATTCTACTTTATAAAAAAGGCCGTAGAACTATTTTCTAGTCATTAAATAACAGTTCTCTTAGATATTCTTTATAAAATATGCAAAATCTGATATATTAGGAAATCCCATTTTCAGAATGGGAGAATTCTTCCATGGGAGAAATTCTATATACAGAAATGGGAGAATTCTTAAATGGTGTTTAAATGCTTTATAAGTGACAAATTATTTTTTTTTCTTTGGAATAATGTTATGTACTAATAGATCTATGCAATACTATCTCTAAATGTTCGTTTGGATGAATTTGAAAAAAAGTGGGAATTTTCTCCCATATTTGTAAAAATCCCATGAGAGAGCCATTCTCCCATTGGAATTTGCCAATTCCCATGGGAATTTTGACTTTTGACTTGAAATAAAACATTTTTTAGTAAAGATATCTGGACGAAAATTTACTGGTGTAATGCCCATATTTATATCTATATTTATTGTAAAATTTGAAATTAATCAGATGAAAAGTAAAAAAAGTAAGTTTGCAAGATTTCCGGATTCGCAAACCTATTCCGGACTGCGTTCTATATATATGTGCGAATGTGTTATGGCTAGAGACATGCATCACGCTCACAAAACAGGAATTGTGGAACGTAGACATGTAAACATGAATTTCAAGGTAACATTTGGTTTTAAACTGTAGTTATAATGAGTATAAAAGCCCGGTCCGGGATTGCCTATACATCTGCCGAGACTCGGTAAAATCGGTTTATGTGAAATCATTCGTACTAGATACACAAGTACTACAATTTATGCAAATCGGTCATAACATGCAATTCAAGAAAAATGTTGTAATAATAATAATAGCTTCATTTTCTGAAGGTAACATTTATATATACAAAGTAAAACTACAACAAATGCCTTAATTTCAAATGGCCTTTAACAAAAATTAAATGACATGTATCAAAATATGAAATTTAAAAAAAAACTACAAAAAACTTTACAATTTAACTAAAAGTTTAAAAATTTCTTGCATACATACACTAACGAAGGAAAGACACTAAGAACTGTGAAGACATTTTTTGTATGAAGACTTGAATGAATTAATGTTTGATATATTTCTTATCTCGTAATGTATTTCATTCCACACGGTCATGCAATAGTAAGAAAAAGAATCCTTTAGATATTGTGTTTTAGGTTTTATTTTCATAACAATTTCGTTGTGTACAATACATGTAGATCTTAGGGAGAAGTGTTCATTTTTAGCAAAATTTATTATTTCTGACATATATGAATTGAAGGAGCCATACTTTTTAGATTGTTGAATACAAGTAAAGCAATGTGGCATTTACATCTGTCAGTAAAAGTAAGCCATTTCAATTGCTCAAATAGATCGGAAGCAGATGTACGTATATGTTTATTTGATATTAGTTTTGTTGCTCTCTTCAGTAGAACATTTACCTTTTTAACATATTTTCTATTATATTTGCCCAAACAGTACAACAGTAATTAAATATGGGCAGTAAGTATGCATTGTAAAATAATAGTTTGGTTTCATTCGTAAGGTAAAACAAAAGGCGTTTTAGCAATGAAATTTCACATTTAAGCTTTTTACAAATAAAATTAATATGCGTATGCCAATTAGGATTGTCGTCAATGTGAACACCTCATACTTTATGTGAAGTGACATGTTCTAAGAAATTTTCATTTATTTTCAATGTTAGATGTTTACTACCTTTAAGTTTGTGTTTTGAACAAATAACCATGTTCACGTTTAATCGCTTTTCTTATCAATAATCAACATAAATATAAAATACAATTACAAATCTCTGGATTCGAAGTCAGACACGCTAACCACAACGCCACGGCCGCGGATTTTGAATAGACTAATGGCGTTACTGTTGTCGGATTTTGTTCAGTGTGCTGATATTTATGTCTAGTTTCAAAGCCTATGTTCCTGAACAGCTCGAATATTGTACCAAAATATATATATAATGTAGAATATCTAGCATCCAATAAGTATTATAGTACTGTACTATACTTGAAACACAGCGCATGCTATCACATAAAAGACTCAACATATAAAATGGGTTGATTTTAAACCTTTTGACAAAGCCACCTTCTCTACAAAGCTTCTTTAATAGATTTCCGGAAAGTGGCTTTGTGTAGAGGTGGGTCAGTTTCATTTCCTGGTATTCCAATGAATATTGTATTATCATGTACAGTAACTAAGTACATGTGGTCTTAACTTTACTCTGTATTTACGAAATAACAACAAACAATTATATGCATACCAAATTTGCGGTTTTAATGATTTACAGTCATGACAATGGTAGATACAAGTACAAGATACAATGACAATGTAGGTAAAATGTCAGATTGAAACAGTGTGACATCATAATACAGTCAAACCTGTCTATAGCGGTCAGCTAAGGGACTGGCTGAAAGTGACCATTATAGACAGGTGACCACTATATACAGGGTCTCTCAAAACAAACAAATAAATAAAATACATACAAGAAAAGTCTTTTATTTATGCTGTTTCATCACAATAATTATACTATAGTCGTATATAAACATGATATTTCATTTTAGATAAAAAATAATGTAAAGACATAATATTCATAGGACAATGAATTGTATTGGAAATGAAATTATAAATGAAGATATTTTAGTATTTAGCTAAATAAGTAAGCCATTTCTTCAGACTTGATGTATTGTCAAACCGCATATACACAGTTGCACTTATTGCAATGGAAATATATTAAATAACTTTTCATTTTCCACTTGAAAAGCATATTTATATATAAAGCTGGCCATGTCGACGAAAAATCATAACTAACTGCAAAGCAAAAATTTCAATATAAAAATATCTCGTATGTTGAGAAAAATAATCTTAATATAATCGTGCATAAACATTAAAATCATCTTATTTGATACATAATTTTACTCAATCTTGTTAGTTAGAACACACAAACATCTCTTTACAGATTAACTAACAATAGATGCTATAATCTATTGCAGTAATATGTTTTTCACGCCTTTAGCGTGATTAAATGTTTACATTCTGTCAGCTGTTGACGGTGATCGTCATTTTTACACATCCGTGAAAATTACTTGTTCCGGTCAATTGACCGTTAAACTGACCGCTATACGACGCAAATCGGTCCGAAACTAGTGACCGCTGACCGCGTTGAAGAGGGTCACGCTATATAAAGGGTCAAATTAGAACAAAAATGTTTGGGAGGACCCTAAACTGACCGTAATGGACAGGGTCAAGCTATATAAAGGTGACCGTTAATACAGGTTCCACTGTAGTACATTTACGAAACTGTAAACATATATAGCATGAAATGTCTATTTAGACTGTTTAGATTTCATGACTAGAGTATCAAAACGCGCCAGACTCGCCCAGTAAAAATCAGAGATCGACCTCTTGAATTTTTTGTCTTTGCTCTGGAAAACTGTGTCATTTTGTCAAGTGTCTGTCGCTGAATGTTTGACCTCATTCTTGATACTATTTTAAACGCTTATAGTTAAAATCCCTACTAAATGTATATCGTATGAGATAAATTGTTTTCATTATAAAATATAAAAATATACGACACAAATTATTGTGATACTCTAAACAAATAAGAGCATTTTATATTCTGATTATTGTCCTGACAATCAATATTTCTTACATTTAACAACCTACAACTGAAAATCTTGAATTAACAAAACCAAAGTAACAATTTTTATAAAACATTCACAGTGAAAATATGAGATACATATATGCTTGTTTTAAAATCAAACTTAACAACATTTTAATTAATTATTACCAATAAGAGTGAATAGTTAAGATAATATAGATCTCAATATTAAAAGAATTAATTCTCAGAGACATTCTTTAATATGACTTGTATAGTATAAAAGAAATATATATTATCATTGCAATGAAATACAAATCCATTATTAATAATGCACATAACTAAAGGAAGCCCGGTTTGACTGAGCTTGTCTGGTAGAATGACAATTTTCTACGCGCTAGAACCTTTTATACAGACACGCCTACGTGATCATGAAAATCTCGTACAACAACAACAAAATATTTACGATACCGTAAAACCTCTATGTTTCGTGAAGACAAAAATTTCACGCTATACTTCGAAACGCGTATGTCATAGAAAATACTGCATTACAGAATTCCACCAAGATATATATAAAAGGTCCTACTTTGAGATTAAACCAAAGACCTCTGGATTCAATGTTGATATCTAATCTAAATTTAGACATGGGAATTCAAAGTTGTTACTTAATTTAGACTGTGCTTAAGAATGGTTTATAAAATACACTGATCTGTGACATACTTAAATATTCTAAAGTTCATGTTACTAAAACCCGTAGTAACGCAAATGATATCATTTGGTGGTTAGCTATATTGTCGTTTGCTTAAATCCGTATTTAATATCACAGCAGCAAGTACAATGTACATCAACCTATATTTATACATGTGTTGTATTGTTAAATGACAGTTAAACTATGTGCTAGACTATTTTTAGATGGATTATGCTTTGTTGAACAAAGTTGCATTGATTAATCGTAAAATTCAAGTGAAGAATGTATTGTTGAAGTTGCATTGTAAAGTGAGTTTTATTTGTCGACATTTTGTTAACATATATATGTCTATCTTGAATATTTTCATTGAATGTAGGGTCACCTTGTGTTTGTTTTGAAAACTGTTAAACATTATACTGCAACATTTAGAGATAAGGCAAAAGCTGGGATCCCAATAAAATCTAATACGTATATGAGTCAACATCGTATGATCTGATTGGCCAATGAAAATGCTCGAAACATTAATGACATGAAGGTTTTACTATGTATATGTATATTCTTGGGCAACCATCGTACTTTGAACATTACTTTTTTTTGTAAATGTATCAGTGTTTGGTTTATAATTACGTTTCTTAATTCTTGATTATTGTATACACTATGAATAGACACTGCTTGTGATGGACTGAATAAATTGATTAGATAGAAAGGTAAAATTTTAAACTGTAATAACATGATCAAATTTAAATTGGCTACCTTAGACATTCTTGTACCCAAAGGTAATCAAGATTATCTGTAATAAGTTCAATATTTGTTGTATTCAAACAGTGTTAAATATGACTGGTATGTTTCAACTTCGTTTTTCTACTTTTGATTTCCTATCACTATTATCAGAAGTGTTGATAATGCTTGGGCACGTCTCGACATTTTAGGTTGTCCTATTGTCCCTGACAACCAATATTTTGGTTCAGACAGCCCTTTTCTGCTTGTAAACATAGGGTAAGTTAGAAATACAGCTGGCTGTCCATTCGCGAAACCTAGATGAACAAATAATGTCAAGCACAGCGATTAGTTTTTAATATGGTTGAATATCTGAATTAAGATTGTTATATTCTTCATTTGAACGGATGATACTTTTAATACATGTATGTTAACTTTTATTAATATTGTATTGTTAAATGATATAATATTTTGTGCTTAACTACTAAAGGTGAATTACGTTTTGTTGATCAAAGTTTTTCTGGTAAATCGTAAAACTCAAGTACAGAATGTACATTGTAAATATCTAACGTTGTTTTTCGTTGCATAATATGATGAGTTCAAATTCCCTGCAGAAATAATTTCCCTTTGTTGAATTTAATTAAAATAGCCACACGTAATGTCACCGCTGTGGAGAGATTGATATGAATTAAAACTTCAGTTAGTTAAAGGTGGCCAGTATACTTGAACTGTAAATAGATGTAAATATTTTTATGAGGAAGAATGTCAGACCACCACAATTGTAATGTTTATTTGTTTTAGTCACTGATTATTTTGTAAAGTGTGTTTTATGGACTTAAATGTATCAATATCTGTTAAGATATGTCTAACTTAAGATTAAATATATTCATTGAAGGTAGGGTTAATTATTTGTTTGTTTCGAAGTCTTATTAATGTTACATTGCAATTGTTGTAAATATGGCGAAGTTGGGATCCCAAAAAAATCTAATTTATGTGTCAATATCGTATGATCTGACTGACAAATGAAAATGCTAGAAACATTACTGATAATATGTACTTAAATATGTAAATAGACATTTTTGGGAAACCATTGTTCTTTGAACATTATTTAGAAGAGGAATTTAAATCAAATAATTCTGCAAGTGTATCAGTGTTTGGTTTATAATTACGTTTATGAATTTTTGGTTAGTGTATACACTATGGATACATGCTGTTTGTGATAGTCTGATTACAGTGATTAGTCAGACAGGTAACATCTTAACTCTGAGTTACACGTTCAAATTTATCATCGGCTTTGTTTTTCACAATTGGAAGATTAGATATCCGAAAAATGTTCCTGTTATAAGTACATATTGTTATTGTTATCCGGCGACACTAACGGAAGTACCAGTAAACTTCGTGACTATGTACAGGCGGACACACTCTTAGACGAATTTTGTGACGTCGATGATCGACAAAACTATTTTAACATAACGACTTAGAAAACTTTTCTATTCCCCTTGAACCGAAATCATGTGATAATTATTATGAGACAAATACATTTGGAATGACATTTATCGAACTATTTCAAAACAATAATTTATTCATTTTAAACGGCAAACTGATCTTTCTAACAGTCTAAACCATGAAAAGTGTTTAATCATGTACAAAAGTAAAAGAACTCTATAAGAATGTTCTTCCGTTCTAATCCTTTCAATGAATATCTTATTTGTACATTTGTGAAACTTGTATATTGTTGTAATCGTGTGGTATTCTGAGAATATATATGTTTAAACTAAACGACAGACTTCCTTCTGATCCAAACGGAACATTCACTTTAAAAACAAATATATTATTAATTATGCCGTCGGCAGAATGTTTTGAATTCATATACGACTTTAAAATAATAGAAACTGACTGTCTTTTTGGGACGGTAATAACACGCTATATTTCAATATCCAAGACGAAAACTATTCGTTTTGTAATGCTGAGCCTTCTCTATCAAACAATAGCTCTCCCCCACGGAATGCTGATCTAGCTGACTATTTCGTTGAAAATTTTAATGTCCAGAAAGTGAACGCTCTAATAGACCGTTTACGTGCTAGGCGGTGTACGCAACAATCTATCGATGAGTCGACTAACGAACTAGCAAACATATTGAGTGAGGCCGCCAATCTTAGTTTTCCGTCAAAAAGTCGGTATGCGAATAATTTTGCCAATAATAAACCCTGGTTTGTCCCGAAATGCCATACCGCACGCAATAAATACAATAATGCAAGGGCCACATATACGTAGTACCCTAATCTCGATAATAAACTGAATTGAAAAAATGCGAACAAATCTTATAAACGCACTATGAATTCCTTTATTAAAAAGCACTGAGTACAGCAGGAAACTGAACTTATGCAAATGAGTTAAAAACAACATAAGAAATACTAGCGATTTTTGAATAAAATTTCTTCTAAAAGAGAACAGGGCCAATCCCCTACTTTAGAAGACATTTTCGAACACGTCAGAAGTATTACATTGTAAAAAAAACGTTATTGGTTACTCCTTCGACAATCTACAAGATAACGTCGAACGTAACGATGAATTAAATTTCCCAATCACAGAAGCCAAAATACTGAAATGTGCAAAGAAACTTAAAAATTCAAAAGTATCGAGGCTAATGGACAATAATCTTTACGAATGAATTAAGGCAACTATTAATATTGCACTGTCGTTTTTGTATCTTATTTAACCGTGTTCTTGATACTGGTATCATTCAAAACACATGGCTTACTGGAATAATTGTACCGATTTACAAAATCCGGGGTAATACAGCTGATACATCCAGTTACAGACCGATCACGATATTAAGTTACTTGGAGAAGCTGTTCACGTCTGTTCTCAATGCTTGACAGTCTACTTTTATTGATGATGAACATATTTTGCAAGAAAACCAAGCAGGATTTCGATCAGGGTATTCCTGCTCCGACCACTTATTTTCCCTCTAATCTGTAATTGATATATTGAAATAACACAAGCAAAACTATTTTGCGCGTTTATAGACTTTTCGCAAGCATTCGATAAAGTGTGGAGAGCTGTACTATGGTACAAATTGTTGGGCAACGAAATCAGTGGATTTTTAACGGTCATTTAAAACATGTGTGACAATATCAAGTGTTGTGTTATGCACAGTGGTTCTATATCCGAAATGTTTATGTCCGAATTTGGCGTTCGGCAAGGTAAAAATCGTTCACCAATATTGTTCCCTCTTTCTGAATGGTTTGCAAAATTACTAACATGTAAATGGCTCTATTGGCGTCGAGTTGATAGATCACATTAATTTAACTGTATGACTTAAACTTTTGATTTTACTAAACGCCGATGATTCCATTTCGAACACCTATGACGATTTACAGTTGACACTTGACTTATTAAATAATTATTGTCATGCATGGCATTTAATATCTAATATTGCCAAAACTAAAATTATCGTTTTTGGAGCACGTTCAACTCACCAATATTCTTTTAAGTTAGGTAATGAACCGATCGAAATCGCCGACTACTATACATACCTATGCGTTATACTCTCTAATATTGGCTCCTTTTTTAAAGCACGTAAACGAGTCTGTGAATAGGAAAACAAAACATTACTCGGTCTAGTAACGCGAATGTACATATATATTTAATTATCATACTATTTGATCACACAGTTTAACCAGTTTTGACGTATGGCAGTGAAATCTTCGGATTTGAAAATATTAACATGCTTGGAAAAATACATGATTCAATTCTCAGTAAAATCACTAAAGAGTGCCGATTTACACCAATATTGTTTTTGCACGGCGAGCTCGGTCGTTATCCGATTGAAATGAACATCAAATCGCGAATGATAGCTTTCTGAAACCGACTCGTGAAAGGCAAACGTGACAAACTATCTTTTCAATTGTTTCAGTACATGGTTACAAGCAACTCACCTCTTGCAAAGTTTTAGTGGTCACACATGATTAAACAAGTTCTATAAACGGCCGGTCGCCCTGACTTATGGAAGAACCATCGTTTTCATAACTGATAAAAACATACACAATCAAATTCGTAGGACGCTGATTGACTATCCCGGTCTAATTAAGGGTTATTTTAACTGAAGTTTAAAGACCAAATATCTTTTGAACAATACTTCACGTTGATGGATCGACATGATATTATCAATCTACTTAAATTTAGAACCGCTAATCACTTTTTACCTATTGAAGCAGGTCGTCACGACGGGACACCTTACGATGATAGACTCTGCACATTTTGTAATGACGGACTAGTATATAATATAACATACTATATTGCAAATCTCAAAAAAGTGAAAGAGCAAAATACCTCGGCTATCCAAATTTTACTATTGATCCAGAAAACACCTTTAAATTTTAATTGTCGTCATCTTCCAAAATAGAGTAAACAAATCTTTGTTCCTTTATTAGAATAATGTTAAATAAATTTTGATGTTATCTCTCCTTCTCATTTTCTGATCTTTCTTAGATATAAGCTAAAACACTTCCCTCTCTCTTAAATGGAAAATAACGTAACGCTTTATCGACATTGAATTTCGTTTTACCTTTTTTTAAATGTATACACCCTTCTCATAAATTAGTATAATATATATCTATGTATATGAATATGTATTTACTTCTCACACATTGTTATTTATATAACTTGTGAATGTTAATAAAAGTTCTGATCTGTTCTATTGTTACAATATGTGTCGTGTATTTAAGATATCTGTTATCATCAATTGCCTTTGACGCAAGATAATCTTTTTGTGATCATGCACCATTAAAACCAAACAAATCAATCAACTGCATTTAAGATTTCAAGAAAATGCGTCCAACTATTGTTCTTATTTCATATACAAACCTTTAAGTTTTGAATCAAGCGTATTTATTTTGTATAAGTTTTAAGTAATCAATGTTCTCTTACTCTATTCAAGCGCTTTTTAAAGATTTAATTTTGATTAAAAAAAATATTTACAGTTTAAGTGCAAATAATAATATATAATCAATAGTGAAATATTATAAGTTTTTTTCATAAACAAAGCAATGATTTTATTATGGTTGTAAACTTTATAGTTTTGTTATATTAACCTGTCACAACATGAATAATTACACGGTCACTGAATGTGTTATTATTGAACTTCTTGTGAACCATTGAGCCACTGATCCATATCAATTATTGATGATCTATTTTTATATGCAGCGATTTTGAATATCGGAGAAATAACAAATTCCAACAAAATGAAAACTAACAAATTAAGTGACCGAGTAATTATTTCAGTTGTGACAGGTTAATATAACAGAACTATACTGACTTCAAATTAAAACTATTATGTATAACAAAACCGATTTGATATTAGATTTTGAAATATGAAACGTATTTTATTCTTATATAAAATGATAGTTTCAATAAAATCAAGGTACCTAATACAACGGACAAAATATCTGATAGCAAATTGATTTTACCTACCTAAAGTCCGGCCAACACCAAGGATGACCTTGCACTAAAAGATGTAGACAATGTTAAACAATTTATTGATAGACAAGGTCTTACTGGTTTCAAATCCGATTGATGCCATTTTGTCATCCTTTGGCATCTCCCAGAATCCAAAATATATTTCTATATATCATGTTCTTAAAATGAAGGACAAAAATGATTTCATTTGTAGATCCAGTTTGTTAAATTTTGTTATTCATATACAAATTTTTAACTTCAAAATGGCGGTCAAAATGGTGGACAAAAGCTTTTAGTCCAGTATATAAAGAACAAACTGGCAGAAAGAGACTGAGTGGTGCAGAAATTTATTTACTTATAGAATAGTTCATGTCATTAAAGAAACCGATTAATTTCACTAAGTTAAAAGATATTATAAATAATTATAAATCCAAAATGGCGGCTGAAATGGCGGATATGATCTAATAGTGTAGTATATAATATACATTTATGGACGGAAACAAACACGTGTGGGTTTAGGTTTCAATATCTTTTTTTAATCTTAAACTTTCTAGTTTGCAAATCCACCCACCTGATCATCTATTAGCAACTCAAGATTTAAGGTGGAGTCCAAGATTACGGTTACGAAGCAAATTCAACCAGTTCTAATTTTTTAGCAATAATGTATTGTAAATAATGATGTGTTTTCATAATGATCTAGCTATTTGGCTGAATACAGTCATATTAGCCTGTGGCCTAAGACTATAATGATTGTCTTCAGCCAAATGACAGGCCATTAAGAAAACACTTAATTCACTATCATCACAGATAGGGTCCCAATCAAAAACTCTCAGACTGTACCAACATTCAAAATGGCGGCATTTTTTGTGGAAGAAAAACATGGCCTTCATGAGAAAAGTCGGCCATTATAACATACGGATCCAATCAAAATGCATAAATCTCATAATAGCCGAGGTATTTATGAAAGGCCGTTTTTTCATAATGACCAAGTATTTGGTTATAATGCCGTAGTGAACGACATATGTATCAGCCCTGAATTTACTCAGTTAATTAATAATGTTCTTATTAACTGGATTTAATGAAATGAAAATTTGATTAATAAATGGAATGGACAAACTAATTTAATTTCCAAAATGTATGACATTTAAATAAAGAAAAAAACGGGACAATAAAATGGGGTTAATATACTGTTTACAAGACAATCTATTATACATGTAGGACCATTATAAAAGGCTATCCTTTGGTTTATGATTGTTAGGATATTTGAAAAGCTTATAACCATTTTAGCTGATTTTTTTCGATGCATTAAAAATAAACTGAAACATATAATTGCAAAATAAGCATGTGCTTTTCAAAAATGAGGAAGAATCTAATTGATTGAGCTCTATTAATATCATTACACAGACAATAATACCGTCTGACTTGACTAAACTAGACAAGATTAGAATGAAATTATGCTTAAATGTTTAAGTTTGCTTCAGTCTAATATTACATAACGATAGCACAATTTCTCAGGTCGTTTTTGTATGTTGATAACAAAATATTCATGTGACAACACAAATTACTATTTACAGAGTATTTTTCACTTAACACCGTAAGTACATCGCATGCAGTGGTAAACTTAACATATTATTGATTTAGAAAGTATCTAGTGGGTAATAACTTATGCCCAAAAGATATCACAACTTTCTTCACTTTTGATGTAGGATAGATGAACCAGTCTAAAAACATATTTTACATCCATGCTAGCAGTGTACTTTTTTACATTGTCAATAACTGACTGGCTTGTAACAATACTTTGTGAACGGATGTTAGTTGAACCTATTGTCATAGTGTCACTCTTACAATATAGATATTTCAAAATGAGTATCAGCACACCAATGTCGTCAGATATTTTTTGTGCTCGGCAAATTGCAACAACAAAGATCATTTGTTGTACAATTTTGTTGTCTGTGCTTCTCGTTCCAATTCTTAAAGGTTAATGCGATTAAACATATTTGTAATTTTACCGAACAAATGTAGAATCACCATATCTTGCAATGCATCGTCTATAATGTTTGGAGTGAAACATATTTGAATATTACGTACGCGCTTGACAAATTGTCTTAGCGTACCATCCTACGTTGGAAAGTCATTGCAGTAGATAGTGAATATAATCCGATTGTTTATGTGTTCCTTCAAGATATTTAAGTGAAACAAGACTTTTCTAAATGTTCTACTTGGCCATGTTTTGTAATTGGTAAATCCCTGAAAACCACCATCTTGCACAGGGTAACACTAATTGCTAAATTATGAGCTTGGCACTAGGTCCAAATAGCAGTGTATACGCTTATAAAATTGGCATCTACGCGACTTAATTTCTCTCTGTCCTTGTAGTTAAAAACAAATTATAGTACAAACTTTTGATGAAAATGTGCTTTAGATATTTCTCCTTTTTGATTAATGGATAGAGTCGTTTACAATGAAATTAAGAACACTTATAATACAGTTGTGAAATCTGATGTTAAGATCAAACTTGAAATCCTATTGCAATTTCTCTTATTTACTATTAAAATGTGATACAATGTCAACAGATTTTCTATCAATTGCTTTTGCATTAACACACTCTTAGAATACCTTGAAAGATAATAGAACATGCACAAAAAAGTTTCAATATCATTTGTCCTTTTCTTTGTTTATAACCATTTTTAGTACATATTGATTATTAAATTGGCAAACATAAATGGAAAAGTGGTTGTTATTGTAAGGATTTTAAAATATCGTATCACAACCTATGTTGTTAAATTTTATCAAAATAGTGCTTTAATTTGCCATTTAGAAACAGTTTGCTCCTAGAGTCAACTGACAAGCTAAAGTACAAATGATTTAATATTCACAAGACCAAGAGATGAGAAGAACCTTAACATGTTGCTTTATAACCATTAGTGTGGAGTTATGTCTATTTATGTGACTTGAAATTAACTTTCCAGATCTTATCGTTCATTTTGACCACCGTCTTGGATTCTTGAAGTTATCAAAGAATACCAGCATGGCATCAATTGGTCACTTAAACAAAAGTGGATTAACTACAAAATAGAATGCAATGAAACCATTTTGTACCCCCCGGTCTATGACTTAGCTCATTGTGGTTGATATATACCCGACAGCTAGTTATTTACGCCATTCTTAGCGAATCTTGGACTTTGGAATTGCAAAGTGGTGCCAGTGTAGCATCAACCAGTTTTATAAACTAAACTAAAGAGTTTTTACTAGAAAAATGCATTCAACTTGTTTTATATGACTCAGTGTACAATTCTGCTCACTGTGTGTGATATTCCCTTACAAATGTAGCTTTTATCCGCCATCTTGGATTGGAAAATCAATGAAGGGTTCCAAAATTGCGTAAATGAAATTGCAGATAATGTTAGACAAATTTTAGCTCTTTAAATTATCAGACTGTGATAAAGATTGACTTATTATACATTAATCAGCTCTCATTCGCCATTTTGTCCGCCATCTTGAATTTTGGGAGTTGCTCAAGAGTGCCGAAGTGGCATCATCCAGTTCCGTAAACTGCAGTGTCTTAGCTCAAGAAAATGCAAAAACATTTTCTACATCCTTCCATTCACGGTTCAGTCGATTTTTGTAGTTTATATACCAGACTATAATGTGTAAGGAGTAATCATTAGTATCGATTAGTTAGGTTTAATTGTTTGCGAAAGTCATTCTGTATTTAAATACTTTGATTTTCAAACCAGATCAAGTTTGGAGATAATCATAATCATTGTCTTAAATTTAATCAGGCACTAAACCGAATTACCATGCTATATAATAAAGAGCAAACTTATGAACTAGGGCGACTATATAAAATAATTAATTTTCACTTGCCTGTAACAGTTTATTTTCACCCCGAGCTTTGGGCTAGTTGGTTAAGGCGAAGACTAATCTTGCAGAGAGGTATTATGCATAATTACCTAAGATGAAAAATGTATTTGGTTTTCAATTGTACATTTAAAAAGACTAAACTGATAATAGATATTTAGAAATCAATGTTTAAGTTCTTTCAAATGAATGCATATAATACGAATGTATTACAACAGCCATCTTAAAATTTCTCGAGCACTAGGTCCATTTTGAATGTTATGAAATTCAAAGCAAAATTATTAGCTAGCCCAATTGTTTGTATGAAGTAGATTTTCACAAGACTGTTTCAATATATGCTAGTTCTGAGGTCAGGCTAGTGGGATAATTTTATGACTGCCATCTTAAATTTTCTCGAGCACCAGGTGCATTATGAATGTTATGAAATTCAAAGCAAAATTATAAGCTAGCCCAATTGTTTCAATAAAGTAGATTTTCACAAGACTGTTTCAATGTATGCTAGTTCTGAGGTCGGGCTAGTGGGATAATTTTATGACTGCCATCTTAAATTTTCTCGAGCACCAGGTGCATTATGAATGTTATGAATTTCAAGGCAAAATTATTATTTAGTCAAATTGTATCAATCAAACAGATTTACCAAGCCTGTATCAATGTATGCTAGTCCTGGGGTAAGGCTAGTGGATTCAGTTGATGACTGTAATCTTAAAATTATCTCAAGCACTAGGTCCTTTATTAATGTTAAGAATCTCAAGGCAAAATTATGAGCCAGCCCAATATTATGAATCAAGTAGATTTCTCAAGCCTGTATCACAGTATGCTAGTCCTGGGGTCAGAATAGTTGGTTAAGTTAATGACTGCCATCTTAAATTCTCTCGAGCACCAGGTTCATTTTAAATGTTGCGAAGTTCTAGTCAAAATTATTAGCCAGCCCAATTATATGAATAAAGCAGATTTTCGTAAGACTGTTTCAATGTATGCTAGTCCTGAGGTCAGGCTAGTGGGTTAAGTTGATGACTGCCATATTAAATTTTCTCGAGCACCAGGTCCATTTTTGATGTAATGAAGTTTAAGGCAAAATTAAAAGCCAGCCCAATTGTAGGAATCAAGTAGATTTTACAAGAATGTATCTAGTCCTTAGGTCAGGCTTTAGGGTTAAGTTGATGACTGCCATATTTAATTCTCTCGAGCACTAGGTCCATTATTAATGTTAAGAAATTTGAGGCAAACTGTTTGTTTGTTTGTTTTGGTTTTACAGCGCACCAACACAAAAATGTCATATCGCGCCGAAAACATTTGATAATACTAATAATTAAATCGATAGTAATGATTTAAAATCCTATATTTTATTTATACATGTATTGCCTTCAAAAAGTTAAGTATTGCATATAATGGTACATACTCAAAAAGTTCTTTAAGTGAGTTAACCTTAAAATGTTTGTCGCGGATATCAGCCAGCCCGATCGTATGAATCAAGTAGATTTCACAAGCATGTATCATTGTATGCTAGTTCTGGGGTCAGGCTAGTGGGTTAAGATGATAACTGAAATCTTAAATTCTCTCGAGCACTAGGTCCACACATTGTGAGCTAAACTATTTAACAATGTTTGCCTCTGACATTTCTGCCAAGTCGGGGCATAGAATGTCACCTTTACATGAATTGAGTGTTTCGTGAACAGTACAGAATGATTTAATATCGTAGAAAGATTTTAATTCTAGTAAATTCTCTGAGTGTTGTTTTCTATCGACCTCGATCAGGAGTTAGCCACCACGGAGTTTCCTGACCGATTTCGGTGTTCTAATCAATGTTAAAATGTTCTGTTCATTGATAAATGGATTCAGTTGGGATAACTTTTCTACTCCCTCTTCTATGAGAAATCGTGGAAAGGATGATTTACATGTTTTTCAATAGTTAAGCTATTGGATGATTCATCAGACTTACTTTTTTATTGATAGTTAAAGGATCCATGGTTGAATTAATTATGATTTATCACCCAGGTTCCCCAGCCATCTCGGACTCTAACAAGAGGAAGTGCAATGAAGGCGGGTATCCAGCCTCCGCACCAAGAGGATACCTGAGAGATATACTTGCATGCAATTGAAAATGATTGCAATCAACACAATTGGCCCATGAGCCACCGCCTTCTTGAATAGGTGTTGCACGTATAAATTTGAAAGAAAAATACTGCATATACAGTATTGAAAAATAAGCTTATAGCGTTGGTAACATTTGGAGGTGCGTACATCTAGGAATACATGTACCTACATAAATACAGTATGTTATATCCGAGTTTTACTGTATGCAACTATTCAAGGGCAAGGCATGACCAGCCGATTGACCCAGTCAGGCCCACTTAAACACCCGTCTACCCTGAATCAGAGGCTAAAGTAGTGTGTTTGGAAGACTTGAGATCCCTGTGTCTCCCTCAACTACCAGGGTCCTCCTTTCCTGGTTACGAGACGCTTCCTACTGCAAACGGACAGTTTTAGTGTTAGCCATATATAGCCATCATTCAAGCGCTAACCAGCACCTACATAATGGGCACATGTTTTTCCTCACTACCACGGAGAAGTCATAAAAAGGGGAGGGGTAACCGTTTGTCAGTTTGTTATTACTGATATGTTCAATGAAAACGCTAACAACATTTAGGATATCAACATAATAATTTATCAACATTTGCTCGATGCAAACCTTTGCACTTGCTCCGATTCAGACTGATTCAGACGTTGGACCAATGTCATTGTCCTTATCGACTTCACGTTAAAGTAACCGTTGGCCTAACGTCATATATATTGTAAGATTATTATTAGGCCAACCTTTAACCGATTATCACAATAAGGTTGGTTCAACGTTGGCTTCACTTGTTGGGCCAATGACAATACAAGCGTTATTGCAACACCTTTCTGCTATCTGGGAAATATTATGTTGGTTTAAACAGCTATATTTTGATAATGTTATTTTTCCTGTTTTACAAAACTTTCAGGTGAATATACGAAGGTCAATAAGAAGTTGTTGGGATTTCAAACTATAGGAAGAGTTAAGAGCTTTAACTGAAGGATCATGTTATGAAATTATGCCTGAATGTATAATTGATAGACTTGGCTGATTCAGATTGTGGAGTAAATTTTTATAAAACACTACTTAACAGAAACTTGATTATAAATAGATTAGCATTAAATATCAAAGTACGATAGTTTCCGGAATGGTAAAGTAAGAAGAAGAATATGGTACACATTTTATATGTTATTGTAGAAAGGTAGAACACATATATTATAAAATTATTAATTTAAAAACCTTTTTTGAAACGCTTTCAATAGGCAACATTTTAGCCAATTATTATACAATGTATCATTAAAGATATATATATATACAGATTTATATATTTAAATGTAAAAAAGTACATTGTATCGCGATGTCTTTACTACTAGAAGATGATACAAGGTACGTGAAGCTCTGGCTTCTATTAAAGAAAGGAGGGACTTACGTATTCAAGAAACATACTCAAAGGATATTAGACAATGATAATACTACCATTGATGTTTGTCTGGAAAAGCATAGAGATAAACTTTCCAAGGTAAAAAAAATTTACCCGAAACTTTGGGAGCTACTGTGCTCTAACTCAAAGGATATAGACGTTTTGGACATATCTGCACATGCATATGTCCTCTTAAATCTATTTGGTAAAAAATTGAATGCTGTAGAAAAAGTTAATTTAACCAAATTGAGGGATAAGAGAAATGAGTTAGGACATCTGGGGGATGGACGATTACCAGAGAAAGACTTTCTTGGAGAATGGAGTCGGCTGATTAAAGTATTATATCAATTATACTCCGGACTGACTAGCAATGACCAAGATCATGTGGATAAACTCATTGACGATATTTCGGCAATGCAGCACCTTGATAAAGCAATTGATGAACTGAGACCATTTGAAAACCAAGATGATATTGTAAAAGACGTGTTGGCGAAGCTACATTATAGTAACGAAAGACGTAAGTAATATTTGTATTTTTTAATCAGTTATGGAATCCGTTGGGAAGAGTTAGTACTCCGTATACTAAATTGCTTCTGTATGAATATTGTGTCCGTTTTCAGTGCATTTTCAATAGCTGGATGGGTCATGTGGCCTTTAGTTTTTGGGGACATTTTATTGAACTATAGATGACACGTGAGATGAAAAATCGCATTTAACGCTAGATTTCGGAAATACTGCATCTTTTACTAAATTTTAGAAAAGATTGGTCTAAAATTGCTCTTTGTTAATGGAGAACGGCCCCGTCTCGGTCTTTTACAATATCTGCATGGAAACGAATGCGAAACTATATGTTAAGTAGAAGTTACGTTTGAGAATCCGTTTTAAAGATGTGATTGTATGAAATTAACACTTTTTACTCTGTAAGTGGTAAATTTATCGGCTAAGTACAGTACTTATGACAATAAAAATAGAATGTGCCATTTGGATTGATAGGTTTATTTTCTACATAAAGTTTCCCATTTTTTGTTTTCGGTGTAAATGTAGTATCAATTATGGAAACCCATAGTTCTTATTTAGCTATACAATGTGTCCACGCAATGTGCTGTGTTTGTTATATTTTTTAATTTTATGCGCTATTGTCAGTGGTGCATTAAATATGCTGATTTAAATATACTCTACAATACTTTTGTACTAAAGATTGAAAAAAATATTAAATTAGCGAAGTTAATGTATGCGTCACTGACAGTTGAATTAATTGTTTTAATAGTACGATAAGCACTATGGGCCAAATGTTTATTTACCCGACACCAGGTGACAATGTTTAAATGCTTTTAAAATCCAATTGAACTGTAACAAACAAACTGATTATGCTTTTGTGGCTGCTCATTATAATAGTTCTATCTATTGAAATATGCTCATGAAATATGACCTAAAGTGATGATTTTAACTCCATGCTAATTGATTTCATATCTGTCGTCCTTTACACAGACATTTGAAAACAAATGTAGACTACACGGCGTGGCAACGGATATATACCATTTAGGTTTTAAAGTTCCATTCAAAATTACTATACTAATTTGTTTTTAGCAATTTGTTTATACGGTTTTCAATTGTTTTAGTGCGTTTTTTTTGTATAGTTTTCATTATTTAGTATAGTATTGACAGATTATGTTTCAAATCATATTCACAACATCGTTTTTACTAAGGCAAATCTGAAGTTGTTATAATATTTTATAGAGGAACATGTATTAAATCCAGGCTATGTTTATTAGACACGTTTTTACTCACGTAGCTGTCCTGTGCACGAAGTGCTCAGTGTGAGCTTTTGTGATGGCCCATGTCGATCTTCTTTCGTCTATGGGTACGTTAACACATTCTTTAAACTCTTTCTCCTAAATCACAAGGCCAAACCTGTTGCAACGTTGCAGAAACGTTTATCAGTGTCTTCTTGTTTAACCAATTGGCTAAACTCAATACAAATATATACGTCGTGGACTGTAACACCAGTGTAGATTTCTGTATTTTTCGACACACTCATGTTATACTGTGAGTACAAATGCATTGTTAACACTTCAAATAGTCATTTGCTGCCTTTAATGAATAACTCCGATTGATCGTTTTACTGGCCGATGATCTTTAACAAACCCATTTTTCAGGATTTGAAGAATTGACTCAGCGCATGTGTGAACTTGAAAAACAGGACAAAGAAAAGAATCAGTCAGGTAATGTTATATGTTTGCATCTAGTGTGTATATGTGTTAATACTATAAATTTAGCAGATATAAAAGCAGATATAAAATTTAATGATTAGCACAAATTGACCCAGGACACTTAAATTTGTTTGTTTCTGTCTTTTATTAAATAATTACACAAATAAGCCATTGAAGTGTTTCTTGTTGTCTTAGATAACAAAATTGTCTAAAATATGTACGTCGTAAGATTCGCTGAAAAAAATCAGTCGGTTTGAATCATATCAAAAAGCTTTTATGTTGTTTACGGGAGCAAGTAACTTTGGCTTACTGTCTCAGTTCTCGGTGAATAAGAAATGAACACGATAGTTTTATACTAAAATATAGAGATAATAAGTCTCACAAACTAGCTAATTTAAATTAAAGACAAAAACGAGTCTGAAAATATAACAGGAATGGCAATAGTAAAACACAGATGTCCATAAATATGTATAAAAATCGCACTTTGTTAAAGAAACCAATGAACGGAAACCATTTAGAAACCAAGATGATTTTGTAAAAGACGTGTTGGCGAGCTTACAATGTATTTAAGAAAGACGTAAGTAATATTTATAAAATATTCAAGTGAGTTACGCCGATTACGTATTTTTTTGCTGGGCCTATACATAGTCACGTGATCTGCAACAAAAAACCAATAAGATAAATCAAAAACTAGGTTATAACCGATTTCTTATTTTGCACATACGGTTGATTGGCATCAACGTCGTGATTTGCCTTTTTCAATCATTTATGGAATCCGTAGGGAAGAGTTAGTACTCCGTATACTAAATTGCTTCTGTATGAATATTGTGTCCGTTTTCAGTGCATTTTCAATAGCTGGATGGATAATGTGGCCTTTAGTTATTCGGGGACATTGTATTGAAATATAGATGATATGTAAGATGAAAAATTGCATATAAACTCTAGATTGTGGAGATACTGCATCTTTTACTAAATGCCAAAAGGATAGGTCTAAAATTGCCTCTTTTAATGGAGAACGGCCCCGTCTCAGTCATATCCAGTATCTGCATAAACGAATGCGAAACTGTATGTTATGAAGTAGTAACGTTTGAGAACGTGTTTTAAGATTTAAAATTTATAAAACACTTTTTTCTCTGTGAATGGTATCCTTATCGGCAAAGTTAAATACAGTACAAAAGACAATAAAAAAACAATGAGCCATTTTGAATAAACGTTTTTGTTCTACATAAATATTTTCTGGTTTTTAGTGTGTAAATCTAGTGTCAATAATGAAAATTCATAGTTCTTATTTATCTTATCATTGTGCTTTGTTTGTGATATTTTTATTATATGTGCCATTGTCAGTGGCTCATAAAATTTGCTGATTTAAATTTACTATACAATACTTCTGTACTAAAGATTGATAAAAATATTAAATTAGCGAAGTTACACAGACATTTGAAAACGAATGTAGACTACACGGCATGACAACGGCAAGATACCATTTAGGTTTAAAAGTTCCATCCAAAATTACTACACCCATTTGTTTTTAGCAATTTGTTAATAAGGTTTTAAATTGTTTCAGTGCGTTTTTTGTATAGTTTTCATTTATTTGGTATAGTATTGACAGATTATGTTTCAAATCATGTTTACAAAATCGCTTTAACTAAGGCAAACCTGAAGTTGTTATAATATTTTATAGAGGAACATGTATTAAATCCAGGCTATGTTTAATTGACGCGTTCTTACTCATGTAGCTGACCTGAGCACGAAGTGCTCAATGTGAGTTTTTGTAATGGCCCATTGTCGTTCTTCTTTCGTCTATGGGTGCGTTAAGACATTCTTTAAACACTCTCTCCTAAACTACAAGGCCAAACCTGTTGCAACTTTGCAGAACGGTTTATCAGGTTGGTCTTGTTTAACAAATCTCTCATCGACAGACGATTGGCTAAACTCAATACAAATATACGTTGTGGACTATCACACCATTGTAGATTTCTGTATGTATCGACACACTTATGTTATACTGTGAGTACAAATGTATTGTTAACACTTCAAATAGTCATTTGCTGCTTTTCATGAATAATTCCGATTGATCGTTTTACTGGCCGATGAACTTTAACAAACACATATTTTTTCAGTATTGGAAGAATTGACTCAGCGTATTTGTGAACTTGAAAAACGAAACAAAGAAAAGGATCAGTCAGGTAATGTAACATGTTTGCATCTAGGGTGTATATATGTGTTAATATTATACATTTAGTAGATAGATAAAATATAATGATTAACACAAATTGACCCATGAAACTTAATTAAGTATGATTTTGTCATTTATTTAAATAATTACACAAATGTGTTTCTTGTTGTCTTAGATATCATAAATCGTCTATACTATGTAGGTCGTAAGATTGGCTGAAATAAAATCAATCGGTTCGAATCAATCAAAAAGCTTCTATGTTGTTAACGGGAGCAAGTAACTTTAGTTTACTGTTTCAGTTCTCGGTGAATAAGAAATGAACACAATAATATTATAATAAAATAAAAAATAATAAGTCTCACAATCCAGCTAAATTAAATTAAAGACAAAAACGCGTCTGAAAACATTACAGGAATAGCAATTGTCGACATTTCGGCAATTCAGCACCTTGTTAAAGAAATCGATGAACTGAAACCATTTGGAAACCAATATGATTTTGTAAAAAAACGTGTTGGGTAAGCTACAATGTATTTACGAAAGACGTAATATTTGGAAAATATTCAAGTGAGTTACGCCGATTACATAATTGTTTGGTTTTTTTCTAGGCCTATACATAGTCATGTGATTTACAGCAGAAACCAATTAGATCAATTAAAACTAGGTTATAACCGATTTCTTATTTTGCACATACGGTCGATTGGCATCAACGTCGTGATTTTCCTTTTTTAATCAGTTATGGAATCCGTTGGGAAGAGTTAGTACTCCGTATACTAAATTGCTTGTGTATGAATATTGTGTCCGTTTTCACTGCATTTTCAATAGCTGGATAGATCATGTGGCCTTTAGTTATTCAGGGACATTGTATTGAAATATAGATGACACGTGAGATGAAAAATCTCATTTAACTCTAGATTGTTGAAATACTGCATCTTTTACTAAATTTTAAAAAGGATGAGTCAAAATTGCTCCCCGTTTCGGTTATATACAATATCTGCATGGAAACGAATGCAAAACTACATGTATATGTTGTGTAGGAGTTACGTTTGAGAACCCGTTTTAGATACATGTGATTGTATAAAATAAACACTTTTTACTTTGTGAATGGTAACTTTATCGGCTAAGTTAAATACAGTACTTATGACAATAAAAATACAATGAGCCATTTGGATTGATAGTTTTTTACATAAATATTTCCCGGTATTTCGGAGTAAATCTATAACCAAAAATGACAATCCATAGTTGTTATTTAGCTATCACATGTATTGTGCTGTGTTTGTGATATTTTTTATTGTATATGCCATTGTCAGTGACGCGTTAAATTTGCTGATATGAATATACTCTTAAATACTTCCGTACTAAAGATTGATAAACATATTCAATTAGCGGAGTTTATGTATGCGCCACTGACAGTTGATTTTTTTAATACATGTAGCACCATGGGTCTAAAGTTTTATTTTCCTGAAACTAGGTGACAATGTTTAAATTCATTCAAAATCCCATTGAACTGTTACTTACAAATCGATTATGTTTTTTTGTGGCTGCTCATTATACTATTGCTAACAAAAAAAAAATATGCACATGAAATAAAACCGAAAGTGATGATTATAACTCCGTGCTAATTGATTCACATGTCGTCCTTTACACAGACATTTAAAACGAATGTAGACTTCACGGCGTGACAACGGATAGATACCATTTAGGTTTAAAAGTTCCATCAATTATTACTATTCCCATTTGTTTTTTTACAATTTGTTAATAAGGCTGTAAATTGTGTTAGTGCGTTTTTGTATAGTTTTCATTTACTTGACATATCATTAACAAATTAAGTTTCAAAACAGATTAACCTTAAAATCATGTTTACAGCATCGTTTGTTTGCTAAGTCAAACCTGAAGTTGTTTAAATACTTTTATAAAGGAACATGTATTAAATCCAGGCTATGTTTTAAACATTTGATGCGTTTTTACCTACGTAGCTGACCTGAGCACGACATACTAAATGTGAGCTTTTGTGATGGCCCATTGTCGATCTTCTTTCGACCATGCGCGTGTCAACAAATTCTTTAAACACTTTATCCTCAAAACGCCAAACCTGTTGAAACGTTGCAGAAATGTTCCCCGAGGTCCATTTGTTTAACCAACCTGTCATAGAAAGACAATTAGCTAAACATGATACAAATGTAGGTCGTGGACTACATGTATCACACCAGTGTTGTTTTCTGTATGATTCGACACATTTGTGTTATAGTGTGAGTACAAATGCCATATGTTACTTTTCATAAATAAATACTATTGATCATTTTACTTTTACTTTAACAAACACATATTTTTCAGGAATGGATGAACTGAATCAGCTTAATTGTGAACTTAAAGAATTAAAACGAAACCCTGAACGTGGTAAGTTAGGTAATGTTACATGTTTGTATCCAGCGTATTTTATACATTTAGTTGATGAAAAATATAATGATTAACACAACTTGAACCATGACACTTAATTTAGTATTTTTAGTTTTTTTATTTGTTTTTTATTTAAATAATAACACAAATAAGCCATAGAAGTGTAACTAGTTGTCTGGGATAACATTTATTTTATTTATTTATTTATTGGAGGTAACGCCGTATCAACACAATTTAGGTCATTTCACGGCGTCCAGCGCACCTAACCTAGCTTTGCTGGACCATTGTCTATAACCAGTACTCACCTATTCTTCCACAAGGCCGGAAACTTCTCCATATTATCTAATCAATGGAGGAAAATCGACATTATTGTCAAATTTTCATGGAAGGGTATAACCTTGCCGGGTGGGATTCGAACCCGCACCCCCTCGGGCACGAGTATCCAAATCCCGGCGCGCTACCAACTGCGCTATCGACCCGGGTTCGTCTGGGATAACATAAACGGTTTATAATATGTACGTCGTCAGATTGGCTGAAATAAAATCAGTCGGTTTGAATCATATAAAAAGCTTCTATGTTATTTAATGGAGGAAGTAACTTTATTTTACTGTTTTAGTTCTTGGTGAATAAGAAATTAACACAATAATATTATAATAAAATATAAAACTAATAAGTCTCACAATCCAGCTAAATTAAATTAAAGACAAAAACGAGTCTAAAAACATGACACGAATAACAATAGTAAAACATTTATTTTCACAAATATGTGTAAAAGCTATGTTTTACTTAAGAAATCAGTGCTAGAATCACAGTGAGTTCATCAACACAGACTGCTTGTGACGCAGCTCATCAAAATCTATTGGAAGCATCTAAACGTTGTCTTACTGGTGGACATGTCAATCAAGAAGAAGACGAAGTATTCACTGCTTGTAATAATATGTTTACTGATATGAGTAATGATGGTGCAAGCATAAAAACGGTTGAAGAAGGATCAGTTTTGATTACTTTCAGGTAAATAAAACATATTTTTAGGTATACCGATACCGGCTAGGGGAAAACAGTTTGAAAGGAATATAGCTTTTTCTTTTGTTTTTGTAATATTTTGATTATATATGCAAGGATAAAAACAGTGTCTATAATTGAATGGCCTTCTTTAAAACAGGCTTTATTTCCTAAAATTTCATTATACATTTTTGCATATAATTTTAAATAACTGACTAGTATTGTGCAATATCTTTTGCTTGTGATAACGTTAAAAGAAATTCCGCGATAATTCGACACGTTGTCATTATATCTTATTTTGAATAAATAATAACTGATTCTGCCCATGCATTCGGTTGTTCGCCAGTAGAAAATAGTCTATAAATAGTTTTGGTAAAATTGGCAAAATTTGTGTGCATCTGATTTTTAAAAAAAACCAGATGCAACATTATCAGAGCCTGGTGCTTTATTCAATTTTGGTTAGAAATAGCTTTAGTTATTTCTTGATCAATAATATCAGAATAGATATATAATCCCCAGTTTCTTTCAACTCTGAGTCATCTAAATCAAAATATATTTCTTTGTTTCATATACCTCAACATATTTAATAGATTTTCAAAGTGCTTCAACCATTCATATGTTGATATATTGTTACTACGTTTATGCTTTTGGTTATTTAATATTTTAAGTTTATTCCAAAATACTTTTGAATTATTGAATTGGGATTTCAGATTTTCCATTATATCCTTAGTACATATTTTCTCTTCCAATTTACGGTTCTGTATATATTTACGTAGAGCCTTATTTCTATCATATTTTAGACTTTTACACTCAGTATTAAACTAATTTTGTGGTTTTTATTTATTTTTGATTACTTTTGTTTCAAGAAATGATTTCCCAGCTTGCTTATACAAATGTCTATGATAGTATTAATATCAGTATCGACATTGTCCATCTCATGTTAAAAGTTATTAATTGCTTCACGATTAAACTAATCTTGTAATGTATTTGTGAGTTTCATATTACCATGACGTAAGATAATATAGTAAGCTATTGTCTCATCTGGTTGTACGTTAATATTTCGTATATCCAATGTTTTACAATTATTTCTAGCAATCAATGGGAAATGTTGTGATTCATCACACTCTCCAATTGTAAATTCTAAAACTAAGTCATCAGCTGTAGTTTTTGTATAAAGCCATTCTATACTCCAAATCCCGATGTTAAATGATAGTATTGCTGTGCTTTGGTCTGACCCCTATTTCTTATTGAGCATTGACACTATATCACTTACATCATTGGTTCTCACATATAGTATGCCATTGTTTGAGTAATCTGTTTGACCTAGAGCCTTTAAGTCATAAAGATCATCCCTCTTGTTAGTTGAAAGATTATCAGATATTATCAAACCCCTGCTGCGTAGAACCTCTTTAATACGAAATAACTAATGCTTAATATTTTGGTTCACAAATTTCACAATAACCATACTTCACTTTCTAGCAATGCTTTCCTACTCTAAATACATCTAAAAAGCTTTTATCGTCCAATACTTTATCAGGGATAGTAGGTTTGATTCCATCTATCACTTTTTGTTTCAACGAAGTCGGATGGTCAGAATTTTCTTCTTTCAAGCAAAATATACGGAAATTATTTTGAAGTATGCTTAAGTGAAAGCTTATAAATTGTATCTTCTAATTGGTTAATGTAAGACGGTTTATTTTGTGAACCCGTTTACTAATTGTACTACATATGTCCATGGTGGTCTCTACATCAGATTTGATATTTGAAACAATTATTTTCAAACCTTTTATTTCAGTTTTAATGCTCTGACTGTTGCTTTTGATTGCTTACAATAGTTCTTTCTTATAAGTTAATGGCTGTGGGTTTGATTAAATGTCACTGATTAATGCAAGATTACGTTGATAATAATTATAAGTGTCAGTATGATTATGTATGTTAAGTAGGTGGAAAAAATATTGGTAGAGTTTGATTCGAAGTTCCAATTAATCCTATATTATAGAACGATGAGTATTATGTAACACAATGCTTCATTTGCAAAAGTTGATAGCATCCGTATATACGTGATTATTCTGCTAAAACAATTTAAATCTTTCAACTCTCTTCATTGCATACTAAACCAAATATAGTCTAACTTCAATGTCCACACGTTTACTAGGTATAACAATGTTAAAAAGTGATGACATGTATACATCAATAACATGTTCTTATAGCCTAATAGCAATCTTAGTTAGTCAATAAAATGATTAGTTATTCGTAAAATGATTGTTGATTTGTATCTTTTATATATTCATAATTTAACTGCACGTTATGTACATTGGCACCAATATTTATATCCATGAATAACACTATCTAAATAGATATATTGACTGAATGCAAAATCAGCGTATCTTATTTTAATTTATCTTTCTACAGTTGCTCGACTTTGACCAGTTTAAAGAGTGCTTTTTTGTACCTCACTAAAACGGTGTATATTCAAAGACTTCAAGAATTAGAAAAAGCTCTTAGTCAATCTGTCGGCTGCTGTGTCAAGTTGAATGTGAACATAATTCTTGAAAGCTTAATTTCAACTTTGGATAAAGAAGGTATAAATAATAATGTATGTTATCAAACATGGAAAGGAAATGTGTTAAAAACACAGAATCGTTGTAGAATTAGACGAAATCTCGCAAAGTAACTTGTCCCAGACAATCATATTAGATGAAAGTGAATCAACAAAAATTATGCATGAGAACTTAACATGTATTTATTGTTAACATTTACAATTATTGCATTTCACAGAACGTGTGATTTAGTAAGCAATTCAGAAAATAGTTTACAAGTCACTGCATTTGCATTTTAACTTTAAGAAACGTACATATAAAACCATGGATTTTCCAAATGCTAACTTAAAAATCTTCAAAAATCTAATGCATCTTTCTTAATCGACGTAGTTTATACAAAATGTTGGCATTAGTTAAATTATTATTTAAAAAAATGTTTTGAAGTTATCTCAGTTGTATTGTCTATATTTAAGTTTTCAGAATGATAACGTTCTTCAACATTTCGCCGATCTAGTGCTATATATAGATATTGGAAATATAGTAATTTCTTTTCGTTTCTTTCTGTAAACGCCCCTGCAGGAGACGCTCAGGCTATAAACATTAAAAATTTAGAATACTTTAAATACTGTTATATATTTACAGTCGTTCTATGCTATCAGCAAACATTTTATAAAGCGGAAAACTGTTTATACATATTTTGTTTGTTTGTTTTCAGAAAACTGCACAAGTGACAAATCTGTTGTTTTAACAGTGAGCTGTATGGGTTCGAAGGGTGTTCGAAGTGTTTGTAATAGCCTGGTCAACGAATCTTCAACAAATACGGTTAATAATGTGGCAGAAGCTTTATCAACATCAGTAGGTCAAAGAATAGAGTTACATACAAGCATTGATCTTGATAAACTGGAAAATGAAATCTCACTTCTCGAACGTCTACATGGATACCATGATGTTCAACGATCATTGTCAGGTAAGTTATTTATTTATAGTGCGTGACATAGCATTTCAATATTTTTCCGCCACGGAGTAACAGTCCTTTGTCCTATTTTCTATTTCTGGACAGCCCTAGATGTTGTAGAATTATGCCTTTAACATTTTGTTATGTCATTACTCAGTAACGGCTGACAAATGTCCTTTTAAGTTTTTTAAACAGAGTATAATATAAAGATAGTGCAATATATATGATAAATATAACTGTAATACTGATGATAATATAACTATAATATTGATAATAAGTATAACAACAATATAGATAATTAATATAACTATAATATTATATGATAAATATAGCTATACTTTATTGTTAATATAACATAACAACATGTACATATAACTTAAATTGAGGGATGTCCAGTCTGAAATAAAGCACTCACAGTCCGAAATGAAAAATGGTGCAGTGTATTTAGCTTCTAGACCAATGGATATAAATTAAACTTCACCACCCTTATAATACATGCACATAGTCTTAGAGAGTTTTAGATTAGTTAATTATCTTTTAGTTTTCAAGAGAACATGGTATAAAACATCTTTAGATCAATAGAGTGTAGAAACTATGTATGCGTCTTCTCCATTATTCAATATATCCTTGCCATATCATACAGAAATTATACCAATATTGCAGATGGCCAGTGTGAAATAAAAAACACACAGTCTGATTTGAAGGAAGGTCAGTCTGGAATAAAACAAACACAGTCTGATTTGAAGGAAGGTCAGTCTGGAATAAAACAAACACAGTCTGAATTGAAGGATGGTCAGTCTGAAATAATACACACACGGTCTGAATTGAAGGATGGTCAGTCTGAAATAAAACACACACAGTCTGAATTGAAGGAAGGCCAGACGGAAATAAAACACACACAGTCTGAATTGAAGGAATGCCAGACTGAAATAAAACACACACAGTCTGAATTGAAGGATGGTCAGTCTGAAATAATACACACACGGTCTGAATTGAAGGATGGTCAATCTGAAATAAAACACACACAGTCTCAATTGAAGGAAGGCCAGACTGAAATAAAACACACACGGTCTGAATTGAAGGATGGTCAATCTGAAATAAAACACACACAATCTCAATTGAAGGAAGGCCAGACTGAAATAAAACACACACAGTCTGAATTGAAGGATGACCAGTCTAAACTAAGACTAAGTCTTAAAAATTTTCAAATGGATCAAACTAAAGTGACGAAAAGTGTTCAAGATTTACAACAGCAAACTAAAAGAAGATTATACGATTCTGAACAGCCTTTCAATGCAACCAAACGTATCAAATCCTGTGCAAGTTATGGTAAGCATTGAATGTATTTTTATTTGTTCACAGTGTCTTCTAGGAAAAGAATAGATAACTTCATCAATTGTTTTTATATTTCGACTAATCTGGTTTTATCATTGAGAGATTACTTGTATATGCAAATATTTAAGTTATAATTTAATTCAGTATAATGGTAGTAAAGAAATAATGCTCAATGCTTTGAAATACTTGGTAAAATTTTGTTAATGAAAGTGGTTTTATAACTCATCAATGACACAATCTTTCTATCACACTAAAAACCTGGCTAATGTATACAGTACCCTGATGAATGCTTTCTTAAAAACAAGAATATTGTGTTTTCAATTTAGCATATCTCTCTGCCATTTATTGTCAGGTCTTTATGAAACTTCAGACAATGATAACATACTGTGTTATGAACAGAATTAGACAGTAATCACAACTCTACTTGGCTTTATTATGGATTATTTTCCTTAGATTTTTTTTGCGTTAAAGTTTTTAAATCCAGCTTTAATGAGGTTTCCACATAAGATTTCTTGAATGAATTTCAAATAGACTTCATACAAATGTACCACCAAACAATCTTTCCTGTGCAAGACTCTTGATTGAAGGTCAAAGCTCAAGGTCATATTTTGGGTCAAATGTATATACTTGTCCAGCTGAACTTGTGTCTAAGTGTGTCTAATATACCTGAATGCAGCTACACATTTGCATCATTTTTAGCCCGACTTTACAAAGTAAATGGAGAGCTCTGCTACTCGTTCCAGTGTCAGCATCCATTTCTCTGATTTACGTTTTTATACAGTAAAATATTTTTTACTATAACTGTTTTATTTCTAAACGTATCAACTTATTAACCACATCTCATGTGACAAGTTCATAATTCTTAATATATTTTTGTCAGAATTATCTCCCCTTGAACTTATAGTTTTCTTTTAAACAAATTTTTGTTTTTACTGCAACTGTTTTATTTCTTTAGGTTTCTACTTCAAACTTTAAATATGTGTTTCGTATCATCAACAACATCTCATGTGACAAATACTTACTTAGTTGAGCATAAAAGTCACTTTTAAAGGTCAAATTTGGGATACAAACCTATCATAAGCAAAAATATGTGCACTGTCATAATATGAACTGTAAAAAAAGGTCTTACTGACTAAAGTCCCTTATAGTGCAGTCTAGTTACCTTGTGTAATTGTTTGTTTTTAAGATTTTAATTGCCTTTATTTTACAGATGTTTTAGTGTTTCGCTACCAGTACCTACTTATTGAAGTAGGTACGCTGTTGTTAAGGAAATTGTTTAATATTAAAGTCAGCAATGACTTTATGCTATATCTCAAGACAAATAATGAGGCTTCCCAAAAACTTCAGTTTCTGCTAGGTAGCGATGTTATCACCGACTATCAGAAGAATTTTTTGCCACCTCTGGACAACAGTCCTGATACTGAAAACTTTGATATTGCTCTGCTGGTATGTTTGTTAAGAAACATATGCGGCTTGAAACAGTACAAAGATCCAGTGTGGAAATGTCCTGCCAGAGTAGATTTTTCTCTTGAGGCCGAAATAACGCGGCTTAAAGAATGTAGGAATTTTGTAAGTATGGTTTGCTCATTTAGAATGGCATTTGATGTTGAAACTGTAAGGCTTGGTTGAAATCTCAGATAAAAACAACTTAGCTTTGTAGAGTTTATTCATGAGATATTATAACTGTGACCATTCTGTATCATGTAAGATAGTTGTTATCAACTTGCAGAGATAAGTGGTAATAAATGACAAAGCTGCCTGGCTAGCTCTGTTAGTAACTTGCAAGTCTATTAATCGAGGGGTTAAGGGTTCGATTTCTGGGTGTGGCATACTTATGTGGAGCTTGGTCATGAAATTGTTTCTATGGCCATTCTCCCTCCTACCAATGATTCTTAATCATGCTGGGCAGTTGTCTGTCACTGACGATAGTATATGCCTAGTAATTGGTTAACAGCTAAGTCATGAGATTAAGCCTTTCCAGGAACAGTGAATATGTTGATTGATCTCCAGTCTATGACCTACACAATGTGTTGCTACGGCGTTAAACCCATACAAAAAACCATAAATGCCTGACTTGAAGCACCGTTGATAGTATCATTTAACAAAACCTTCATAATTCTTTGATGTGATAGTCACATGACAACAATAGAGGTTTCATATATATATAATTTAGTTATCAGTTCTGTTATTTCATTCTATAATCTACATAAAGCTGTATTTGATTTTAAGAAATGAACTTATATTATATTACACTTTATGAATAAAATGTAAAAACATTATATATTTGTAGGTGGTACATACAGGTACAATGTACATTTCTGAATCAGACTTTAAACAGAAGTGGTCTGAACTGTGTCAGGTAAATAACTTATGTATAATAATAAAACTTTTCACCTTTAATGATAATTGTCAATTGGTGACAGTATGAAAAACATTGATGTTTGTATTCTAAATATGTTATCATATAATTGTTGATTTGAAACAAGACGCTAAAGCCCATATGTCAAGACTTACACATTCCAAAAACTGCACAGAAAATACTAATTCACTCAGTACAAATATTATTTCAAACGATTCTAATGAAATCAAAATTGAAACAAATAATATATAAATAACAAATGGCAGTGAGAGTGACGGTACAGATAATCAGCCCTTGGTAAAAAGCTAGCGCCGAGGTGAATATTATTTTCCAAGGTCTGATAATCTGTACCATCACCCTCACTGCCATGTGTTATTTGTTTTATTATACCGAACAAAACTGTAACACGTAAATATTTATTAAACAACAAATAACAACACAGTAAAGGCAACTATCAGTACAATAAAAAAACTGAATTATCTATAAACAAAGGGAAGTAACTTGTAAATCATGGCTACTTATCGTTAATAAGTGGTCTCCCTTAGATAGCGGGTAATATAACAATGTGATCGAACAAAAAAAAAAACACCCGCTCCAGTATAGGGCTTTAGCATCGGGAAATTTCAGTGAGGTATAATAATACCCTTTATTATTACCTGATTGCTTATATTAGTATAATTCAATATTTTTAACTGTTTTCTGAGTGAACTGTTGACCGTGCTATAGTTTTGACAGTTTCCTGCATGTGCTATGACGTCATTCAATCTGTTACTGTACTGATGTAAGGGGAGTAACTGTTACAGGATTTAAGGCTTTACTAGATAAGATAGTAATTAATCAGGTAATAAAACAGTTATTTTATAAGTGATTTGGGAACAGTCAAACTGTCCCTCAGTGTCAGGAATAGTGTTTTAAACTGTTCAAGACACTATTCCTCCACATCGGGCCAACAGTTTGACTGTTATCAAGTCACATATGAAATAACTGTATAATAGTTTTTCAGTTTTTATGTCTGCTGTATATTGAGGATCTTTATTATTAGTATTTCAAAACATATATCTATCATAGTGAAGTATCAACAAAGAATTCTTTATTTCAGTTCTAGTCATTAAATAATGAATCTAGACAAGCTATTGACTATTTGTATACACAATTGTAACCATTCAAATGCCTGGGATTTATGATCTAAAATCTTAAACTTGTATGTATGTACTTGATTTAATATCTTCAATGAAGCATTCACTCATGTCTAAATAACACTCATTATAAATATATCTTTCTACAGATAATGCACAGATTAAATTGCTACTGTGGTGTTACTAACTTATCTGAGATGATTGAAGATGCTTACAGTATACCATTAGATGATCAATTAAAACAACGACATGATAACATTCTTAAAGCATGGCATGAAGCAGAATGTTTGTTTGAAAAAGGAATTGAACAAATCATAATTGGTCAATTTAAAATAAAACAAACACAGTCTGAATTGAAGGCCGGTCAGTCTAAAATAAAACAAACACAGTCTGAATTGAAGGCTGGTCATTCTGAAATAAAACAAACACTGTCTGAATTGAAGGATGACCAGTCTAAACTAAGACTAAGTCTTACTGCAACGGACTGACGGAGAATAAACTTATGGATAATGAATATCGAAGTGTTTTTATCGACTATGACTTATTCTTGTGTGAATCTTGGACAAGCTCTGACTCGGATGTTGATATTGACGGGTTTTCATGCTTTAATTTCCACAGAAAATTTAGACATAAACGTGCTAAAAGAAACAGTGGAGGTATTGTTTTGTATGTAAAAAATAATATAAAAGATGGTGTAACTGTTGTAAAAAATAATTTTGACACGACACTATAATATGGTTAAAACTTGATAAAACATATTTTCATTTAGACTATGATATGTACGTATGTGGTTTATATCTATGGACTGATGACTCGCCTATTAATGTTGTATGTGATAGGGATTTGTTTGATATTTTAACAACTGATGTATCTTACTTTCAGGAGTTAGGTAAAATATTCATAGCTGGAGACTTTAATTGCAGAGTTGGAGTAAAGGCTGACTATATACAACATGATAACATTGTTAATAATTTAGATCCTGATGAATATGTCCCAGATACACCACTTGTACGGGCCTCTGATGACAAAATATGTAACGCGCGCGGAACCCGTTTGTTAGATTTTTGTAAAGCTAATTCATTACGTATTGTTACTGGTAGGTTAGGTGACAGTTCAAATTCTGGGTCGTACACATATTTTTCTACGCATTCTTGTACTACAATAGATTATGTGTTAACGCATAGTCACAATTTTTCATTGTTAAAATCTTTTATTATTGAACCATTTAACATGTTTAGCGACCACGCACCTTTATTGTATTCATTGAGGATTAATACGTCAAAATACGAGTACGTTGAGAATGTTAATAGTTCTCAATCAACAAGTCATACTTGTTATAAATGGTCGGATGAGTTTAAAAACTTTAAATCATGTTTTCGTCGTGATATCATATCCAAGTTGCAAGTTTTTAACGATTAATTCAGTAATGTTGATATCTCCGATTCTCTCAGTATTGATAGATTAGTAAACAGATTTTCAACAGTTATAACAGAGTGCGCTGATACATATTTCAAAAAAGAATTTAAAAATGACAATTCTTCTACTTGTTCCCGAAAGTATGATAGTCCGTGGTTCGATTTCGAATGTCGACTTGCCAAGAATGAATATCTAGGTGCGTTGTCTAGTTTCAATAGACTTAAGAATGATGTAAATAGATCTATACTATGTAGCAAGAAAAAAACATACAAGCGATTAGTTAAACGCAAAAAGTATGAATATAAGCTCAAAACGTCGTCAGAACTAGTTAATCTTCGTACTAAGAGTCCACGTGAGTTCTGGGATCATTTTAAAGGCAAAAAAGTAATAAACCTTGTTGCATTGATACTAATGAACTGAAAACCTATTTCTCGAGTCTGTTAAATAATATACGTTCTGTACAACTACCGGAAGTAGAAAATCTAGTTAATGATCCGTCATTTAACCAAAGTAATTCAACTTTCGATTGCTTAAATGTTCCAATCTCTACAGATAAGGTAAGAGCAGCGGTTAAAAATTTAAAACGTAATAAATCTTCATGTCCGTCATACTCAACGAATATTTCATTGAATGTTTGGATACTTTGGTAGGTCATTTAACAGACCTTTTTAATATTGTCTTTAATTTTGGATACTTACCGGAATTATGGGCACATGGTTACATCGTACCTATTTACAAGAAAGATCAAAGGTCAGAAGCATCGAATTATCGTGGCGTGAGTCTTGAGTAACTTGGGTAAGATATTTACAAGCATATTGACAAAGAGAGTCGATGATTGGTCTAGCCAAAATGATATTCTATCCGATGCCCAATTTGGTTTTCGTAAGGGGTCAAGCACAGTTGATGCGGTCTTTATACTTCATTGTATCATCCAAGAAGCTTTATTATCAAAATTGAGACTCCCATGCGCGTTTATTGATTTATCTAAAGCATTCGATTCCGTATACAGGAATGCACTATGGTACAAACTATTTCATCTAGGCTGTGACGGCAAAATACTTACAATTCACCAATATTATTTTCTCTTTTTATTGACGACCTCGAACTATTTTTGCAAGACAAGCCTGGTTGTGGACTAACAATGAAAGAGCGATGTTTAGTAATATTACTTTTTGCCGATGACATGGTGATTCTTGGCAATTCCGTTGAGGATTTACAAACAAGACTTGATATTCTGTATGAATATTGCAATAAATGGGGTTTAGAGGTGAACAAAAATACTTGTATTTAGAAACAAAGGACCACTTAAACGTAATGAAACCTGGAAATATGGTGAAAATACTTTCGAAGTAGTTGACGATTTTAACTATTTAGGTTTAAAATTAAAAAACCAGTTTTAAAATTCATTACCGGCACAATCTAGTGTATTTAACGTCTAGAAAAGAAACATACATATTTCTCCGTAAAATTTGATTTTAAATGTATGTCGACTTGCGTATTAAAACATACAAGTTGTCCATTTGATATAAAACCAAGTCTAAGGCCTGTGTAAAAGTTCGGTGTCAATACTGCAGCATAAAACGATGCAATCTGATTCAAAGGTTGGAAAATATGCGAGTTTAATCCATACTCGGGCACGATTTTGTCACGTTTTGACTTTGAAACTGATACGTGTAACCACGGCCCATCTCACGAGCCCTGGTAAAAACGTAACAGTCCGTACGGGTACACAATAGCTCGTACGGGTTCTTGTGGAGCTTGATCGCACGACGCCCGTACGGTATCCTCACGGCTATTTTTGTTTATGGGCTCGTAGCTATAGTAAAGAAATAAATGGGTATGTTTATCGTATAACAAACTTGTATTACCGAGTGTATTCAAATTGCGTTGAATACATTTATACATTATGTGCATACATGTTTGGACAGGACAAAGTTTCCGTATTCAATATTCGTTTGATCAAAACACTTTTATCTGCAATACAAAAATGTAAGATTCAGTCACCGTCATTCAGGTTCCTTAACATTAAACATTGTTCTATGTAAATTGATTAACCTGATTTTATTAATATAGCTCGTTTAGGATAACTTGAGACAAGTTTGTTTGCTTGGGTTTTACGGCGCACCAACACAAAAAGGTCATATCGCGCCGACAGCTATTAATGATACTAATAATTCAAACTATATTAATGATGTATCTTACCTCGTACAGAAATACTCGTTTTTCATTGGCCGAGAGCAGTCACGTGCTGACCATGTATTATACCATATTAGGTCAGTTGATTCTAATATCCAGTCAGTAACAAAATTTATAAATGATAGCGCTGACGAAACCTTATTTTTCTACTCCAAAATTAATTCGAACTAACTACATCGATAAGGGGAGTTCACTGTGTCAATATTGTGTGTCCTTTTCGTCAATAACAGTAGCGTTTCGGTTCCTTTCGGTCAATAAACAAGATGGCAGCCAAGCGACGATTGTGATATGGTCATTGCTTTAGTGATACTCTCTTGTCTGTGTTCTTTGATGCTAAAATTCAGATGGGGGTACTCGGTAAGATAAATTCGTTACACAGTCAGTTACTGACCGGATACGGTGTGATACCGGGTCAGTGAATAAATATTGGGCTCGAGCTACGCTCTCACCCAATATTAATTTACTGACCCGGTATCACACCGTATCCGGTCAGTAACTGACTTTGTAACTAATAATATCTTATCATAGACATTTATTTCTTTCAAAAAGTTAAGTATAGCATATGATGGTACAGACTCAAAAAGTTCTTTAAGTGAGTTTACTTTAAAATGTTTGTCACGAATGTATTTTAGATCCTGACAGTCAAGGAGAACGTGTTTTACATTGAAGTGCTCATCACATGGTATGCATTTAGGTGCTTCTTCTCTTTTGAGAAGGTATGAATGTGTTAATCTAGTATGACCTATTCTACATCGCGTAATCACAATTTGATCTCGGCGATTAGAAAATTTGATTGATGGAGATGAATCAAGGGTTGGCTTTATTTCATGTAACTTATTAATTTAACTTAGGCTAAAAATAAACAAAAAGAAAACCTACATAATATTTCAAAAAATAATCCTAGTAAATTCTGGCAAGAGGTACGTAAAATGCGCGGTTCTAAGAAAAAGGAAGGCGACATCGAAAATACCGAATTTTTTAATCATTTCAAAGAATTATTTTCCTCCGTTGATTATTTTTCTAATGTAACCGTAGAAAATGAACTAAAGGGAGATAACTTGTCCATTAATCAAGTTGAACAGTTAGACCGATCATTCACGCATGATGATGTAAAAAAGGCAATTTCATCTCTTAAACAGGGAAAATGTGCGGGAATTGATAATTTAATCCCTGAAATATTTATTTACGGAACGGATGTTTTAACTCCAATTATATGTGATTTATTTAATTTTATGTTTGATAATGCGTTGTACCCAGATTCATGGTTCAAAAGTTTTATTGTACCTATACCTAAAAAAGGTAACTTAAATGACGTAAATGATTACCGCGGTTTATCAATTACGAGCATTTTTGCTAAAATATTTTCGTCTTTGCTTGACACAAGATTAAGGTACTGGGCAGAGAATAATAATCTTTTATCTGAGTTTCAATTTGGTTTTCTTCTCACACTTATTAATAAAGTTATTAAACATGAAAAGAAAAAAATGTACTGTTGTTTCGTTGACTTCCAAAAAGCTTTTGATACGGTCTATCGTAACGGAATTTGGTATAAGTTATTAGAAATTGGTTGTTCTTCAAAAATTGTAAATATGTTAAAGTCCATGTATTCTATTGTCAAGTAATGTGTTAAAGCACATGGGTCATTAAGTGACTTTGTTGATAGTTACACCGGTGTTAAACAAGGAGAATCGTTATCTCCGTTGTTATTTTTATTCTTTATAAATGATATGTATGATACAATTAATAATGATAATTTACAAACAAATATTATAACTATTGACGAATTGCAAATTTTTTTGCTTTTATTCGCTGATGACACCGTTTTATTTTCATATACAATTGACGGATTGCAAACTCTCGTCGATAAACTTGATAATTATTGTCTGAAATGGGGGATTACTATTAATATCAACAAAACGATAGTTATGACTTTTAAATCCGGTACGAGGCATGAAAATATCAATATTTCTTTAAAGGGGAAATTGTTAAAAAATGTAGACTGTTTTAATTACCTTGGGGTACCGTTGTCGTTTAACGGTTCATTTTACAAAACACAGAAATTATTATCTCAGCAAGCTATGAAAGCACTTTTTTCTTTACAATCTTTATTTCATATTTTACCACGTAAAATTATTGAGAAACTGAAACTTTTTGATTCAATGGTCGCTCCTATTTTAAATTACGCGTCTCCATTGTGGGGGTTTCATAAATCTCCAGACATCGAAAGGGTTCATCGTAAGTTTTTAAAACGAATCCTTGGTGTAAAACCGCAGACACCAAATTGTACCGTCTATGGTGAAACCGGTAGATTTCCATTTTTAATCCTTCGTAAAATAAATATTATCAAATATTGGGGAAAAATAGTAAATAATAAGGATTCGTTAATAAATAAAATATACAAAAATCAAATAAATGAAAACGGAGATATTCCTAATAAAACTTCTTGGGTTTTTAAATTAAAATCATTGCTTTGCGAATTAGGATTTAACTATGTATGGGATAAACAGACAATTGATAATTATGAGATTAGACTAATTTGTGAAAGAATTAAAGATCAATACGTGCAAAATTGGCACTCTATCAAAAATAATTCGAATAAGTTATCAACCTACAATGCTTTTAAAACTGATTTTGTATTTGAAAAATACCTTGACTCAATTATTATTGATAAAAATAGAGTCATTGACACAATTAAGATGTACTTCCCATAAATTAAATATTGAGAAATTTAGATATGATAATAATAATGATCAAACTTTGTTATTATGTAAAAATTGCAATTTAAATCAAATTGAAAATGAATACCATTTAGTACTTGTATGCCCAAAATATCGAGAATTAAGAGTAAAACATTTACCAAAATATTTCCATAGTTGGCCAACAAAAATAAGTTCAGTATTTTAATGCAGACAAATAAGGAAGGTACTTTAAAAAAATTAGCTAATTTCATCCATGTAGCTTTTAAAGAACGAAATTAGAAATTTACTATTAAGTATTTTTTATTTGATTCAATTCATTTTCCTATTGTATGATTTTCCTTCATTTTTTTTCTTGTTTTATTTATTGTATTTATTTGTGTTTCATGTATTGTCATGTTCTTCTCTCATGTTCGTGTTCGCCTTGTTTAAGGCAATAATCTGTATATAGATTATGCTGAATAAAGAACTATTGTATTGTATTGTATTGTATTATATTAAAAATAGCGTTGTTCCATACAGTTTGCCATTTCGACTTAATTAACGAATTGATCGAACACTTGAAGTCACTGCTTGGTAATTTTAGATCAACTGGTTGAAGGTTTAAAGATTCTTTAGCGAGGATGTCAACTTTTTCATTTCCATGTATACCAATATGGCTTGGTATCCAGCAGAGGTGTACTATTTTTGATTTTAAAATGTCATGTAATTTAAACTCGATACTTTTAATAAGATTATTGTCTGAACTGCGATTTTTAATCGCTAGTAATACAGATAGAGAATCTGAGAAAATAATAAACTTGTTATTTATACTATTTGTTGTGTATGTTAAAGCCAGATCAATTGCGTTTATTTCGGCAGTAAATATAGATGCTTTGTCAGGCAGTCGCATTCTTGCAACGAAAGAGTTTCCGTATGCGGCGCAACCAACTTTGTTTCCATCTTTGGAACCATCGGTAAATAAATGAGTAAAATCTTTGTATTTTTCCAAGATGTTTACAAATTCAGATTTAAAAGCTTCAGGACTGGTGAAAGATTTACGAAAAGTTGATAAGTCAATATTGACGACTGGAATGTTGTAGGTCCAAGGGGGGATATTTTCATTTAAGTTTTGTATCACAGACGAAGTGTTTATATTTAGCATTTCTAAGTCGTTTTTAACGCGCAGGCCAAATGGTTTAATTTCGTTTGGTTTGTTGTCAAATTTGCTGGTGTAATCAGGTTTAAAAATAACATTTCGTGCCGGGTTTCTTTTGTTATAAGATATACGAGTTGCGTATTGTAATGAAAGTTTTTGACGACGTAATTTTAGTGATGGTTCGTTAGCTTCAACATAAAGACTTTCAATAGGTGAAGTTTTAAAAGCACCAAGGGCAATACGTAAGCCCTGGTTGTGTATAGTATCTAGCATTTGTAAGTATGATTTGCGAGCTGATCCGTACACTACTGATCCGTAATCGAGTTTTGAACGAACAAGACTTCTGTATAATTTTAGTAAAGTTTGGGAATCAGATCCCCAATCAGTATGTGAAAGTACTTTAAGTAGATTCAATGCTTTAATACATTTTGTTTTAAGCAACTTTAAGTGTGGTATAAAAGATAGTTTTTTATCGAATGTAACGCCTAAAAACTTAGCTTCATTTACTACTGGGATTTTAGAGCCAGAAATGTAAAGTTCGGGGTCATTATGATGTTTTCTTAATCGACAAAAATGTACACATTGAGTTTTTGACTTGGAAAATTTAAAACCATTTTCTGTTGCCCATTTTTGAATTTTATCCAAGTTCTGTTGTAATTGACGTTCGATACTTCGAATATTTTTAGATCGATAACAGATTAAAAAATCATCAACATATAATGAGCAATCTGTACCAGGGTTTATAGCCTTAACAATATTATTAATTTTAAGCCCAAAGAGGGTAACTGATAAATACTGCCTTGCGGCACGCCTTGTTCTTGTTCGTGGCTCTCTGATAATGTTGATCCTACTTTAACTTGAAAATTTCTGTCTGACTAGAAATGAACATCGGTAATCTACCATTTAGACCAGCATCTTTTAAATCCTTGAGAATACCATATTTCCATGTTGTATCATAAGCTTTCTCAAGATCGAAGAAAATTGAAACTACGTGTTGTGTATTGACAAAAGCCTCTCGAATAAATGTTTCAAGACGTACTAAATGATCATTTGTACTTCGTTGTTTTCGAAAACCAGACTGAAAATTAGTAATAATACCATTTGATTCTAAATACCAAATAAGTCGTTTATTAACCATACGTTCGAAGGTTTTACAGATACAACTTGTTAGAGATATTGGTCGATAGTTAAGGGGATCTGTGTTGTCTTTATCCGATTTCGGTATAGGAACGATCAAAGCTTTTTCCAGGAATCTGGAATTTTACCAGATATCCATATATCATTAAAAATATCGAGCAATAAATGTTGAGATACCAATGGGAGGTGTTTTAAAAATTGATAATAATTTCATCAGGGCCAGCAGCTGTATCTTTGGCATGCTTAATAGAATCGGTTAAATCTTCAATTGTAAAGAGGGTGTTATACTCTTCTTCGTTGTTAGAATGAAAATTAATATTTTGTTTTTCCAAGTTAGATTTGACCTTTTTAAATTCTTCAGTGTAGTGTGATGAAGAGGAATTCTGTTCAAAAGTTTCTGCCAGTGTGTTGGCTATATCTTTTGTAGTTTTTGCTACGCTCGAATCTTTACGTTTGAGATGAGCAGTAGGAACTTTTTTGTGTTTACCATTAATTTTACGAACTGCTTCCCAAACTTTTTAATTGGAGTGTTGGCGTTAATTTTAGAAACATATGACTGCCATGATTTACGTTTAGAAAACTGAAATGTTCTACGAGCTTGTGCTCGTAGGATTCTATAATTGTCTAGATTTGCAGCTGTAGGACGAACCTGAAATTTCTTTAGTGCTGCTTTTCGTTTCCGATATGATCTTCTGCACTCATCGTTGAACCATGGTTTTTTAATTTTACTCGAATTTTTCATTGAAGTTTTAGGAATACACTCGTCAGCTATCTTTGATAGAGTGGACGCAAAGAGATTAGCTTTATCCGAAGAGTTGGAAAAATTCGGGATTGTTAAATCATCAGAACACAATTTGTTAAATTGTTCCCAGTTCGCTTTTGAGAATTTGTAATAAGAGCGGTTGTTTACTGGAACAGAGTCGTTTAAAGTTAACAACAATGGAAAATGGTCACTGCCATATTGTTCGTCAAGCACTGACCAGGTAAAATCCAAGTATATTGATGGATGTGATAATGTGAGGTCTATACAAGAAAAACTTCCAGTGGCTGGATGTAGGTAAGTTGGTGATTTGTTATTTAAAAGGCATAGTTGAACATTATCAATGAACTTTTCTGTAATGCTGCCTTTATCATTCGTAGATGTACTTCCCCATATTGGATTATGCGCATTAAAATCGCCGAGTAAAAAGAATGGTTCTGGGAGTTGTTTAGTTAAATTTTCTAAGTCTTCAACAGTTATAGATAAATTTGGAGGGAGATATAATGAGCATATTGTAATAGGTCTGTGTAAAGTTATTTCAACGGCTACGGCTTGCAGATTAGTTTGTATCTGAATTTGTCGTTGAGGGATACAGTTTGCAACCGCAATTGTTGAGCCACCAGATGCTCTTATTGTGTCTGTGCAAATTTTATTATAAAGCGTATAGTCCTTTATTGATGTTTTATCATTTGTAGATCGGAATGTTTCTTGCAGACATACAACTTTCGGGGAGTATTTCGATAACAAAATAAGTAGATCGTTGTAATTTGATTTAAGACCACGACAATTCCATTGAAGTATAGCTTGACTCATGGCTCAACGAAAAGTAAAAACTTACTTCGGAAACTTAACAGGACTTCGCGCCGAAGTCCGGGGAGGAGAGCTGTGGACAGCCATGTCCTCGTCCTCCATCGACTCGATGTCGCTCATAAGAGCCTCAAATCGGTTGGAGGACGGGACAGGGTCCCTCTCCGCTTTTCTAACTCGGTCGGTTAGGACGACCTTCTTTTTGGGTGATTGCCTTTGAATCACCCGCTCAGGAGACGGAGAAGCATGTGAGACCCGCCTCTGAGGTACAGATGAGGTACTTGTAGATGTTGTCTGTGAACTTGTACTTGCTTTGGACGTATTACGTGAAAGAATAGGAGACTGTTTTTGCACTGGAGTTATTTCAAGAGCAGAACATTTACATAAATTGACCTGCACAGCAGAATCAACCATCTTAACTGGTTTTGATACAACAGCTGAATAAGAATTAGTTTTGGAACTTTCTACAAGCTTGCGTGCATCAGGAAAAGACAAACTTTGTGTGTATTTAATACGGAGAACTTCTTTTTTTGTCTTCCAGACTAAGCAAGAACGGGAGGTTGCAAAATGATTACCCCCACAGTTTGAACATTTGACTTCATCAGAACAGTTTTCAAGCGGACCTGCATGAGAAGTACTACATTTACGGCATATATTCTCTCTAGTGCATTTAGTTTCATAATGTCCATATTTAAAACATTTGTAACACTGCATCGGGTTTGGTATGTACATCTCAACGCGAACGTTGAGATACCCAACTCGAAGAGTGGATGGAAGAATGGGGGTATCAAATGTATGTGTGTTAAAATGTATGTGTGAGTGGGAACACGTTTACCGTCTCTGGTGGATAGAATACGTTTGGCATTTGAAACACATTGAGAGCTAAGCTCTTTTACTATGTCTGCCTCTGACATTTCTGCAAGGTCAGGGCAGCGAATGACTCCTTTGGATGAATTGAGGGCATTGTGTGCAGTGCAAAAGGATTTAATATTAAAAAAAGATCTTAATTTCAGCAAATTATCTGATTGTTGTTTTCTTTGGACTTCGATCAGGAGTTCTCCACCACGGAGCTTCCTGACCGATTTTGGAGTTCCTATGAGTGCAGAAATTGACTTTTCAATGACAAATGGGTTCAACTGTGCTAATTTTTCATCTCCCAACGCTTCTACTACCAGAAAGCGTGGAAAAGATGATTGACTTGATTGTTCATTTGAAATGTTGGGAGATTCGTCAGACTTACGTTTTTTAGAAGAGGTTAAAGGATCCATGGTTGAGATAATAATGATTCATCTCTCAGGTTCCCCAGCCACCTCGGACTCCAACAAGGGGAAGTGCAATGGAGGCGGGTATCCAGCCTCCGCACCACAAGGATACATGAGAGATATACTTGCATGTAATTGCAAATGATTACAATCAACACAATTGGCCCATGAGCCACCGCCTTCTTGAATAGGTGTTTTGAACGTTTACACTTAAGAGAGTACTTTAAATCCAGTAAGCCCACTCAGATCGTAATGGAGTGCACATATGGTTTTTCAAATTAAGAGTATGCCTGTAATGTTAATAATTTTGGGAACGTGCACATAAAAGAGTACATGAACTTACATGAATGAAATGGCTTTTGCAAGTATGCAACTATTCAAGGGCAAGGCATGACCAGCCGACTGACCAAGTCGGGCCTACTTGGACACCCGTCTACCCTGAATCAGAGGCCAAAGTAGTGTGTTGGAAATACTGGAGATCCCTGGGTCTCCCTCAACTACCAGGATCCTCCTTTCCCGGTTACAGGACGCTGCCCACGGCAAACGGGCAGTTTTGGTGTTGGCCATATGCCCATCATGCAGGCGCAACTTGCACCTACATAATGGGCACATGTTTCTCCTCCTCACCGCGGAGAGGTCTTAAAAACAGAGGAGGGGGGAGGTTATACCCTTCTATGAAAATTTGATTAGATAATATGGAGAAGTTTGCGGCCTTGTGGAAGGGTAGGTGAGTACTGGTTATAGACAATGGTCCAGGAAAGCTAGGTTAGGTGCGCTGGACGCCGTGAAATGACATAAATTGTGTTTGTTTGTTTGTTTGGGTTTTACGGCGCAACAACACTGAAAGGTTATATCGCGCCGACAGCCATTAATGATACTAACAATTCAAACTGTATTAATAAAAAAAAACTCTATATCTTATTATAAACATTTATTTCTTTCAAAAAGTTAAGTATAGCATATGATGGTACAGATTCAAAAAGTTCTTTAAGTGAGTTTACTTTAAAATGTTTGTCACGAATGTATTTTAGATCCTGACAGTCAAGGAGAACGTGTTTTACATTGAAGTGCTCGTCACATGGTATGCATTTAGGAGCTTCGTCTCTTTTGAGAAGGTCATAAATTGTGTTGATATGGCGTTAACTCCAATAAATAACTTTCCAAATGCTTTGTTGAATATATCTGTCAAAACATCCTCATAGCCATCAAGAATATCAACACAACCTTCATGTTTAGCCTCATTTTTTCATTTGAATAGGAAGTTGAAAGATCTGTGTTTGTTGGCTCATCTCTTTTTGGTATGGATGATGGATATGAGATGGCACAACAGATCTCATCCATTTGAATGGTGTAAACTCCATAAGAATCCTACCTGTAATTAAACACATTAGAAAATTGCAAAAATTGTAGATTTTTTGCTAGTTGATATTCACATACAATAGTTATGCTCTAACATTTGGTAATTAGCAAATAGTAAAAGAAGAACTAGTCTATTACCCAAGTTTACCACAGTTTACAAGGCTTGTATATGAGCTTTCAATCATTAACTCTTGTACGTTAGCAGCAATGCTAACAGTTTTAACAGCAAGTTTTCTTATTACAACTTACCCAACAAAACACTGTAGCTTCTTTTCAAACAATCACGGTCTTGTGTAGAGGGAAAGAACATTTCTGGAGTCAAGCTTTGTAGATTACAATGAGGTTTTACCATACTATACATACCAGGCCTGACAATCTGTAATGAATAAGTTCTAAGAAAAATAGAGTACACATGATCTAGTTTATGAATAGTCAAAACCACAAAATACCTGACTACATAATAGATCACTGTGAGAGATACATACTCAAGAGAACTAAATAAAGATATTATTCTTCTATAAATGCACACTTGTCAATATATGTATAATGTATATGTTATCAACATATTCATAATGTATATTTTTACATAATTAGTCATTCTATTTAGCCTATGTTATTATCTTAAACCTGGAATAACCACTGGTCAGTCTCCAAAAAATCATTAAAAAGTAATATGTGACCTGACTAAGTAAGATTATATTTCAATATCACATCAAATAAATAAAATTAATATTGACTTATTGAAACTTAAATCAGGACACAACAATAAAACAATATTGAACTGTTTTCTGTAATGCCATATATAACAAATAATAAAATACCAGGACCAGGAAAGCAAGGTTAGGTGCGCTGAATACCGTAAAATGACCTAAACTGTGTTGACACAGAGTAAAACAAGTTAATAGTTATTAAATACCAACCCGACTGAACATGATATTTGAGGCAAACAGATGCAAATCTTTGTTAATTTTGTCAAGACTTTTGTGACCTGTTCGCACATAAATGTCAAGGTTGTCTTCTGTGATTTTAACAATTGGATTCTTAAGTAATGAAGAAGATATGCTTGTTTCCATTTTGTTTACAGCCTCATCTAACGATCTTAGTTTACTGGTAGCTGATAAGGTAAGACCTAAATGATTCATTCTTGTCAATGCCTAAAAGTAAATTAAATAATTACATATTATTACTCGTACAATTTGTAAGTATAGACAGAGTAAACAATTCATCATGAAAAGTTAAACGTTTCTTTAAACAAATTCTAGGGGGGGGGGGGGGGGTAATAATTGATATTTTAAACCTAATCAAGATGGAAAGACTTCACACTTGAATCAAATTGTAATGAAAGAAATACAAAATGTTAAGACAAGGCTTACAATTGTTGCAAAATATGTCTGAATGAATGTTAGTTTCTGAATCTGAACACATACCATATATTCACTGATACATTTACATCAAGATGTCCATGTCCATAACTGTGTGATTATTAACAGTTTCATTTCAATGCAGCTTTACGTAAGCCTATCCAGAGACAATAGCTAGGTCATTTGAATGCAGCTTTATGTAAATCTATCCAGAAACAATAGCTAGGTCATTTGAATGCAGCTTTATGTAAGCCTATCCAGAGACAATAGCTAGGTCATTTGAATGCAGCTTTACGTAAGCCTATCCAGAGACAATAGCTAGGTCATTTGAGTGCAGCTTTATGTTAGTCTATCCAGAGACAATAGCTAGGTCATTTGAATGCAGCTTTATGTAAATCTATCCAGAAACAATAGCTAGGTCATTTGAATGCAGCTTTATGTAAGCCTATCCAGAGACAATAGCTAGGTCATTTGAATGCAGCTTTATGTAAGCCTATCCAGAGACAATAGTTAGGTCATTTGAATGCAGCTTTATGTAAGCCTATCCAGAGACAATAGCTAGGTCATTTGAATGGAGCTTTATGTAAGCCTATCCAGAGACAATAGCAAGGTCATTTGAATGCAGCTTTATGTAAGCCTATCCAGAGACAATAGCTAGGTCATTTGAATGCAGCTTTATCTAAGCCTTTCCAGAGACTATAGCTAGGTTTTGCATACGCAGCTGTATCTAAGCCTATCCAAAAACAATAGCTAGGTCATTTGAATGCAGCTTTATGTAAGCCTATCCAGAGACAATAGCTAGTCATTTGAATGCAGCTTTATGTAAGCCTATCCAGAGACAATAGCTAGGTCATTTGAATGCAGCTTTATGTAAGCCTATCCAAAGACAATAGCTAGGTCATTTCAATGCAGCTTTATGTAAGCCTATCCAGAGACAATAGCTAGGTCATTTGAATGCAGCTTTATGTAAGCCTATCCAAAGACAATAGCTAGGTCATTTCAATGCAGCTGTATCTAAGCCTATCCAAAAACAATAGCTAGGTCATTTGAATGCAGCTTTATGTAAGCCTATCCAGAGACAATAGCTAGGTCATTTGAATGCAGCTTTATGTAAGCCTATCCAGAGACAATAGCTAGGTCATTTGAATGCAGCTTTATGTAAGCCTATCCAGAGACAATAGCTAGTCATTTCAATGCAGCTTTATGTAAGCCTATCCAAAGACAATAGCTAGTCATTTCAATGCAGCTTTATGTAAGCCTATCCAAAGACAATAGCTAGGTCATTTCAATGCAGCTTTATGTAAGCCTATCCAAAGACAATAGCTAGTCATTTCAATGAAGCTTTATGTAAGCCTATCCAAAGACAATAGCTAGGTCATTTCAATGCAGCTTTATGTAAGCCTATCCAAAGACAATAGCTAGTCATTTCAATGAAGCTTTATGTAAGCCTATCCAAAGACAATAGCTAGTCATTTCAATGAAGCTTTATGAAAGCCTATCCAAAGACTATAGCTAGGTCATTTCAATGTAGCTTTATGTAAGCCTATCCAAAGACAATAGCTAGTCATTTCAATGAAGCTTTATGTAAGCCTATCCAAAGACAATAGCTAGGTCATTTCAATGCAGCTTTATGTAAGCCTATCCAAAGACTATAGCTAGGTCATTTCAATGCAGCTTTATGTAAGCCTATCCAAAGACAATAGCTAGTCATTTCAATGAAGCTTTATGTAAGCCTATCCAAAAACAATAGCTAGGTCATTTCAATGCAGCTTTATGTAAGCCTATCCAAAGACAATAGCTAGTCATTTCAATGAAGCTTTATGTAAGCCTATCCAAAGACAATAGCTAGGTCATTTCAATGCAGCTTTATGTAAGCCTATCCAAAGACTATAGCTAGGTCATTTCAATGCAGCTTTATGCAAGCCTATCCAAAGACAATAGCTAGTCATTTCAATGAAGCTTTATGTAAGCCTATCCATGGTACCCTCATTGTAATAATTTCAAGCTTCACTGTCTGTCTATTTTTACCTTCGATAGATTCCGCGTATCATTCATACGAAGAAGCACGAGTTAACTGATCATGTACTTCATATGAGTATGTAATTGTTTGTGAATTATAAGGAATGACTCTATAGCGCCGATGATACCGAGATGGACTGTGAACTACTGTAGTTAAGTAGGTGTTGGTTCGAGCCCAATCATGCGCAATTCTTTTTCATTTTTTGATATTTGTACAAACAAAATATTGTTAAAATTGTCCAAAAATGTGTTATTTCATAAACTCTTTTATTTTTTTTGTATTTTTATTCATCTATAATTTATTATGATTCGACTTGTGTTCAGCCATCGTGCTGAGACACTAAAATACACACAGCAAGAAGGGAAGTTAGAGAGGTCGTGTCGCCAGCTCATATTTTAAATAAAACACAATGCACGAGAAAATAAGCGGATATATGTATACTTTAAGCGGTACGATGTATTGCTCTTTACTCACTTCAATTTTAACTCGCGACTCATTCAACTGTATCAGAAATAACGGAGATTATCGAGTCAGTCCGACATTTCTCGATGGGAGGCCGATTATTGATTTATACCGCGTCATCTCGATTTAATTTTATTCTGCATAAAGGTTAACGTCAGGTTAATATTTATTTACTATACATATTCACTCTTCATATTTGTCTGTAGGAAACAAATGACAGAAAAGTGAAGATTCTCTTTGAAGGTTGTGGGAACTACTCTGGAGAATGTTGTACTCCCAAGAGAGGACCAGTATATTTAGATAAATTACGTTAAGATCAACTATATCTTGCACTTTTGCAGGTACAAGAATATGAAAGAAACAAACGCAACTTTTCTAAACAAACAGACCCAGTGGTTGTTTTAGGAAGCAATACCAATTTTACTGGTTTACATTGAGAGAACAGATGTAAATGTAAATGTAAGGAGTCTATAACATTTACGAAGCAGACAATTGAGACGATAGATAGACTTTTTGATGTGAAAAATGTTTTAAGTGAAAACCTAGAGAAAAATAAAAATGATGTTTAATTAATGTCTTTTATCAACTCTGGAATCACTCGTCAATGTACCAGTATCCATAACTTATCAACAGTCAAGTTCTGATAATAATGATGTTGTAGCTGTGCCCGAGTCAACGAGTCAACAATCAAGTTCACATGAAATTGTTCAAGTTGATCTTCATCTGACTGAGGACAACACGTCCAATGATAAGGAAAATGATCCTCAGTTTTCAGCAACACAACTTTACATTTCAACTGTTCTAGGATCTCCATTTATTAGCGATTAAGTTTATTCAAAGCCATGTTTGAATGGACAAATATTTGAAATAAAGTCTGTTTAAGTCATTCCTTCTTTTAATAGTGAATTGAGAATTCACCAAGAGATACAATGGCAGGTAAAACAAACATCATGTTCTGTAGGGAACTATGCCTGACAGTTGGCTTAAATCTTTTAGAGAATAGATGAATTAGTAGGTAAAAACTACAAAGGAAGAACAAGTAAATCTGTGAGCTAATGCTCACTAGTGATACCCCCGCCAAAATCTAAAAATATGCGACAAACAGGAAGTAGATGAGCGAGGAGCATAAAATCGCTTTACACCACATGGGACTATAGAATGAAGCAATATGCAAAGTTTCAGGCTGCTGCATGGTATAGTTGCTGAGAAAACTGTGACGGAAATTTTGTAACGGACGGACGGACGGACGCACACACGCACGCACGCACGCACGGACAAGGGTAAAACAGTATACCCCCCTCTTCTTCGAAGCGGGGGTATAAAAAGACAACTAAGATTATCCCCTCGTTGAGTCCATGCTATTTGGCACACAACTTAAAATATGTATGGTGCATGTGATGTTATGAAAATCTTACCAGAGGCAATCAGCACTGGAATCAGAAATATTGATAGAGTGCCACTATCAAAGTTGGCAAAACAAGGCATTTAATGTGTTGTTACTAGAAATTGCTTGAAAAGTTGTGCTGATAATTAAATGAACCCTACGGCCATATCAAATTGATCATATGTTCTATGGGTTCGCTCGCCCCTTAATTTTGACGGTAATTAAAAAAAAAAACAATTTTTTTTCCTCGCTCGCTCAGAAAAATTTGGTCACACCGCTATGTAAAGCAAGTGAATAAAGATTTTTTTTAATCTTCGCTCGCCCCATTTTCCCCAGAAAAATCTGTAGAACGTATGATCAACTTGTTGAGGCCAAAGTCCAATTGAATTCTTCATAAAGTGTTGAATGTACTTAAAACTGCAAAGCTACCTTCACCTACTTATTGTTATTATTTTTTATACTATTTCAGCATAAATATTAGTTTGTCATGTATTAACTTTGTATACTGTTGAGTTGTTTGTGTTTAATTTGGATAGTGTTGATAAAGCAGCTTTAAACCCACATCACCTTGTTTTTATTTGTATCATCTTTCAATATGTTTAGTTTAGTACATATTTTTTGTCTTATATTTTTACATGACGTCTTCTTAATTCAAAAAGGTACCATCCTATATAAGATAAAAACATTTTAGGATCAATCCTTCCGAAACATCTTGGGCTTTGAGATTTACCAATTACTTATCCTTTCAGTTTTTCACCAAGAATGCTGGAACACAAGGCTATAGTTATGCGATCCTCGGATCTTTTGCCACCTGCACAGTCATGGGATTGAAAATGTAATGTTTTGCGAAGGGTGTCGTTAACAAATAGCCCAGATTCATCCACAGTCAATGTCGTCGTCGTTTTGTTGACCAAGGTACATTATTCTCAACATCATTCAGGACCTCAGCTTTTCTTTTTCCAGGGTTTTTCCAAGGTTTTGTATTTGCGTTTTTCCCACGCCTAACTGCTCTGCGACTTTATAAGCCGCCATGCCATTATCGAGAAGTTTTATTGCGTTACACTTCTCCTTCAAGCATATTAATTTTGACATTGTAATGGTTATACTTTCTAAATTTTAGTAAAAAATAGTAAAACATTATAAAAGAGTGTTATACATAATAGTATACATAATTAATGATGTACTGCAACCAGCATAATACAGATAATGCTTCTGTTTTCAAACGTAATGAACCACAATGTGGATTATGTTATTTTATTATATATTTAATAATTTTTACCTATCAACAATCTACATTTGTATCACGTGACCATCCAATATATTCCCGTATTAGATCCACAAAATAAATATTACAGAAGGCTCTGATAATAAAATCAATGGTAACATTTCCTTATTAAATTTAACAGTTAGTTATGTTATTTAACAATTTACATGTTTGTTACAATGTATATATACACGTTTTGTTTCAGATTCAAATGTACATGTTGTTATTGTGGAGAGAGATATACGTACCGTAGTCAAGCACTTTCTTCCAAACGATGCTGATCCAGAACAACATTCAAGTTTGTGTCAAAGTAAGCAATGCGAGTAATTGAATAGTCTTTATTTGTTTTGTCTTAAATTGCTGAACATTCCCGCAAATAAATGTTTGCTGCTTTAGCATTTTCCAAGTGGATTAATAATACAACAATGGCAATTTTATGAAATATACCTTGAGATCGACAATGTAGTGTCTGACTGGTATCAAAATTTTGCAAATAAATTGCCTATCAAAATGAATATGTTAAAGAGACAAGATACAAATGAATAAATGTCAAATTATTGAATGTTACAAAGGCAATACATTACATTAAGGGTGGATTTGGTGAAAAATGTTATTTGTAATGTCATTTTGCATGTGTTGTATTCTCAATATTTCAGATGTGAAGAAAATATGGAACAGGCAAAGTCTAAATTTTCAACCAAGAAGCATAGGGCCTAACAAACTAACGATACAATCAATCAAATGCATTAAGTCACTTTTATCTGACGAGGTATGTGTAACAATATGTTTAGCCAATTTAAAACGGAAGAAACCATTAATTTTAGAAAATGGACAAAGGATGGGCTCAGCGTAGGTCTAGTGTCCTTACAAGACATGAAAGCCCACAAAACAGCCAAAAAGTTAAAAGACTTTAGACTGTTTTGAGAGGTGAAAGGTAAGCATTTTAAATTAAGTTTAGATTTACAATTATTTTCATTATGAAATGCTTCCGCATTTAAAACTTCACCAGTTGAAAGTCTTTATGTTAAAGCTAACGAGCCATCATTAAAATTACGACGACAAAAGCTTTCATTACAATACGCAACTCGAATATCTTCTAACAATAGTAACCCAGCGCGAAAAGTTGTTTTTCAACCAAATTACATTGATAAATTTGACAACAAACCAAACGAAATTAAACCATTTGGCCTGCGCGTTAAAAACGACTTAGAAATGCTTAATATTAACACCTCTACCGTTCTACAGAGCTTTGATGAAAATGTCCCTCCTTGGACCTACAACATACCAAACGTTAACATTGATTTGCCAAACTTACGTAAATCTATTACCAGCCCAGAGGCATTCAAATCGGAATTCATTAACATCTTAGAAAAATATAAAGATTGTACACATTTATTTACTGACGGCTCTAAAGATGGTAACAAAGTTGGTTGCGCTGCATATGGAAATTCTTTTGTTGCAAGAATGCGATTGCCTCTGACCAGGCATCCATATTTACAGCTGAAGTCTAAGCAATAGATCTTGCTTTATCATACATATCAAATAGTATTAATAGTAATTTTATCATCTCTCTCCGTATTATTGGCCGTAAAAATCGTAATTCAGACAATATTCTTATTAAAAGTATCGAATTGAAATTGCATGAAATTTTAAAATTTAAAACAGTACACCTCTGCTGGATACCAAGCCATATTGGTATACAAGGAAATGAAAAAGTTGATATTTTGGCCAAAGAATCTTTAAACCTTCAACCAGTGGATATCAAATTGCCAAGCAGTGACTTCAAATGTTCAATAAACATGTTAATTAAATCAAAATGGCAAACGTCGTGGAACAATGCAAATTTTAATAAATTACGTGAATAAAGCCAACCCTTAATTCATCTTCGTCAATAATATATTCTAATCGCAGAGATCAAATAGTAAGTTCGCGATGTAGAATTGGTCATACTAGATTAACACATTCATACCTTCTCAAAAGAGAAGCACCTAAATGCATACCATGTGACGACCACTTCAATGTAAAACACGTTCTCCTTGACTGTCAGGATCTAAAATACATTCGTGACAAACACTTTAAAGTAAACTCACTTAAAGAACTTTCTGAATCTGTACCATCATATGCTAAACTTAACTTTTTGAAGGAAATAAATGTTTATAACAAGTAAATCTGTGAGCTAATGCTCACTAGTGATACCCCCGCCAAAATCTAAAAATATGCGACAAACAGGAAGTAGATGAGTAAGGAGCATGAAATCGCTTTACACCACATGGGACTATAGGATGAAGCAATATGCAAAGTTTCAGGCTGCTGCATGGTATAGTTGCTGAGAAAACTGTGACGGAAATTTTGTAACGGACGGACGGACGGACGCACACACGCACGCACGGACAAGGGTAAAACAGTATACCCCCCTCTTCTTCGAAGCGGGGGTATAATAAGATATAGAGTTTTACATCATTAATATAGTTTGAATTATTAGTATCATTAATGGCTGTCGGCGCGATATAACCTTTCTGTGTTGGTGCGCCGTAAAACCCAGGATCATTATGATGCTTTCTTCATCGACAATAATGTACACATTGTGTTTTTGACTTGGAAAATTAAAACCATTTTCTCTTGCCCACTTTTGGATTTTATCCAAGTTTTGTTGTAGTTGGCGTTCGTAGAAAAAATTGCCTAAGTGACTAATTTTTCATTCAGAATTTCATATTTTTATTTTGCACTGACACAATGTCATCACAGATGACAATAGAAAGAGAGGACGTGGCCAACGTACCTGGCTGTATTTTGATGTTATGAACGAGGTTCTGACTGGTAACCCAGCAGTGGTTCCAGTGAAAGTAATGATCTCTACAGAAAATGTTGAATGTAAGCTTTCTATTTAAGCTTGTCTTTATGAACTCAATTTTACATCAAGTTTTACTAAAAATAATAACATGCATTGAAAGAAATTGAACTTCTTGACATTCAGTAGGCACTTATCTATTAAATCTAAGCACTTGTTTATGGAATACATTGATCTTGGTAAAGGAGACAGAAGAGTTATATCCATTTATATATCACTCTTTAATCAGCTTCCTCACATTATTAAGTGGTGATCACTCGTCTGATAATAGTTCACAGTTTTTTTTTATTCTAGGAACACTAGCTACGAGACCAGTCCTCTTAAAACAATGCTTTAAAAGTATTAGAATAGTTAACATACTACAATAATAACATCCCTGAAAATGAGGGTTGTCAGAGAAGGTAAAGAGAAATAAAACATCACTACCACTTACTTCACCAGTGTGAACAATCACTTTCCATCACCATTGGACAATGTAGTAACAGGAACATCTGATACTCCAATAATAAGGTGTAAGAGAAAAAGAGTGATGAGTCTCCAGAATGGTTTGTGGTCTATATCACCATTGGACAATAAAGTAACAGGAGAATCTGATACTCCAATAATAAGGTGTAAGAGAAAAAGAGTGATGAGTCTCCAGAATGGTTTGTGGTCTATATCACCATTGGACAATAAAGTAACAGGAACATCTGATACTCCAATAATAAGGTGTAAGAGAAAAAGAGTGATGAGTCTCCAGAATGGTTTGTGGTCTATATCACCATTGGACAATAAAGTAACAGGAGAATCTGATACTCCAATAATAAGGTGTAAGAGAAAAAGAGTAATGACTCTCCAGAATGGTTTGTGGTCTATATCACCATTGGACAATAAAGTAACAGGAGAATCTGATACTCCAATAATAAGGTGTAAGAGAAAAAGGTGTGATGAGTCTCCAGAATGGTTTGTGGTCTATATTGAACAGTCAAAGAAACGGATGGACGCATTGGAGTCTAGTTCAAGAAAAAATGATAGACAATGCAAAAAAGCGAAATAACATTCTGAAGACCATTGCCGAGGCCATCTACGTGAAAAAGTACTGCAACTTAGATTTTTATACGCCCAATTAAAAAAAGGACGCATAATTTTATGATGCTGTCCATCTGTCCTGCAGTCCATTAAAAGAACATCACTTCTGAAACTAGAGCCGCAGGCAAGAACAAGGCTTGCCACAAGGCAGTAGGTAATATACGTTAAGTAAGTCAAAATGGCAAACAATGTGGAATAATGCTGATAAAGAAGTTAAAGTCTAACAGAATTAACATGAGCTTGACCCTTATGCATGAATATATTATCCTCAGTATTTGCAGTATATTTGTGTCTTTGTTTGTAATTCGCGCTATATCGGAAGCTTTCTAAAAATACACGTACTAAACAATTAATGTTGCCATTACAATATATGCTTTGAAACTGTGCCAAAATACTGCTGTAACGTGTCCGCTGGGCGCAGGGCAGTCAAGCCAGCGCTCGCGTATGTGGTTTAAGTTAATGCTTATAACATCGACTGATCAGGTGTCCGAGCCTGCTGTATTGATGGAGACAGAGACAATCCCAGGGCACTGACTGACCAGGTGTCCGAGCCTGCTGTATGGATGGAGACAGAGACAATCCCAGGGCACTGACTGACCAGGTGTCCGAGCCTGCTGTATGGATGGAGACCGAGACAATCTCAGGGCACTGACTGACCAGGTGTCCGAGCCTGCTGTATGGATGGAGACAAAGACAATCCCAGGGCACTGACTGACCATGTGTCCGTGCCTGCTGTATGGATGGAGACAGAGACAATCCCAGGGCACTGACTGACCAGGTGTCCGAGCCTGCTGTATGGATGGAGACAAAGACAATCCCAGGGCACTGACTCGTGCTCTTACTTTAACAACCATGAAATATATATGAAGATAGATTTTCCTCAAGCTATTTTTATGCGATACTTATCTTTTTTAAGGTAATAAATGTATATAATACACTCTAAATTTAAGTGTTTTGATTCCAAACACATAATAAAACACCTATATGTTGCAGTTTTTAAACATGTTGTGGTGTTTTCATAAAACATTGATGTTTAGCACTAAAACACTGGTATTTTCTAGAAACACTGTTTTGACTGAAAACACATAACGCGTGTTTTGGGATTGTTACAGATTTTTAACACAATTACACGTTTATCTAATTTCCATGTTTTATTTTAAAACATCTGATCATCAACATTAATGAAAGCAAAAATATATAATCAGTTAAAACAGGCTATCCTTTGTAATATTATTTTTTTATATCATAAAATAACATTTTAGCAAGTTTATAAGGCTTAGACAAAAAGGTAAACTCAAACACTTCCAAACAATAACAACAAAACTGTACAGTATGTTTTCACAAATAATGTCTGTGACTCAGAAAACTACAATGCAAATGTGTCTGATCTTAGACAATTATAGTTATGTCAATAAGTCTGCTTATCACTTAAATGAGTTAAATAAAATTATACACAAACTTATATCAATTATGTTTATGATAGACGAAAATAACATAGTGTTTTAACATTTCATTATAAAGTTTCATGAATTTGTTTTCATGCTGGCAAAAAGCAGGTTATGCCACAGCTCATTATACTTTTAGAGCTATTGGTTGGCAAAATGTTCTTGCTTCCATAGCTTAATTTTGCACTTTAATATTTATGTTGTGATTGTCACAAATACACTTATGCTTTTTTCGTACAAACAATCCATTCAATTCATTGAAAAAATAGGGGTGTCCTTAAACTAGACTCACTTGGGTCAGGTTAGCTTTGTGTTCAAATCAAAATTTAGGAATCATTTTAATTCTTTTATATGACCAAAGCCATGGATAATTTGAAACTTTGCCTAGGACAACGTAAAACAATATCTCTGGTTGACTTCTATATATCAAAGTTACAGTAATTTAATATGTTGAATGTTCGTTCCAAAGTTTATCCACTTTTTCTTTAAAGTATCTTTATTTTATACAAAATCAATTATGACCAAATTTAGTACAGCAGCCTGGAGTAGATTGTTAGACGGTCAAACTAGGCGTGGTAGCAGCAGTTTTTTTGCCAAACTTATATACAGTATTGATATTTAATTCATTATCTTTTTCTCTTGTCAATTTGTACAGATAGATGACAAGGCTACTGACATATTGCTTAAATCTAATTTCTGACATGCAGATTTTACAGGCCCAACATTGAAGCTTGAAGCCCACCTCAAACTAAACCAAAAAATACAACACAACCAAATTTCAATTAAGGAAGCTGTTATAAAATACCCTTTGAGGCTTTCACAGATGGAGTAGCTCGGGTTGAGGGAAGCAAAGTATTCTAAATATGCTCACCACTTGGGCCCATCAAATGATATATCCACTCACCCATTGAGCAAGTACATCCCTGCTTTAATGCATCATGACCTTTGTGGTTAATCCTGAAAATACATGAAATAATGCTTAAAAAAATATTCCAAGTTTTGGAAACATATAAACAATATATAAAATGTCTACGATATTGATCAATGTAATGATCAGTAAGCAACAAGCTTGTGAAATTGTCACGGCACTTACCTGTTGACATTATGGGAAAAAGGATATGTAAGCGGCCGAATGGCTCATTCGGGTGAGGCCTCACCCTGTAAGCTAGGTAGAGTCCGGTCAGGCTGCATATTTTTCTTACCCTGGGACATTTGCGGTTCGCCGATGGGGACTCGAACCTCGGTCTCCCGGGTGACAGGTGGGGTTACTTCCAATATACCTGTTTATATTTATACTTACCACTCCAATTTAAGAAGCATTTATTTTTTACAAGCTTTTCTCAACTGACCAAGTAATTGTCACGGCCCCACGTTGGGCTCAAAATGTCTCAGGGTAAGAAAAATATGCAGCCAGACTGGGACTCGAACCCAGGACCTCTCGGTTACAGGGCAAGTGCTCTCCCGACTGAGCTATTCGGCCGCTTACATATCCTTCTTCCCATAATGTGAACACATAATTATTACCACATGTTAACTTTATATTATCCAAAAGGGTCTACCCATTCATTGATTCAAAACAACATTTTAGACTTTAGTATACCGCACAGTTAAACAGACAATACACTCATGCCTTTGAGAAATTTTCATCCCTGCACTTGACAAGCTCCAATTTGACTTAACTATCACATAAATTATTTTATTCTGTGTCATATTTTTACACCATGACGCAAGTACGAATGTCCTTGGGGACGAAAACGCGACTTCTTTTACATCGCATGTTTTATACGAAAGGTAGCTTGAATAACAATGAAATATTACGAGGTGTTTCACTAACAATACATTTCAAAGATTTACGTGCAAATATAGTTTAACTCACCGAAATCTAATCAATGTTTTTGTTTCAATAAATGAACGCACACACTGACAAGGCCGGTACAGACGAAATTGTAAACAATGGTTAAAACGCTTACGAATACTTTTTCTGGACGAATGATCACCTACAAGTAGGGTATAAACGAAAAAAAAAATGATAAAAAACGACTTACCTTTGTATAAATTCCTCTGTTTATTGGAGAAAAACGCAAAAATATGTTTTAGTCGAGAGAAAAAATGGCGTCCAAAAAACAAGTTGAGGAAATTTTTCTGAGATAAGGTAGGTCGAACGTTCCTCAAAAGATAAGGAAAATTTGACCAGTGTTGAGGAAAATCTTAGACTTGAGTGAGGATGGGAATACCACTTAAAATATTTCCTCAAACTTAAGAAAATTTTGGTCTATTCTGAGGAAAATCTGTAGATTTGAGGAGAATTTTATCCTTAAGGTAAGATGGGAATACGGCCCCTGAATTATACATAATATAACTAAAAGTTTGTTTACAAAACAATCTATTACCAAACAGTTATCATAATTTCAAATTTTACACTAACTCTAAAAAAGCAAGACCACTGAGCAAGACGGTATACCCCACCCACCTGTTTCAATGTCAACCGAACTAGTGACGGCTATATGGACTAAAGTACAAATTCAACGGACCAAAAATCAGGTTTATCGCCTACACAAATGTTCAAAATAATAAAACACTTACTTAATCAACTGCTGTACAGATCGTTAATGGAAGAAACTGAAGATTAAAATTTACCGCTTTTTTTCGTCTGATCTGACAATATGACGTCACGGATTTCTTTCTAAGGGGAAGTAACCGTTGCTTGGTGTTTTCTGCCGAAACAGTGGACAAACACAGGCTTTTTTTTGCTGGATGATAAGTACATATAAGTTTTCTGTCACAGATGATGTCTTTTCCTCATTTTTCTTAATTGTCTGTCAAAGTCACATCAGTTATTTGACTATAGATCATTCAATTACGTAAAAAGTTTACTAGACTATATATTCTTGTATGACCCGTGAAAACACCGCCGTTTTCCAGCGAGACGCTCCACAATCTCGAAACATTACAAAAACATATGCGTTTAAACCGAAACGGGTGCAAAACATCAATGTTTACTTTGAAAACGTCAGTGTGTCACAGTGAAACACTGGTAAAACACGTGTAGCGTTATCAAATTTTACAGTGTAAGATAAAGAGTTTCACATCATTAATATCGTTTGAATAAATAGTATCATTGATCGCTTTCGGCGCGATGTGACCATTTTGTGTTGGTGCGCCGTAAAGCCCAAACAAACAAACAATACCTCAGGGTGAAATACAAGAGAAACAACTAACGTTATAAGTCACGATACAATAAAACTACAATATAAAATAATATGTACAAAATCAAGATTTCAGGCACAATCTGAAGCAGTGACAAAACCAATAGCCCAGATGCATGCACGAAAATCATGCTGCCGAATAACGTCATTCAAATTTTGTTTTATAGTTACACAATGCACGGGAAAACCAAGTGCGGCTAAAATGACGTCAAATAAGCTTTTTTTAGTGCGGCTAAAATGACGTCATTTAAGCTTTTTTTAGTTACACAATGTACGAAAAACATGTGCTGCAAAATGACGTAATTTATGTTTTTCTAGAGTTTCGCAATACACAAATAACAAATGCTGCATAGTAATGGTCGTTTAAGTTTTCTAGAGTTACACACTGCACGCAAAATGTGCAAGCCTTTAAATTCACATTTGATAGCCACAAGTTCTCTGTAATCCAATTAACACTTGAAAGTAAGGAGTCCAGTTGTTGTTGTTTTTAATATGGAAGATATGTAAACAAAGATTAACATGACAGCAGCAACTGGGAAATATCTAACATTTGCTTCGACCCATAGTACTGAGTACTACAAACTAATGATGTCCTGTGAATTTTTTTCTGTGCAACCCATAAGGCACAATGTCTGTCCTTTATTCATACAGCAATTTTTCTGGAAGTTGGTCTCATGTTTTAATTATACTGGATTGTTTGTGTCATGTTCCCAACGTATACAAAATAAACGCTAATATTGTAATGTAAAGATTAGTAAGTTCCATCCAATATGCATATTTATTGTCTATTTGTATTCCACAATTTTAAGCCGCGGCGTAGTGGTTAGTATGTCTGACTTCTAATCCGGAGATCGCAGGTTCGAGACCCGGTCATACCCTATACATGAGTTGTCGGCCTCGTGATAGGCCAAGTAAGTACTTGTGATAGAAAAAGTCTCCAGAAAACCTGAAATTAATAATTCAGCTTTATGATGACAGCGGAGGATATTAACCAGCTTGTGTACTATGCTTGGAAATTTCTTTATAAATAATAGTGTTGATGGGATAGAAGAATATATGCACGTAAATGGGCTGGAAAAATAATCATCCTCTTGATTAGTTCTTTTCAAACTTAAGACACTTGAACATTTTTATCATATTTGCTGTGACACACATTTAAAGGACAACTCATCTAGAGAACTTTTTCAGTCGTACAATCATATGTAATATTCAACTATCTAAAGGAAATAAACATTTACCATAAAATATAGGACTTAAAAATTGGAATTCGGTTACATTAATAGAATCCTCAATTGCTTACAGCGCGATATACACTTTCTGTGTTGATGCGCCGTAAAACACAAACAAACAAACAGAAACTGATTATATGACCTATACAATGTGCTGCAACGGCGCTAAAATTAATTTGTTTTAATAGGATAGAAAATATAGGTACGTTCAAAACTGAAAATGACCTTCCTCTGGAATAGTTCTTTCCAAAATTTTACGACATAAATTACATTTTCTTGATTAGTTTTTGCTGTAACTGGTTGGAAAAGGTAATCACACCAAGGAAGTAGTCCTGTCTTAGACTTAAACGAATTTTTTACATTTGCAGCGAATGGCCGAGGATTTCGGGTGTATCGTTGCAAAACGTTTTGGAACGTTTACAGTAATTTAACAGGCTACTGATCATTTAAAAATCATGATCTTTTCCCGCCACATTAAATTCAATAAATGCTTTATTAAAACATACACGTGTTCAATTTATAAAGGGTTCTTCAATTGTTGAAATTGACAATAACTATCTGGTGGATGGGGTTACTAAATATATGAAAAATAACCATAATTTCTGATGTTTTTGTATATATTTGGTAAGAGATTCATCAAGTGTATTGAAATGATTATGGAAAATATAAAACTAAACAAAAATATGCATTTAGAATGAAATGAAAACATTTTCCTAACCTTGAATTAGCCATCCTGTTGTGAACCCAAACACATATCAAACTACTTTTTTATAAATCCAAACGTATATATAGAATGTCCATGTAACAATTAACAATATCTTGTGAAGAGTCACAAAAAATAATTTCTTAAAGTATGTATAAAATGTTTACACATCACAGTCTACACATGTTTTCATCTTTAGTTTGCGCACAGGGGCCCGGTGATTTTTTTTCTTCATGTTGTATATACAGAGAATACAATAAGAAGGAAAATTTTCACCGGGCCCCTGTGCGCAAACTACAGATGAAAACGTGTTGACAGAGTTGTGTAAAATTTGATAATGACTCCACAAGACATTGTTAATTGTTACATGGACATTCTATATCAACAATTGGATTTATAAAAAAGGCAGTTTGAATATGTGTTTAGGCTCACGACAAAAAGGCTATTTCAAGGTCAGGAAAATGCTTTCATTTCATTCTCAATGGCTATTTTGGTGTTTTATATTTTCCATGTTTCTTTTAATTATCAACGCACCTGTGCGTTGATATAAACAATTATCAAGATTTGAGCATTTTGTAGTCGACACCGGTTGTCTTAAGCCAATCAATACTATGCGTTTGAGGTCACATGATAAGAAAATGGCCGTGAAAAAGTAAAAAAAGGGGTGTGATAATGGACTCGTCTAGTTGTTGACTAAAATCAAGCTGGCGCATAGTCAATAGCGGACATTAGCGGATGTTTAGGAAGGCTGCACACAACTAAATATTTTAGCGGACGGCGGAACGATTTACCACATACTCCCCATACTTATTGTATGTTTAGGAAGGCTAGACGCCACTAAATATTTTAGCGGACATAAACATTTTCATGCAAGTATTTTTGATCGGAAATAAGTAAAATTTACAAAGATGACTAATGAATAGTAAATAGAATTGTTCATCGAAATCAATATGTATTTTATATTCATAACATCTGCCCCGTTAGCAAATGAATATTAACCACAAAATATATACATCTATGGAGAAGAAATCAATCACGGCTGAGCGTTGATTTCAAGCATTTTTTGGAAATGCTAATACTTGTACACTTGATGCATCTCTTACAAAATATGTAAAAATTAACCAGAACTTATGGATATTTTTACTTTATTAACTTTCCCCACCCACTTTATTGTTATTGTCAATTGCAACTATTGATAAACCCTTAACTCGTGCAAAATGAATAATTTAAGTTCAATGATTTGTCACCCTTATTTCAATTAAAAACTTATAAATGTAATACAACGTTAAAATCACACTGTTGCACAAGGAAATATTTTCATTTGTGTGGAATTGCATAAAAGTGATAAAGGAATAACTGAACTAAGACGAATTTAAATTTTCATAAGGATTACTCAAAACGTTACGGAAAAAACTTAGCGAGGACGTGTATTCATTTCTGAAGATTACCAAGCAGTGACTTCAAATGGTCTATCAACACGTTAATTAAGTCAAAATGGCTAACAAAGTAGAACAATGCTATTTTTAATAAGTTACATGACTTGATTTCTCTTAGTCAATAATATTTGCTAATCGTCGAGATCAAATAGTGATTACGCGATGTAGAATTGGTCATACCAGATTAACACATTCATACCTTATTAAAAGAGATTGTTTGTTTGGGTTTTACGGCGCACCAACACAAAAAGGTCATATCGCGCCGAAAGCAATCAATGATATTATCAATTCAAACGAAACTATTGATGTCATGCTTTAAATCTCATTATAAACATTTATTTCCTTCAAAAAGTTAAGTACAGCATATGATGGTACAGTCTCAAAAAGTTCTTTAAGTGAGTTTACTTTAAAATGTTTGTCACGGATGTCTTTAAGGTCCTGACAGTCAAGGAGAACGTGTTTGACATTAAAATGGTAGCGCGCCGGGATTTGGATACTCGTGCCCGAGGGGGTGCGGTTTCGAATCCCAACCGGGGAGGTTATACCTTCCATGAAAATTTGACAATAATGTCGATTTTCCTCCATTGTTTAGATACTATGGAGAAGTTTCCGGCCTTATGGAAGGGTAGGTGAGTACTGGTTATAGACAATGGTCCAGGAAAGCTAGGTTAGGTGCGCTGGACGCCGTGAAATGACCTAAATTGTGTTGATACGGCGTTAAATCCAATAAATAAATAAATGACATTGAAATGATCGTCACAGGGTATACATTTAGGTGCTTCTTCTCTTTTGAGAAAGTATGAATGTGTTAATCTGGTAAGAGAGGAAGCACCTAAATGTATACTATGTGACGAGCATTTCATTATAAAACACGTTCTCATTGACTGTCAGGATCTTAAAGACATTCGTGACAAACATCTTAAGGTTAACTCACTTAAAGAACTTTTGGAGTCAGTACCATCATATGCAATACTTAACATCTTGAGGGAAATAAATGTTTAGCATGAAATATAGGATTTTAAAACTTCATTATCTACTGAATTAATAGCATCATGGATTGAATTCGGCGAGATATGACCTTTTTCGAGTTGGTGCGCCGCAAATCAAAACAAACTCAAAGTGTCAATATTAAAAATATTGTGTTAACCTAATTTTAAGATCTATCAAAGAGAAAAATTCAATGTACAAAGAAATGTCATTATTTCTTCAAATTTTCAGCATCGAAAACATTTTTCTATTGTTGATTGTATAATTCAAACACATACAAATATTTATGTTAAAAACACTAGACTTAAAGTAGACTGAAAAGGTATTTTCAAAGCTGGACAGCTTGGTGTGGCAATTGGCAGAGCTAGAGACTTGGATGGTCTAAGAGTGATTAATTATTCAAATAGAGCATGTATGAAACAACCACAACACATAATAAATTACTTGAATGACGACGACACTTTGAGATGACTGGAGTTGCTGTATTTACAATAAAAGGTATTACACTGGTTATCATATGAATTCTTTAGAATCAGAAACATAATACATATTATAAATCTTTTTGTGTACTGACAGAGTAGCTATCCATAGAATTTGTACATGCCATAGCAGCATCTCTACCTTAGCCTGCATTGGTTTTGGTAGAAATATCTGTTTGACCTGTTACTATGCTGTTTAGTGAACGCCTGTTAGGCATTTGGACTTGAGTTTGCACAATCATATGTTGAGCGTTGCTGGGTGAAAGTATTATAACTAAATCTGAATTTATCAAACCTGGTGTAACAAATATCAGTTTATTTTCTTTTATCACCATATTGCACAATTTAATGAATCCAACAGTACATTACTGAATGTCATAATGACATTAGTAAGACATACAAAGCTTTGAATTGTTTTTACAGTTTACCTTCCATTTGTCAAACCAATCACTTACATCTTGAAATGCAAACAATCTATTATCTTTTAAATGATTAATATGTCTTATATCCTGAAATATGTTTATTAGCTTAGAAGTATTCTGAAGTAATTCAATGGTACAATTCAATACACAGTCCTTTTCTCCCAGATAAAGTTTATACTGAGTAAAACTATTTAGCTTTTCTGCATTAAATTTTTTTTTCAGCAAGATGATTTTGCATTTTGGAATGACAAGATAGATTGACATGTTCTAGTGTCAATTTCTTGTTCAATTGCCTCCTCTCTTTTTGGGACCTCTTCGTGGTGAGTGGAGTAACATGTGAGTAACTAATAGTTTTAAACATGAATTATACGAGCATAACATAATTATGTTGAATATCCTCCATACATTTATGACTGTAGTATATCCAACAAACGACGAGTTAAACTTTGTATATGAACGGTTATTCATTAGTATAAATCAAATAATTCAACCACTCGAAAAGTGTATAACTAATGAGTTATGTAACCCAAGTCAAAAGACCCCTTCATAATGAAAACATTGGATGGTCCATCAAAACATCACAATGAAAAGAACATTATTATCCTTAGATAAATTTTATAAAAAATTATGAAATTAAATTATAAATTTTGAAAGTACAAACAATGTCAGTGATTTATTGATATTTTTATTCAACAATAAATCAGTCAAAATTAAAAATGTACCAATAAATAAGCAAATGATTTTTAACACAAAACAAGCATAACACATGAAAAATGTGGAACTTCAACAAATTACATGAAATTTTAAAATCTAAAATAGTACACCTCTGCTGGATACCAAGCCGTATTGGTATACAAGGAAATAAAAAAGTTCATATTTTAGCTAAAGAGTCTTAAACCTGCAACCAGTAGATATTAAATTACCAAGAAGTGACTTCAAATGTTTAATAAATATGTTAATTGAGTCAAAATGGCAGACAATGTGGAATAATGCTGTATTTAATAAGTTACATGACATAAAGCCAATCCTTGATTTATCTTCGTCATTAATATTTTCTAATCGCCGAGATCAAATGTTGAATTGGTCATACCTACCTACAAGAGGAAGCACCTAAATGTATACCATGTGACGAGCATTTCAATGTAAAACACGTTCTCATTGACTATCAGGATCTTAAACACATTCGTGACAAACATTTTAAAATAAACTCACTTAAAGAACTTTTTTGAGTCCGTACAATCATAAGCGATACATAACTTTTTGAAGGATATAAATGTATATAATAAGATTTAGCGCTTAACATTATTGACTTCGTTTTAATGATTAGTATCATTGATTGCTTTCGTCGCCATATGACCTTTTTGTGTTGGTTCGCCGTAAAACCCAAACACACAAACAAACTTGATTCAATTTGATTTAGGGCTGGTTAACGACAAGCCCACCCCTTGCCATGTCTAAAAACATCAAAGTGGTGCAAGGGTGAACATCATGGAGATGGCCAACGGTTAGACAAATCTCCCTAAATTTTTAAAAGTTATTAAATGCAATTTAGGTACTCCTAACTATTTCTCCGAATCAACGATGGTGGACATAATGGCGGATACAAGCTATATTTAGTTGGTACATCAATATATAATGACACTGAATCGTACATTAGGGCAAATCAAAGAAATTTTATGCATCTTTTCTAGTCACGTGTTAACTTTTGACCAATCGGATTGTAGCAATTATTTTAGATTGTAATTGTAAGAACTTAAACTTTGATCCTTGAATGGGTTAAGGATGGGTAAGTAGAGAAGGAAATGGTTAAAGGTAAGAAGTGAAGGTGAATGTATAAGGTTTAGGGTTGATGGTTAGAAGGGTAAAGGGTACAGGTCAATGGTAAAGGGATAAAGGTGAAAGGTGAGGGTAATTAGTAACATATGAAGGGTAAGATTCAGCCAGTGGATATCAAATTACCAAGCAGTGACTTCAAATGTTTAATAAACACGTTATTATATCAAAATGGCAAACATTGTGGGACAATGCAATTTTTAAAAAATTACGTGACATAAAGCCAACCCTTTGGTTTTTACGGCGCACCAACACGAAAAGGTCATATCACGCCGAAAGCAATCAATGATACTATCAATTTAAACGAAACCAATGATGTAATGCTTTAAATCTCATTATAAACATTTATTTCCTTCAAAATGCTAAGTATCGCATGTGATGGTACAGGCTCAAAAAGTTGTTTGAGTGAGTTGACTTTAAAATGTTTGTCACGGACGTCTTTAAGATCCTGACAGTCAAGGAGAACGTGTTTGACATTGAAATGTTCGTCACAGGGTATACGACAACGCTCTTCAGGATCTCTGTTTACGGAGATTGTGCATTTTCTAAATTATATTTCAAAATTCTCTTTAACAATAAGAGAATATCATACCAATGATGATTCCTTTATAAAACACATGTAGATGCCTCCAAAATATTAAAACAAAACTACTCAAACAGCAAAACATTCAAGAACTAGTTATTTCTTTTACAATAAAGCTTTTAAAATCCGTAAGCTTCATGATTAAGCGGGGTAGATAATATAGTTTCAATATTTCAAGCTGCTTGTTCACAGATTTCAATTCAAATATCAACTCTCCAAAAAGTGTAAAGAAACAGTTTGGAAGTAGTAAAACGGCTAAAAATAGTAAGAATTAATTTTCTTAACATAGAGACACAAAAGGGTAATTTTAAAATATCACAAATATTTTACCAAGTCTGTGAAGGAGTAACTTTAAGACAATTATCAAGTAAAATGCTAAAACATGACATCTGTTCAGAGATACTGTAAAAAAATGAAAACTAAAAAAATGTATCTTTTTCAAAAAAAATCATGCAACGATAGCATTGATAATGCTTACATTATATATTATATTACAGTTACACGTCCATTGAAGGGGTTTGGGAGGCGGTTCGTGGGATTGATGGTGGACGCGGAGGGGTTCCTGCTACTCATCTGGAACGTTGGGATTCGGGCGTGGCGGGGGCTACAAGGGATGTGGCCAACACGCTGGCAGGGGCTTTTGAGCATAGTTCTTCTTCGGCACGCTGCACTGGGGGATTTGGAAGGGTCGGGTCTGGCTCGGAGGGACAGAGTATTGGTTTTCATTCTAGCAGCGGGGGGGGGGGGGGGTTGGGGGTGTGGCGCCCTCTTTGCAATTGGCGGTTTGACCGATTCTGTTGGGCATGCCAAAGATGCAGCTGCTGGCCCTGATGAGGTTTATTGTCAATTTTTGAAGCACCTCCCGTTGGTGTCTCGGCATTTGTTGCTCGATATTTTTGGTGATGTATGGTTGTCTGGTGAAGTTCCGGATTCCTGGAGGGAGGCTTTAATAATACCAATGCCGGGTGGGGGCGATACTGACCCCCTTGGCTGCCGGCCGGTGTCTCTAGCTGGTTGTATTTGTGGGACCTTTGAACGCGTGGTTGATGGGGGACTTATCTGGTATTTGGAATCTGACGGTATAATAAATAATTTCCAGTCTGGTTTTCGAAGGCGGCGAGGTGCAGGTGATCGTTTTGGTGCGCCTCGGGACATTCATGGGAGAGGCTTTTGTCAATAAACAACATGTGGTTTCGGTTTTCTTTGATCTTGGGAGGGCTTACGATGCAGCTTGGAAGTGTGGTGTTCTCAAGGATTTTGGGGAAGACGGTCTGAACGGTGGACTGCCAATGTTGATTTCTGGTTTTCTGTCTGACAGAGGTTTTCAAGTTGAGTTGGGATCAACATTGTCAGATGGCCACGAACAGGAGCGGGGCGTGCCGCGGGGCAGTGTATTATCGGTTACCCTTTTTGGTCTTGAAGTTGATAATATTGTTGGGGTTATGGATCCTGGTGCGGATTGCTCATTGTATGTGGGTGACTTTTTGATCTGTTATCGTTTTAAAAATATTCGAAGTATCGAACGCCAACTGCAGCAAAACTTGGATGGGGTCCAGGGGTGGGCAACAGAAAGTGGTTTTGGATTTTCCAAGTCAGGGGCACAATGTGTACATTTTTGTCGATTAGGAGGGCATCATAGTGAATCTGAACTTTGCATTTCTGGCTCGAAGGTCCCTGTTGTGGATGAGGCTGAATTTTTGGGCGTTGCATTCGATAAGGGGCTCTCTTTTGTACCACACTTGAGGTCTCTAAAGGCAAAATGTGTCAGAGCTTTGGATCTACTTAAGGTACTTTCACATACTGATTGGGGATCTGATTCCCAAACATTACTTGGATTGTACAGAGGTCTTGTTCGTTCAAAACTGGATTATGGGTCGGTTGTGTATGGATCGGCGCGTAAATCGTGCTTGCACATGCTTGATGCAATACGTGGCCAAGGCTTGCGTATCGCCCTTGGTGCATTTGGAACTTCACCTGTTGAGGGTCTTTATGTTGAAGCTAACGAGCCATCATTGGGGTTACGTCGACAAGGGCTTTCATTGCAATACGCAACTCAAATATCATCTAACAATGGTGGCCCGGCGCGAAAGGTTGTTTTTCAACCATTGCATTGATGAATTTGACAGCGGGCCAAGCGAAATTAGGCCGTTTGGCCTGCGCGTTGGGAACGACTTGGAAATGCTTAATGTTAACACCTCTACCGTTCTGCAGAGCTTTGGTGGGGGTGTCCCTCCTTGGGCCTGCAGCGCGGCAGGCGTTGGCGTTGATTTGTCAAACTTGCGTGGGTCTGTTACCGGCCCGGAGGCCTTTAAGTCGGAATTCGTTAACATCTTGGAAACATACAAAGATTGTACACGTTTGTTTGCTGACGGCTCTAGGGATGGAAACAAAGTTGGTTGCGCTGCATATGGAAGTTCTTTTGTTGCAGGGGTGCGATTGCCTGACCAGGCATCCATATTTGCAGCTGAAGTCAAAGCAGTAGATCTTGCTTTATCATACATATCAGATGGTGTTAATAGTAATTTTATCATTTTTTCAGATTTCCTATCTGTGTTGTTGGCCGTGGAGGATCGTAATTCAGGCGGTATTCTTGTTGAAGGTATCGAATTGGGATTGCATGAAATTTTGGAATCTGAAACAGTACACCACTGCTGGATACCGGGCCGTATTGGTATGCAAGGAAGTGAAAGGGTTGATATTCTGGCCAAAGAATCTTTGAACCTTCAACCAGTGGATATCGGGTTGCCAAGTAGTGGCTTCGGGTGTTCAATGGGCACGTTGAATCAAAATGGCAGGCGTTGTGGAACAGTGCGGTTTTTAATAAATTGCATGACATGAAGCCAACCCTTAATTCATCTTCGTTGGTTATATATTCTAATCGCAGAGATCAAGTAGTGGTTTCGCGACGTGGAGTTGGTCGTGCTGGATTGGCGCATTCGTGCCTTCTCGAGGGAGGGGAGGCGCCTGGGTGCATGCCGTGTGACGGGCATTTCGGTGTGAAACACGTTCTCCTTGACTGTCGGGGTCTTAAATGCATTCGTGACAAACATTTTGGGGTAAACTCACTTGAAAATCTTTTTGAATCTGTACCATCATATGCTATACTTAACTTTTGGAAAGAAATAAATGTTTATAAGATGTTTTATAAGATATAGTTTTTTACATCATTGATATAGTTTGAATTATTAGTATCATTAATAGCTTTCGGCGCGATGTGACCTTTCTGTGTTGGTGCGCCGTAAAACCCAAACAAACAAACAAACAAACAAACAGTTACACGTCCAATAGTTATTTATCTTTAACAAATAGATTCCATTACGTATCATACCACTTTGATTATAAAACACATGCGAATGCTTTCCACATTAATAAAAAATCTACTTAAACAGCAGAACATTCAAAAACTAGTTATTCCTTAACAAAAAAAAAAACAAAAACAAAAAACAACCAAATCATGAAACGTGACAACGGTTATGGAAACTATAAACATATACTGTAAATAAATTTAAACCTATACTACCCTCTATGCTTGTTTTGGCATTTACTTTATTTTCTTATAACTTATTTGTCATTAATTTTCAAATGAACGTCTGTATTACTAGAACGTGGTCATAACACATCATTACGAACTTTTCATTTTGAGTTACCTTTGTTACAGAATGAATACATAACAACTTAAATGATGTTAAATATGTATGGAAAATAAGACAAAACAATGAAATACATGAGTGTATACTTATTAGGTAGTCTATTTCATTATTTTGAAGTTATTTCGTTAGTTGAAGTTATTCTTTCATAAATTTGTTAACTTAAGAGTCCAATGAGATGCGTTCTTTCTTATGATATCTCTCCTCGAATTTTGTCCTGGTTAACAGGTACGTTGTCAGAGTTTGCCCATGAATGGGTACACTACGGTCAAATATGTTATGTTGAGACCCTAGATCAATCAGTTGGTCGACGATAAACTTCCAATTAGGATGTTAATGCCTTTTATGTTGCACAAAGCATTTAAAAAAAGACCTTTGGACTGGTGACATGAGGTGCTGCTTTGCCAGGTTGAGATTTTTTATTGAAGGGTTTTAGCTGTTTAACCATCTCTGAAGGCAAGTCATCGAATCCTAATAACCTGTAAAATAGAAACACATTACTAAGAAAACACGAGTTCCAATTCACAGCAAATCATATAAGGCAGGGGTTTGAATAATGTAAATACATACTAGTTGACAGAGAAAGTAGATATTATCTGGGAACAAGCAAGTGGTACAGTTAACATTTTAACACCTATAGATACGGGATGCAGGGTTGGACAGGGTTAGGAGTACAAAGCGAAACCTTTTCACGCTAAATGCGTATAATATATATATATGTGTTTGTTTTGTTTTGTTTGTATAGGTCATATATAAAGGCGGTTAGTCAACGTTCTTACTCTTCCTGGAAAGGCTAAATCCCTGGATTCAGTTGTTAACCAACTACTTAGCGCATACTTTTGTCAGTGACTGACAACTGCACTACATAATTAAAAATCATTTGTAGGAGGGCGAATGGCCGTAGAAGTAATTATATTAACCAATTTTCAAGAAGGTATGTCTCGCCCATGAGTTAACACTCAAGCCCTAGATCAGTAGACTTGTGTACTATCAACTGGGCTAGGTGGGCGGCTATACTTGTAATAGATATGAATTCTTTATCCTAGAATAATACATGAATTACAACTTGCACATTTCTGTATGTAAAATACTAGTCGATTTTTTTGATATTGTCTTGACTGAAGTAATTTTAATAATGTACCAGCTAAATGGTTTATCTCTAAAATGGCTATAACTCTTAAACCTATACTTTACATGGAATGGATTGATTTCTTAAAACAATTTATGTGTGATATCATTAGAAATGTTGGTACTAAAAGGTCAATGAGTTATTTAAACTTAGAAATAAGTATGTTATTTTTTGCACTCCAAAGTGAATGCAGGTCCAAACAAATAATTGAATTTGAATCTTGTTACCAAAATTATGTTAAGATCTATATCTTAGTCCTTTGATAGATGGAACAACCTAATATGATAAAGCTTAAATCAGTTATTGAAATTACCTGTATGTATCATATATCATTGTGCCGTGTCCCTATTTCCCTAGTAACTGACCATGTGTCAATCTAGAACTTAGAAGCTCGAAGATAGCAAAATGGTTTGATGAAGTGAACCCGTATCTGAAGATACATTTTTTATTGATGTTAAAATCATTGTTAAACCATTTTCTTAAAATTGTATGTCTTAATATGCTCTTTATTTTTGTACAGATATAACAATAGAAAACCTTTATACTTATGTAATACTACTTAATAGTCGCTTATTTATATAATATTTAAGTTTATTATATTAATATATTGTTCATGTAAGCGTATAGGGGTCCAATATTTGGACAGACGTAACGCATACATCAAGAGAGCTGTCCCAGGAGGGACAGGGTTTGTAGATCTCCTGTACATTGAAATCATTGAATTTGACATTGACAAAATTGCTGGCAAGATTAAAAGCCACTTCAAGACTGAAGAAGAACTAAGTTTTAGAAAATGGACTCCTGGTTTTTTATGGAGGATGATTACAGACAAAATTGCATCATGCTTGATGCTATTCTATCTTACACATTTTTACTTTTATGTTCAAAATTCATTCTTCGAACTTACATATTGCAATTTTATCATGCTTGTTTCTATTCTATCTTCCACATTTCTACTTTCATCTTTGACATTCATTCTCCGAACTTACATATTGCATTTTTATCATGCTTGATTCCATTCTATCTTCCACATTTTAACTTTCATGTTCGACATTCATTCTCCGAACTTACATATTGCAATTTTATCATGTTTATTCCGTCATTGAATCAAGATAACAAAATACGTTATAAGTATGTAAACTAGCGAGAATGAACTAAGCATTACGAATGAAGAAGTTACAATTTTCAACACGTAATCAGTAATCAGGAGCAAGCATACTATGATGAGTCTCATTTTGACACCAGATGTCGCTATGCGAGGTCTATTCGTCTATTTCCGTAAATTACCGAATTACTCCGTACATGTGCACTAACTAACACTCAACGTATAAGCGACTAATGAGTTATATTTAGATATATATTTTGTCTGTAATCATTCTCCATAGGTCATGGTAGATAAGTTAATTATTTTGACAGTGAGCTTTTCAAGAAGTAAAAATCCAGTATGTCGTATTAGGCTAGACTATTAGATAGCAGACGATTATAATTACGACAATCTCATTCACATTCATCAAGACTATTGTATTTTGTCTTGTTTACAAATATTTTTCAACTGAAAGCAGTCAAAATACACGATCATAAAGTCACTCACATTGGCTTAATATTATGTGAGTGAATATTAGCTCTATCTATTACTTTCAGAGTTAAATATATTGCACATATTTGACCCATGTCACGCATCCGACACCTGAAGCCATTTGACTCCGACTCCTTTTTAGCATTGCAACTGTTTTACAAGGAATTTAATAGAACATGGGATTTGTGCAACAATGACTTAAAGTGCATTGAATTACAAATACGATGGCGAAAAGTACCGCTTAGAGTATTTTCCATTAATTAAATAAAACAAGTATGAATCAGAGGCGTAGCAAGGGCTTTTTAATGTGTACGCAGAATACTAGGGGGTCAAGGGCATGCCATCCCCGAATTTGTTTTTTCTGTAGATCATCTCGGGAGCGATTTGGTAATAATTCAAAAAGAGTTTGTATAATTCATTCCGGGCACAAATATAGGAAGACATTCGTACCAATTACCAATCATTTCCAACCAGCGTTCAAGAATTATATAGTCTGGAGTCAAAGACAAACAGCGAATTTAAACCGCAAACTCGACTTACAATTTTTAAAGGCAAGTCCCATTGAAACGTAACTTGACATAAGGTTAGTAAAATAATGAGCAGTATTGTTTTACATCCCATACCCCCCTCAGGCCTTAGTTTTTATTGCATTTTTGGCGTTTGTGCTTAAACGATTTGCTAGACCAATTTGTACGCAACTGCGTACTCTGCGTACTGGTAGCTACGCGCCTGTGAATAATTGAAATAAAGTGGTAACTTACTTGCGTCGCTCACACGACGAAAATAGAAAAGTTGAGCGTTTTCTACTACGTAGTTCCTACGTTCAACGGGAGACAACCGAAAGTTTTAGTATACAGGTCGGGAACCAAGCTGCAATGAGCTATATATAGCTCATTGAGTAGCGCCCTCTGGTGTAATAATAAATGTACATTAGCTTAATTCTAACTTGTTTATTCGTAATGCTTACTTTATCCTCGCTAGTTTTACTTGCTATATCGCTTATTACGTATTTTGTTATCTTCATTCAATGACGGAATAAACATGATACAATTGCAATATGTAAGTTCGAAGAATGAATGTCGAACATGAAAGTAAAAATGTGGAAGACAGAATAGAATCAAGTATGATAAAATTGCAATATGTGAGTTCGAAGAATGAATGTCGAACATGAAAGTAAAAATGTGTAAGATAGAATAGCATCAAGCATGATGCAATTTTGTCTGTAATCATCCTCCATAGGTTTTGTATGGGTCCAGTGTGCCTTCAAGATCTGAAAGCCCACAAAACAGCCAAGAAGTTGAAAGACTTTTGATTGTTTTGTGTGGTAAAAGGAAGAGGTAAGCATTTTAAATTAAATTTAGATTTACCATTATTTTCATTATGAAATGCTTCCATCTATTTCAAACTACTCAAATCTTGAATTGATTTTTTATATGAAATATAAGTATATTGAAATTATGCCACACAAATGTCAATGGTGAAATGGTGTAAGCAACTACATATTGTATTTAGCTATGCATTACTCTAGTTTTCATTTTGTTGCTAAGAAGATGTTTTTGATGTAGTTAGTAGATATATTAAAGATGAAAGTGTCTTTATTTGATATTGTACAGCATCAACTGCTTTGAGATTTATATCAATATTTAAGGGTAACATTTCGACAAAAGCTTTCATTACAATACGCAACTCGAATATCTTCTAACTATAGTAACTCGGCGCGAAAAGTGGTTTTTCAACCAAATTACATTGATAAATTTGACAACAAACCAAACGAAATTAAACCATTTGGCCTGCGCGTTAAAAACGACTTAGAAATACTTAATATTACCACCTCTACCGTTCTACAAAACTTTGATGAAAATGTCCCTCCTTGGACCTACAACATACCAAACGTTAACATTGATTTGTCAAACTTTCGTAAATCTAATACCTGTCCAGAGGCCTTCAAATCAGAATTCGTAAACATTTTAGAAAAATATAAACATTGTACACATTTATTTACTGACGGTTCAAAAGATGGTAACAAAGTTGGTTGCGCTGCATATGAAAATTCTTTTGTCGCAAGAATGCGATTGCCTGACTAGGCATCCATATTTACAGCTGAAGTCAAAGCAATATATCTTGCTTTATCATACATATCAAATAGTACTTATAATAATTTTATCATTTTTTCAGATTCTCTCTTTGTATTATTGGCCATAAAAAATCGTAATTCAGACAATATTCTTATTAAAATATCGAATTGAAATTGCATGAAATTTTAAAATCTAAGACAGTACACCTCTGCTGGATACCAAGCCATATTGGTATACAAGGAAATGAAAAAGTTGATATTTAAGCCAAAGAATCTTTAAACTTGCAACCCGTGGATATCAAATTGCCAAGCAGTGACTTCAAATGTTCAATAAACACGTTAATAAAATCAAAATGGCAAACGTTGTGGAACAATGCAATTTTTAATAAATTACGAGACATAAAGCCAACCCTTAATTCATCTACGTCAATTATATATTCTAATCGCAGAGATCAAATAGAAATTTCGCGATGTCGAATTGGTCATACTAGATTAACACATTCATACCTTCTCAAAAGAGAAGAAGCACCTTAATGCATACCATGTGACGAGCATTTCAATGTAAAACACGTTCTCCTTCTCAGGATCTAAAATACATTCGTGACAAACATTTTAAAGTAAACTCACTTAAAGAACTTTTTGAGTCGGTACCATCATATGCTATACTTAACTTTTTGAAAGAAATAAATATTTATAATAAGATATAGTTTTACATTATTAATAAAGTTTGAATTATTAGTATCATTAATAGCTGTCGGCGCGATATGACCTTTTTGTGTTGGTGCGCCGTAAAACCCAAACAAACAATAAGGGTAACATTAGAAATGTACTTGCATTCATTATATATTATTTGGACCTGGTATATTTCTATATTTGATTATTTAAACGGGGAAATGTATTGCATGTGAGTGAAGTACATTCTTTCATATTTGTAAGCAAAACAGTGTTAGCATATATTCAATAGCCTCAGTAGACATAAGGTGCCTTTTTTCTCTCTATATTTTGTTCAACAGGTCGATAGCCCAGTTGGTAGCACACCGGGATTTGGAATCTCATGCCGGAGGCCGTGCAGGTTCAAATCCAACCCTGGGAGGTTATACCCTTCCATGAAAGTTTGACAATAATGTCGATTCATCCATTGATTAGATAATATGGAGAAGTTTCTGGCCTTGTGGAAGGGTAAGTGAGATCTTGTTAAAGACAATGGTCCCGGAATGCTAGATTAGGTGTGCTGGACGCTGTAAAATGACCTAAAATGTGTGTTCCAACACCGCGTTGAACCCAATAAATAAATCTAATTATGTTCTACAGGCAAAACAGAGTTGAAGTCTCTGTTTAAAAATGCTAAAGTTGTGAGCATTTTTTGGTTTTACTTATTTCAAATTTAAGTTTGTTTTTATGTTTTAGAATTTAATTTGCCTACTTGATAGTTGGCAATTGCATAGGTGAACATATTTTTGATTATTCCTGAATTAAAACTTTCAGAATTCTACAGCCTTGTACGTGAAAACTTATTAACTGTATGAATTCAATGAACATGAATATTTCTAGATTTTCAACATATTTTTAAAAACTCTTGGTGAAAGTTTTCAGTATTAATTCTGATTTCAGTATTTTAACAATAAATAACTGTATGAAATTAAATTTGAAGGTAGTTTTTCAGTATTTTCAAAAATTTCAGCTACCATCTATGATCAAATTTTACTGAATTTTCACCCATGACATGTTTACCATTACAGTTTGATTTTTCTTAACTGTCAAACCATGAATAATTTCACGATGACTCTGCGTCTTTGTCTATCATTCCTTATCTTGAGAGTATGTAACCATCAACCATCAACCATGAAATTATTCAAACTTAGACAGCTGCTGAAATGGACTATACCAGTGCTCTAGCTAGATTTTCAGGAGGGCATGACGATTTTTAGGAATTTAGGGCATTTTTAGCTTCACTTTTTCAAAAACAAAAAACTTTCCCTAGCGTCTGCACCCATTTTTCCGCTTTACAATTTTGAACAGTATAAAATATTTTACTATATCATTTTTATTTCTCTAGGTATCAACTTCAAACTCTATATATATGTTCTTTAATATCAACTTGATGTCATGTGTCAAGGCTCATAACCTCAAATATATTTTTTTATAGAATCATCTCCCCTTGAACCAAGAGTTATTTGCTATTACTGCAACTGTTTCATTTCTTTAGGTTTCAACTTCAAACTTTAAATACATGTACTCTAATATCAAACACATCTCATGTGGCAAGGTTCATATCACTAAATACATTCTTTAATCAAAAGCACCTCCCCTTGAATTTAGCGGTTTTTTAAAAAGATATTTGTTTTTACTGCAACTGTTTAATTTCTTTTGGTATCAATCAAAGTTTAGATATGGGTCTACTATCAACAACTTCCTATGTGACAAATACTTGGTTAGTTGAGAATGCTGTCTCAATTGACAACTCTTGGTAAACACATGATCAGTGCAGTTATATTCCTGTGATTTACAAACAATGAAACAAAGTGTTTGTTAGTCTGTTATTTGTACCCTAGTGTTGATAATTGTGTATTTCCTTTGCCAGTCTATGTATTTTTAATGAAATAATTAAATTCCTTAATAATTAAATTCCTTTTAATTAACAGATTACCAATGACTGCTTTTCTAAACCATGACGTGAACTAAATTTAAAATGATCTTTGATGTTAGCTGATTTTTTTCTCATAAGCAATATATTTTGACTCATATTCAGCTTGTCAGATATGAATCTTTGTACAAATATAGGCATATTTTAAGCTCTTGGGTAAACATAGGTGTAGTGCAGACCGTTTTGAAAAGTGACAGTGTTGCTTTTTAAGGACAGTTTTTCAGTGCCCCCTCCCCTGAAAATGGCTAGCTAGAACTACTGACTTCCAATTCTGCTATTATATTATGTCATTGTATACTTGTTTGTTAGTTAAGGTTTTACGGCGCACCAACACAAAAAGGTCATATCGCGCCGAAAGCAATTAATGATACTATTAGTTCAAACGATATTAATGATGTAAAGCTCTATATCTTATTATAAACATTTATTTCTTTCAAAAAGTTAAGTATAGCATATGATGGTACGGATTCAAAAAGCTCTTTGAGTGAGTAAACTTTTAGCGGTTTGTCACGGATGTCTTTAAGGTCTGGACAGTCAAGAAGAATGTGTTTGATATTGAAATGTTCGTCACATGGTATACATTTAGGTGCTTCTTCTCTTTTGAGAAGGTATGAATGTGTTAATCTGGAAAGACCAATTCTACTTCGCGAAATCACTATTTGATCTCTGCGATTAGAAAATATTATTGACGAAGATGAATTAAGGATTGGCTTTATGTCACGTAATTTATTAAAAATTGCATTGTTCCACAAGGTTTGCCATTTTGATTTAATTAACGTGTTTATTGATCATTTGAAGTCACTGCTTGGTAATTTGATATCTACTGGTTGAAGGTTTAAAGATTCTTTAGCTAAAGTATCAACTTTTTCATTTCCAGCAGAGGTGTACTGTTTTAGATTTTAAAATTTCATGTAATTTTAATTCGATACTTTTAATGAGAATATTGTCTGAACTGATAGAGAATCCAAAAAATGATGAAATTGTTATTAATACTAATTGATATGTATGTTCAAGCAAGATCTATTGCTTTGACTTCAGCTGTAAATATGGATGCCTGGTAAGGCAACGCATTCTTGCAACAAAAGAATTTCCATATGCAGCGCTGCAACCAACTTTGTTACCATCTTTTGAACATGTATTTGAACAAAAAGCAGACAGTAGCGTATATGCATTTAGCAAGGTTGTTGATGGCAAAAGGGTTAATTTAAATGTTGATGAATTCAAAGGGAATGTTGCGAAACTTGTACGAGAATCATTTAATTTTGAAATTCAAACTTCAAACCATGATAGAAGTGGATCGTTGTTCGTAGGGAAACGGGTGAAGCAAAAATTCTTTGACACATCTGGTAATGCATTTTGGTCATAAGGAAAAGTAATCTCTCGGGTAATTCTGTAGTGATTAAAATATAATTACTATGTATTATTTGTAATGATTTTTTGCATATGTGCCAACATTCTGATTTCTGTATTCATTTCAGGTGCCTGGATTCCCGAGATGGTTCATCATTTTATATGATAATGACCCTGCGGTGTACTCTGACAACCTCGCTGACCATTACCAAGCCTAAGACCTTGAGATCTTGACTGAAGCTTAGATCATAGATTATGCATAATTATTCAGTAAGATAACATGAATAAATTAATGTTGATGTTACAGTTTCTTTATTTAGCATTCTTACTTGCTGTTGAATATGTCCACTATCAATGAGAATAAGCCGAAGAGGTGCGAGCAGTTACATTCCGAGGCAATAACTGTCTTAATAGATGTAAACTTTAAAAAAAAACAGTTCAGAATTCCTTTCTTTAAGATCTTTCCAATGACATATAGAAACTTAGTGTTTGGATAAATAGTTGCTCTGTTTAGATAGTTCGGGGGAAATCGAAGGATTTATCCGAAAATCCGCAGTTTTCATAAAATTTAAAGGGCCACAACTCCAGTACAAATTGTCCAAAATGCAAAACTTATACAGTTTATGAAGACCTGTATATAAGGCCTTTCCAATGATATATAGGAAGTAAGTGTTTGGTTATAAATGTGTACTTTTTTGAGGAGTTTGAAAAATCCCGGAAGCACATCAGAAAATCCTCCGATTTCAAAAACTTTAAAGGGCCATAACTCTAGTTATAGTTGTCCAATTTGCAAAACAGATTTGAACTCTTCTCAATAGGACCTTTCACATGATGTATGACACTTGTACCTCTGTGGTACTTTAAAAATTACCTTGTCCTTGCTACTATTATGTAGCACAGCATTTGATATTATAGAATAACATCATAGACTTCAATTGTATTTATAGTAGGCTGAACTGCCGCCAATTACCAGCTGGTTTCAATTGATGTTCAAATGCTTTGCTTGCATCAACGCCTGGTGGTCAGTACAATACATCATCTTGGGCCCATGATTCAGGTACCACACCCTCTTTTTCTACTTCCAACCATTCAGTTCGTATCCATATTTTGAAAATTACAACTTAAATTAAATAACTGTTTTATGAAAAGTCATATTTACAGGGATCAACACTAATTTTAGAATTAGGTCGCATCAATTGACAGAGCTCTAGCTATATTTAAAACATTTCGAACCATATATTCAATAGCAGATCGGCAATAAATTGTAAATTGTAAACACAATGCACGTCAGTTTAAATAAAATGCATTGGATTCATCTTTAAGTAAAAACAGCTATTTCTTTCTTTTGTTGAGATAACTTGAAAAATGGATTGCTGTTTGACACCAATTATGTCCGTATAGTATCTTTCTTAAATTCTCTTGGCAATTTGGACAATTGGGGTTTTAGCATTATTTACAAAATTTTTTACGGAACGAAGTTAACTTTCGAATCGAAAGGCAGATATTCCATTTAGAGAGCCTTTGGAATTCTAATAATCGTCTGCATGGTGAATAAGGGAATGTACATTATACAAAATTCACTTTTCAGTGTAAATGTCTTTGTTAACAACGTCAGCTATAAGTTTTCTTGCGTAATTCAAGTATGAAGTTCTTGTATCATAGTCGGAGCCAAAAGAATAGAGATTCCGACTGTCAATGCTAAAAAGTGCTCATATATTTCTTCGGATACGAACTTCTTCATAATAATAGGACCTTTACATAAATTGGCTGAACTCTGAAGCTCTCCATCGCTCCAACTAGTCCAACTGTATCGTCTGATTCATCAATACATTATCAATAGAACAGCATGTAAATTTTAAAACACATATTGGTGGTAACATGTTAGATCTTGTACTTACTGAAGCAGTAAATGGTATCCATGTTAAGAAATGTGATCAGGGACCTTTTTTATCAGATCATTGTGTAGTTAAGGTACTAATAAATGTTGAAAAAGAAAATATTGTGAGCAAATCTGTAAAATTCCGCAATCTTAAAAAAATCAACCATGAAAATTTTGCTTCTGATTTGAAAGACATTACTATTGAGTGTGAAGATGTTGACTCTTATGTAAATATTTTGGAGTCAAAGCTTCAAACTACTCTTGACAAACATGCTCCTTTAGTAGAAAAAATTAAAATTCAAAGAACTCCAAAACCATGGTTTACTGATAATCTTGTCTTACTTAAAAGTTCAATGAGAAAACAAGAAAGATTATGGAGAAAATATGGAAAGCCTGAACAATTAGAAGCTTTCAAGGTTATGCGCAACCGTTATCATAATGAATTAAATGAAGAAAAGGTCAAATCACTAAGTCAAAAAGTTCTTGATGCTAAAGGTGATACAAAACAATTGTATAAATTTGTTGCCGAAATGACTGGAGTAAGATCTGAGAATCCAATGCCGAAAGGCGATTCTGATCACTCCATAGCTGAAAATTTTGCTGATTATTTCTTAAATAAAATTTCAAAAATTAGGGAATCCTTGTCTCAATTTCCAACTTATTCACCGCAACAAAAGGATGTACCTAGTCTTGATCATTTTGATAATTTTACAATAGAAGAGGTCAGAGATCTTATAAGTGACTTGAATACCAAATCGTCTGAGTTAGACATATTGCCAACAAAAGTGCTAAAATGTTATCTAAAAGAATTATTACCTCTAATTACTCATTTAATAAATATATCATTGAAACATGGTGTATTCCCTTCCAAGTGGAAAAAGGCAATTGTTAAGCCTCTTCTTAAGAAGGTGGGTCTGGATCTGGAATATGCTAACTATAGACCAGTTAGCAATTTGTCCTTCTTATCTAAGGTAATAGAAAAGGCTGCCTTAAATAGATTGAATACTCATGTTGATAAAAATAATCTTCTTCCAAAATATCAGTCTGCATATAGACGTTTTCACTCATGTGAGTCAGCCCTCCTTAGATTGGTAAATGATCTACTGTGTGGTATGGAGAAATTAGAGGTAACTGCATTAATAGCTATTGATCTGAGTGCTGCATTTGACACTGTTGATCATGATATTTTACTAGAAGTACTTAATAAAATCAATATGGACTACAGAATGGTACACTCCGCTGGATTGATTCATATCTTCGCCCACGGGCATGTCGAGTCAACGTCAATACTAGTTCATCATCTGTACGTTCATTAGATTGCAGTGTTCCACAGGGTAGTTGTTTAGGTCCGTGGCTATATCTAACTTATGCAGGGACCTTATTTGATGTTATACCATCTGATATATCAGTGCATGGTTTTGCTGATGACCACACTGCTAATAAAAGATTCTGTCCTAATAATCAGAATGAAGAAGCAAATGCCATTTCTGATCTTGAAGATTGTGCTCTAACAATAAATTCGTGGATGAATGAAAATAAATTAAAAATGAACAACTCAAAGACGGAGTTTATAATGTTTGGAAGCAGAGCACAGTTGAAAAAATGCTTAACCCAGTCAATCAATATTGCTGGTGAAACTGTAAAATCTGTGAAGACAATTCGCTATTTAGGGGCCTTTCTTGATGAAAACTTAAGCTTTAAAGATCACATCAAAACAAAAAGTAGAACTGCTATGTTCAACTATTTACGTATCAAAAGTATTAGAAAATATTTGGACAAAGAAGCAACAGAAACACTAGTCCTATCTTTGGTCATGTCCCACATTGATTACTGTAATCTAATCTTGTATGGAATCTCAAAATGTGATCTTAACAAATTGCAGCGAATTCAAAACATGTGTGCCAAACTGGTATTAAGGCTAAAAAAATCAGACAGTTCAAAGGATGCTTTGTACTCACTGCACTGGTTACCAGTCAAAGCAAGAATCAACTTTAAAATATGTACTTTCATGTACAACTGTTTTTCTGGAACTGCACCTGCATACCTGACTGAAATTCTTCAAAAGCCTGTACAAAGCAGATCTGGTCTTAGATCTGCAAAATCCAAAGACCTCAATTATTTGATACCAATAAATAAGAAAAAAACATTCAGTGACAGAAGCTTCAGTACAGTTGGTCCCATGCTATGGAATAAGCTACCAGATGATATCAAATTATCACCTACTTTGGATGTATTCAAAAAACAATTGAAAACTCATTATTTCTCTACTTTCTATGATCTATTCTAAAACTGACATGGCTTGCTAATGCCTCACCTTACAATTACGGTAAACATACTAAGTGATTGAGTGAGTGCATTGTGACATGGGAATGAGGATTGCCTCGCTCTCGGTCATTTAATACCTTGTTTCATATGACTGCAATGACAACCTAAATAAATTGTCCCTTTAAAGGTGATGTTTCGACACCTTTGGGGATGTATTAAGGGCCCTTTAAAGGTGATGTTTCGACACCTTTGGGGAATTGTCTGGTTAACAGTGGCATTATGTTACACTGTTCAGGACATGTCCGGTTAACAGTAGCATTATGTTATACTGTTCAGGACACCAATTTTCAATGTAAAATAAATAGAAATAAATAAGAAATTAGTGATAAAAAATGTAAACTTAGGTGGAATCATGAACTGTGAAAGATGTATGTCCAAAAATATGAATTATAAAGGCTTTTTATTTATTTGTGTTATTGTATATACATATGTTTTTATGGTGGAGGGTTTTTACTTACATGTATTTATTATTATGTTCTTTATAACATTTTTGTACAACGCCATTGAATATGTAACATAGAAATAGGCGTTTAATCAAATGAAAAAGTTTAAAGTTTAAGTTTAAAGTTTAATACATTGATATTCACTGTCAGAAGTTTCAACAGTGTCTAAAAATCCAAAATCAGATAAATCAGTCTCACTATCATAAAAAAACTCATACTGTCGTGATCAGAAAGGACAGGACTCTTGTACAATTTTTCTGCAAATGTGTAATATTTGGTTGTGGTTGAATGTTCGGACCCCTAGAAAAGTTCGTATCCCCGCTCTTGAAAGTTTGGACCCCCTTAGAAAAAATCTTGGATCGCCCAGTGCTCATAATGGCTTGTGCGTCTTGATTTAATGAAATTGAAATGAAATACTTATTAGGTAAATTTAATCCCTTCATGTTATTATTTCAACTATTTAAGCGTGAAAAGATCCTAAAACACTAGTGAAAAATATTATTTTAAACAAGAAATGTAGTGTTGAAACCACATTAAAGCAGGAAAACGTGTTGGGTTTGGGCAATGTTGTGTCATAGATGAGTCAAGTTGTAATAGCATCCAGAGATGTGGACAGCAAATAAATGTAAACATACACTTAAAACTCGCTTACCTCAACATAAAATAATGCCAAAAACTTGTAAATATTCCTTTCTGAGATATGACTCGATAGCATCTTCTTAGTTTTAGGTAGACTTCATAAACATATCAACGTTCTCGCGCCCGCACTTCACAATTATTTGCAACAGTGCTCCAGCACATCTTTGGTTCATCGAACACTTATAGTTATTGTTCAACACTCTCAGTTATAGTTCAAATATGTTATATTTTGTATGAAATTGGCTTGTCATGCTTGGTCATTTATACAGTCACATGCTACCACAGGTTTAAATTTGCTTACTCTTAAAAGTTCTCAAAATATATTCTTATACATTGTCTCTGAAGTGGTGCGTTTAGTTTCATCTGCTACGCCATCAATGTCTTCAAGTATTTCTTTACATGTTTCCAGAGCATCTTTCCCTGATTTTGATAAATGATCGCGCAAACCGAAAGTGAAATATGTACCTTATTTGTTACTCACATGGTAACCACCGACTTTATTACCATACTTGGATGTCTCATCTGTATGTAAACTAGTATTTTTCCAGTCTTTGACTACATCGCTATTTGTTTCTGAGATATCCTAAGTCTCTGCATGTTCATACTGTGTATTATAGATGGGCTTGGAACTATATTTGCCCGTTAACCAACTATTTTTAGAACTGTATTTATTACAGGACCAACTTTAACTGCACGAACATGATTTCAAAGAGTGAATAAACACATGAATGAAGTTCAGTTGAATAGCGGTTTCTTTCTTCAGCATACACACGGATCTCCGGTTTATTAAACTCATCATTTAATATATCTATGAGATAGTCATTCTCATTCTTACTGTCATTAAATTGTTTAACGATTCCTTCATGTTCATTACATAATTGATTAGTATCTTCTCTAAGAGAGAATAATTGATTACATTACTTACATGCTCACACATCTATTTTAGTTTCATTGACTGTGATTACCAATTACTTGCTTTTGATCGTAAACGCTTCTTTTTTAGCTGGTGACGCAAATGATTGGTTTTTTTTGCCAAGCTGTTGTTTCTCTGTTTTCAAGATTTCCATGTCCAGATTCAGTTTCTTTACACTTTTACCTTTAGTTACTTTAAGAGACAGTTTTTCCTTTGTTTTACTTAACTCAGCCAACAACTTTGACTTTTCATATTGAGATTTGTGCAACTCTTCTGCTACAGATGATGCTACATTTTTAAGAACTTCCGCCTCTTCAACGTTAAACATTTTGAATATCAGAAATTTCACTCTTTCTGTTGTAGCTGGTTTATGAAACGTCACATTTTCAATACAAAATGTCTCATATCGTAGTGCCCCTTTACTAGTCTTTGCACTCTTCTGAATGTGCTTTTCATGTAGTCTATAAGTAGGAGCAGTGGTCCAGTGGTAGGACGCGCGCTTATGGATCGAGAGGTCCTGGGTTCGATCCCCACTGGGGGCACTGCTAATTTCCTTGAGCAAGAAATTAACCTACAATTGCTCCACTCCACCCAGGTGAAAATTGGTACTGTGAGGGATCGCCTGCCTGAGGATGATTTCAGTGATCAGGAGATATTGTTCAAGATTGTAAAGTCGGTTGAACATGTATATGAAAGCAGACTTTAAACCGCACTTTTACTTTTAAATGACATGGGAAAATAACCTTTTGGAAAAAAATACCAATATAAACCTAGGTACGTATAGTGAATCTTAACAGTCGTATGTATCGTACCGCGACTTGGTTAAATGTAGGTATTGTACTTCTACTTACTGTAACTTAGCTCAAGATATGTATCGTACCGCGACTTGGCTCAAGGCATGTATCGTACTGCAACTTTTTTCAAGGTATGTATCGCACTGCGACTTGGCTCAATGTATGTATCGCACTGCGACTTGGTTCAATGTATGTATTGTAACAAAATTGTAATTTTCATTCGTACAACGAAGAAGAGTATAAGACCCTATTTGCAATAGACGATTTAACCGATTCTATTTAGCATGTCAGAGACACAGTTGCTGGCCGTGATAAAATTTATTGAATAATTTTCATAAAACGCTTAATAAAGTTATTCTGCATTGTGTAGTGCATATTTTATGAAGCAGAATTATGCACCCTTTTGACCAAGCATTCGGGAAATTTCCAGTGGTAAAAACAATATATAAATAATTACTAAATATGGCATTAACTGAAATGTTTGTTTGGGTTTTACGGCGCACCAACACAAAAAGGTAATATCGCGCCGAGACTGAAATGTGCCATGTTTAAAATATTCATTTAGTAAATTATCGGGACCTGCACTTTTACCTGAATAGAGCTCTTTTTATGGCGATTTTCACCTCATGATCAGTTATACTAGCGTCTGAACATGAGATTGAATTCGCCATTAACATAGCGTTCATTAAAATATATGATGTCTTCATCAGGCTTCAACAAAATGATCATTTGGATTGTTGACTGCTGTCAAATTTTCAAAGCTTGATAACTGTATATTGGGGCTTTAAATATGGGATGACTCGCATAAAAGTTTCCAGTATTGTTTAGCATTCTTGCATCTATAGGATTCTAAAGATTTAGTTATATTTGTCAAGTGTATTTTGTGATAACGCATAAGCGTGTTTTAGTACAAGCTTCTTGCGTTGACTAAAAGAATACGATTTTCATCGTTAAGACTTTTCTGCAATGATTTGACATGGTTTCTATTATTATTATTATATACCGCATTTGTATAGCGCTCTTTTCATATTGTATATATGTTCAAAAGCACTTCACAATTATATGCATAATTAGGAAAAACGAAAAAACTAAACTGAAAACGAAAAAACTAAACTGAAAACGAAAATGATATAGAGCTGATAAGATTAAAAAAATCATAAACTAAACAATAATATAAAACTAAGATTTTGTGAACAATAAATTGCTCATAGTAGTTTATAAACGACAACAACAAAACAAGTGAATTTTCAACTGTAAAAAATAGTGAATTTTATTTAGATTTGACTTCGAAGTATTTGCAAGAAGGGCGTTGCAGTAGTCCAATTTTGATGTAACCAGCGAATTTACTATCACGTAAACGTCCTTGTAGCATTCACAGTTAGAAACTTCTTATGCGACCGATATTTCTTAGCTGATAATTAGACGATCTTCATTAGATATTGACATGCTTCTCCATGTCCATGTGTGGTGTGGAGTAAAGACCAAGATTTCTAATAGTCTTTAGGGTTTATGATGAGTCTTTAGGGTTTATGATGGAATCACCAACTCTAATTGACATGTCTTCAACGAATATATTTTCTAAGTTCGTCACACTCACCGTTTAATTAAATTTTGTCACGACGAACTAAGTGATTATTGTTGCAATTACGCATATGCTTAATTGAGTGTTTACATATATTGTTTGTTACATCATTCACAATAGTCGAAAATGAATCTAAATTCGATATCATGTCCTCCTGAGTAGAACATAACCTCAAATCGTGTGCTAGATCGTTGGTTTAATAGAACTAGCAATAATTTTACTAGTGATATACTCTGATTAATTTTCATTTGACCATGTGTACTTAGTATTTTTGCTAGCGATTGTATTCTCTATAATATTTGCATGATTATGCGGTGTCGAATAAAATTGTAGAGAAAAGTCAATTAAACAATTATCTCTTTAATGGTTTGGATCATATACATTAAAAGAAGAAATGAATTCGAAAAGATTTTGAGACGCTAAAACGTTAGTTTGTTACAACTTGCGACACGAAACATTGTTTATTTAATAGTGCGCAATTAAAGCTCACCTTCCCCTATGACCTTTAGCAGGTACAGCCAAGTTAGTTTACTGAACCAGGGGTTTTGAACTTCGTGGTTAACGCCCGTATTTCAAGTTTTTACTGACTCTTGTGTTGAGTTTGGTTTACGTCTAGGTGGCAGGGAATTTAACCTCGCGCGACGACGGTTAGGTTAAGCAAGACTGGTTGATCTAGGTTCGTGCTGCACTGTGGCTGATTTATCTCTATTTTTTTGTCGGCAACCGTTTTGGGTGCTGACTTTTTATTATTTGATTTAGATTTGAATTTACTTGACGATATACTTTGTTGAGTGACTTCAGTATTGTTGGTTTGTGAATAATTGTTACATGGTTGACTGATCACGTTGGATGATTTTAGTGTTGACTCACTTGTAATTTGTTGATCATACATCACTGATGATTAAGAAACCCGGTACTGTAAATGTTGTTTGGTCCATACTAGATAGCTCATGATTATCTTTTGCGAATAAGCTACTAAATCTGGATTGTGTACAAGATTTTCCAGGTCTAGATATTTGTGAAAACTCATATCCGTCAGTAAACGATACGCCCTCACAACTTGGGATTTCAATCAGTCTACTAGGAGATAGAACAATGTGCCATTCAGGAAATTCATCTTGTATCACATATTGTCACAAATTAATTTTGCATGGTAGACTATACGCACGTTTTTCCTAGGGTTGGAGCGTTTAGTGTCCTTGTTAAGGTGGGTCGGTACCTTACTCGGATTGAAAAACGAAAAAAGTATTTTGTTCACCGATTATAATAAAAGTTGGCAGGCAGATACCTTCATGCTTTTTGTTTGTTTTTCTTGTAAACTTAGCGACGTTGTCGTTTTTTTCACGACGTCACGGACGTCACAATGGTTCGCGCTAAAAACAGGCATGCAACTACATTAAATCCATATATTTTAAGTATTGAATGTCCGAGGACAAAGATTATTATAACGAAATGTTTCTGAAATGTTGTTGCATACAATCATGTTGTTCCGATTATCCAAATTTTACGTCATTCGTAAAGATTGTACATTTCATCACTGAATTTAGGGTTTTCACGTCTAAAAGGTTTTTGCCGAGTTATAATGGTTATTTTCAAATTAAAGCAGAACGGTGGTCAAATTCTAATCGCGATTTTTGAAATCTACGCACTTTTTGTGTCATTTTAATAAAATAAAAAAGGGAAGTGAACGTTCTCAGTTTTTCACAATATCGCTTTCGAAGTAAAATTACCTTCATTACAACGACGTTATTATAACGCTACGCTGGCGTTGTCTTCGTCAATTATATATTCAAGATCAAATAGTAATTTCGCGATGTAGAATTGGTCATACTAGATTAACACATTCATACCTTCTCAAAAGAGAAGAAGCACCTAAATGCATACCATGTGACGAGCATTTCAATGTAAAACACGTTCTCCTTGACTGTCAGGATCTTAAATACATTCGTGACAAACATTTTAAAGTAAACTCACTTACTTTTTGAATCTGTACCATCATATGCTATACTTAACTTTTTGAAAGAAATAAATGTTTATAATAAGATATAGAGTTTTACATCATTGATATAGTTTGAATTATTAGTATCATTAATAGCTTTCGGCGCGATATGACCTTTCTGTGTTGGTGCGCCGTAAAACACAAACAAACAAACAAATAAGACAGTTAGATGATAAATTGTGTATGAATTAATGGCTTGTAGTCATAAAAATATTAAATTTTGCTCATTCGTTGAACCTAGGTATTCTGTTGTAATGGGAACAAGAAATGTCTTTAAAAAAGACAAACGGCGTCGATTTAAAAACAAGAGGGCCCAAAGGGCCCTGGGTGCTCACCTGAGGAAAAGGTCAAAGGTCACAGAAGAGCCATTTACAGAGGACCACTAATGTTAAAACCTATTTTTTTGACCCAGTGACCTACTTATCCAACCAATCAGACCTATTTGAACAATTTTGGTAGGGAACCACCCACGGACCATTCCTGTTGAGTTAGGGCAAATTATCATAAGCGGTTCAAGAGAAGATGTTGTTTGAACTTTTCCTTATATAATTCAATGTAATATTGTGATTCATGGGGTGGGGTCAATTTTGACCCAGGGGCATAATTTGAACAACTGTGATGGAGGACCTCTAGATGATGTTATTACCAAATATGAAAGCTCTAGGCCTTGTAGTTTCAGACAAGAAGATTTTTGAAAATTGCATTGTGAAAACCTATTCATTAATGCTACAAAACAAAAATTATGAATTTATTCTTAAGGTTCTGGAACTGTAATGGTGACCTTCCACAATTCTTATACTGATATTGTTTCTTGAATCTATACTATTAAAGACATTGAATGCTGAAATTTAAAAGAAATTTACCGTTTGTAACTTAAGTTATGTGCATTTTTATAACATGACCCTTGATTTTCAGAAAGACCGTAAATTGTGCTGGGACAAAAAGTGAAAGAACTTTTTTTTCAAATTCTGCTGTTTTATTTCCAAGTTTTAATCCATTTTCTTGTTATACAGTCATGTAATGACAAATCAGAGCAACCAGGTTACACTTTGGACAAATACATATAAAAATACAGAGATTTGCATACATGTACCCCCAAGCAAAAAATCCGAGTTTTTGAGAATGTTAAAAAAATTTACCCTATCTTTAAAAGCAAATATCTCAAGTTAGAAGTTAGTTAGACACATGCAACTAGTTTTAAATTTTTCTGCAGTATTAACTGCCCATATAATGAAAAATTTAAGAAATTTTACCGTTTCTTAAATTTTTTATAAGAATTTGTATGAGATTACTGTACTGAAACTGCAAGAGATTTTATAGAGAAAAATAACGTCAAAATGGTCAATTACAAATAATACTACTTTATACAAATATATCATCTAAAATTGGTATTTGAGATGGAAAATGTATGTTAAACTCTGCATTATCATATAAAAACCTTCTCTCCAATGCTTTTTGGCAAGCTTGAGGGGACTATTTGGGGATTAAACTTGTACTAGCTATGTTTTCTGCTGTTGTCGTTTTTTGCACAAACAGTTGGACACTAGAGTTAGTAATGTTGGTATATTATGTGCCTTAGCTTTCAAATTATGCTGTTTATTGTATTGTTTTTTATAATTACAATATGATGATATTAAAAACAGAAAATGTGCAACGATTTTGTCTTTATATGCTGACTTTGGTACGATTATTTGTGGGAATTCGGCAATAAATCAATATAAGTTAAACATTCTTTCCAGTTTATCGATATTTGTGTAGTTTATTTTACCTTTGTTCATTTTCAGTACACAAAATAGATTAAACAATCAAAACCCCATTTTGCCCCAAATTCTCCATTTCGTACATTTCGCCTCAAAATCTCCATTTCGTGTTTCAGTCATACCCAATTTACATCGTAAAAAAAGATGAAAAAAAAATGTATTTTACACCTGTACAAACAGAATCAACGCAAAAGTTATGATCCACAACGGCTTTTCATTGTTTTTTGTCGATAAACCATTATTTTTACGATAACTAACTACGATCACGCTGTAGAGCGTCTGGTTTCGCCATTTTCGGAAAATGCGTTACCCTATGACTTCTGGAAAAACCCACGTCACGTGGTGAAAATTTCTAAAAATAGCAATTACGAAACTTGACGAAGATAGGTAATCGGGAAAAACCCGGATTGTATCGAGTGTCGAAGTTTACCGAAGTTAGTTACAGTTCCAGAACCTTAAAAGTTACGTACCAATAACTCTGCAGATTAATAAATATATGTGGAGCTGTGACTCTCAAAGTGTAAACCCCGGAAACTGAACGTAGTGAGGCTAACTTAATAATTATTGGGTAATATGTCAAACTTTTTACGAGAAACCGGTTCACATCTGGAGACGTAATTCATTTTACCCATAAAATATTGTGTTTGACACGTAACTTTTTATTGTTACAATATGAAAAAAAACACTTTGGAAAGCAATAGAAGTCTACCCCAAAAAAATATTCTACGAACGAAGCAAAATTTCGTAAAACACTGCATTACAATAGTGTGGCCTTTATTTTTTCGCGCGTGTCAGGGCCATCCAATCGAAGAGGGGATTTTCTGTGTTTCCCCCATACGTCATTTTCAGTGCTTATAAAATCATCCAATAGAACGGCGGATTTCCGAAATCCCACACAAGACGTCATTATTCAGAAATGTAGGTCAAAATCCAGCTTAGACAGCTACGCCGAAAAACATGTATCATTAAAATCTTTACGTCAGCAAAATCCGATTACTGTGAGTCTCGAATTACTTAGAGAAATTTACTTCTGGCATACAAATTATCGAAAAATGGATGGTTTATTATCTCAAGGATTGGCTTGAATTTTGTTTCCGTTTGCGGTGCACAGCAGACTGAGGTAAATATTAGCCCTCCCTTAGACATAATTAAACTTGACCATAAGTGTGTAGCTTCAAATAAATATTTTTCGTAAACTGCTTCTTGTATTGTTGGATACTCAAATGTGTCTAAACAGTCGTCAATAGATTTAATTACTGCAAATTTCTCTCAACGTAATGTCTGGCAACCACTCAATTACAGTTTTCCAAACTTGACAGAGATTTCATTGCCGGAACCATTGCGTGAAGTAAGTAACATACCAATCAACCAGTTTATATAGAAACTAAAACGGAGAAAACCGGTTGATTTAGGGGGAAAAGTCCGGATATACAGTATAGTACTATATAAGTCTTGGTGTTGCAGTGGTGGTGGTACTGGTATTAGTCATGCAATGTTTCAAATCACAATTAAAACGTGACCTTATCTGCATGCTAAATTGTTTTAGTAGGGGAAAGACGGAGATGCACAAAAGCACGATTCGACAAGATGTCAAACTTCAGGAAATAAAGAATGGCGAGAATCATTCACCAGTCATCGAGCAAAACATGCGAGAACGTTTGTACCCATGTCTTTTTTGGACACCTTCAAAAACAAATGTAAAGAACATGCCTTTTGACATACTAAACGTTTTAATGTGATGGAAGTTTTCATGTGTGCGTAACATATTCGTCTTTTGGACACAAACTGTACTAACCTATGTGCTTTCTAATTTTTTTTCGTTTTCATGCTAAACATTTTCATCAAGAGACATAAGCGTAAATAGGTATGTCTAATTAGTAGAGAGACTTAGACACTTTTCAGTTATATAAAAAGAATTACATTAATGTATAAGAAATCATTTTATTTTTGAGAAACAATTTCTCACTTTTAACCCAACCACCAATTAATTCAATCATGGAACGCCAGTGGAGCAGAGTGTTTGAGGTCAGTTTTAGGAACATTTATAGGGTGTTTGAAGGAAAGAGTGATATCAATGAGGATAGAAGGGTTACTATAGCGACGCAAGGCGTCCTGGAGTCTGTTTGTTTGTTTGGGTTTTACGGCGCACCAACACATAAAGGTCATATCGCGCCGAAGGCAATCAATGGCACTATCAGTTCAAACGAAACTAATAATGTAATGCCTCAAATCTTATAATATACATTTATTTCCTTCAAAAAGTTAAGTATAGCATATGATGGTACAGACTCGAAAAGTTCTTTGAGTGAGTTAATTTTAAAATGTTTGTCACGGATGTCTTTAAGGTCCTGACAGTGAAGGAGAACGTGTTTTACATTGAAATGTTCGTCACAGGGTATACATTTAGGTGCTTCCTCTCTTTTGAGAAGGTATGAATGTGTCAATCTGGTATGACCAATTCTACATCACTATTTGATCTCGATTAGAATATATAATTGACGAAGATGAATTAAGGGTTGGCTTTATGTCACGTAATTTATTAAAAATTGCATTGTTCCACATTGTTTGCCATTTTGATTTAATTAACGTGTTTATTGAACATTTGAAGTCACTGCTTGGTAATTTGATATCTACTGGTTGAAGGTTTAAAGACTCCTAAAATATCAACTCTATCATTTCCTCGTATACCAATATGGATTGGTATCCAGCAGAGGTGTACTATTTTAGATTTTAAAATTTCATGTAATTTTAATTCGATACTTTTGATAAGATTATTGTCTGAATTACGATTCTTTATGGCCAATAATACAGAGAGAGAATCTGAAAAAATGATAAAATTACTATTAATACTATTTGATATGTATGATAAAGCAAGATCTATTGCTTTGACTTCAGATGTAAATATGGATGCCTGGTCAGGCAATCGCATTCTTGCAACAAATGAATTTCCATATGCAGCGCAACCAACTTTGTTACCATCTTCAGAGCCGTCAGTAAATAAATTTGTATAATCTTTATATTTTTTCTAAGATGTTTACGAATTCCGATTTGAAGGCTTCTGGGCTGGTAATAGATTTACATAAGTTTGACAAATCAATATTAACCGTTGGTGTGTTGTAGGTCCAAGGAGGGACATTTTCATCAAAGTTTTGTAGAACGGTAGAGGTGTTAATATTAAGCATTTCTAAGTCGTTTTTAACGCGCAGGCCAAATGGTTTAATTTCGTTTGGTTTGTTGTCAAATTTATCATTGTAACTTGGTTGAAAAACAACTTTTCGCGCCGGGTTACTATTGTTAGAAGACATACGAGTTGCGTATTGTAATGAACACTTTTGTCGACGTAATTTTAATGATGGCTCGTTAGCTTCAACATAAAGACTTTCAACAGGTGAAGTTTTAAATGCACCAAGGGCGATACGTAAGCCCTGGTTATGTATTGTATCAAGCATTTGCAAGTACGATTTACGTGCTGATCCATACACAATTGACCCATAATCTAGTTTTGAACGAACAAGACTTCTGTATAATTTGAGTAATGTTTGGGAATCAGATCCCCAATCAGTATGTGAAAGTACTTTAAGTAGATTTAAAGCTTTGATACATTTTGTTTTTAGAGACTTTAAGTGTGGTATAAGAGAGAGTTTTTTTTATCAAATGAAACGCCTAAAAAATTAGCTTCATTTACTACAGGGATTTTTGAACCAGAAATGTAAAGTTCAGGGTCATTATGATGCTTCCTTAATCGACAAAAACGTACACATAGTGTTTTGACTTGGAAAATCTAAAACCATTTTTGTTGCCCACTTTTGGATTTTTTCCAAGTTTTGTTGTAGTTGGCGTTCGATACTTCGAATATTTTTTTAGAACGATAACAGATTAAAAAGTCACATAACCTGGGTCGATAGCGCAGTTGGTAGCGCGCCGGGATTTGGATACTCGTGCCCGAGGGGGTGCGGGTTCGAATCCCACCCGGGGAGGTTATACCCTTCCATGAAAATTTGACAATAATGTCGACTTTCCTCCATTGGTTAGATAATATGGAGAAGTTTCCGGCCTTATGGAAGGGTAGGTGAGTACTGGTTATAGACAATAGTCCAGGAAAGCTAGGTTAGGTGTGCTGGACGCCGTGAAATGACCTGAATTGTGTTGATACGGCGTTAAATCCAATAAATAAATATATATAAAATAAATCAAAAGTCATCTACATATAATGAGCAATCTGTACCAGGATTTATAACCTTTACAATATTATTACTTTTAAGACCAAAAAGGGTAACTGATAATATACTGCCTTGTGGCAGGCCTTGTTCTTGTTTGTGGCTCTCTGATAATGCCCTAGAGTCAGCACACCAGCTGACGAGAAGAATTCTACACACCAGTAATGCAGAAGGGGCGGAGCAGTTTGCTTCAACGGGACAAGAGCAAATATTGACACAGGAACCCGGTTGTCGGAGGCGCTTGCACTATGTAACGGGATTTTAGACTTCTTGAGCCACCGTCCAGACTTGGGAGGCACGAGTGAGGATAGACATATTGGAACGCCTGTAGTTTATGCGGGTCCGTACATTGCCTACAGTAGAGGTTATGTACGGATAAACCGCTTACCATGAAGTCTATGGTAAGTCCACCATGTGCTAGTCAAAGACAGTAAGGCACATGACGGGTAAAGGATGTTTGAATATGTCATCTACACTATGAAGAAAGACGAAAAAGAAATAACATTTAATTAACTCTTTTAACTGATAAAATAGTGCTTTTATTACTTATTCGATTTAATTATTAATGGATTATTACTAACAAAACATTTTGCTTACATTACAAGCTACAGTGACAAATTTAGTTGACAAATTGCTGGAATGGTGAAGTCAATTTACCTAATTGATCATAATATAGTGTGTCCTTTATTTACATCGTTTAAATTATTTCTTCATGTATTTATTTCATGTGTAGTGCTCTGGTTTACGGCGACGTATCATGCTATATTGATGTATTAAGTTCTTTAGGCAAAATAATCTTTTTTTAGGGGGACGCATGTAGCACGATAACGTCTTGCATACACAGGTGGAACAGGTTGTGAAGCGCTTTGAAAATATATTCAGTATCAAAAGAGCGCTATACAAATGCGGCATATAACAATAATAATAACGTTATTTGAATATTTCGCATATCTTTATAGTATCATTTACTGATTTAATGTAATTATTCAATATAATTGTATTTAATATATACAAAAGTAGCATAAGATAAACATATTTTCTTGGCTAACAATGAGCAATTTTCTTGTATTTATAAACGTGTGAAAAGGGCGTAGTCAAAACTCCTTAATACACTAAGCTGTGTACATAGTGATCAATGTAGTTCTTGTAGCAATATTTAATGGTACTATAAAGCCATCTTGATATCGTCTGTGATTAAACTGGTTGATGCGTTTTGTTTACAGCTAAAAGTAATTTAAAAGAATCATTCGACTCAAATCTGAACTTTTCACTTTTCTTTAGATAATAAGCCAATGCCCTCTTAGGATCCACAAGTTTGTCAAAAGAATATGCTGGAACGAAAACACACCATTTCACATGACTAAGTCTATCCGTCTTTGAAAAACTTATATAAAACTTATAAAAAGTTGTACCTTTCTTTTGTATGTTTCATTCTGTTCCCCCATTGTAATGCTTGTAAATTACTGCACCTCTAGAAAGTTGGTTACAGAATCAAAAACAGCTTTTCCATGTCACATATTTCAAAGCAACATCCTTCAGGTTCAAATGGAATTCTTTACAAGTAACCTAAAACAAGAGTTAAATCTCATTCTGATTTTGAAATTAATATGGCGTCTGTAGTCATTCCCAAAACAATTTTGTCGCCTATCATATAAGTTTCCTATTGTTAACAGTCTTAGGTATGATTGATAGCTACATTGTACCAATACATGGGTCTTATGTCTGGGTAAATCTGGTGTCTAATGGAGATTGGTTCAAATGCGGAATAATACATGAATTAGTAATCATTTTAAAGTAATAAGTTTACTAATTGCATGTTACATACACATAGTATGTAATTAAATGTCTAACGTGTACATTGTTACATTAGTATATGTGTATGTGTTACCCAGGTTTTAGTTATTGATGTAAATGAATTATCTGTATAGATATAGGTAGCCATAACATTATGTAGTTACATAATTAGTTATTGGTTTATGTATAACGTAGTGTAACTGTATTTAAACTTTAAAAGTTCATATCAGTGTACTGCACGAGAATTGTTGAATTTACGCGCGTAGCTATTTTTATTGTAGAAATAAACTGACAGTTCTCTGTTATCTAGGAATTCAGTTAAATCTCGCTTTCATCACGGATTAGTAATGTAAGGATTTTAAGTATTCTGTAAAATCTGTGCGTCAATGTTGCGAATATTGCCTATATAAGTACACGCACATTGTTTTATTGTCATTTTTCACTTTGCGTTTGGTTCACTCTCGTACGTTAAGAATATCATTATTGTCGTTGTCTATTATTATCATCAACGGTATCATTTAAGTCTGGTGGGTTAATTTTGTTTCAGGATCTTGTATTTTTACGGAAACATTGTGATTTTTTTAATTTTTACCTCGGGCTTATTTTAACAACATTTTCGGTTCTGTTAAAATATTGATTTAATTTGAACAAATTTAATGTCGTTGGCCGCGAATTTAGAGTATAAGATATCATGTTGGTGCATTAGAATTTAATACTTATATATTATTGATAGAGCGACTGTACACTTAGATTTCTTGTATTTTTTATTTGTTTTATTTAATATGTTTTGAATGTAAAGCAATTGCATTTTCAGGCTGTATTTAATATGTTGATAAATAACTAATACATTTGTATATTGGATACTACACCCTCATTGTTTCTTTATTAGTCAACCTGGTTTACACCAGGATTTATCTGTGATCTGAAAATCGGTATGTCACTGAATTGAAACAGTAAATAATGTGTACAATGCTTGGATGTAACGTTTTGAATGCATATTAGTATTGCTGAAATGTGACGAGAACCATCATGCATAACATTTCACGCAACTTAACTACACACAATTTTAAAAAAGACCAAATACTTTATTCTGTTTTATTATTGCAACAAAACTGTTTTGTGGCATGTTGAAATGGCATTTATAACACGTCAATTATGCAAATTGTCTCTTGAGACGTGATATATAATAAAAATATTCTTTAATTATAACCACGATATCAATAAATTATTTGCATGTATGGCATCATTGACTACGTGTGACCAGTGTGTTATAAACATGCTTGAATAAAGAATAACGTACTAGATCAAATGATATATATTCAGTTATCATCGTATTCCCTTAACTTAATAAAGCTATTTCCGTACATAGCTAGTCTTTATCAACTAATTATTTATTTATATTGATAAGACTGAAAAAACATGCAAATCACAATTTTATATATACCGTGCCCATCATAAGTTTGGAGATTTTTTCACTTTTTAGACTGACGATATAGGTTTAATCTAAAAATAAGATCGCCATTTATTTTGAACAACTTATTAGGTTTTGCTTTATTTTTTTGTAAATGTCCCCTTATAACTTAGTCTACAAACGTTGCTTTAAAATATATTATATACAATAATTACATTGATCATAGGTTTTGGAAGCATTATGATGTCAGATTTTGAATCTTTTAAATGTGATACATTCATAAAATTGGTTTTCAGCTTATCACAAACTAAACCAAATACAATAAAATATGTTCTTCCTAAAAAGCAATTTTTGAAATTTAGTAATTTTAGTACATGTGTTTTGTCTCGAAATGTTTGGTGGGCACTGTATACTGAGCTTTTTTAAAAAATCGACAAATACTTGTTTTTATACTTGACTGTCATATCATTTCTCATTACGTTCAACATACAAATATTTGTATTACTGACTACATTTTGAGTCTTAAAGGTATATATAATAGTGACTTTATTTAATAACATATATTCAGTGTGAATGAACTTTATGCAGAAATATTTAAATGTATTGTGTATAATAATAAACGTATGGTAATATTATTAACGAATTATAGGACTTTCAAGGAAAACTGGAAAAAAATAAACGAACCCCGCTATAAAAATGACGACTTTAATCAGAAACTACTGTAGAAGAGTAGCGAGAAATACGTTTGTTCTAATGTTGTTCTGTGTTGCATTTGCATTAGGAGGTTCTCGACAAACTAAATTTATGAGAACGAAGGGAAATATGAGTTTACCTTTTACTTGTTCCCAAGATGCAGCCAGCATGGATATTTTGGCAGTTAAATACGACACTGCACATACATGTCACAATCTTGGATGGGAATGGGGACATGAATACGACGATATATCAACATATTATGAGAAACAACGAGTCGCAGAGAAATTCAAAAGACCGGTAAGTTAATATCATCTATGTTCAAATACATATCATTTTTAAAATATTTTCTATTCGGCGCGATATGACCTTTTTGTGATAGTGTGCCGTAAAATCAAAACCAAACCAAACCATAAATCATTTCTATGAAACGGCTAAATTAGATAAAAACGAAAAACACCTATTTGAATTTGTTTCAACTGCAGCATGACATTGTAGTTAATGCGAGTAATAAAACAGTGCAGCAGAAAAACTATTATACGTAGATGATTTTACAAAAATCTAATTGAAACAAATACTAAAAATTATGATATTAAATGTTAGTTTCCATCAACTTAAATCATTTAGATTGTGTACGAGAAAGTAAAAATGTATCTTTTGTACCAGCCACATGAGTAACTACGAACTCACACACTATCACGTCATACTTTTTATTGTTCTCTTTCTTCTAAACTGTCAAAGTTTGAATAATTTCACGGTGAATAATTACACACTATCTCAATATCTCGAGTGTTAGACAAAGAGCACGAAGTCACCGTAAAATTATTCATGTTTTGACAGTTGAGAAAAAACGAACAATACAAAGTATCTTGCTTATTTTTATTGTTATGTGTTTAACTCATTTGTATGTCCAAGAATTTAAGGTTAATCCGCTTAGAGAACTTTTTCAATCGGTATCATCATCATATACCTAACTATCTGTAAGATGTAGTAACTGAAGTGTGATCTAAATTGTTTTGTGATGATGCCAGTTATCACCCCAAAAAATTAATATGTACAATAAAATTCATGATAAAGAACTTATAATTAACAGCAAATCTGACTGAATGGTCGTTTCGAATACGGAGATGATGGGTTCGAGCCCGGTCGCGATAGGTCATACCATATACATAAGTTGTCGGCCTTCTGGTAGGGCAAGTTAGTACTGGTGATAGAAATGTGTCCAAGAAACATATAGTAGAAAGAGCTGGTCTTTGTATGTATGAACTATATATGTGTTGAATACGACGTTAAAAGCAGTATCCGTTGACACTGTAGGGCCCCGTTACACCAAACTAGTTCCCAGAACGTTCGACTCCGTCCTAAAAATATCGCGAAACTGGTTGTGAACGAGCTAGGACGTGCCGTTTAAGTCGGAAAACGTCAGCTATACGATCATAGTTCGTTCAGAACCAGTGCCCAATACGTGCACTTCGTTTTTATCCCGTCTGTATCGGGATCAGATCGGGTAAACTTGCTCGTTCTCATCACGAGACACCGTCTCCAACTAGTCCAAACCGTTCGTAGTCAGTTTTAACCCGTTCATAACTAGTTCTTCTAAGGTCCTTTACTATTGACCATCCCGTTTAAGACAGTTCAACTCGTTCTAAGTAGGTTCCAATCTCATTCTTAGAGCGTTCTGAACGTAATGACGTCACGTTCTGATCCGATTGCTATGAATATCTAGGACGTTTCTACCCGTTGGCATTCTCGTTCCGCGGTACAAGCTGTGAGAACACAATTTGTCAAGCATCGCTGTGACCATCATGCCTCCAAACAAGAGCAGAACCAGACAGGCGGCGCATGTGAAGACAATCGCTTCCAAAAATCACCTGCTTAGATGAAGCTTTTGAAGACCAGCCTCAAGTTAAGCCTCAGGATTCTGTGCCTCCTGAGCCAGTCAATGAAAATGAGGGTGTTGTATCTCCTGCGCCTTCTATTGACTCAGACAGCCAGGTTTCGGGAGAAGATTTTTTGGCAGAGTCAGAAGCCAGAAAAAAAGAAGAAAACTAAGAAAAACACACATCTCTTGGTGAGAAATGGTCTGTATTTATACCAAACCTTGCCAGATCGTACTGTAGACGTTATTGTGTTGTAAGAACTGCACACGAACGCAATAAACTAACTAAAAACGAGTAGAACGTACCAAAAACCTACTGCGAACTTAAAGAACTGTGAGTTAACGTGTTGCAAACTGGTTCAGAACTTTATAATTTGTTTTCATACATTTAGACGGGATAACAACGCACTATGGACGTAATCAAGTCGAGTTAAGTCTGTGTGCAAACGGAACTGGTCGGTGTGTAAACGTACTGCAAATTGAGCCCCGATCGAACTACGACAAGTCACGTCCCGAGTACGATGCTAGTACGGCAATTTCGTTTGCAGTACGTTCATTCCGTTGCCAGTACGTTGTTACTCAGTCTAATTCCAGAACGGGGTGGCCGCAGAAAATTTTTGAGTCGACTCAAAGTTCTAAAACCCTATTCTCTTTCAACCCGGCCCGAGCTCGTCCATCACGTTCGTACACAGACCGTAAAAAGTTGCTACTACGTCCAGTCCGTTTTCACACAGTTGGAACTCGTTCGGTCTTATTTTTCAGAACGTAGTGAGAACGAGTTTGGTGTAACGGGGGTAGTAATTCCTTGGCTTAAAAACTTTCAGCAGTACTTTCAGAACTTGGAATTTAGTAATGTATAAACAAAAACACAAATTATTTTTGGACCTTCATCATTCACAGTTCATTGTTTGACTTAATTTATATAGTTATCACTAATGTTACATTTTAATTCATTTGATATTATAAAAATAACACATGGCAGTGAGGGTGACAGTACAGATTATCAATAATATCAACCGAGGCGCTACACACATATGTATGAACTTTTGGTTGGCCTTTGATAGCATTCTACCCACATATGTATAAACGTTTTGTTAGCCTTTCGAAGCATTCTGCACACATATGTATAAACTTTGGTTAGCCTTTGATAGCATCCTACACACATATGTATAAACTTTTGTTTTTTTTCTTTGATAGCATTCTATCCACATATGTATAAACTTTCGGTTAATATTTTTGATAGCAATCTACCCACATATGTATAAATTTTTGGTTAGCGTCTGATAGCAATCTACCCACATATGTATAAACATTTGGTTAGCCTTTGATAGCATTCTACCCACATATGTATAAACGTTTGGTTAATATTTTTGATAGCATTTTACCCACATATGTATAATCGTTTGGTTAGCCTTTCAAAGCATTCTACACACATGTATAAACTTTTGGTTAGCCTTTGATAGCATTCTACCCACATATGTTTAAACTTTTGGTTAATATTTTTGATAGCATTCTACCCATACGTGTATAAACTTTTGGTTAGCGTCTGATAGCATTCTACCCACATATGTATAGACGTTTGGTTAGCCTTTGATAGCATTCTACCCACATATGTATAAACTTTTGGTTAGCGTCTGATAGCATTCTACCCACATATGTATAAACGTTTTGTTAGCCTTTTTAAAGCATTCTACACATATATGTATGAACTTTTTTTTCTTTGATAGCATTCTACACACATATGTAAGCATTGTCTTCCCTTATCTTAGTAGTCAACGAGCAAATTGTTATTTAAGGATTTCATTGTCAGATTGACTCTCCATATTTGATACATCAGTATCTTGTTATCTATGATCCCTTACTCTTTATACGTCTTCGAATGAGTATCTTCTTCTAGAACGTTTGCTTTAAGCCTGAACGATTTGTATTTCGGGCCGCCCTCCTAGCTCAATTGGTATCACACAAGTCTAATGATTGTGGAGTCGTCGGTTCTATCGCACGCGGGACATACTTTTTATGAAATTATTTCATCGGCCATTCTCCCCCATACCAATGATTTTTAATTATGTAAGGCAGTTGTCAGTCCGTGGCGTAAGTAAGTGCTTATTAGTTGGTTAGCAGCTTAATCCAGAGATTTAGTCTTTCCATGAGGAGTGAGTAGGTTGACTGACCGCCGTTATATGAGCCATAAAATGTTTTGCTACGGCGGTAAACCCATCAAAACAAATAAGTTAGTATTTCATTGCTAAGTGTTGTTTAAGAACTACAAGTAATTATAAATGAATGATTATACTTCTGAGCTGTTTAAGTTGCTAGTGACATATGATTAAAACCACGTGCAACCGGCACGGTCCCAATCAAAAGCATCATTTATATATACATGTAAGGTATGTAACTCGAACATGGTAGATTTTCAACCAAGTTCAATCAAAGGCCAGTTTCTCCATCAATAATAATTATATTTCACAGATTAATACACACACGCGAAGCTGAGGCTTTGCTCTTTCCAATAACAACAACATATTTTGCGTTTGCCATATAATTAGGTCGTACACTCATTTCAAACATAACGATTAAACATAAATAGTTTTCTTGATATAAAAATCGCAAAAACAAGAAAACTATTCGTGTTCTTATGACTAGATCATTTTTTTAAATTTTCTTACTGTTTGACTCCTTGAAAAACATTTGATGATTACATTGCATGAGTAAATATTGTCGTTAACCTAGTGTAATCGTTTTACCAGCTCAAAATGTGCCATTGATAGTGTATTTTGTTCTTGCAACTTTTGTAAACAAAAATATTTTTTACAGTGTTGTTTGAAATATAGTGTTTCTGATTGGGACCTTGCCGACCGCCTGTGATTTAAACGTTAGACACAAGACTGTTCGTTACCTAGTTTTGTAATTTACTCCTTCAATTACACATAACATACATGATAAGTGAAACTTGTTGGCACCAAATAGAATTTGATGTAGATAAGCAAAAACTTATGTTCTTACATAAACTGGGTTCTATTCCTTCATCAATACTCTGTCGTCAAATATTTGATTATATACTTAATTTATATGTTGTGAAAGGCGGGAAGAGTCAATCAGGTTTGATACCCATTATTATGTCATAATTGAATGATAACAATCTTCACCAATTTATTACAGAATATTTACAAACATCTACATTTTCAAAGAAAGGATCATGGAAACGAATTATAAATAAAACATTAATCACCTATCACAACGCAGAGTGGCAAAGAAGAATTCAATCAGACAATGAATTTAGAAGATCTATTCAAGTCCACGAGAACGTATCGTCTTCTATCATTATGGACAGTGCAAAATCACGCGCGGAAATAATCAATGCTATAAGCAGTGTAAATGTTCTTGTATTTAGACAATTTCAAGAAGTATATACCTGTAAACTGTGCCATGTGCATGTACGTGATATCAACCAGCATATCATTACCAAATGTTTTGAAACACAGACACTAAAAAATATTTGTAAATCGCGCTTTATCGGAAGCTTTCGGCAAAATACACGTACTGTTAAATAAATGATGTTTTCATAAGTATAAATACTGATACTTTGCCATAATATTGCTGACTAACTTGTTTACCCAAAAACTTATTTGTCCAAAATAAAAAGTACAATAACATGCCACTTTTAATAAATTGATTTATAGGCACATCGGTTGTTATATTCCCGTGTATAACCTTATACCCACGTAAGGAATCTCATGATTTAATCTAAGTGAAATGTAATTATTATAATTAGGTATTTCAAGCTCAGGTTAATGCTGTTGAACTATAAGGAGTAGTGATACATTCAATTATTATGGTACATATAGTCAAGAAACGAGTGGGGTTTTAACTTTATTAAAATATTTATTCATATATAGAGACTGGGCACACGTAAATGAGTCCGGGGGAACATTTTAATGTATGTATTTAACGATTTAACGAGAAATTTAAGATGATCTACTAATCAAAGTACGTGTCTGACGCCAAGATCAAGAAGCAAAACGCACTAAGATTATACACATGTATCAAGGGCTCGAATTTACCAAAAAATTGGACTTGCAAGTGTTAGCGAGTTGATATAATTTCAACTTGCAAAATGAAAAAAATCACCCGCATGTTTTTCTAACAACATTAATAGCATACATAGTTACTAAACATAATTGACAATATAAAAACAACGCGGTGCTATAGTTAACTATGATAGAACAAAAGCGTTATTGTGGGATATACGCATAATAGTTCGACCGTGTTTTACGGTGAATCTTTAATTGATACGATCTGCCTGATTTGAGCCTGGTAAATTAAGACAGTCGATTTCAACAAAATTTGAGAATAAGTATTAAAGTTACTCGCAATTTTCAATTTTTTAAAAAATTAGCGAGTATGCGAGCATAAATTCGAGCCCTGCATGAATCTGATCTTGCTTTTGTTTCAGATGGTCCTTGGAGAAGCAATCAGGTTACCTATCATCTTTGATGACGGAGCATACATAGATATGTACATTGAATTCACAACAATTGATTTTTCGTAAGTTGTTTAAAATTATTGTGTTTCAGCTGAGAGAAAACTTTATGTTTAAGATAGTTTAGATAGATAGTTCAGGTGTTAAATTAAGACTTTTACATAATCTTTCATCATTATATGCTTACAACATATAACAAATATTGGCTGTTGTTAGCAATAGTATGTATGATATCCAGTTCAAAAAAGATTTGATAAAGCAAGAAGGGTAATGGGTTCGATTCGATACTTTTGTGGAATTTGGTGAAGAAATCATTTCTACGGCACATATCCCTCCGTCCATTGATTCTTAATTACCAGGGAAGCTGTCAGTCACTGACGGAAGTATGTGCCAAGTAACTTGTTAACAGCTTTATCCAGATATTTAGTTTTTCCAGGCACAGTGTGTAGGTTGACTGACCGCCATGATATGACTTAAACAATTTCTTCTTACGGCAATCCCAACAATAAAGAATTCAAACATATTGTTTTACTGTTCTATTCACTATTTCACAACTAGCTGATTTCATGATAGATAATTTAGTGGTTACGATAAGACATGAACATATTCAGAAACCCATGTCGGTAGCGCAGTTTGTCGCGCGCCGGGATTTGCAATCTCGTGACCCGATAGGGGTACGAGTTCGAAACCGTCCACGAGAGGTTATACCCTTCCATAAAAATTCGACAATACTGTCTATTTTTCTCCATTTCCATTAATAGGGTATATAGAGTAGTTTCCGACCTTGTGAAAGGGTAGGTGAATACTGGTTATAGACAAGGGACCGATAAAACTAGGTTAGGTACGCTGGACGCCATATACACATAGTTATATGAATCATTTTGCAGTTCTGACAAATAATACTTTATACGCACCGCTTACATTGAATTTAATACACCTTCGAACATGTTGTATAATTTCTAGAATTTCTGTTTCCGTATGTTGTATTATTTTGTCACGATCAACTTGTCTATTCCATGACCAGATATGATTGACACAAATCATTATGTCCTCCAACGTGTTCAATAACGAACGACGTTACGGATACGGGACAACTAAACCAGACGAAAACTCAACCAGTGCATAGGGGATTTAGTTGAATCGGATTTAGTTGAGTTGTTGCGACACTTCCGTTACGGAACGTTTTTGGGACGTTCGGGATAATTGAAAAGGCTACTGGTTATTTGAATAAATTCCGCAAACAGATATCCTATAGACCGCTGCCGTCAAGGAACACCTGATACAGTACAAGGGGTCACGTTGAGATGACCTTTGTGTCGAACTTTCATCGCATACCTTTCATCTAGACGACACACTATTATAAGAAACACCTTGAATCCGTAATTTCTATCTTTTAGACAGAGTTTAACGGTAATGTTATTCACAGGCAATGATTGAATAGTTTTTTACAAATCACATCTCATCGATGATGTAGACAAGTCACTGAGCACAATGATTTCGTCATGAATATTATAAATGTAAAAGTCATCTGAACATGACCTGTATTGTGAAGAAGTTAGATCCAAAATTAGAGAGTGTGCGAGTGGATAATTTTAGATTATTTAATCAGATTGAGTTTAAGGTTAATGAAAAAATACGAATTTCGAAATTTATGTCGCTTAATCCGTCTGTTATAAATTTACATCGCCTAAGTTAAAGACTCTACCAATATATGTTGCATGATCGTTTTAAATCTTGCATTTGTTGGTAAATTATTGTCCCCAAAATGTAAAATAACACACATGTATATAATGATAATTTTAGATTTGGACGAATTCAACTCAAAGATACCCTCGACGAAACGTTCAACGTTTACGATAGTGAGCCTGAAGTCGTCATGATACATTTGGCAATGATAAACGGTGAAAGTAAGTATAGCCACCCAGTGTTCTTGGATGCAGTTTAGAATGTATTTGGTGCTTTATTTATCAGCAATAAACTCATGAGCAGAGTGTTAGAGTCATGGCTTCGAAACGATTAACGACGTCAACAGATGATTTTGACTTGCGTAAAGTCTCAATTTCCTACTCAGATACAATTCAACAAATTAAAATCTGCTAATACATTACCAACATGTGGAAAACGGTCGTCTACAAATGACATAAGTGGGTCAGGGAAGGTAGAATATTTGTATTTGATGAAAAACACTAATTCAACTGACATGTACAGTCACTGTTGAAAAGGCAGCGTAAGTAGAGAAGCTCCTAGATAATGATAGATGGCTTACATTGCCTTGTATTGTACGACAGAAGTTATTTCATTTTTAGTGATGGGTACTTCAAGGTTACATTTAATCAGTGGGTGCTAAGCTATACAAAGTGTATCGGGAAATATATGGTAATTATGTAGAGAATGTGAATTTAAACTTGACTTTGACGTTCAAATAATCCAATTATGACTTGGGCGTGCTTCAAGTACGATATGCATTGTACTTGTGCTGTAAAATGTTTAAAAAAAATATTTTTCTATGTGTCAAGAAAATTTTCCATGTTTGATACATAGAAAAATAAGGCAAAGTCAGTCTTGAGTAAATGCACATAGTGGTGAATTTTGGTTTTTCCGTATTTTATCCTATGTAGTATTTATAAATGAATTCCACGAACTTTCCAATCACCCCTCGAATATCGCCGATATATTTTGCTACCCGACCGTCACGAAATGAACAAACCTTTATTTATCTTACACATGTTTTAAGACATATTTTGCTTTTGCACGTAATAATGTTTTGTATAACAATTTTGTGTCATATTTGAAAAATATTGTTATAGTATGACATGCATTGCTTGCAACTCAACTTGAAACTACATGTATCACAAAATATGCCGTGGATAATTACTTTCAGGGCGCAGTCAGATTAGGCGAAACGATATTTGTCTCATTGTCAAAAAGGTTGGACAGTATTAATGTTTATCCTGTTGAACCCAAGCCCGCTTTTAACGTCTTGATTATTTTTATTCTGTCTTTACTTTCTTACTTGTATTAAATAAATTTCAGAGCTCGTGTATAAAACTTGGAATGGGGGTTGGATTAATCTTGAGACAATATCAACCTTTCCCTTTACAACTGGTATCGTCTACAAAATTACATTTAAAGCATTAGGCAATGCATTTGAGGTAAGTAGATATTACAAATACTCACAAATGAAGATAAAAACGCCGTTGACATTCGAGAAACTCTTGATTACTCAATTCTCGAATCTGTTCACTTTACAGATGATAATACAGAATAAATTATTTTTGAACAAAGTTTTTTTAATCAAAATACACATTTGAACGCTATAATGTACAATCGAAATGTATACCGATTTAACTATTCCGGAAAGAAAGTTTTTAAAACAAAATACAAATCGATTAAAATGCAGACTCGTGTAATTGCACGGGTATATTTACAAGGGAAAGACAAATTAAATGTGCATACAAATTAATTGTAAATGTCACTGAAATGTAATAGAACCACCTATTTACATTAAATAGTGTCACACACGGCATAAAATCCACACGTTAAATATGTGTTGATATGTATTGCATTAAACATAAAATGAGGAATTATAAACTAATGATATTTTTTTGATTTGCAACATAATTTTTACACCAATTCATTAACACATCAGAGCTTTGGGAAATCATACTACGCCGAACTATTTGACCAATAATCCTAAATGTCTGTTATACTCGTATTACCCATCCATTGATATATATTAATCAACATTATGCTCACAAACAAACTAGTCGGTACGATACTACTATAAGGCTTATGGGTAAAAATATTTAAGTACCCAAAACCACGCGACAATTTTTACAAGAACTAAATAAATTCATAAGTTTTTGTGACTTCGCAATGTAATAATACTATCCATAATAAAGTATGCACGTTAAATGAAACTTTTGCTCTGGTTATTTAACATCCATGAGAACGTGTTTTCATCTGTTAATCTTTACTCAGGTCTAAACACGAAATTAGGATACGGCTAATGATATATTCCTATTGAGGTTTAAAATGACCTTGTATCTATGGATTGGTATTCTTATAGTTGTTATCTAGCATTTGTTACAATTCAATCAAGATAATTTCAACAAAATCATACAACGATTTTTTGTTCATGCATACACCGCAATGCTTCCTTGGCGTATCCGTTTTGTGCATGTATCATTGTTTTTTCTTTAACATACGACGATCAGCTCTTCCTACTTTAGGTTTCCTAGATACTTTTTTTCTTTAAACTCAACTGGTTATCCGTCAAATAATCTTAAGTCATGTATTTAAGATTCAAATTGGGATAGCACCAGGTTACCTCAAAGAGCATTTCATTCCTACTAGTTTTATTCACAGCTATCCCACAAGGCAAATAGTTTGTTTTGAAATGGGTTAGGAACTAGTTTCATAGAAACAGACAAGTTCAGCCTGTCAGGTAAAAGAGTCTTCTGCTTTTAATGGGTGTTTTTTCTGTGGAATGAAATGCCACAACACTTTAGACAAGCTAGACATTTCCGCAATTTTAAAGCCCTCGTCAACGATGTCAAAGATCTGAGATAACTAATGTTTATAATATTATGTATTAAGCTCTTGATTCTTTATATGATTTATTATTATTCTGATAGTTGTCTGTTTGTGTACCTACTGTGATAGTATCATATTTATCTGTGATATATCTATATAACGCTGGTGAATTATGGTGTATTTATCAACTTAATTAATAAGAGGGACCACAATGGAAATGGAGGGGGTAAATTCCTTTTTGTCATCCCTATATTTCAATGTATCTGATAGGCTCTTAAACAATTCAATCAAGTGCAATGATACTTCTTATATTTCTGTAGTAAGATTTGCAACAATAATTACCTGTTTTATCCATTCTCATTTTACTGTACACGCAAATTTATAGACTGTCGATAGATATATTAAAAATATTATGTTATGTATAAATCTTTATTTATCTTTATATTGTACCATCGTTTTGCTCACCTTACATGTACCATGTCAATGTAATGAAATATATATATATATATATAAACTTACCCAACCACATGGCCGATAACTCATGTATATGGTATGACCTACAGCGACCGGACTCGAACCTGCGATCTCCGGATTGGAAGTCAGACATGCTAACCACTACGCCACGGTCACGGCTGCATGCATCATAGTGTTATAAGTAATCTCTATTATATTTTAGGTTCTAGTCGATGATGAACAACACGTCACATACTCGTTTGATGTCCATTCCTCAGAAGCAAGACTGTTGCAATTTAGTGACGTTGGTATGCTGCTTCATAAAATAGAATTCGTTGCATAATTTACAATATATGTAATGTTACACAGATAAATATGGACCACTTGTTATGACATTTGACATTTCGTATCGATGAAACAAACTTTATTTTAAAACAAAAGCATGATTAAAATACACGTCTTCTAAATCTGGGACATCAAATGTAAAGTTAAGTGGTTATATCATACTATAGGTAAATTTGCAAGTATTACATGTTTCATTACTTTTTTGTGTTTGCTAACAAGTGAAAAAAATGAGGCTCATGTATAGTTATTGATTACATCTCTGGGCACAGTTTCACGAAAAAACTCAAGTTTGTACTCAAATTCAATCTTATGTTTTGATCATTAATTTCACTTATTTAATCAATCTTACAACAAATGTAGTATCATTAGAAACCCAAATAGTGATTCAAAAGCTATATGATATAAATAAAACTGATTTATGTGTTTTGATAAGGTTTAATTTAATGTTATTGATTTGAGTCTGCTAATGAACTGTTGAGTTTAGTCTCAAGTGAAAACTGAGTTTGTGGCTTCAAGTTTATAATAAAACCCATGATATTTTATGTTGATACATTTTATATATTGTCATTACAATGATCATCTGATTACAGCAATTCCAAATACATTGACATTCTACCTAGAGGCCAAAAACACTTGAGTCTGTTATTGAGTTCGTACTTAAGTTTGTTTGTGAAACTGGGGCCTGTACTGTATTTATGAATATTTCTGACAAAATTGAGTAAGTAAATTATTTTGCGGCGCCTGGTTCCAAACCTTCTGTCATTCAGGAAATATTTCCACCATTTTTAGCTCGACTTTTCAGAGAAAATAAGAGCTATTGCTCTCTTTTTTGCATTTCTTTGCGTCGGCGTTGGTCTTGGTTTTCAGGATTAAGTTTTTTGTAACTCTTATATCTTCAACGCTCTCCAAGTTATTTCATTGAATGTAGGTAAACTAATTAAGTGGGAGTGTATTATTTAAACAAAATATGAAAGGGGATAACTTTGTATGAATTATTGTTTGTGTTATTGGCCTTTGAAACTTGGAAAATTGAAAATTATGGGGTTAAACATTTTCCAATGTAGATTATCTTCAATACTGATCAAGATATTTGACTTTCAGTTTGTTTACATATTTGTCAGTAGCATATCGACACCACTTATGAGGGTCGTAATTGTCGATGAATTATGTTTGGAGTTATTTCCCTTCATACTTAGAAAATTGAGATTACAGTTTTTCCCATGTAGATAATCATCAATACTGATCGAGATATTTGACTTAAGGTTTGTGTACTTATTTGTCGGTACTATATCTATTATCTACACGACTATGAAGGGACGTAACTGTTGATGAATTAATTTCAGAGTTATTGCTCTTTCATACTTAAAAAACTGCAAAATGAAGGTAAAAATTGTTTCTGTATGGAAAACCTTTATGCTAATAAAGATATTAGTTTTTATACATGTACTAAATTATCGGTATGATATCTACACAACAATAAAGTGACATAACTGTGGATGAATTATTTTTGGAGTTATGCCATTTTTACTTTTTTTTCTTATGTTCTAATGAAAATTTAAATGGTTATTCATCAGTTCAACAACTATAACACTAAACCCGGGTCGATAGCGCAGTTGGTAGTGCGCCGGAATTTGGACACTCTTGCCCGAGTAAGTGCGGGTTCGAATCGCATCCCGGGAGGTTGTACCCTTCTATGACAATTTGACATTAATATCGATTTTCCTCCATTGATAAGATGTTATGGATTAGTTTTCGGCTTTGTGGAAGAGTAGCTGATTACTGGTTATAGATAATGGTTAAGAAAAGCTAGGTGAGATGCGCTTGACAAGTTATTTCCCTTTATACTCAAAGTTTCAATATAAAGTTTTCTCAAACTGAATAATGTTTGATAAAAAGTAAGTGTACATTTTCACTAGCACTACAATGGGACGTTATCATAAATGAATTGTTTTGGAGTTATGCCCCTTCTCAAGTTAAAGACAATATATAGTTGGTTACTTCTGGAACCGTCCAAATATACCAATTTTCATACGACTGTTAACATCTATCGATACTAATACTATTCAAAAGTTAGCTATTTATATTTACAAAAGTTGTAAATTATGAGACAGTGTTGTATATGTTTAAATATTTCTCAATAATCTTCTCTATCTGATCATTGTTAATTTTTTTTGCACTTTCCTAATCATAACTGTAATTGCATTTATACTTATACGCCATTACCGATTTATACAATTTAACGTATTTTTACCAAATATATAAGTATGTATACTTCTGCGTTGTATTTATGTTGTGATATGTGCATAACAAGTATCCTGTTTGGCGTCAACCCATATGTTAATTGAATAATGTAACAATCTAAGTATCTTGAACTATTTTCATTGCATGTATTTTTTTTTAAATATGCTTTCGTTGACTTAAACAATTTGTCTGTACTTGTACTGTATTGTAGTGTCTATACAAGCTGTTTCAAATCAATCGTACAGAGACAAAGATGCAGCATTGTCAGATAGGCTTGTATTGTGTCTTTATCGTGGGTAGTATAGTCCAACAGAATTAACCTGAGCTTGAACTACCACATTATTATAATTATGCACTTCACTTACATTCAACCACGAGTTTCGGTATGCGTGTATACGGTTATACACGTGTTTATAACAACCTATGTAACTATACAATATTATAAGTGGCTCGTCATTGTTCTTTTGATTTTGGACGCTTAGTTTTGGGGAAAAAATATATAAATACAGATGTCGGAAAGTGCAAGTTGTCATACGGCACGGACGATACACGCATGTTACACGAACACGGATTGCACGTTAAACGTTACACGAACACGTTAGATAGCTTAATTTGCGGTAAAATACACGTTTAACACAATTGTTCGGAATTTTCGTTTTTTTCCGTTCACGGAGAAAAGATCGTTAAAGTGTATCTGATTCATTACAAAGTTTAGCGTGATTGTAAATATATAATAATATTGTATCAATAAATTTTTGAATATCGACATTTTAAGCAGAAATTAAGGTAAGTGGGCAGTCAATACACGATAGACAAAAAGAACACGATAGATAATATTTTGTATAAAAACTATATAAGTACATGGTGTACAACAAAAAAAAATAAAATGTATAATTAAGAATAACATTACTGTCAAAATAATTTGATGTCATTCTTAGTAAGTTGGTTTTAATTGGATTAAAAACCTCAAACACTCAAAGCCGATCAACACACACGATTGATAAAAAATACATGTTTTAAGTTTTTCCTTCGTTTTCATCAAATCATTCATGGAGTGAAGATGTTATAAATTGTGTGTGTATATGTTTCAAAACACAGTCTTAGCTTGATTATAAAAATATAAGCAAGTCATATGTTATAAATTATTTTATTGAATATCAACATTTTATGTTTTGTAACAGATAAACAAAAATCATGTTAAAGTTTTTAAAAAATCCATAAAATGACTGTCAATTCAAAATGACGGCCAAAAAAGACGCCAAATAATGTTTTTACATTTACGCTTATTTTCGGATGAAATGCAATGTATTAATTGATTCAGAACATTTTTAATTTATTAAGATATATCTTAAAGTATATCTATTGCATCGTGTGACATTACTATAGCAAAACCTAGGCACCTTGTACGGTTCCGGATCGAAAACATTACATATACGACCGATGTTCTGTGATACTCAGCATGTTGATCAGTGTCAGTTTGAAGTGTGCTTACTGCTGTATTGGCATATGATATTTTTCTTTTACTTATTTAAGTGCTGTTGAACTCAAACAGTTTCCTGTGCATTAACCTTAAGAGTGCCAAATGCTATGAAATCAGTCCCTTTTAACATTATAAAACTATCGTTTGTCAACATGGAGGAGCCAACGGTAACAGGGCTTACTTAGTTACCACATAACTCACACGAGATTTAAATAATGCTGAATGAACCAATTTCTATAACAGCCGATTTTAGAGCTGCTGTCTTTTCCAGACACATTCAAACTTTAAATCTCCCCCTATTGTGAGTTACTCAAAAGATAATTCTATATTAATTCCAATTATACCACCCTTCCATAGGACAATTCAGATTGTTTTAGGGTTAATCCGTTAATCCTTCTTTCATCAAATGATAACTATTTGCAAATTTGAATATGCTAGAAAACGGGCGTCCTAACAGATTAGTAATTTGTAGCCAAACAAAGTGAAACTAAAGCAAACTTTACACATGTCAGAAATATCAGCAGGTCAATACTTTTCGGACTGCGTCCAATATACTTAACTATCAGCTTATTTCCGATGTAATTGTTATTAATGGATTCTTGCTCGTATTTTTTCTCTTGGAAAGCATTAAGGACCTTTTGGCATAATGCCATTAATTTTTCATTTCATGCATGTGTATGCCTCGAAATATAAAAAGACGTACACATGTAAATGTTTTTGATGTTAACGTGTGTCATTAAAGGCAAGCGTGAGTGCCATAGAGTAGAATAGCAATCAGAACAGAAGTACCACCTAATTGGCAGAAAATTGTACGTGGTATTGACAACAACCTAACTGCATTTAATTCTGATCCAACAATATACTTACCATCTGTTTTTGTAATGTTATTATTGGGACAAAATGTGAGATTGTACTATCAAATTCATTCATTAGCTTTTAAAATAAATTAAATCCTTGTATTCAAACCACTTTATGCTAAAAACCAAAAGGCCAAAGTTAGTTATATTAAGGCATGTGTGACTGATGTTGCTGAAATGAACGTGGTTGTATCAATTATAAGTGCATATTATATAAACTTTGGAAAGAGTTTGGTCAATGGTAGTCAATAGGGCTAACACGATACGCAAGAAGCGTATCGCGATATATTACTTTGCAAACAAAGAAGGTGCCAGCATAATCCCTCTGCCTCAAACAACTTGTTAAGGGCCGGTCACATAGGCCAAAACGCATAAATCACGCACACAACTCGACGCTTACGTGAGTCATCCGTGATATTCGCGTTTCATCAGCTTTTCTGACGTGGAGCATTCATGGTTGTGAATGGAACTGCGCCGTTTCAGCGTTATGCGCGATTCCAGGTTTTGAACAGTACAAAACTTATCTCCGCGTAAGAGTTTACGTTGTTTTGCGTTGTTATACGAATTATTTGAGCTACTTGCGTAGTTCTTAAGCGGATTACGCGCGAAAATGTCCTGAAGCCCGCATCCGTTTATATACGCGGAACGACGTTGAAAGGACGCGACTCAGACGCACATAATGCGTAGCTCATGCGCGAACTATGCGCCAATCATACGCAGTTTATCAGTAATAATGCGCAGAATATATTGTTTTCCACGTAGCTTTCGTTGGGCACATTGAATTCTGTGCCCCGTTTTGGGCTTATGTGTGGTTTATAAGTGCTCGTCGGTGATTTTTTGCGTGATTGATACGTGTTTTTCGTATTTTTGCGCAATGTATCGGTGATTTTTCATCTCGTAAATCGTAGAAAAATAGACCCCCTGACCCCTCCCGCTGGATCCGCCAATGCAGTCTATTAGTATGGATTTTGAAAGGAAATTGCCTGTAGCACACTTTGGAAAAACTGCACAATTTTTAAGTTTAGCGCTGCGAAGCGGCGGTTAACTTATTACGACCATCTCGACAGTCGTTTCAGGTTTCGCCAACCGAAGTCTAAAACAAAGTAGTTCTGTTGTTATCTATTTTACCACAACCACTCAGTTTTCTTTCATAGTATGTACAATTTTCTCTCTTCTACGAAATAACAAACACAAATGCATCATATGGAACAGAAAACTTTCAAATAAGCTTTCCAAAAGTTTTCATTTTAAATTGGGCAAGTTTCATAAGGCAAGCGCTAACATGCTACAAAAAATCGTTTTTAAAAGGCGCTAGCTAGCGATAGTCTTATGGAATGTGCCCATTGATATGTATACGCGCAAGGATATCGAACTATTGTAATGACGTGATCCACGTATTTATCGGAAACCCAAAAGAACGATAATCACCGAAATACCGAAAACCTTTATCTACATTACTTTTTAATTAAAAACATTTGAATTGAATTGTTTTGAAATACCTAATTATTATGTCATATGAATAATTTCGACTAGTTTATGAGTTTCAAAATCGATTAAACAATGAAAATTTAGTCCTGACAAACAATAATTATGCATACTAAAGGATCCTTGTATAGGTGTACTGCGTATTTAATTAATTACGATGTCAGCTGTTACAAACCTTATTAACGTTTATTATAAGAATTTTGTTTGATATAAATGTTTGTAACAACAGCATCATAAGTGTTGTATACATAATATATTTATGCGTAAGAATTGTTTGTCTCGACTTAGGCCTTGTTATCATAATTGCCTTAGTATTAAAGTTTACACGACAAAATAGTTCAAATGTCATTATCATAAACATTGCCATCTTTAGTTTCTTGTTTAAACGTCACTTAAATCGTGATAAAATTTAAAAGAAAATGATTTGTCGGGGGTTTTCGTATTATATTTTTTTGTCTTTCGGTAAACACATTGACCCTTCGACCACAACACATTTCGACCAAATGCTATTATTATTATTATTACAGATTATTGACCAACAAATAATAAAAATATAGGAATTTATATAGGAATTTATTTTCAATTATAGCTAAAATGTGTACGGTTATTGCGCAAATCAAAAATCGACTTGCCTCGGCTAACATATAGATATCTCAGCAATGAGTAAATAAATTCTGCTTTCAGATTTGAAATGATTGATTCTTGATATACAGTGTAAAATTGAAATAATTTTTTTCTTAATTACTGTTTTAAATGATATTTTATTAATTAAATTGTGTTCATAGACTCGACATTCGGTAATATATACTTTAAGATAGCGGCCACCGACTTTAAAATGCGGTCCAAAATACTATACATGTATTCTAGCGGTTCTGAATATTGTAAACATCATTGGAATTATCACATCGAAAAAATTATTGATTTATCTTTAAATTATTTATTAACCATTTTTGTAAGAACTTACTGTATATTTACATTTAATTTGTAAGCATCGTGGCAATTGTCATTTTTAGAACAGAAGTAGAATTCCTGTTTCCGGTTTATTTGGTACTCTCGGCACATGCTAATTTGTGAAATGAGGTTATAAACAATTAACAACAATTATCCATGACTGTTAAATTATTTAATTAGTTTTTGCGGAGTAGGCCTATCCTCTTTGGATCAAGGTCAAGGTCACGGTAAATGTCTAACGCCTACTGATTTGTCAAAGATTATATCAAGATAATTTGAATCATAACTTTTTTTATTGCATCTCGAATCCTACACAATCATTAAATGATTCGAAGAGTTTGAAACAACTTTCTGGATCTTGGAAGTATATCACACGATTTAAATCAAAGTCTTACCATGGTTAACATTTGTTGTAAGCAAATCACTATCTTCCTATAAGATATATAAAGCGGTAGAAAGAAGATGAGTTGCTTTGAGATACTGATTCCCAGGCGCATGCGCAGAAATGGCGGCCTTATGGAATTTGGGAGTGGAAATCGTGCTTTTCGTAAATGGTAGACCATGCAGGCCTCCTGTGCCAAATTTGGTGCTTGTATCACCAAATGAAAGATTGTTGCAGTTATCGACCCCACAAATAATGTATGATATTTTTCAGTTTTTATAAGTGTTCTGAGGTTTTGTGTAAGTGTTTTTAAAAGCTTTTAAAAGCTTGTAAGCGTATTTCGAAGTTGTATATATGTATTTTGTTATTTATATATACGTGTATGAATTCTTGTTTAAGTATTAGGAAGTATTGTATAAGTATTTGAAGTTGTGTTTAAGCATGTTGAGGTTTAAATATTAACTATTTAGAACTTTATATTATAAGTATTTTGAGGTTAATTTAGGTATGATATTTTGAAACATAAACAAGTATATTGAAAGGTCAATATTACGTTGATTTTAATTGCTCATGAGATTTGACGTTGTCAATAATTTATGACCAACACGTATACTCTGTATTGTATCATTTTTATTCGTTAACAATACAAGTTTTATTTTTCTGACCAAACATAATCGATATTTTCAATTTTTTTATTTTAATGTAATCTATTAAAACATTATTGATAGATAACGCATTAATACAGGGAATCATTGTATTTATTACAGTGCTCATAGGAATACTATTTGGTTTGACAGGACTGTTAGTTTGATACTTTTCAATTTTTTATTCTGCATGAGTTTGAGGATCGGTGCTGATAAAAAAATAACTTACATGAAATGAAACAAAGCAATAATAAATTCAGAAATTTTGCAGATCTTTGAAGTGTATCGAAATAATATGAATTGTTCATGAAACATCTATTCGAGAATGGCTTTTTGATTGACAAATAATCAATAATTTGCCATGAAATCAGAAAGCATTGTCAACAAGATGGCTTTTGATAACATCGGCGTATTGAACGTTATTTTAATACGTAATGATATTGTTTTAAAGTCGCAATTTGGCAGTACAATTAGTTCTGTGCATCTTTTTTGCACATATACTGTGAATGCAATGTGAAACAACGTAATGTTAATGCATACATTTTACATGCAGTTTTATTTGACAAAACAGCATTGATAGTGCATAATCTTATTCAGCAAACATTCAAGATATTCCATATACCTGAAGGTTGTTTCATCACATAGTAGACTATCTTGTTCTTAAAAATTGTAAATTCATGTAATACCAATCTTAAAAACTTGGTAACTTACAAATATTATTTGAAACTGCACTTATAATTATTAGTGGTAGGTTGTCCACTTCAGGTTCAGGCGCAGATAAAAGCGGATACGACTCCTGTCATATCATACCAAAAGCAATGAAAACAATGGTACTAGCAGCTCACATTCCAAAATTGATCTCAACCGAGTCAGCTTCCTGGTTCCCAGTGCTGAGTTAATATAGTGAAGTTTATTACTCAAGGAAACTACAACTACGGCTTTTGGTGTGATCTGCACAAAAGAGAAACTGGCTATGTTATGATTACAAGTCAAACGTCATAACCATCCGGTCGGTAGCTACGTTCACTGTAGATAGTAATTAGAGCATGCACATTTATATTTACCAGTAATGTCGAAATCTTCATATTGAGGATAAAAATTATTTGATTTTTCAAACAAAATTAACAATTTCTCTGCTGTGTCAGAAAACTGTTTGAATTAATCCTTCATCGAGTTGTTAACTTTTCTGAAAATGTATAATTCAGAGACTTTGTTCAATGTGTCATTATATACTGAACATGAAAACTTTTTAAGGAGTGGTTTCGTTTCACTATAATTGTATTTTTTGGGACTTAAATCGTCATAAGTCACATAATTTTGAAACATCATAGGTAATTATGAAGCTGAATCTTACTCACAGTGGCAATACCACGTAACTAGCTTTAGGATGGCTTATCTTTAAATATATACTAGATGGGAGCCCGTGCAAGCACGGACTTTAGGTAATGACAGTTCTCGAAACTGTTCATCGAAACAGGCATGTTTAAAAGCCATATGAAACTTGATCATAAGAGTTTGCAAAATATTTGTAGGAAGTTTGAAATTGATAATTGTGTAGTATCAGAGATATGATTTTGCAAGTATATGATTAATCTGGATTTGTCAAGTTCCAAAAGGACTGAACACTGTGAAAATGTAACATGGAGTAATGAAACTTGGTCACCCGAGCTTGTATTTTCATTTCAAAAGTGTATTCTCGATATTTAATCCCTTTCAACATGAAACCTGAAATAATTCACAACACAGGAAACTCGCAAATTTACTAGTATAGTTATTATTAATATCATAATTATTATAACATGTATTATTACTATGGCGTCACATATGTAATTTTTAAAAGTTTCAGAAGAAAAAAAGGTAGACTAAACAACAAACATTTCCTATTTCAGTTTGCAACAGTTCCAAGCCTTTGCATTTTTTCGTCAAAAAGTTAACGTTCTTAAAATATTCGTAGGTGTTGGTGGGTGAAATGCATAGCAAATAGTATGCCTCGCGTAGGTATCGTGGAAATCTGACACGAATAAATTATTCACAGCTCATTAAATCTCTGAGCCGAGGTGAATTGTTCACATTGTGTTCTTGTCTTTTTTTTGAAACTGTTGCACTTTTGACGGCATAGTCTCGAGGTATTTCAATCGCGTTTACAATGATAGAAAAGTTTCCAGGAAAGCTTATAATGCGGGTATGTCCCACTACATATACTAATATTAAATTGCCAACTAGGCAATGAACAGCGTAAACTCAAAATATGAAAGCCGCTCATTTAATATGCCAAAATAACATTACATTGGGGCATTTTTATCATTATATATAATCATGAAGATGCAATGATATCGTTTGAATTAATAATAATTCATTATCAAATGAAGCTAAAAATTAAATGTTCTATAATTCCCAGGTTTGAAATTACCGAACAGATAAGTACTGTTTAACAATAAATAATTAATATGAAATCTGATATGTGCGCGTTCTTCACATGAATTGATTCAAACCAAAGCGCTTGAAACACGTGTGAAGGGCATAATCCAATTTGATGAAACAGCTACAGATATCGGAAAGTACAAATTGTACGGACGGTACACGCACATTACACCAACACGGATTGCACGTTACACGAACACGGTAGATAGCTTGATTTTCGGTAAAATATACGATTTCAGGTCTCGATACACGTTTTACACGTTTGTTCGGAATCATCTCCCTTTTCGGCCGAAGGAGAACGTTCAAACGTTTAAACGACAATTTACACGATTTATGCTTCTTAAATTGTAGGTTGAAAACACAAATTATTCTATTTCTTCGTAAATATGTAACTAAACAACATGGGCCGATTGCATAATTCAAGTTTTATTTAGTCTAGTTTATGCCCTAGTCCAAGGCTTACTAGCAGAACAGAACAGAACAGAACTTTATTAGCATTCACAAGTTATATACATAACAATATGTGAGAAGTAAATACTATACTAATGGACAAAAGTCTTATCTCTTTTGTTTGTTATTGCCCACTCATAAATTTGGTATCGTTGGAAAGAGAATGTTATTATGCATTGAATAAAAAAAGAATTGTGAAATTTGAGCCAGTTCTGTCGGTACAGTAATGTGTTGAAAATTGACATTGAGGGTTTGCAAGTTACAAATGATTGCATCGACGCAGTTTTTAAACGAAACCTTTTTTTCAATAGTGTGCGTGACCCCCATTTACCCGAATGAGTTCAGTGATCCTTTTACGCATCGATGCTACAAGTTTGCGAAGGAATCTAGCCGGAATTTGGTCCCATTCTTGAACAATAGCGTCACGTAATTGGTACACGTTGTACACGTTCCGAGCCCTAATCTTCCGTTTCATGTAGTCCCAAACGTGTTCGATTGGGTTCATGTCAGGCGATAATGCCGGCCATGGCAATGTTTGGACATTGTTGGCCAACAGGAAGTTTTGAGTGAACCTTGCAACATGGGGCCGGTTGTTGTCCTGCTGCAGGACTGTGCCTGGATGGGCAATAAGGAAGGGCAACACAATCGGTTGCAACACTTGGTCTACGTAACGTGTAACCACGACCACGTCCTAGACCATATTTAAGGAATACAAGTTGGGTTTTATGATGATGTGTAAACCCTGCCCAAACCATGACGCTCGGCCCACCCAGCGGTCATTTTCAATGACACAGGCGTCCGTTAACCTCTCACCAGGGTGTCGATAGACGTCGCTCGCCTGAATCAATGTTAAATTTACAATCATCCGTAAACAGAATGTTTTGCCATAGATTTTAAGCGCCACCTTTGATGACGTAACGCCCATGCTACCCGTAGACGCCTGTGATTGGGAGTTAATATTGCTCCACGATATGGCCGTCGGCAACATAACCCGGCTGCCTTGAGACGTCGCCGTACCGTTTTGGCACTAATGCGAGGCCGATGACGACCAGCTGTGTTTCGTGCCGTGTCATTTGGGGCGGCAAAACGATTACGTAAGCGGGTAAGCTGAATATGCCTATCCTGACGTAACGTCGTTTCGCGCGGCCGTCCGGAACGTTGAAGGTCTGCCACGGAGCCTTGCGTTGCGAATTTAGTGCGTAACCGACTAATGGTTTTCTCATTAACCCCGAATGACGGGCTACATGTGCAGCAGTTGCATCAGTCTCAAGTTGGCCTATAGTGTGCGCACGCTGCTCATTTGAAAGGTTCATTTAAGAATAAAATTCAATATTTTATTAAAATTTTCTGATGTCTTCCGATTGGGATATCGTTACACAAGAGAATAAGGTAAATCATTTCATCAAACTAGGCGCAACACTGTTTACACGAGAGAGCACGTAAAAAACGTGGCCGGAAGTGTATCTCCTTTGTTAGAGCGAGGACGACAGTCAAAATTTAGAAACCGGTTTGAAAAACAGGCGATATAAAGTAGGCCAAATTTCAAGATCGTAACTTCACGTGTTGAAAAGATATTATGGAAAACCATACCGGACAAGACTTTTGTCCATTAGTATATATAAATAACACATGGCAGTGAGGGTGACAGTACAAATTATCAACCCGAGGAAAATAATATCAACCGAGGCGGTAGCCGAGGTTGATATTATTTTTCAAGGGTTGATAATCTGTACTGTCACCCTCACTGCCATGTGTTATTTGTTTTATTATACCGAACAAAACTGTATTGTTCGTTTTTTCTAAATTGTCAAAATTTGAATAATTTCACGGTGAATGATAACATACTATCTCAATATCACGGGTGTTAGACAAAGAGCACGAATTCACCGTGCAATTATTCATGTTTTGACAGTTGAGAAAAAACAAACAATAACATGTAAATATTCATTGAACGACAAATAACAACACAGTAAAGAAAACTATCAGTAAAATAAAAAAACTGAATTATATCACTAATATACCCTGCCGCGACCGGGATTCGAACCCGCGATCTCCGGATTCGAAGTCAGACATGCTAACCACTACGCCACGGTCGCAATCTGCTTAAACACATATCCAGTAGACCACGGTCGTACTGGATCTGTACTTTTTCCCTTTGAGGTCACGTCGAGATGAACTTTGTGTCGACCAATCAATGCGTAGCTTTCATCTAGACGAAAACACTATTAATCACATTTTGATTTCGTAATTTCTATTTTTAGACCAAGTTTTGCTTGCTAATTTAACCGCGGTAATATTCACAGGCTGCGATTGGGCGGCTCATTACAAATTTCGTGACGTAGACGATGTAAACAAGTTACGTATCATAACAATCTCGTCGTGAATATTATGATGAGAAAAGGTCACCTGAACGTGACCTTCGTTTGGAAAAGGCCAGATCTACATTACGGTAAAATTGTAGACCGGGTTTTTATCAGATTGCCACGGTCGCGGTTATTTACGTCTACTAATCGTTAATCAGTTGTCTCCCTTAGACAGCGGGTAATATTACCATGTGATCGAACAAATTATCACCCGCTCCGGTATAGGGCTTTAGCATGAGGAAATTCCAGTGAGGTATAATAAATATTAATATACATAGAGATATTATACTAATTCATGAGAAAGGTGTATACATTTAGAAAAAAGGTAAAAGGCCTTGAGTTTATCTCTCAATTGCATAATTCAAGTTTAATTTTGTTTTAGCTAGTCTAAGACTAGCTATCCGGGGGATAACACAACTTGAGCTTTGTCATCTTGTAGTATCTAGTCCTCTGGTAGGATAAACTTTAATTGAAGCTTCTTTTCGTTGCACCGAAATAATACCTCTTAATCAAGAGAATTTCGTGCTTGAACATTGATTATTTTGTATAAAATTCCAATCGATCGATTAACAGTGTTATTTTCAAATAATTGCAAAAATAAATTTAATGTTAACATTATTGAAATAAAAATATTATTATTTATGTGTGACTGATTTTCTTCCTATGATAGTTTTGAAAGGGTAAGCGAAAAAAACAAAGGGTAGTATACCAAGATAAAATGACTTTATAACCTGTACTTTAATAAATAAAAAACCTGTATACAATCCACACATAATTGATACATTTGTTAATTAATAAATGAATTGTATGATGTTATGCTCAGCAAACTTGCACATTCAGAGAGCTCATATACAGATACATTTTCAGGTTCCTCAGTTGAAGGCTGAATGAAACTACTTTTAGGATGTTAACATTTAGTAAGATATTGAAACATGGCAAAACATGTACCGCATGTCAAATTTTTGCCAGTTTTGAATTGATAAAATATCAGATCAAATGCATTAGCTTAGTTGTATTACCCTGCAAAGTTGTACCTGTGTTGAAGCTGAGTAATTAAACTGCATTATAAGGTTTTCAAATATGTCGAGGTGCAATTAGTTTTATAGCAAGTTGCACGTTTGATGATCGACCCTCAAACATGTAAGAATAATCATATTCGAGATTGCTTTCTGTTTCCCCAGTTCTCAGCTAGCAGTAACAATGTTTAGCTCAAAGAAATAACGAGGTTTTCGTTGGGATTCGAATAAATGCCGGGCTGGCGGCCAAATAATTTCCAGTCCAACGTCGTAACCACTCAGCCATGATTGTATAGTTGGCTGAGCATGTTTATGAAAACAAAATTTTAACCGCACTTTTTCCCCTTTTTTCGTAAAAATTCATCAAAATCTCTTGTGTGAATGCAAAATTAATCATATAATCAATATTATTATTATTGCGTTATTTTGAGCTCCTATTATGGTTCTAGTAAGTATCGGGTTTCAGACCTATTCCATTAACGCGATAACAACGTGTCTGTGTTCTGCAATATTGAGGTATCCTTACAGCTCCCAACAAGCCATGTGCATTTACCTAAAAAATCATTAACGGAAAGAAACATACAAATCCGTATAAAGAATTATATTATCGATTGTATTACAAATTTACCCCCGATGTGTGACTGTAGCTAATCAGCTATGACGGTAGACTTGTATCATCGGTGTTGGTTCGAATCTTGTTTTGAAACCATTTCTTTTTTTCTATACAAAATAACATTATTATTATTGCTTAGTACCGGAGAAGGAATCTTGAATAAAAATGATAAATATTATAGATACGTTTTACACACCAAGGTTAAATTTCTCAAATACGAGTTGTGCATTCTATGGAAACTTATCCGTTGCAATATGTGGGCAGCCATTTTTCAACTCACAAAACTGATTTATTTTCTAAAACTCAGCCTTAAACTACCCCCATGGCAGGTTTAAATTTAATGATGTGTTAGACTAAATATAAACTCAGGTTTTGCATAAGCTGTATTTATGCAATCCAACCAGGTTTTTGCTTAATCTGAGACTAATTAAACTTAATTTATGCAATGGACAGGGTTTAAACTCTGGTTTAAGCTTGAGGTTATCTTTAGACTAGAATTATGCAATCGGGCCAAGATGAATCAGACTTAAATACACATATACATCTATCACCCAATAAAGAGGAAATATTTCATTGGATCATATGATGTTCCTGGTAATAATTAACCTGTATTAAGTGGTCAGAATCTATCAAAATTTAGAATAAACAGAGTCAGGAAAATTTTATAATGACCCATACGTGCAAAAACTAATCTAGTTGAGCTTTTAAACAGTCAACACTAAACAAGCAAGTCTTCTCACATAAAGTTATTTGCAATGTAGAATTTGATTTGTCACATGCCCCTTCCTCGAAGAAGCTACCTTAATCATTAACTATAAACTTGTGCATCTCATGTATTAATGTCATAACGAAATAATCAATTCATTTTTATCAAAACCTGGTTTAAGCGGCCATCTGCTGGGATGGGTCAATCTAGCCATTTTCCTCCACTGGTTGCTTAATACAGATTGTACTGTATAGCTTGTATGTTACATAAGGATACAAAAAATAATGTTTGCATGGTATTCAAGTTTTAAATTTCTGTTTCACATCCTGGTGTTCATTCAATGGTATCACGCGATATGTTCATGATAGGGTAAAAATAAATATCTTTAACCGAATAAGTATGTGGTATAAAATTACCCTAGTTTTGTCAAGGTTTTCTAGATCTTGTACTTTTAAAATGGCTTGTTAGAAATAAAACAGTTTAATATTTTACAAACACAACATATTTATAGTATTTCTAATTTACATAAGCTAACATAACATAGGTTTTAACATTGCGCCAATACTTATATAAAATGTTACAGTATATGTCTGCTTTTTAGCAAGACTGTTATCACAATCGAAGCTTAAGTGGCTTTCCAGCACGGTGACCAAGTTAATGGTCCATTTTTCCGCTCGCCATGAAATAATTCTATAATATTCAAAACTCGATATATACCTGCCTATACGTTTTCTCTCTACATCCTTCTTTTAAAAATCATACTGACACCAAATATTGACAATTTTGTGAACAATGACCGACAAAAATTCACGACTGATTACCGCGGATGTATACATTGATTTCATTCATGAAAATTTACGAATGAAATATTTTACTCGTTCCAATATAGTTCTGTTATAATAACCTGTCGCAACTTGAATAATTACACGGTCACTAAATGTGTCATTATTCACCTTCTTATTAGCCATTGAGCCCCCGATCCATATTAATTAGGGGTGTAACAATACGTAAAAACGTATTGCAATATATTGCAATACAGGAAACCCGTATTGCTATATATTGCAATACATTGCAATACATATTATTCTTTGCGCATTCATGCATAACATGAATTAATGCTCGTGCGTTGTCTTAATTTGATCAACATTGTACATAGATATTGGTACTTTCAAATGATCAACAAGTATTATGCAAATGTTCAAACACATTTTAACATCAATTCAAACATTTAAATTTCAGACTCTGATAAAAACAATCAGTATGGAAAATACACTGTAAGAAAACCGGTTCTGAGAAAAACGGACATGTTAAACACCGTCAGAAGTCGTTTTGCAATATTAACAGGTATATCGGTTAACTGTTACACTTTTAATATCAATTATTGATGGTTTAACTAAAAATGCAGTTAAATGAATTAAAAGAATAAAGATACAGTGACCGTGTAAATATTTAAATTGGGACAGGTTTATAAAATAGAACTATATCAAGCACTTTATTCACGTGATTCATGTTGGTAACAATTTGAACATTTTCCAAAGACTTTTGGAATACTTTAACATTTTTCAAAGAGATTTGAAAATACTCATTGAAAAGTGTTCGTAAACTATTTGGGGGAAAAATGTTAATAATCTCATTGAAAATAATGTTCCAAAACTCTTTGGAAAAGGAAAAAAAAATGTTGAAAACCTCTTGTGTGGAAAATGTATCAAAACTCTTTGGGATTCCTTTAAACAATTGATTTGTATACCCCGTTTTGAAAATACGGATGTATAATGTTATAATGTTGTCCGTCCGTCCCTCCGCCAGTCTTGTCCGGACGATATGTCATCAACGACTGTACCTAGGTTGATGTGAGAGTAGCGCTTGTGTCAAGGACCTCCTCTCTTTTTGGGACCTCTTCGTGGTGAGGAGGAGTAACATGTGCACATTATGTAGGTGCTTTTGTGCCTGCATGATGGGCATATGGCCAACACCAAAACTGCCCGTTTGCCGTATGCAGCGTCCCGTAACCGGGAAAGGAGGATCCTGGTAGTTGAGGGAGACCCAGGGATCTCCAGTCTATCCAACACACTACTTTGGCCTCTGATTCAGGGTAGACGGGTGTCCAAGTAGGCCCGACTTGGTCAATCGGCTGGTCATGCCTTGCCCTTGAATAGTTGCATACTTGCAAAAGCAATTTTATTCTTATAAGTTCATGTACTGTTTTATGTGCACTATCCCAAAACTATTAACATTACTAGCATACTCTTAATTTGAAGAACCATATGTGTACCCCATTACGACCTGAGTGGGCTTACTGAATTTAAAGTACTTTCTTTTAATATGTTCAATACACCTATTCAAGAAGGCGGTGGCTCATGGGCCAATTGTGTTGATTGTTATCATTTACAATTACATGCAAGTATATCTCTCATGTATCCTTGTAGTGCGGAGGCTGGATACCCGCCTCCATTGCGCTTCCCCTTGTTGGAGTCCAAGGTGGCTGGGGAACCTGAGAGATGAATTATTATCTCAACCATGGATCCTTTAACCTCTTCTAAAAAAACGTAAGTCTGACGAATCACCCAACATTTCAAATGAACAATCAAATCAATCATCTTTTCCACGCTTTCTCGTAGTAAAAGCGTTGGGAGATGAAACATTAGCACAGTTGAACCCGTTTGTCATTGAAAAGTCAATTTCTGCACTCATAGGAACTCCAAAATCGGTCAGGAAGCTCCGTGGTGGAGAACTCCTGATCGAGGTCCAAAGAAAACATCAATCATATAATTTGCTTAAATTAAGATCTTTTTTCAACATTAAATCTTTTTGCACTGCACACAATACCCTCAATTCATCCAAAGGAGTCATTCGCTGCCCTGACCTTGCAGAAATGTCAGAGGCAGACATAGTAAAAGAGCTTAGCTCTCAATGTGTTTCAAATGCCAAACGTATTCTATCCACCAGAGACGGTAAACGTGTTCCCACACACACATACATTTTAACTTTTGATACCTCAATTCTTCCATCCACTCTTCGAGTTGGGTATCTCAAAGTTCGCGTTGAAATGTACATACCAAACCCGATGCAGTGTTACAAATGCCAGGGTTTACGTATAGCCCTTGGTGCATTTAAAACTTCACCTGTTGAAAGTCTTTATGTTGAAGCTCACGAGCCATCATTAAAATTACGTCGACAAAAGCTTTCATTACAATACGCAACTCGAATATCTTCTAACAATAGTAACCCGGCTCGAAAAGTTGTCTTTCAACCAAATTACATTGATAAATTTGACAACAAACCAAACGAAATTAAACCATTTGGCCTGCACGTTAAAAACAACTTAGAAATGCTTAATAGTAACACATCCACCGTTCTACAGAACTTGGATGAAAATGTCCCTCCTTGGACTTACAACATACCAAACGTTAACATTGATTTGTCAAACTTACGTAAATTTATTACCAGCCCAGAGGCCTTTAATTCGGAATTCGTTAACATCTTAGAAACATACAAAGATTGTACACATTTATTTACTGACGGCTCTAAAGATGGAAACAAAGTTGGTTGCGCTGCATATGGAAATTCTTTTGTTGCAAGAATGCGATTGCCTGACCAGGCATCCATATTTACAGCTGAAGTCAAAGCAATAGATCTTGCTTTTGTATACATATCAAATAGTATTAATAGTTATTTTGTCATTTTTTCAGATTCTCTATCTGTATTATTGGCCATAAAAATCGTAATTCAGACAATATTCTTATTAAAAGTATCGAATTGAAATTGCATCAAATTTTAAAATCTAAAACAGTATACCTCTGCTGGATAACAAGCCATATTGGTATACAAGGAAATAAAAAAGTTGATATTTTGGCCGAAAAATCTTTAAACCTTCAACCAGGGGATATCAAATTGCCAAACAGTGACTTCAAATGTTCAATAAACGCGTTAATAAAATCAAAATTGCAAACGTTGTGGAACAATGCAATTTTTAATAAATTACATGACATAAAGCCAACCCTTAATTCATCTTCGTCAATTATATATTCTAATCGCAGAGATCAAATAGTAATTTCGCGATGTAGAATTGGTCATACTAGATTAACACGTTCATACCTTCTCAAAAGAGAAGAAGCGCCTAAACGCATACCATGTGACGAGCATTTCAATGTAAAACACGTTCTCCTTGACTGTCAGGATCTAAAATACATTCGTGACAAACATTTTAAAGTAAACTTACTTAAAGACATTTTTGAATCTGTACCATCATATGCTATACTTAACTTTTTGAAAGAAATAAATGTTTATAATAAGATATAGAGTTTTACATCATTAATATAGTTTGACTTATTAGTATCATTAATAGATTTCGGCGCGATATGACTTTTCTGTGTTGGTGCGCCGTAAAACCCAAACAAACAAACACAACTGTATACATGACAATTACTTACATCGATTATTACCTGTACACTTGTAAAAGCTTACTTATTATTAATACAATTAATTTTAAATAAATTGTAATTCCGCATAACAATAATCATTATACATGGGAACATTTTAAAGAATAGTAACGATAGGTTTTTTTCTTCAAATCGAATTGTTTTACATACACATTTACATGTTTATCATATCATGACATGTTTCTTGAATTCTTAAGAATTGTAAAAAAAAAAATAATTAAAAAATGACACATTAACAAAATTGAAAACGTTATAATGTATAGCACAGCACTTAATTGAGTTGGAATGCATTTAAATTTTAAAACCAGCTTAAAAACTGTACTGAGCACAAGGTTTAATTTTTTAAATCACTGCATTATATAGTCCTGTTCTTTAACATATTATGTTAAAAAAAGTAATTAATAATTATAAACCATAAAGATAATTTATGCAAATTGACTCACCCAAGAACGGTGGATATAAAATATCCAATCAGCAGAAATAAGTAGCTCTGCATTGTTTCATTTCTCACTTGGTTATGAAAGGCTGTGGCCGTTGAAAACAAATGAAAAATGAACTAGGAATTGATAGGGGGTTTCCCCCAAAATTCTCTGAACACTCTACTGAATCAGGATTCTTTTCTTATCACTGCTGCAGAACCATAATTTTGTTTACATTACGAAGAACAATACGATTATTTCGAAGAACAATATACTTGCTTATTGAAATTTAAAACTTAAACACGTATATTCTCGTTTATTGTATGACAGTTACAAAAGGTAATACGTAAAATGGTTGTAATTTTTTATTTCAGCTTGGCTCGTGTTTTAGCCTGCTTGCCACCTAGGTTTCCAACGTTTCAAAATCTGTTAATTGTGAGAAATTACTACGCGTGTTTCTACTTGTACTAATAGAAATAGAGTTTCTATGGACTTGTTTTAAATATTAAAAGAATCGTCTGCTATATTTAATTGAATTCTGGTCGATATGGGTCTTTTGGCGAGCGTCCATTTGAGGCCAAAACTCCTGTGTATATATTTGAATCACCGCTTTATCAGATTTCATTGTTTTGTTACTTACATATGTTTGTCTGTCTGTATTTATGTCCGTCAGCCCTCTGTCCCTCTGGATGTCCGACTGCATGTCCGTCAATCTGCATGTATATTTTCCTGTATGCCTGCTATGGCTGTCACGATATACCGGTATAATGCAATACGCAGCTGCGGCAATACGTACCGCGGTTAAAATTTAACGTACGGGTATATGGCGATATTATTGATAATTTACTGGAAAAATCTTTTATTTCAAAAACGAATTAGCCAAATGTCAATTTTTCCATTGTTCATTCAATTTAAGCTTAAGCTACTAGAATTTAACCGAATGGTGCGCGTTTGATTGAACGTACGGAATTTGCGCAAAATATGTTCTTGAATCGAATACTTCGGGAAAATTAGGTAGAAATCAAGTCAATGTATACACATCTTACAAATCTGACTTCAGAACAATGTAATTAGCTCCCTTTAAGTAATGAAAAAATTACCATGCTAAAGTCCGATTTTTTTCCGTTGAGCCGTGACTGCACTCTTAAATTTATAGATTTTTGAAACATTCCTACAAATAGGTTACATAGCTTATTTAACCAAACAACTAATTACAGTTTTTGTTATAATTATACTACATCGATTTAAATGTCTCTGATGTCGTGAGGGTTAGACACTTGGATAGAGGTACATTTTTTTTGTGACTCTGGTTTCGAATCCTATTTGGTATTGTTTATTTTTATTTGTCGCAATGTTGACGTTCTGTTTTACCCTGTATTGAATGACCTCAGGTTGACATAGAACACTTACGTAGTGCATCCCTTCGTTTTCCGGGAAATGTCCTAGCGTAATCAGCGGTAGATTTATGTCATACGTGCCGTCGTTTGAAACTAAAACGTTTTCTGCTCTTCCTCTAGCGGAAACAACATAGCACTTCATATTCAACTCTCTCATCAACGATATCAAAGTTAAATTGTCACCGTACGTACCGTCGTTAGCCATGGCGCTAAGGTAATCCTCAAAAGAGGTTCCGTGTACCAAGTTTTTGTAAAAGTTGGTTGCTTATTGCAGCAAATTGGCAATATCCGTCTGGATGAGGATCGAAGAGTACTTTGGACTTTTCTGCGAGTTAAAGTATTTATTTCATCCTCATGACTAAGTACTTGGCAAAATCTATTTCGGTGACTTTTCCTTATCATTCTTGTTGGACTATTTTCTTGTTTAGTTGCTTCTGTTTGCTTTTCTCTTTTCCTTTCAACCGTTGTACTTGTTATACTCTCAACGCAAATACATTGCTGAGCGGACATCTTGGTCTTGCTTGTTGGGTGACTGAATAACACTAAATAATTACCATTAACCTTCCAAACTTCTACGGTTCCCAGAATTCTTTCCGCGTTACGCATCTTTTTTCTTAATCTCCCTTTTCAGGCAATGGGGAATTATAAACGTGATCTCTGCGATAATACGCCTGAAATGGTGTGAGCGAACCTAACACTCTTTGAGATTATAATAATCGAATATGCAACACCTTGCAGTCCGGACACCCAGTTGAATTCCCCTTTCCACCTACACGCGAACATGATTCTTTGTTTGAGAACACGATTTGATATTTCGCATTTCCGTTGAGCTTGAGGGTAGTAAGGCCTTCCATTAACAATTTTGATGTTGTACTATTCAATAAGGTCTTCATTGCTAGGCCTTGAAATTCGCAGCCGTTGTCACACTGAATCAGTTTAGAAGATCCATAGTTAAACGTCACTTTCTCCATAGCAATGACGACCTCGTTCGTTGTATTAGTCTGCAGTGCTTGAGGAATTATGTATATCTTCTAACAATAGTAACCCGGCGCGAAAAATTGTTTTAAACCAAATTACATTGATAAATTTGACAACAAACCAAACGAAATTAAACCATTTAGCTTGCGCGTTAAAAACGATTTTGAAATGCTTAATATCAACACTTCTACCGTTTTACAGAACTTTGATGAAAATGTCCCTCCTTGAACCTACAACATACCAAACGTTAATATTGACTTGTCAAACTTTCGTAAATCTATTACCAGCCCAGAGGCCTTCAAATCGGAAGTCGTAAGCATCTAAGAAAAATATAAAGATTGTACACATTTATTTACTGACGGCTCAAAAGATGGAAACAAAGTTGGTTGCGCTGCATATGGAAATTCTTTTGTGACAAGAATGCGACTGCCTGACCAGGCATCCATATTTTCAGCTGAAGTCAAAGCAATAGATCTTGCTTTAACATACATATCAAATAGTATTAATAACAATTTTTTTCAGATTCTCTATCTGTATTATTGGCCATAGAAAATCGTAGTTAAGACAGTATTCTTATTAAAAGTATCGAATTAAAATTACATGAAATACTGAAATCTAAAACAGTACACCTCTGCTGGATACCAAGCCATATTGGTATACAAGGAAATGAAAAAGTTGAGTAGAATAATGGGCCTGTAAAACGAAATTTGAAACCCAGTTGACTATGAATGATAAAGAGATCATGAGGGATATCGAAATAGTATCTTTGAACTCTAAAATGATAAAATCCATCAAAAATTCCTTCCAACAGTACTTTCAGTACTTTGATTGTATTGACCATTTGTCTCTGCTTTTGTGATCAGACCCTGTCCCGTCCTCCAACCGATTCGAGGCTCTTATGAGCGACATCGAGTCGATGGAGGACGAGGACATGGCTGTCCACAGCTCTCCTCCCCGGACTTCGGCGCGAAGTCCTGTTAAGTTTCCGAAGTAAGTTTTTACTTTTCGTTGAACCATGAGTCAAACTATACTTCAATGGAATTGTCGTGGTCTTAAATCAAATTACAACGATTTACTTCTCTTATTATCAAAATACTCCCCGAAAGTTGTCTGTCTTCAAGAAACATTCCTTTCTACAAATGATAAAACATCAATAAAGGACTATACGCTTTATAATAAAATTTGCACAGACACAATAAGAGCATCTGGTGGCTCAACAATTGCGGTTGCAAACTGTATCCCTCAACGACAAATTCAGATACGAACTAATCTGCAAGCCGTAGCCGTTGAAGTAACTTTGCAAAGACCTATAACAATATGCTCATTATATCTCCCTCCCAATTTATCTATAACTGTTGAAGACTTAGAAAATCTAACTAAACAACTCCCAGAACCATTCTTTTTACTCGGCGATTTTAATGCACATAATCCATTATGGGGAAGTACATCTACGAATAATAAAGGCAGCATTACAGAAAAGTTCATTGATAATGCTCAACTATGCCTTTTGAATAACAAGTCACCAACTTACTTACATCCAGCCACTGGAAGTTTTTCTTGTATAGACCTTACATTATCACATCCATCAATATACTTGGATTTTACTTGGTCAGTGCTTGACGAACAATATGGCAGTGACCACTTTCCATTGTTGTTAACTTTAAACGACTCTGTCCCAGTAAACAACCGCTCTTATTACAAATTCTCAAAAGCGAACTGGGAACAATTTAACCAGTTGTGTTCCGATGATTTAACAATCCCGATTTTTTCCAACTCTTCGGATAAAGCTAACCTCTTTGCGTCAACTCTATCAAAGATAGCTGATGAGTGTATTCCTAAAACTTCAATGAAAAACTCGAATAAAATTAAAAAACCATGGTTCAACGATGAGTGCAGAAGATCATATCGGAAACGAAAAGCAGCACTAAAGAAATTTCATATTTGCCCTACAGCTGCAAATCTAGACAATTATAGAATCCTACGAGCACAAGCTCGTAGAACATTTAAGTTTTCTAAACGTAAATCATGGCAGTCATATGTTTCTAAAATTAACGCCAACACTCCAATTAAAAAAGTTTGGGAAGCAGTTCGTAAAATTAATGGTAAACACAAAAAAGTTCCTACAGCTCATCTCAAACGTAAAGATTCGAGCGTAGCAAAAACTACAAAAGATATAGCCAACACGCTGGCGGAAACTTTTGAACATAATTCTTCTTCAGCACACTATACTGAAGAATTTAAAAAGGTCAAATCTAACTCGGAAAAACAAAATATTAATTTTCATTCTAACAACGAAGAAGAGTATAACACCCTCTTTACAATTGACGATTTAACCGATTCTATTAAGCATGCCAAAGATACAGCTGCTGGCCCTGATGAAATTTATTATCAATTTTTAAAACACCTCCCATTGGTATCTCAACATTTATTGCTCGATATTTTTAATGATATATGGATATCTGGTAAAATTCCAGATTCCTGGAAGGAAGCTTTAATAATACCAATACCGAAACCGGGAAAAGACAATACTGACCCCCTTAACTACCGACCAATATCTCTAACTAGTTGTATTTGTAAAACCTTTGAACGCATGGTTAATAAAAGACTCATCTGGTATTTAGAATCTAACGGTATTATTACTAATTTCCAATCTGGTTTTCGAAAACAGCGAAGTACTAATGATCATTTAGTACGCCTCGAAACATTCATAAGAGAGGCTTTTGTCAATAAACAACATGTAGTTTCAATATTCTTTGATCTTGAGAAAGCTTACGATACAACTTGTAGGGGGTTCAGGCCCTTTTTTGTTTCATGCTTAAATATCTTTTTACAGTTCTTAATACACAGCTATTGAAATGAGGTTTTATTTGAGGTATAAATTAGTATGATATCATGATGGGTCTAGAAGTTACAGACTTTTTTATATTAGCATTTGACCCATTTTATGAGGCAGATCTTTATTATATAAGATAAACAGAAAACGGCACCAAAATTAGAAAAACTTGATATTATAGATGATGATTAATTTATTTTTTGGTATTATGAGAAATGCAAATCCCCTGAATGTATACATTTTCTGGAAGCTGTAGAACGAGGCAATATGATGCATTTTGATGCATTACAAATTTTTGGGTATGTTGCTGGGTTAATGGAGTGGAATTCAAAATGGCCGTCAATTTTTACAAAATAAAGAAATAACATCTGAATTATGACAGCTAGTACATTAAATTTTAGTTAAAGTCATGTGTGTATTGTTTATTACTTTTTATGGCAATATATTGACATTGTTTTTAGTGATGTTTGCCACAAAATATAGGAAATTATATTTTTCTGTTACCATAGCAACGCATAATAATATATATAAACCTATGAATTACCTACCTAGAAAACATGAATACTCACAAGGGAATGATATTCACATTTTTTGTAAATTTACTTGACATCAAAGCACTTAGCAACGATTTTGCAGTATCCAAGAAAACATACTTTTTGGTTACCATAGCAACAACCCATCCACAAAAACAATAAAGTCCTAGGGCATTACATTTCCCCCAAAAATAGCATTCGTAAGAAAAAAATCCGAACAGGGCGTTTAACAGAGTAAATATAAATAGGGAAATTACTAGATTAAATAAGGCACAGTTATTGTACTCAGTATTCGACTTCACTCGAGTCACAAAATCGATATTTGACGCGGTGTACATTAATATCAGTACAGCAATGTCGGCGCGCCTTTGATCACGGTCCCTTAAAGTATTAAACGACGTCATCAGATACGTTGCCGCCATAACTATTTTGAAGTAGCACAAAGATCAAAGAAAGCTATAATACGTTGAAACATTCTCTTCACCTATTTAAGAATAATGTTAGTACAGAAATGTATAAACGGTGGACTCAAAATTTAAACCTTCCAACAAACGCCTCTTACTTCTCTATCAAACATTTAAGTGCAAAATGTGTGTAATTTATTTAATAGACCGACTTTCATTCTAATATGAATTAAAATCGAGTGACTGGTGAATACGGCGTTTTCAAGTCAGAACTTTATCGTTGATCAGAAGCGTATGTGCGAGAAGAATTATGTCCGTTATTCAGGATTAATCTTTCATTTCAGTTGAATTAAAAAAATACCAGCAATAATCATGTTGTTCGAAATTAACATTTCATATTATATTTTTGAAGATAAATATTGTTAACTTAAAAACGATGCATAACTATGTACATGTATACGTCACTTATAGAAGGTGGAATATTGACCAAGATAGAAGGAAGAAAAACTAATCTGAGAAAAAATGACGTAGTGGTTAAATGACGTCAGTTAGCGATGACCGGTAGGTGGGATGACGTTACGTTATCAAAATGTCAAAAAATCTCGAACGATAGGGTTGGAAATACACGTTTGCTAGAGCTATGTTGCAGGTTTCTTCATTATTAATCTTTGTTTCTAATTAACAAAGGTATGATAAACGTAGAATAAGTTGAAAGTCAATGTAAAATCAATTGAAACATAACGTAAACTTGGAAAACTTTCTTTGTTTAAATATCAAATTTTTATTGACAATGCAATTTTCAACTATCAATCACCAATGAGAAGCTGCTTGTGTAAGCTACATTTTGATTGGTCAATCGATTATCTGTGTTGGAAGCGGGCTCTAGCAATTTGCAAAAGTCTTTTCCATACCTTGTCAAAATTACGCGAATCCGCGTCCATTGCATATTAACGTTGCGTTCGACGGCAACAGGAGTTGTTTTCTATCATCATTAATTCAGGATTCTTGTGACGCTTTTTTCAAGAAAAAAACATGAAATGATTAATTAACGATTACTCTTTCAATATATGTTCTTATTGTTTTATATTTGTCCGTAATAAAATCAAATTAAGGGCTTAAACTTTAGTAAAAAACTTAAAAAATGGCATCGACGTCACGACGACGTCATACGACGTCACGTCACCTGAACCCCCTACAACTTGGAAATATGGTATTCTAAAAGATTTAAAAGACGCCGGACTAAACGGTAGACTACCAATGTTAATTTCTAGTTTTCTGTCTGACAGAAGTTTTCAAGTTAAATTAGGTTCAACATTATCAGATAGCCACAAACAAGAACAAGGCGTGCCACAAGGCAGTATATTATCAGTTACCCTTTTTGGTCTTAAAATTAATAATATTGTTAAGGTTATAAATCCTGGTACAGATTGTTCATTATATGTAGATGACTTTTTAATCTGTTATCGTTCTAAAAATATTCGAAGTATCGAACGCCAACTACAACAAAACTTGGATAAAATCCAAAAGTGGGCAACAGAAAATGGTTTTAAATTTTCCAAGTCAAAAACACAATGTGTACATTTTTGTCGATTAAGAAAGCATCATAATGATCCTGAACTTTACATTTCTGGCTCAAAAATCCCTGTTGTAAATGAAGCTAAATTTTTAGGAGTTACATTCGATAAAAAACTCTCTTTTATACCACACTTAAAGTCTCTAAAAACAAAATGTATCAAAGCTTTAAATCTACTTAAAGTACTTTCACATACTGATTGGGGATCTGATTCCCAAACATTACTTAAATTATACAGAAGTCTTGTTCGTTCAAAACTAGATTATGGGTCAATTGTGTATGGATCAGCACGTAAATCGTACTTACAAATGCTTGATACAATACATAACCAGGGCTTACGTATCGCCCTTGGTGCTTTTAAAACTTCACCTATTGAAAGTCTATATGTTGAAGCTAACGAGCCTTCATTAAGATTACGTCGACAAAAGCTTTCATTACAATACGCAACTCGAATATCTTCAAACAATAGAAACCCGGCGCGAAAAGTTGTTTTTCAACCAAATTACATTGATAAATTTGACAACAAACCAAACGAAATTAAACCATTTTGCCTGCGCGTTAAAAACGACTTAGAAATACTTAATATTAACACCTCTACCGTTCTACAAAACTTTGATGAAAATGTTCCTCCTTGGACCTACAACATACCAAACGTTAACATTGATTTGTCAAACTTTCGTAAATCTAATACCAGTCCAGAGGCCTTCAAATCAGAATTCGTGAACATTTTAGAAAAATATAAAGATTGTACACATTTATTTACTGACGGATCAAAAGATGGTAACAAAGTTGGTTGCGCTGCATATGGAAATTCTTTTGTTGCAAGAATGCGATTGCCTGACCAGGCATCCATATTTACAGCTGAAGTCAAAGCAATAGATCTTGCTTTATCATACATATCAAATAGTACTACTAATAATTTTATCATTTTTTCAGATTCTCTATCAGTATTATTGGCCATAAAAAATCATAATTCAGACAATATTCTTATTAAAAGTATCGAATTGAAATTGCATGAAATTTTAAAATCTAAAACAGTACACCTCTGCTGGATACCAAGCCATATAGGTATACAAGGAAATGAAAAAGTTGATATTTTAGCCAAAGAATCATTAAACTTGCAACCCGTGGATATCAAATTGCCAAGTAGTGACTTCAAATGTTCAATAAACACGTTAATAAAATCAAAATGGCAAACGTTGTGGAACAATGCAATTTTTAATAAATTACGAGACATAAAGCCAACCCTTAATTCATCTTCGTCAATTATATATTCTAATCGCAGAGATCAAATAGTAATTTCGCGATGTAGAATTGGTCATACTAGATTAACACATTCATACCTTCTCAAAAGAGAAGAAGCGCCTGATTGCATACCATGTGACGAGCATTTCAATGTAAAACACGTTCTCCTTGACTGTCAGGATCTTAAATACATTCGTGAAAAATATTTTAAAGTTAACTCACTTAAAGAACTTTTTGAATCCGTACCATCATATGCTATACTTAACTTTTTGAAAGAAATAAATATTTATAATAAGATATAGTTTTACATTATTAATAAAGTTTGAATTATTAGTATCATTAATAGCTTTCGGCGCGATATAACCTTTCTGTGTTGGTGCGCCGTAAAACCCAAACAAACAAACAAACTGTATCAAATGGAGAAATAAGGGAGAACACTGTTATGATACAAACCCGGTAGTCTATGCTGATACCACGGTTTGATACCGTCATACTTTTGTTCCACAGAACCAATCTCCGTAAACAAATATATTGTAGAACGTTGCAGTACAGGATCTCTATGATCTCAATGTAGGGTCACGTCGAGATGACCTTTATGTCGACCAATCATTGTGTAACTTACATCTAGACGAAACACTATTACTTGCATTTTGATTTCGTAATTGCTGATTTTAGACCAAGGGTTGTGAGCTATTTTGAAAGAGTATTTATCACAGGCTTTGATTGGACGGCTCTTTTCAAATTGTTTTGAGTAGACGACGTAAACAAGTTTCTTAAGATAACGATTTCATCATGAATATTATAATGAAAAAGGTCACCTAAACGTGATCCTCATTTGAAAACGGTCAGATCAAATTATTGAGTAGGCGAGCGGACAATTTTAGATCGGGTTATAATCAGATTGCGCAGTATCTGGAATACCGGTATACATGTATTCACTCGTACGATCATTAAAGGGGGCAATTTTGTCATATGATTTGATAAGTTATCAACCATGTAATCAGTATTATGATTAAAATGTTAGATGTGAACAAAAATATGTCCTAATTTTCTCTTTATAGAAAATAATATCCACGTGATATTACGCTGGTCATCAGACATAGAAAGAGGACGGTGAGAAGCACAACTAACATCAAGGCAGTCAGTCATTGTTCAATCTCATCAATTCATCATTGAAGATCAACAATATTTGAAGATTATACGGTAGGTGTTATTTATGTATCTATTATGTATCTAATTATTTACTTTTTTAATGAACAATACGATTGTCTGATTTTTTATAATTTGTGTTAATACACTAGAAATATTTGCTAAATTGACTTAAAATGTTTGGAATTTGCGCCCTGTCTAACGAGGTGCAACGTTATTTTACGAGTAAATCATTGCCGACGTAAAATACCTTTATTTGAATTGACCCGGTGGAAGAAGAACTTATTTACTTTAGTTTTTTTTTAAATTAAAAAAATACATTTTCCGAAAATATTAATTGTAAAGTTTTAGTTTGCTTACTGGTGTGTTGCTCTAAAATAAAATCTCTTGCTCTAATTTCTTCATTCTTTTTCGACTTTTACATTGTTTTACGAGAGTGTTGACAATTGAATACAATATATACCGTCCGATAATATTTACCTGAGCTTGACCTTTATTGACCTTTATCAAACTCGGTATTTATTGTCTATTTTTGTCTTCGTTTGTAAATTGCGCGTTATCGGAATCTTCAGGCAGAATACGCATACTAAATAAAATCTTTAAATCAGCCACAATATTAAGGACTTAGGTGTTTCTTTATTAACTGATGAGTCCAAAATTTAAAGTGCAGTAACACGTTTAAATCAAATTACTGACAGTACTGATGGAGCGGTGCTACTAAAATTGTGAAACACTAAAAATAATTCTTATATTTAATAAGTCATGTTTTTTCCTAATGAGAGATTTCTATATTACTTGGCACATACAACAAAATGGACCCAGGTTCGTTTGTCTCAGAGATTAGATAAATCTTTTGATGTTGTTGTTAAGAATCTCATTAGAAACAATTGCAATTATGTGAATTGCGTCTGCATATCGAATGTGGTAACGTATGTAATTGTTTTAAAGCAGGAGTTATGAATTTTCAAGTTCTTATTCCATGTCATAAACTAACATTCCAAATGCTTTGACATTTACAATGTATATCGACTTATTTCCAACTATAAGGAGAAATTGTAAACCCAATGAAAGAGTATATATGTTCTAATAATGAAGGCTATGAAAGCTGTGTTGGTCGCAGTATTTTAATATTGAGGATGACTGGTTGTAAATGGGCACCTAGTGTTGGCCTCAAGTTATAATCGAAACAACTACACATCATGTGGCAGATTGTCTTCTATAATAGTACTTGTAGTATAGACTTTTAGCAATGCTGGTTATGTCCATATACATTTTAATAGCAACATTTAACTTTTTATCACTTTATGTTACTTATTTAACGAAAGTTATAATGTAGTTAGGACATTGAATCAAAGCGCTGAATGTACTGAATCCGTGAGGGTTTAAAAAGTGAAGTTAGATTTCCGGCTCTAACAACATTTGTACACTACGAATAGTTCAGTGATATTAGTTTGATTGGTAAAACTTCATTGTCCAGTTCAAAACACTTCACACTTCGATCTATAAATACAGCAAGTGAACCAGACAGGTGAACTCTTATGTTTTATTACACAATCACCACAAGTCGAAGGGTCGTTCTTAAAACAATTTAATAACTGTCGCTTAAAAGTTTTCATTCATGCACAATTTCTCGACAGCATTTGTATATAAAATAAATGAAGTTTACTATTCATACATCATTCAAAGTCATTTACTACGATCTTTAAACTTTTTCTGTAGAACCATTATATTACATAAGATAATGTAACATCTCTATACTAACTACTGGCACAAACGATTGAATCGTTGATACCATTCTATTATATAAGATGACATAATCATCTATACTGAGACGCACAACGGAGCAGCAACTGTTCTTACGCTTAGGTATTGTTCGGATTACTAGTTTATAATTGCGCACGTCAAAGCAGACGATCTTTTTTGTAGGACTCTTTACATTGAGGGACTACTTCTGGATTCGGTAAATTTTCAAAGTGGGAAAAGGTCTGAAATAGGGTAAATATGTTTGTTCAGGACTGTTACCTTTGTTACCTTTTCATTAACACATTGAAGAAATGCACATATAGATTTATCTATTCGATATATTTACCATGCTGTTACATGGTACATACTTATACATTTGCCATGACGTCTTTAGCATGGTACAGACATCATATGATCTCACATCTCTATGTTAATAGCATAAAAATATTGTGACCTGAGTTCTTAATTTAACATGGTACACATATAGTGTGACCTATGTTACATGGTTCAGTCCAAGTGTGACTAAGGACTCTTTGTTAATGGTCCGACATGGTGTGACTTGACGTCTCTATGTTACATGGTACTGACATTAAGTGATTTAACGTCTCTTTGTGACATGGTACATACATCTTGTGATTTGACGATTCTTTGTTATATAGTACAGACATCAGGTGATTTGATGTCTCTATGTTACATGGTACAGACATCTAGTGATTTGATGTCTCTATGTTACATGGTACAGACATCTAGTGATTTGATGTCTCTATGTTACATGGTACAGACATCTAGTGATTTGATGTCTCTATGTTACATGGTACAGACATCTAGTGATTTGACGTTTCTATGTTATATAGTACATACATCTAGTGATTTGATGTTTCTATGTAACATGTTACAGACATCTAGTGATTTGATGTCTCTATGTTACATGGTACAGACATCTATTGATTTGATGTCTCTATGTTACATGGTACAGACATCTAGTGATTTGATGTCTCTATGTTACATAGTACAGACATCTAGTGATTTGGTGTCTCTATGTTACATGGTACAGACATCTAGTGATTTGATGTCTCTATGTTACATGGTACAGACATCTAGTGATTTGATGTTTCTATGTTACATGGTACAGACATCTAGTGATTTGATGTCTCTATGTTACATGGTACAGACATCTAGTGATTTGATGTTTCTATGTTACATGGTACAGACATCTAGTGATTTGATGTCTCTATGTTACATGGTACAGACATCTAGTGATTTGACGTTTCTATGTTATATGGTACAGACATCTAGTGATTTGATGTCTCTATGTTACATGGTACAGACATCTAGTGATTTGACGTTTCTATGTTATATAGTACAGACATCTAGTGATTTGATGTCTCTATGTTACATGGTACAGACATCTAGTGATTTGACGTTTCTATGTTATATGGTACAGACATCTAGTGATTAGACGTTTCTATGTTATATAGTACAGACATCTATGGTACAGATATCTAGTGATTTGATGTTTCTATGTTACATGGTACAGACATCTAGTGATTTGACCTCTCTTTGTTACATGGTACAAAGATCGAATAAATTAATGCCTGCTAGGTATACAGTGCAACCTTTTTTGAACAACACCCACTGGGTGGAACTAAAATGTGTTGATGTTCAGAGGTTGTTGTTCTGCAGAGGTTATATTCAATTGAAATTAAGCCTATTGGAAATATCAGAAGCTGTTGTTGTGCAGAGGATTTGTTTTGTGTAGGGCTGCTCCGCAGAGGTTATACTGTATTGTAAACATATGATATGAAATGACGACATTATGTTACATGGAACATACATTATGTAACAACACTTTTCTATGTTACATAGTATAACATTTATTTTCAGATGATATACATGTATCGAATGACAATATTTTGATTTATTGGACGCTTTATTAAGTACAGATTTTAGTGGTGATGACTTAGTTGCTATTATAATTAAAGACTACGGCATAATGATTGGAGCTATATCTTTTATCGGCATGCTTCTGGTAATGTCTGGGGTCGAAAGAAACCCAGGACCAGGTAAGTAAACGTGTTACACCAATATATTGGATATTTGTGTATGTATACTAGGACGAAAAAGAAACGCCGGGTACATAAAATATGCAATACATGTCCGGCCGTGTTACGCAAAACAAGAAGGGTCATCGTTAAAAGAGGGTATTTTTTCACATAATCAGCATCGAAAATCGATTGAAACTTTAACAGCTGGTTCCATACAGATGACATTTCATACAAAAATAAATATAATAATCCAATAATACAATTTATCCCTTAAAACAATCATTATAGGTTACCCGGCGTTTCTTTTTCGTCCTAGTATATATTGTGACGTCGTTAGCAACAATTTTTATGCTCAAAGTATTTTGTTCTGCGTGTTTGCAAAGTTCATTTCTTTCTAGTTCTGCACAGTGTTAATGTTGAATGATTAACTTGTATGTAAACTATACAACTAAATTGTATCTATATTTTTTTGTTTGCCTTATATGCTTAATTACATAAAGGTGAACTTTTAAAATTATGATGTTGTCCATCTGTCTGTTGAGACTATTCTGTCTGTATGTCTTTCTCTGGACAATTGTTTCTGCGTATGATAAGGGATATACTTAGGGTTATGTGAAAGGTCACTGTACATAAACATTGAAATATGGTCACGTCAAAGGTCACATTACATAAACATTGAAATATGGTCACGTTAGAGATCACTGTACATAAACCTTGAAATATGGTCATGTCAGAGGTCACTGTACATAAACATTGAAATATGGTCACGTTAAATGTCACTGTACATAAACTTTGAAATATGGTCATGTCAGAGGTCACTGTACATGAACCTTGAAATATGGTCACGTCAGAGATCACTGTATATAAACCTTGAAATATGGTCACGTTAGAGATCACTGTACATAAACCTTGAAATATGGTCATGTCAGTGGTCACTGTACATAAACATTGAAATATGGTCATGTCAGAGGTCACTGTACATGAACCTTGAAATATGGTCACGTCAGAGGTCACTGTATATAAACCTTAAAATATGGTCATGTCAGAGGTCACTGTACATAAACATTGAAATATGGTCACGTCAAAGGTCACATTACATAAACATTGAAATATGGTCACGTTAGAGATCACTGTACATAAACCTTGAAATATGGTCATGTCAGAGGTCACTGTACATAAACATTGAAATATGGTCACGTCAAAGGTCACATTACATAAACATTGAAATATGGTCACGATAGAGATCAATGTACATAATCCTTAAAATATAGTCACGTCAGAGGTCACTGTATATAAACCTTGAAATATGGTCACGTTATAGATCACTGTACATAAACCTTAAAATATGGTCACGTCAGTAGTCACTGTATATAAACCTTGAAATATGGTCACGTTAGAGGTCACTGTACATAAACCTTGAAATATGGTCACGTCAAAGGTCACTGTATATAAACATTGAAATATGGTCACGTTAGAGGTCACTGTACATAAACCTTGAAATATGGTCACGTCAAAGGTCACTGTATATAAACCTTGAAATATGGTCACGTTAGAGGTCACTGTACATAAACCTTGAAATATGGTCACGTCAAAGGTCACTGTATATAAACATTGAAATATGGTCACGTCAGAGGTCACTGCATATAAACATTGAAATATGTTCACGTTAGAGGTCACTGTATATAAACCTTGAAATATGGTCACGTCACAGATCAATCACTGTATATAAACCTGGAAATATGGTCACGTCAGAGATCACTTTACATAAACATTGGAATATGGTCACGTCAGAGGTCACTGTATATAAACCTTGAAATATGGTCACGTCAGGGGTCACTGTATATAAACCTTGAAATATGATAACATTAATGGCCGTTGCACATAAACATAAAAATATAGTCACAAGAGAGATCATTGTACATAAACTAAAAGTTTTATAATGGTGTTTCATTTTCTATTTCAGATGAAAAATTTGTATTTAGATATCAATATTTATTGATACAAGTAGGGACCTATGTGTTAAGAATGGTGTTTGATCACATTGTTGGTCCAGACTTTAAGGTTTATTTAGATAACAACCCTGATCGAAAGAGAGATTTTAACAATCTTCTATCTTCACGAAATAAACCTACTCCTGTACAACTTCAACTTCTACCTCCTATTGATAACTCACCATCGTCGGACAAATTTGACATCACCTTATTAACTTGTTTACTAAGGAATGCTTGCGGTTTGTGTCCCTCTTCTGATCAAGTATGGTTAAATCCTCAACCCTCAGACCAACGAGTGGAAGCATATATCACCAAACTTAAACAATGCAGAAATGATGTAAGTACCATTTATCAAAATTACTGAAAACGATAGTATACGTTAAACAGACTGTCATGTTGTTTCTTTGATGGTATATTCACGGGTCATGGATTCAATTTCCTGATCAAACCATGTTATGATTGTAAGGTTTGTTAATGAAATATTTGCTATGGGGATTATATCACCTACCACAGTATTAAGAAAGTGTCGTCGTTATATATATTCAAAACTACATAGTTATGGCTCAGATACGAAGAGTTTTACGTCTGAGAGCCGTAGCAATACTATAGAAATCTAAAGTTTTAAATCAAAGTCACTACTACTCATTAACTCAATTCTTAATGCAATATATGTACATGTGTTCGTTTACCTATTTCAGTTGGCGCATAGTGGAAGCGTGTTGGAAAATGAGACAGTTTTAACCACAAAATGGAGAGAGTTATGTTTGGTAAATATTGTAGAAAAAACTTACCCATTTCCATTGTTTTCAAAATTATGAATTATAAAACTACATAACGCAAGTTGATTGATAAGACAGCTATGTATGATTATATCACTTGTTTAATCGATTAGTTAATTCTATAAAATATTTACGGACTAGCTATAAAGTTCTATTGACAAATAAAATAATTAAACTGACTACCCATATAATTATACTGAACTCTGTATTATTCTACCGACCATTATTTAAGAATCAAACTGTTTATATATTCATTCTCACGTAAAATGACATGGTATAAAAACATTAACTTTCATCAAAACCGGAAAACAAAGCAAACAGAACAAAGGAGGCAAACGCATTCGTTTGCTGTCTATGCTTTGAAAATCAGGATATTTTCACAGATCTTTCTTATTCACCGATACATGGTTTACATGATTTATATCCTTGGGATTACTTTTTTCGACTAAAGGCACGTAAGAAGCATTTTAAAGGTAACTTGCGTATATGACATTTCATTGTTTTTGAGATTATGTAACAATATTCTTAAGGAGCCGACAGATCATGTATAGAAACAAACTTAAAGTTTTTCATAAATATTTTTAGATTCTACAAGAGCTTAGCAGCTTCTGTGGATTTGGTAATTTGCAAGCAGAAATAAAAAAAGCCGAGTCAACAGTGATCGATGACAAACTCAAAGAAAAGTTTGAAAATGATATAAAAGAATGGCGACGTGAAATAGCTGAAGTACGATCAGATATTGGTGCACTTACGTCTAGAGTTGAAGCACTTGAGGAACCAAAATGTAAAACACAGCTATCACATGAAGAAAGAAGAGGTAATACTTTATGAAAACACATACTTGTATTAATACTTTGAAGTTATGTGCTACATATTTGTAGTGTTTGGTAACTTTGTTCCAGAATCAAAAAAAGAATTCACTTATTTACTCAATTATTTTATTGGCGTCCGTGCCAAAGCGGGACGCCGCCCCTGATGGAATGGTATCAGATTTTGTGAAATGGCAAATGCAAAATCTCGGACCGTTTCGTGAGGCATAATAACCGATCATTTCGATTATCAAGGGTTCTCTTATAACGCTGACAGCTTATACTACGTGTTAAATATAGAGCAATTATGTTCTAAGCTGACGAGTTAAACAAAGAAGGATTAAAATTGACTCGCTTATTAAGTTGACATTGTTGCTTTTTACAACGTTTAACCCGGGTCGATAGCGCAGTTGGTAGCGCGCTGGGATTTGGATATTCGTTCCTGAGGGGGTGCGGGTTCGAATCCCACCCGGAGAGGTTATACCCTTCCATGAAAATTTGACAATAGTGTTGATTTTCCTCCATTGATTACATAATATGGAGATGTTTCCGGTCTTGTGGAAGGGTAGGTGAGTACTGGTTATTGACAATGGTCCAGGAAAGCTAGGTAAGGTGAGCTGCTGGACGACGTAAAATGACCTTAAATTGTATTGACGCCGCGTTAACTCCAGTAAATAAATTAATAAAACAACTTTACAACGTTTAAGATGATAATATGATAACATTTCTATTTAAATAATGCCATAACAAAAGTGGTCTTAATACCGGAACTTTACTGTAATGCCATTATACGAAATTATGATCAGATCTAGATAAAAAACCTTGTTTAAGAAATGGCAAAAAAGATACTAAAAAGTAGAACATTGAAATTGCGACGTTTATAATTTACATTACACGTAATAAAGATCTTTCATCAATTTAATATGACTAAGGCAAAGCCTCAAAGCGAGCTCGACGAATCAGACGTAACCAACTTTTTTGACTTGTAAAAACATTTGATTAGACTATACATGTATATACGGCTTCAACCCACAAAACATATCCCCTGTTTCTATTGGTTTTTTTGGTACTTTTAAAAATGTCACTTTTTATGAACTTGCAGATCCACGCTTGTAAACATGGCCTTATTGTAGCTGCTTCAGTGATATATTTATTCTAGGGCTTATTAATTGAATAAGCTAGGGGAGATAACTGCGTAATTTATTGTATTCAGAAAAATCTGACAACATCTCATTCTTTTATGTCAGAATCATATTTCAATTCTGAAAGAAATATATTGTACATTATTATTTATCTTTTGAATAGATGAAAAAAAACGCAATAAAACATTCATTTTTTAAGATAGATATATTTTTCCTCTTTAAACAATGCCCGGTACCGTTAAGTTACGGAAACGTGCTGATTTATCATAAACGTCTCTTAGCGACGTCATAAACGGTGCGCTGGTAAGTTTATTCGATGTAAAAAAGTCATTAATAAATAGAGGAAAAGAACGAATAAAACGAACAAATATATTTTGAATTGTTATAATGGAATAAGCATCGTAAAAAAACACTTTTGAAATTATTTTGTAAGTGAAAAAGGCCACGAGGCAGCAGTTAATCTTTTAAGCCAATGAAAAGACGCCACTTACTTCGCCGCGTTGACTCTCTTCCGGATGCGCAGGGCGGGTTAAAAAATCAACTTCCGGTACATTGTCAAAATACGATACTGTATAGAAACTTATTCGCGTTACCGTAAAACTCGCTCTTCGAGCTCGCTAAAAAAAGTCATTAATAAATAGAGGAAAAGAACGAATAAAACGACCAAATATATTTTGAATTGTTATAATGGAATAAGCATCGTAAAAAAACACTTTTGAAATCATTTTGTAAGTGAAAAAGGCCACGAGGCAGCTGTTAATCGTTTAAGCCAATGAAAAGACGCCACTTACTTCGCCGCGTTGACTCTCTTCCGGATGCGCAGGGCGGTTCAAAAATCAACTTCCGGTACATCGTCAAAATACGATACTGTATAGAAACATATTCGCGTTACCGTAAAGCTCGCTTTTCGAGCTCGCCATTAATTACAGTGTAGTTAACAATTATTCAATACGTAATTTCCGAATAAAATTACTAAATATGCTAACCTTAACCAAAAAGATCTGGGCCTGTTTTCACGAACGCATTCCTATCTTAAATTTCTAGATTGACCTTAATTTTTCTTTTTTTGCATTTTTTAAGTTAAAGTGCGTTTCACAAACATACCCGTTCTTAAATAGCCTAAGTTATGAGTAAAATTTTAATCGAGGGAACGGGCAGACTAAACTGAATGGAATTCGAACATTACTTAAATATAAACAAATGGTTAACGTTCATCTAAAGTTATGTTTGACTGGCTATAGAGTCCCTAGACGACGAGAATTCCGCTGAAGGGACGCTTAGTGTGTTAATATTTTTGAGATTATTCCAACAGAACATCGATTAATTAATTTCATCAATTCCATTGATTTTAATAACAATTAAATTATACATATTCGCCACCGAATCCGACGGTGTTTTATTATTATTATCATTGTTCGTACTATAACACACTGCAATCATACTTTTATTCAATTTATTCATTTCCCCTAAATCTAAAATCATGTAAACAACAATAAATGAGATTTCGTAGCCTTTTTCGCTTAAACAGTTACACCTATATTCAGCTATTTTGTTTTCGAGATATGACATACTAAGTGCTAAATTCATTAGTGGTGTCTTTATTTAAGATTCATAGCTTGTAGATTTAAAAAAAAACTTCTAATATAAACAGTTCATAATTTCCAGAAGCAAGTAATGAGAGTTAAACCATTTTAATATTAGATAAAGTCAACGTTTCTAACCCCCATACTCTTAATCAGTGAGTAGGTTGGCTGATCACCGTGAAGTAACCTTTACAATGTGGTGCTATAATCCATCCTCGTATTACTCGCTTCGACTTTCAAGTCGGACTGTAAATCACAATCAATCATCCCATCTTTACTCAATCAATTACAAAACACAATTTATTAACGCAACTTTAACCTCGTGTTTTGATGTAACGTCATTGCTGCATTTGGCCCCAAAATCACAGTCCCAGTCACATATAATTTAGCTAACCTGACGTGGGTCTATTTAGGAACACCCCGAATATTACGAGAAAATAAAGTAATATTTTGCCGAGTAATATAACAATGTGTCTTTTGCATTCACAATTTTAAAAGTATAATTTAAAATCAGGAAATATGAAATCGAACTTCGGCCTGTATATCCCTTTAAGCGATTTTCGAACTGTTCAATATAGGATTTGTACCAAACGGGCAATAACTGAGTGATCCGTGTATTACAATTCATGTTATACTTTTGTGTAACTGCTTGGAACATTTACTCACATTCAAAAGGTTGTAAACCAGCGAAGGGTACTTTTATAACGTGCTTGTAACAAGTTAGACATACCATGTTGTTAACCAAGACGGGCATGATAGTTTGCATTGCAATTTTGCAGTTTGTTTTGTTTTTCAAATAACGCTCATCTCCAAACTTTGATAATGGCCTAAAATATATGAGATTTCGTATGAATATTATTACTATACCCTGACTCCACTAATTACCTTCGCTGATGCTCAGTTTGTAACATTGTCATTCCGGAAAACAATAAACTCTACAAGTACAGCAATGAAGTGAATGTAAGATAAGTGTGCATAAAAATACACAAATGATTGACAAAGAAAAAAGAATGGACCAAAAGTGAAACAATAACATTCACGGTTCGAACCTATGTCAGAAAAAAAACCGTGATTGTTTCAAGCACAACAGTTTAACTGTTTACGCTATGGAGTCCATAATTAATACACATTGGATATCTAGTACTCTTAAGTAATTTTGATGGTTTAAGTTTTGGTCGCTTATATCAAACCTAAAGTTATTTTTAAGTAAGAAAGGGTTCGTGAAATCCACTTAAAATATTTATTAAGATACTCTCAGCATACCCAACTTATTGTGATAATCCGCCGAAAGTTGTCCCCCTTGTTGAGATAGATAAAATCGATATTGGTTCAATCAATAGATAAATTTATCATACAGAATATACATGTAGGGTAAAAATATTATAATCATAATTTTTGACATTATATTGAAATATGCAAATATTTTATCTCCTGCAGGCACAAAGTTTAGTCAATCATCTTTAATCTGGTATATTTTAAACGAGTTTAAGTGACATCTTCTTGCTTTCATTTTAGTTTAAAGTTAACTACTATGAGTCATATTAAAATAGAGAAATAAATATCGCTGACATGCAATTTTTCTATTTTCAATCGAAAAAAAATTAACTTTTGCATTAAAATTGAAATTTTCCTCCTACATACACATTCTATGGATACTAAGCTTTAAGATGGTTAATGTTGTCTTCTTGCTTCGATTTTTGTTCCAAATCGTTGAAATAGAAAATTGAAGAAATTCGCGAGTTTAAGTACAGGCGCACTAGGGACATTACAGGTAACGTTAATTGTTGTATATGCGATCGGAGACATAGATAAGAATATCTATGTCTCTGAGGTTATGTACTCGCTTCAAGAAAACAACAGTGTACATGTTTTATAAAAAGAGTTGTTGATGTTAGAATTTGATAAATTTGTATGAACGAAATACGATAGCTCTTCATATTTTGATATTACACTTCGATGAAAATACCTAGTAGGCATGAACAATTATGTGCGATAATCAGAATTTATTAAGTTGCATTTCCAAGTAAAATAAACAATTATATTTAATTATGTTCAGTGACGTATTTCTCCCTAAGTTACATTATTGTATATTAAATTTATGACTGATTTGAAAGGCACTATGAATAATAAAGGTTCTTGCGTTGATTATGGTCTGGGTGATTGAAGCACGAAACTTAATTACAGTTAGCACGATTTTAAAACATGTAAGCATTATTATTTATTTATTCATGATTCCCATAGCAATGATTATTATTTTGGGAATTGGACAAATTTACCCTGATCATCCATACTAACAATCGTGTTTCTTCTTCGTGTGTTTGTTGTTTAGATTTTAGAAAAGTGGGTCCAGCTGCCTTGAAGGGGCAATATAAGCAGAGCCATTTCAAAAGAGACATAACCGAAGTGAAATTCATATTTTGTTACCCGATATTTCATATAAAATCCATACTTCACTTAGAACAATACTGTAGACACATGTATATCGAAGATAAGATTATTTGCATGATTGGTAAATTTTAATTATATCATTGTTATGAACTGATACATATTATACCCCTAATGTTGATAGTGTTATTGATAAAGGGGTCATTATACAGCGGTCACCAACCATAAAACTTTAATTATTAAGGGATGACAGTGATTGGATTACTGTCTATCCCCGGCAATATTACATCGCGTAAAAATATCATTACCTTGGTTACTGATAAAAATTTATATGACCGTTTAAAAAACTTAACTCCCTGAAAAGTGTATCAGCACCTATTAGTGATCAAACAGAGCTTGCTGATCTTAAATCTTAAATGACTTTTTGTACTTGAGAAGAAGATTTTCATATAATGATTTTCCATATATAACTCTATTTAAATCTTGAGACCTATGGGGCGGGGCCATTTTCGACCGTAGGGATATTTTAAACAATCTGAGTAAAGCACCTTCTAGTGATGCTACATGCCATATATCAAAACTCTCGGCTTTGCAGTTAAAGAATAAACTATTTTTAACATTGTTTTATAACCCCATCGGCATAATTTGAACAATCTTAGTGAAGCACCATCTAGTGATGCTACATGCCAAAAACCAAAGTTCTAGGCCTTGCATTTTTAGCCAAAACTATTTTTTATATTTTCTAATACCAAAAATATCTGTTCTTCTAGTTTATTATCCCTTAGTAAATTTCTTACTTTTAAACATAAAAAATCTTAAACTTTTGAACGGACGTTGATATTTTTTTTTGTTCATTTATTTGTGATATTATATTTTGCACAAAACATGTATCTCTTGCCTAAACGATGGTTCCTCTAAATCTTCTTTTATCTGTGATATTTGGGCGTAATCAATTTTAATGATCCTATTACATGCATAAGCGATTTCAATTGTGAAGCAAAAATGCGCTATAAAGAGTGCTAATTGAAGACGTCTTTTAGAAACATAAACAAGGTTGATAGACTTATTATAGAGACCCTCTTTTGTTCACAATGTAAGGATTTGAGTCTTAATAACTGTCATTATGGCATCATTCTGAAATAACAAAGTGGTCTTAAAAGCGGAACTTTACTGTAGTGAGGATTGCTACAATAGGAAGTCCCTGTGTTCAAGATTGTCTTCCCTCCAGGTGCCATAACACACAATTGCTTGTACAATAATGAATATGTATCTATACAAACTATAAAACTGGATCTTCTATAAGTAACATCTACCGTTACATTCAGGTTATTGATTTAGTTCATTCATTTGCTAGACTTCAGATGTGGCGAAGTTTCTACTAGTTTATAATTTGAAAGCTTGAAAATGTTAGATTGCTTTCGGATATTTTAATGTGAGAAGTACAGAGCATTAAATCGGGTTACTTTTTTATCATCTAAATTACTTTTCGGAACATGGGCCATTCTACATTGACTCATTCATGCAATACTACAGGCTGTATAGTTCTGTAATAAGTGTACAAGTATAGACATTTTTTTACATTTTTTTACCAAAATCATAAAACAAATCAGTACTTTTTGATATGAAAATGTGAGACAAAATCACATAATGTTTGCTAAAATTTTCAGTTTTAGATCAGTAATGCATATTGGTTTACAATTATGCCATTACATTCTCAATGCAAGACGTGAAAAATTGTTAATATAATCATAGTTCGTAAGATAATTGAATTAACAATTTAGGATATAATATGACAGGATATTAAAATGAAACTATTACAGCGAGCATAGAACTATGAAATAACGATGTTACCTCCAAACTCTTTCTTTTAAGCACTGAATGTTGAGAATAGTAGAAGCTAGTCTGCCGAAGCTTTGTAGGTATAAAAATTAAATACACGCTTGACCTCCAGTTATTGAAGTGAATGCTCTGCCACGTGTATATTTGGGTTGTTGGATTTATTTTTGAAATATATTTTGTGATCACTTATATACTTTCAGACATTAAGAGAAGACTTATCAAGACTTACCAGGAAGATAATTTTTCAAGTTTACCTATGTGTCCTCTGCTAGAACATGAAAAAGGAAATATTTTACAATTGTATGAAATACCTACAATGTATGCTGTTAACTATCACAAAGTTGAAAAACAACAAACTGATAAATCTCCGGACAAAAGTGAGAAAGTAAAAACCTGTTCTGATTTGTTTCATGACAAAGGTAAAGATTGTAAAAATATATACTTGACAGGAGATGCTGGTGTCGGTAAAACATCATTTTGTAAGTTTTTATCTCTGTTATGGTGCAAGGCAAAGTTAGGGGAAAAACTAGAGGAAAGCAATTTGCAGCAGTACATTGATTATCTTGATAAGTTTCAGTTTGTCTTTTATGTTAATTTAAGAGATACTCATTATATTGATTTAATACAAATTGTAGTTAATGAGCTGTTTTACTCTCAAAACAATGACAATTTGAAAAAAATGTATCGCGATATTGGGGAAATTTTGGAAAATTTTGAATCCCTTGTTATCATGGACGGACTTGATGAATGGAACCCTGAATCAACTGACAAACGCACCTTTGAAATACCAGTAAGGCCAAAATCACAAAAATGTGTTTATCTTACAACTTGTAGGCCTTACAAAATAGAAAATGTGAGATTATCTCAAACAGACCTAGATCACCAGGTACAAATGACTGGCTTGGGTGAATTAGAAACAAAGTCCTATGTTAAAAAATTAATCAGTTTGATAAATACTAAGTTTGATGATGACAAAAACCAATATGATTTCTATAAAACAGTTAAGCAGGTCAATATGTCTGATCAGTTGAATATTCCCATGGTTACATCTCACTTGGTTATGCTATGGTTTGACCGTCCATTACAATCTATGACCAAATCCATAATATATGGAAACATCATGGACATGCTTTTCAAATTAGCTCATAACAAAGGGATCTACATTCAACAATCTAAGCCCTCTAAAACTTCTAAACTAAAACTTCCTGATAGGTTGTCTGAGCTGGAGCATTTTAAAGATCATTTCTCACTAATAGAACAATTATGTTTGTTGTCATATAATCTATTGTTTAAGCAAAATACTGATATAACATGTCTTGTATTTACTTGGGATCAACTGGCGAATAAGCCATACAGTTTGTCTGAAACAGAAACAAACTTGTTCTGTAAAATTGGAATTTTGTCTAAGACAAAAATAGTTAGAAAGTTTGGACCAAAGGAATGTAAACTTAGTTTTTTACATAAAAGTTATCTTGAGTTTTTTGCAGCCGTATACGTATCTACCCTTGAGACCAGTTACGTGTTAGGACTTTTCAGCCAATGTAGAACTTTGAATGATGTATTGAAGTATAAAAATTTCCTCATATTCTATGCTGGATTATCTATAGAAATAGATTTTGTATCATTAATGACTAGAATTTACTCATTGATATCAAAAGATTTAGATTTAACTAGAGTAAAGTCAATTTTCTCTACACGTTATAAAACTATGGATATTGAGGGTCAATTGATCTCTTTACAAGATTTGATTCTAAAAGGTTATATTGATGGATCACCACTTGAAGATTTTATATTTGATAGTAACCATTTAACTGATACTGAAACCAAGTATTTGAGGAAATTAATTTCATTGAATTCAAACAATGTTAGACTATTAAGGTCAGAAACTGGAGAATATCTTGATGAATTTAATACAATAGATAATTTACAAGTGTTGTATATTTGGAAAAGTGATGAAGAATGTTGTAGAAAATTCATAGAACTAATCAAACAAAATAAATCTTCATTACAAATTATTAGTATTAAAGATACGTTTGAAACAATACCTTCTTTAACTTTAGATGATCTCCAATATCTGACATCATTGTCTCTTGCATTCATTGAAATGTCACATGAAGATATACAATATTTGACAAAGTTTCTTACAAATAATAATCAACTAAAACATGTAAGCTTGTTATGTGTAAACTGTACTGAACATTGGTTGTACAATGATGTCTGTGCTTCATGTGAATTAGTAAGTAAGCTAGTACATTTACATATTGAAGATACCAGTTTTGTATGTACCAATATCAATACTTCATCTCTAGAGTACATTAAATTAAATCCATGCACTGAGAGTATTGCTAGGAGTTATATTGATATATTCAATTCTATTCAGTATGCATTAGAACTAAAACATCTAAATATAGATTTTAGTGCGTATTGTTTAGATGATCATATGGTAGAAACATTGATAACTAATGTTCAATATCTATCTAAAATAAAATCAATAGAACTGGGGAATATTACAATAAGAGACAATGTTAGTTTCTTACTGCATCCTTGTGTTAAACAAGTATCAATTAAACTGATATACGTGAAAATGACAGCTAGGTGGTTTCAAACATTTTTAGAAAGTGTTATAGATAAACACTGTTGTATTAAATTAGTCCTATGGGACTGTATTATTAGACAAGACGATGGAGATATTAAAGGATGTATGTCAAGGGAAGAATCTGTGGATTACATACATGATTATATAAAGTCTATATCTGCAATAAAAATAGTGAGATATGATAATGCCAATTTTCATAACATAATATTTGTTATAAATGACAATCAGTAAAACTGTACATGTCTATGATACAATCACACATCATTAGTAGGACTAAATTTTAAACATTTCGTAGTTCAGTTTTAAAAACTAAGTACCGGCACAATATTTTTTTTATTTTACTTCTGATGACCTTGCTTGGATGGTTTAAAGAAATCAAAGAGAACGGAAACATATGTAGAGTATTTTCATGTAAAAATATACTTTTCTACTTGTGTGTTAACAAATACTATCAACCAATTTGATATTAACTCAATATGTAATATAGAAGTGAGACACAATTTTCTGTAAATATGTCAGTATAAATATGATACATAAGTCCAAAAACTTGATTCATACATTTGTTGGTAATCTTTAATCACATGACCTAGGTACTGTAGAGTACAAGGAATGCAACAGGTGGGTGTAATTTAAACAGCCCCTAAATATACATACACACAGTTTTGTTCATTTCCTATTAACCCTTTATTGCTTGCGACATGAACAATAATACATTATTTTCAAATTTTAGCAATATGGCTATTTCAAGATGCTCGCATTCCATTAATGTAATTGACTGAAAGATATGCAAATTGGCCAAGTTATACCTAGAATTATTGTCATTTCTCATGCCAGGTGTACCGTGATTGCAGTAATCATGGCAACACTGGAGTGAATCAAAAATGGCATAAAATGCAATTTATGCTATTTTTTAACTCAAAATTTGCATTTCATTCAGTTATTTTTTTCCCAAAATGAGGTCTCAATTGCTGGTACTTTACAGAAACTGAAAACATATGTTTTTATCACCATGTTGCACCATTCTTCTGCGCTATTGACCCTGATTTTTTTCTAGCAAAGAGTGGCGCGGAACCCTCTTCAAACCAAAGCGACAAAGGGGGTTATGCATATCCCCTTTGGAACCCCCTGAGATTTGGAACCCCCTGTTAATTGAGGTATGTGCAAAAATGTGGGTTTTTTTTCATCAACTTTCCTCGAGTGAAATTCTCTAAATCTAGTAAAAACACTAATTTCAAGACGTGTAGCGGCCATTCAGACATGTAAAAATATGTGATTGACTAGTTTATGGTTAAACTGTGGGTATCAATTAAGTTCATGATTGTCAAATTATCTCATTGCTACATTTTAGTAATTGATTGTAGTTTTTCCAGATTTTTGTTACTTGATAATATTCTGTAATGATCTTTTCCGAGAACAGATGAATTTTTTTAAATGGCATATCTAAGTGTGGGTGTTTATTTAAATCTTTGGTTGTCTTTAAACAATATGTATTGTACAATTGAATGAGCACTATTTTTATATTTTAATTTGGTATTTAAATACATTTATATCATACTTTCAGAAATGTAGTTATTGTAACATGTGTATCTCAGCTATGAGTTGTTTAAAGTAAATTGTTCAGATATTACATCCATTTACTGTATTATTAATGAAACTTTTTGAAAATGTACGCTGTCATTGTTACTGGGACATGAAAATATCATATTATTGTATAGTTCCAACATGTATATACAGAACCATCTCTCTTAAATAACATCCACTGTGAGAGACTGATGTAGGTTGTTTTTATAGAGGTGTTTGTTTTGCAGAGTTTTAATTAAATTAAAGTTATGCCAAAAGGAAATATTAAAAGCTGTTGTTGTGCAGATAATTTGTTTTGCGGAGGCCCATTAAGCAGAGGATATACTGTATATGTAGTTATATAGTCTATCATGTACATTGTTACATTAGTATATATGTAGTTAGGCCAATCATGTCAGAAATTTAAATTAGATGATTTATATGTTATGTTTTGTTGTCATTCACTAGAAATATCCAGTCGGTTTACCTTGTTCTATTTAAAGACCATTTGATGGTTATATATTGTACAGATCAAAGAACTTTGAGATATTGATATTATTTACTGTCCTTTAAAAGTTTACTGTTAAAGGTACTTAATCAGAGATTTCAACTTAATCATCAACTTTTTTTGAAACTAGCAAAATTGCATAGAAACATTTTATGCATAAAATTAGTGATTTGATAAAGACAATTTTGAGGCAAATTGACATTTAAGTACAAATGATGGTGTTTCAAGTAGTAAAAATCTACCCCGTATGTTACGGTATTGACTTTTATTGTATATTTCATGCGATCTGTAGGTCAGTTCGTCCTTACATATTAAGAACTAATTTTTTACACAATTACAGACACTGAATGGATTTTTGAAAGTATTGAAAAATCTTAAACAAATATGTTAACTAGTACCTTTAAAACTTCGCGTTTACTTTTATATATTTCAGTGATAGATGTTTCTGTCTAACTGTGATTGGTTTATTTGACGTCACATGGTGATGTCTTGATTTTATCAGTTTTGTATCAAACCCGTTCACTGTTAAACTTCTCACAGCAGTTATGTCACATGTTGCTACTTTGATCACTCCCTTCACATAAATCATGTGACCCTAGTAGAACCATGTGACTAGTGTTTTCATTTAAATGTGTAACATGTGTTGCCTAAAGTAAGTTAATTTTCCAGTATTGTAAATTGGAAATATGGTTTAGTAAACATAAGTATCAATATGTATAAGCATCATTTATTTACTCAATCGTTACTCAATATAAGCAAGAGTGAGATACGACCGTCTTGCACTTAACCCGCGTTGTGTCACTTTATATGATACTTTTTGTAATAAATCTTTTCTATTCATAATAATGAAATTGTATATGATTCTAACTAGAATAACATTTATGTAATTAATGACTAAAAACATAATAGTCTATATTATATTTATTTTGCACGCTATTATTCTATTCAGACTATTTTACATACTTTAGGGAACAGATGTAAACATAAAACTTAACCTTGTTCTTTCGTTGAGACATCTTCAATGATTTTTTATGCGTGTAAAGAAGACCACGGTGGTTTTCCAAATGTTCCCAAATTATTTATTCAAAATATTTATTTTTTACCTTTATGTACTTTGAACATCTTAATTTACTTTACTGAATAGTATATGTATAGCTCAAAGAAAGAAAATCTAGAAAATGAAAGCATATGACATGTTTGTATGACCATACTTCTATCAAATAAGATTTTATACACCCCTTTGTATTGTTTCAGTCATTTAGCTGTATTAATCAAACATTAGATTTTCATTAACAAAATTTTCCTATGGTGGGGGGAGGGGGGTGTCAAAATTTCTCATAAAGACCAGGTAGAAGAAATTTATAGGAAATATTGGTACTGTTGTTTATTCAATAAATAACCCTGCATGGAGTGTAATTCACTGTACAAAGACTTGAGTTTATCTAACAGAATTCTTATTTAACTAATCAATGTAGATAAATCATTGATAGAGAAAGGAGATCTTATTTACTAAGATTTTAATATTTTCCCAAGATTTACATCCAAACATTTAAGATATAAAATTACTGACTAAAACTTTGTTTTATTGTGGCTTAATTGTTTCAGAAATAGTTTGTTTGTACATTGTATGTCTAAACCTTTTACCATGTTAGATATTTTGATTTTGTCATAGACTTTTTATTGACAAATTTAAAACTAGTTTTTCATTGCAATGGAGGTTATTAGAATTTATTCGCAAGGGAGGTTCTTTTAAAAGTTTTTTCAAATATTTTTGAAATTTCAAGTTATGTAAAAAAAACGATCCTTGCAAAATGATTATTATATTGTTTGGAATTCTTAGTTTTTTTCTTGGATATACAATGTTTCCTTTATTCTATTATTATGTTATTAAAACATAGATGCATAGATAACTGTATAAGGCTAGTATTCCATCTATACGGGAACGTGGAGCGTGAACGTAAAGCGCAAATGGGAAAAAATCAAACAAACGATTTTCTACTGTATGTAATCTTTATCAGAATGAAACGCGAATTTATGACATGCTAAAAGTAGCGATTTTCACGTTCATGCACGGCGGTCACGGACGAGAAGCTACCATGAAGGTTATCTGTCTGATCCGGATGCAACAGAAACACTTTTTAAGCAATACGAAAATGCCCTATTCTGTACGACTAGACCCTACAGTAATACAGGGATACAAACTTCAAAGACTGGGTGTTGCAGACAATTTCCGACTCTCTCAACATTTCTGGCTTGAAAGGTACTGCTAACATAAATTAATATCACAAATATAGTTGAACAACAATATTAATTTAAGTGTGTGAAGTTTTTGCAAGCATGCTTATGACAATTCTGTTGTAATTACAGCATTCAAATATTAAATTATTTTTATGCCATCACATGTCCCACTTAACAATTGTTTAAACCCTTACCGGATGAATGGAATAGTGCGAGCGTCTCATGTTCAAGTTTCACGCTCGCGCTAAATGTTTACGTCGCGCTCCTGTATGAATGGAATATTGACCTAATATTGTCAGAAAAGAGTATTACTCTCCAGGTTGTACAGTTTAACTTTATTTATGTTTTGATTATGTACATGTACATACTATTATCTGTATTGTTTATTATTATTTATCATTCTTGTTAATTTAAACGTTAGTTATTGAAATACACTCATTTAAAAGCATTTCTGTTGTTCTGTGATTTGTACATTTTATTATGTTTCCCTGTGACCTGAGGATTGATAGACTTGCCTGTTATCAACATAGCTAATAGCAATTTATGGTGGATACAAAGAGATGTACCACGCACCTTGGTAACTCAGGTAAATAAACAAAGTACATTTAACGTAACTTTTAAGTATCCCGATTTCCATATTCTGGGAAAGCAGACATCAGTTTCTGTACACATTTTAATTATCAATCGAACATAAATATTAAAAAAATGAAATTATTCCTACAATATGGAAATTGGGGTACTTAAAAGTGTCGTTACGTATATGTATTGGCTTATCGCTTTTTCAGTCTCCGTCATCGAAACCTTGTCCACTTCATTTCATTTAAGTTTGGTGACTTCAGCGTTTTTGCTGGAGGTTTTGACTTCTTTTTTCAATGGAGGGACTGTTAATACATTCAAATTTGAATTTACATCTTAATCATTTATAAATCACGTGGTGTTCCATATATATGAAGACCTAAGCTGGTTCTAAAATTGTTTGTTTGTTTGTTTGTTTGGGTTTTACGGCGCACCAACACAGAAAGGTCATATCGCGCCGAAACAAATAATGACACTATTAATTCAATTGATGAAAGTGATCCTTATCCCTATATTTTATCATATACATTTATCTCTTTCAAAAAGTTAAGTATCACATGTGACGGTATATTATCAAAAAGTTCTCTAAGTGAGCCAACCTTAAAGTATTTATCACGGATGTTTTTGAGATCCTGACAATTAATGAGAATGTGTTTGATATTGAAATGCTCGTTACATGGTATACATTCAGGTGCTTCCTCTCCCTTGAGAAGGTATGAATGTGTTAATCTAGTATGACCTATTCTACATCGCGTAATAACAATTTGATCTCGGCGATTAGAAAATTTTATTGATAGAGATGAATCAAGGGTTGGCTTTATTTCATGTAACTTATTAAAAATAGCGTTGTTCCATACTGTTTGCCAATTCGACTTAATTAACGAATTGATCGAACACTTGAAGTCACTGCTTGGTAATTTTAGATCAACTGGTTGAAGGTTTAAAGATTCTTTAGCAAGGATGTCAACTTTTTCATTTCCATGTATACCAATATGACTTGGTATCCAGCAGAGGTGTACTATTTTAGATTTTAAAATATCATGTAATTTTAACTCGATACTTTTAATAAGATTATTGTCTGAACTGCGATTTTTAATCGCTAGTAATACAGATAGAGAATCTGAGAAAATAATGAACTTGTTATTTATACTATTTGATATGTATGTTAAAGCCAGATCAATTGCTTTTATTTCGGCAGTAAATATAGATGCTTTGTCAGGCAGTCGCATTCTTGCAACGAAAGAGTTTCCGTATGCGGCGCAACCAACTTTGTTTCCATCTTTGGAACCGTCGGTAAATAAATGAGTAAAATCTTTGTATTTTTCCAAGATGTTTACAAATTCAGATTTAAAAGCTTCAGGACTAGTGAAAGATTTACGAAAAGTTGATAAGTCAGTATTGACGTCTGGAATGTTGTAGGTCCAAGGGGGGATATTTTCATCTAAGTTTTGTATCACAGACAAAGTGTTTATGTTTAGCATTTCTAAGTCGTTTTTAAAGCGTAGGCCAAAAGGTTTGATTTCATTTGGTTTATTTTCAAATTTGCTGGTGTAATCAGGTTTAAAAATAACATTTCGCGCCGGATTTCTTTTGTTAGCAGATATACGAGTTGCGTATTGTAATGAAAGTTTTTGACGACGTAATTTTAGTGATGGTTCGTTAGCTTCAACATACAGACTTTCTATAGGTGAAGTTTTAAAAGCACCAAGGGCAATACGTAAGCCCTGGTTGTGTATAGTATCTAGCATTTGTAAGTATGATTTGCGAGCTGATCCGTACACTATTGATCCGTAATCGAGTTTTGAGCGAACAAGACTTCTGTATAATTTAAGTAAAGTTTGGGTATCAGATCCCCAATCAGTATGTGAAAGTACTTTCAGTAGATTCAAAGCTTTAATACATTTTGTTTTAAGCAACTTTAAGTGTGGTATAAAAGATAGTTTTTTATCGAATGTAACGCCTAAAAACTTAGCTTCATTTACTACTGGGATTTTAGAGCCAGAAATGTAAAGTTCGGGATCATTATGATGTTTTCTTAATCGACAAAAATGTACACATTGAGTTTTTGACTTGGAAAATTTAAAACCATTTTCTGTTGCCCATTTTTGAATTTTATCCAAGTTCTGTTGTAATTGACGTTCGATACTTCGAATATTTTTAGATCGATAACAGATTAAAAAATCATCAACATATAATGAGCAATCTGTACCAGGGTTTATAGCCTTAACAATATTATTAATTTTAAGCCCAAAGAGGGTAACTGATAAAATACTGCCTTGCGGCACGCCTTGTTCTTGTTCGTGGCTCTCTGATAACGTTGATCCTACTTTAACTTGAAAATTTCTGTCTGACAAAAAACTAGAAATGAACATTGGTAATCTACCATTTAGACCAGCATCTTTTAAATCTTTGAGAATACCAAATTTCCATGTTGTATCATACGCTTTCTCAAGATCGAAGAAAATTGAAACTACATGTTGTTTATTGACAAAAGCCTCTCTTATGAATGTTTCGAGGCGTACTAAATGATCATTAGTACTTCGCTGTTTTCGAAAACCAGATTGGACATTAGTTATTATACCGTTAGATTCTAAATACCAGATGAGTCTTTTATTAACCATGCGTTCAAAGGTTTTACAAATACAACTAGTTAGAGATATTGGTCGGTAGTTAAGGGGGTCAGTATTGTCTTTACCCGGTTTCGGTATTGGTATAATTAAAGCTTCCTTCCAGGAATCTGGAATTTTACCAGATATCCATATATCATTAAAAATATCGAGCAATAAATGTTGAGATATCAATGGGAGATGTTTTAAAAATTGATAATAAATTTCATCAGGGCCAGCAGCTGTATCTTTGGCATGCTTAATAGAATCGGTTAAATCGTCAATTTTAAAGAGGGTGTTATACTCTTCTTCGTTGTTAGAATGAAAATTAATATTTTGTTTTTCCAAGTTAGATTTGACCTTTTTAAATTCTTCAGTGTAGTGTGCTGAAGAAGAATTATGTTCAAAAGTTTCTGCCAGTGTGTTGGCTATATCTTTTGTAGTTTTTGCTACGCTCGAATCTTTACGTTTCAGATGAGCAGTAGGAACTTTTTTGTGTTTACCATTAATTTTACGAACTGCTTCCCAAACTTTTTTAATTGATGTGTTGGCGTTAATATTAGAAACATATGACTGCCATGATTTACGTTTAGAAAACTTAAATGTTCTACGAGCTTGTGCTCGTAGGATTCTATAATTGTCTAGATTTGCAGTTGTGGGGCAAACCTGAAACTTTTTAAGTGCTGCTTTTCGTTTCCGATATGATTTCTTGCACTCATCGTTGAACCATGGTTTTTTAATTTTACTTGAATTTTTCATTGAAGTTTTAGGAATACACTCATCAGCTATCTTTGATAGAGTGGACGCAAAGAGATTAGCTTTATCCGAAGAGTTGGAAAAATTCAGGATTGTTAAATCATCAGAACACAATTTGTTGAATTGTTCCCAGTTCGCTTTTGAGAATTTGTAATAAGAGCGGTTGTTTACTGGAACAGAGTCGTTTAAAGTTAACAACAATGGAAAGTGGTCACTGCCATATTGTTCGTCAAGCACTGACCAAGTAAAATCCAAGTATATTGATGGATGTGATAATGTGAGGTCTATACAAGAAAAACTACCAGTGGCTGGATGTAAGTAAGTTGGTGACTTGTTATTTAAAAGGCATAGTTGAACATTATCAATGAACTTTTCTGTAATGCTGCCTTTATTATTCGTAGATGCACTTCCCCATATTGGATTATGCGCATTAAAATCGCCGAGTAAAAAGAATGGTTCTGGGAGTTGTTTAGTTAAATTTTCTAAGTCTTCAACAGTTATAGATAAATTGGGAGGGAGATATAATGAGCATATTGTTATAGGTCTGTGTAAAGTTACTTCAACGGCTACGGCTTGCAGATTAGTTCGTATCTGAATTTGTCGTTGAGGGATACAGTTTGCAACCGCAATTGTTGAGCCACCAGATGCTCTTATTGTGTCTGTGCAAATTTTATTATAAAGCGTATAGTCCTTTATTGATGTTTTATCATTTGTAGAAAGGAATGTTTCTTGAAGACAGACAACTTTCGGGGAGTATTTTGATAATAAGAGAAGTAAATCGTTGTAATTTGATTTAAGACCACGACAATTCCATTGAAATATAGTTTGACTCATGGTTCAACGAAAAGTAAAAACTTACTTCGGAAACTTGACAGGACTTCGCGCCGAAGTCCGGGGAGGAGAGCTGTGGACACCCATGTCCTCGTCCTCCATCGACTCGATGTCGCTCATAAGAGCCTCGAATCGGTTGGAGGACGGGACAGGGTCCCTCTCCGCTTTTCTAACTCGGTCGGTTAGGACGACCTTCTTTTTGGGCGATTGCCTTTGAATCACCCGCTCAGGAGACGGAGAAGCCTGTGAGACCCGCCTCTGAGGTACAGATGAGGTACTTGTAGATGCTGTCTGTGAACTAGTACTTGCTTTGGACGTATTACGTGAAAGATTAGGTTTTTGCACTGGAGTTATTTCAAGAGGAGAACATTTACATAAATTGACCTGCACAGCAGAATCAACCATCTTAACTGGTTTTGATACAACAGCTGAATAAGAATTAGTTTTGGAACTTTCTACAAGCTTGCGTGCATCAGGAAAAGACAAACTTTGTGTATATTTAACACGGAGAACTTCTTTTTCTGTCTTCCAGACTAAGCAAGAACGGGAGGTTGCAAAATGATTACCTCCACAGTTTGAACATTTGACTTCATTAGAACAGTTTTCAAGAGGACCAGCATGAGAAGTACTACATTTACGGCATATATTCTCTCTAGTGCATTTAGTTTCATGATGTCCATATTTAAAGCATTTGTAACACTGCATCGGGTTTGGTATGTACATCTCAACGCGAACGTTGAGATACCCAACTCGAAGAGTGGATGGAAGAATTGGGGTATCAAATGTTAAAATGTATGTGTTAGTGGGAACACGTTTACCGTCTCTGGTGGATAGAATACGTTTGGCATTTGAAACATATTGAGAGCTAAGCTCTTTTACTATGTCTGCTTCTGACATTTCTGCAAGGTCAGGACAGCGAATGACTCCTTTGGATGAATTGAGGGTATTGTGTGCAGTGCAAAAAGATTTAATGTTGAAAAAAGATCTTAATTTAAGCAAATTATCTGATTGTTGTTTTCTTTGGACCTCGATCAGGAGTTCTCCACCACGGAGCTTCCTAACCGATTTTGGAGTTCCTATGAGTGCAGAAATTGACTTTTCAATGATAAATGGGTTCAACTGTGCTAATTTTTCATCTCCCAACGCTTCTACTACCAGAAAGCGTGGAAAAGATGATTGACTTGATTGTTCATTTGAAATGTTGGGTGATTCGTCAGACTTACGTTTTTTAGAAGAGGTTAAAGGATCCATGGTTGAGATAATAATGATTCATCTCTCAGGTTCCCCAGCCACCTCGGACTCCAACAAGGGGAAGTGCAATGGAGGCGGGTATCCAGCCTCCGCACCACAGGGATACATGAGAGATATACTTGCATGTAATTGCAAATGATTACAATCAACACAATTGGCCCATGAGCCACCGCCTTCTTGAAAAGGTGTTTTGAACGTTTACACTTTAAAGAGATTACTTTAAATTCAGTAAGCCCACTCAGATCGTAATGGAGTACACATATGGTTTTTCAAATTAAGAGTATGCTAGTAATGTTAATAATTTTGGGATAGTGCACATAAAACAGTACATGAACTTACATGAATGAAATGGCTTTTGCAAGTATGCAACTATTCAAGGGCAAGGCATGACCAGCCGATTGACCAAGTCGGGCCTACTTGGACACCCGTCTACCCTGAATCAGAGGCCAAAGTAGTGTGTTGGGAAGACTGGAGATCCCTGGGTCTCCCTCAACTACCAGGATCCTCCTTTCCCGGTTACGGGACGCTGCCTACGGCAAACGGGCAGTTTTGGTGTTGGCCATATGCCCATCATGCAGGTGCAACTTGCACCTACATAATGGGCACATGTTTCTCCTCCTCACCGCGGAGAGGTCCCAAAAACAGAGGAGGTTCTAAAATTGTCAACCCGGGTCGGTTTAAGAATATCGTGTCCCGAAGGGGGTACGGGCTCGAAATCCCACCCTAGGAGGTTATACCCTTCCATGAAAATTTGGTAATTTGGTCAATTATCCTCCATTGATTACATAATATGGAAGGTTTCCGGTCTAGAATAGGTAAGTAGACACAAGATACAATATACAAAGATTGATAAAGTAATATAGGCATCTGGCCCACATAACATGTATGCATTATACAAACAATGTCAAAATATTGGATACTTCTTATTAAAAGTATCGAATTGAAATTGCATGAAATTTTAAAATCTAAAGCAGTACACCTCTGCTGGATACCAAGCCATATTGGTATACAAGGAAATGATAAAGTTGATATTTTGGCCAAAGAAACTTTAAACCTTCAACCAGTGGATATTAAACTGCCAAGCAGTGACTTCAAATGTTCAATAAAAACGTTAATTAAAACAAAATGGCAAACGTTGTGGAACAATGCAATTTTTAATAAATTAAGAGACATAAAGCCAACCCTTAATTTATCTTCGTCAATTATATTTTCTAATCGCAGAGATCAAATAGTAATTTCGCGATGTATAATTGGTCATACTAGATCAAAATATTCATACCTTCTCAAAAGAGAAGAAGCACCTAAATGCATACCATGTGACGAGCATTTCAATGTAAAACACGTTCTCCTTGACTGTCAGGATCTTAAATACATTCGTGATTAACATTTTAAAGTAAACTCACTTAAAGAACTTTTTGAATCTGTACCATCATATGCTATACTTAATTTTTTGAAAGAAATGTTTTAATCCTACCCCAAAGTGATCTTTTAGAAGGAAAACCTATTGACCAAATAAACCTATCTTTATTCGGCACCGTTGCTTTATTTGGCAGTCACGTGACTACCCATTTACGGACTACTTTTCTGCTTAATCATAACATTGGGCATCAAAAGCGGCTGCGTTTCATTCTTTTAACGACAACCTTACAAATATATTTTACACAAATTAATCTTATAAGGGATTTTTCAAACAATTTAAATATGAATCTTAAATCACTTCATCATTCAAATTTAACAAAAACTCAATCGTCGACGCTGTACAGTGCCTAACTTCTGAATGTGCGTTTAAATCCTTTCTGTGTATAAGTTGACGAATATCAAGCCATTACACAGTAAATGCATAGGTTGACTATTGTTTTACCATAGCCAAGCCACGCATACATTAAATACAATGAAACTGGCCTCAAAAAATCATCATTCTTATTCACGACACAGACCGTCCTTGCCATTTTCTGAAAATTGTTGACATCTTTCAGCGTCGCTGGCTCGCTGCGGGTGTATTTCCCTAATAATCATTTCGTCCAAATATCCTATCGTCTATTAAAAGTTTGAATAACAAATTATCCTGATAATATTGGTTAAATCCATGATATAGTTCTATTACATTAACCTGTCACAACTTAATTAATTACACGGTCACTGAATCTACTTTTTAAACCCCTTTCGAACTTGTTATTTCCCCGATATTCAAAATATTGTCGCATATATAGTTAGATTATCAATAATTAATATAGATTGGTGGCTCAATGTTTAAAAAGATGTTAAATAATAACACATTCAGTGACTGATTATCTATTTAAGTTGTGACAGGCTAATGTAATAGAACTATAATTAATAGTAAACGCGTCAAATGACGAATCCTACAAACGCTCCCAAAAACGACCGCCATGTTGACAACAAACTTTGCTTACATGACGTCATAAAAACTGATTCGTCCTCGGAAAATTCGCAAGTGATTTATTCGTCCAAAAATGAATTTTTCCTAGTTTATATATAAATCGAGTTTATTTTAGTATTTTCTCTTCTTCCTCCATTAAAATATTGCCTTTAATTATATATAATGGAGTCAATCATCGGGATTATTTTTTGACGCGCAAACAGTTAAAAGACCGTTTAACCCAATTACTGCGCTTCAATTCGGTCATCTGAATTTAAAGCATGTTAAACGCAGAATTTTCGGATTTTAAATAAGTCATTTAAGGAAATGCGAGTAGGATAAATAGAATATTAGGCGAGTGTCAATCTGTACTTAGTTTATGCGGCTCGTCTCCAAAAGGATTATTCTACTCGGCAAGCCTCGCCGAATGAAACTTTCTCCAACTTGCCGGATAAACTAGATACAGATTGACACTAACCTAATATTCTCTATATAATAAGATATAGAGTTTAACATCATAAAGATACTTTGAATTATTATGATCAATAAAAGCTTTCGGCGCGATATGACCTTTCTGTGTTGGTGCGCCGTAAAACCCAAACAAACAAACAAAATCCTGTAAAAATGGGAAAAGATTGATAAAATGATATTTGTCACTGAATGATAGAATGAAAGCTACATGCAAGATAACTACAGAACTAACAAACAAATTAACTCAACAAAGAAACTATTGCAACTTTCTTTCCAGTTGTTGAATATATCTGTCAAAACATCCTCATAGCCATCAAGAATATCAACACAACCTTCATGTTTAGCCTCATTTTTTCATTTGAATAGGAAGTTGAAAGATCTGTGTTTGTTGGCTCATCTCTTTTTGGTATGGATGATGGATATGAGATGGCACAACAGATCTCATCTATTTGAATGGTGTAAACTCCATAAGAATCCTACCTGTAATTAAACACATTAGAAAATTGCAAAAATTGTAGATTTTTTGCTAGTTGATATTCACATACAATAGTTATGCTCTAACATTTGGTAATTAGCAAATAGTAAAAGAAGAACTAGTCTATTACCCAAGTTTTCCACAGTTTACAAGGCTTGTATATGAGCTTTCAATCATTAACTCTTGTACGTTAGCAGCAATTCTAACAGTTTTAACAGCAAGTTTTCTTATTACAACTTACCCAACAAAACACTGTAGCTTCTTTTCTGACAATCACGGTCTTGTGTAGAGGGAAAGAACATTTCTGGAGTCAAACTTTGTAGATTACAATGAGGTTTTACCTTACTATACATACCAGGCCTGACAATCTGTAATGAATAAGTTCTAAGAAAAATAGAGTACACATGATCTAGTTTATGAATAGTCAAAACCACAAAATACCTGACTACATAATAGATCACTGTGAGAGATACATACTCAAGAGAACTAAATAAAGATATTATTCTTCTATAAATGCACACTTATCAATATATGTATAATGTATATGTTATCAATATATGTATAATGTATATGTTATCAACATATTTATAATGTATATTTTTACATAATTAGTCATTCTATTTAACCTATGTTATTATCTTAAACCTCGAATAACCACTGGTCAGTCTCCAAAAAATCATTAAAAAATATGTGACCATACTAAGTAAGATTATAATTCAATATCACATCAAATAAATAAAATTTATATTGACATATTGAAACTTAAATCGGGACACAACAATAATACAATATTAAACTAATTTCTGTAATGCCATAAATAACAAATTATTAAATACCAGGACCAGGAACGCAAGGTTAGGTGCGCTGAATACCGTAAAATGAGCTAAATTGTGTTGACACAAGAGTGAAAAAAAGTTAATAGTTATTAAATACCAACCCGACTGAACATGGTATTTGAGGCAAAAAGATGCAAATCTTTTTTGTTCTGTCAAGACTTTTGTGACCTGTTGGCACAAAAATGTCAAGGTTGTCTCCTGTGATTTTAACAATTGGATTCTTAAGTAATGAAGACGATATACTTGTTTCCATTTTGTTTACAGCCTCATCTAATGGTCTTAGTTTACTGGTGGCTGATAAGGTAAGACCTAAATGATTCATTCTTGTCAATGCCTAAAAGTAAATTATTAATTACATAAATTATTACTCGTACTATTTGTAAGTATAGAAAGAGTAAACAATTCATCATGAAAAGTTATAAGTTTCTTTAAATAAATTCTAGGGGGGGGGGGATAATAATTGATATTTTAAACCCTAATCAAGATGGAAAGACTTCACACTTGAATCAAATTGTAATGAAAGAAATACAAAATGTTAAGACAAGGCTTACAATTGTTGCAAAATATGTCTGAATGAATGTTAGTTTTTGAATCTGAACACATAGCATATATTCACCGATACATTTACATCAATGTCCATAACTGTGTGATTATTAACAGTTTAATATAAACTGGCCTTGTAAGTACTTATTTAATCAATTGTAAATGGGCAGTGTAATAGGCTTGATAGCAGCTTGAAGTACATATGCTCGACATTTGCTGCAGAACACAAGCTATCATATCATCATAATGTAAAATTGTTTTGCGGTGTTATTTATTACTATTATGCAGCAATAGCGTAACTGTATGTTCACATAGATTGGTATTGTAGCTAGTTTTGTAATAATCAATCAATTCGGTTTTGGTAAATATTTGCAAATAACTTTATGAGGAAAAGAGCAGGCTAGTCTTGGCAGAAGGTCACTCATCATGATTGTCAACATAAATTGTGGCAACTTCAAGAAAAATGTAAATCAATTTCTTACAGTATCATTCAATTGACCTTGTGTTGCTATGAATGTTGTTAGTCTATGACAGGCTGACAGTTGTTCATTTCTCCCATTCATGAGGATTTCATTAGCTGCAGCAACATGGGAAACCAAGCTTTCAACTGGCTCTTTTCCAGCAGTTACTATTCTAGTGAATAACTCAAGCAGGAATGGAAGTCTATTTTAAAAAAAAGATAGAGAATCAACATCAGCAACAAACATACCATACATACACATGTCAGTCAAAATTTATCAACAATTTATAAGGCAGACTTAAATGTATGGCCACCATATGACATGAACAGATTGCTAGCAACCCTTCACTTAAAGTAAAGCCTTTAAACTTTACACTCACTTTAAAGATTGAAATGAAATATAGTACAACATGATAGAGTACACTACATGTTCAGATTCAGTCAGATACTAAATCATGAGACCCAGTACAATGTTACTTTCTTTTTTAATATCATGGTTGTCCCTGATCAAGATTAGGGGCCCAACGCCATCTAATATGTGCAATGCAATGCTGTATCATGGATTCTCAAGCAATAATGAACCATCATCATTTTGGTTATGATTGATTGGAACTATTTGATCTTAAAAAGTTAACATTTCTTTTTGGAATAAAAGGTGCGTTTTTGTCACATTTAACAAACTGTTTAGAAATCTTACAACATTAAATCATATAATTTCTAACAAGACACTTGATGTATGAATTAAGCATATTTGAGAAATATATGTACATGTTTATAGCATACTATCTATCCAACAATGTTGGTGAAAACATGTTATCAATATGTTGATATCATATAATGATGGTTATATCATATAATGATTTAAAGTTTTGAGTATTTAAACTGATTTCAGTTTTATGAGAACTAATTTTTCAATGTACGAAAAATGTACAAAAACTCTTTGTTTTCAATATTTTGAAAGAAGGGTTTCAGTACACTCAAAACTTAACGTTTTCACTTCTGGTCTATTCTATTCTAGTAGGTCTAATATGTTTTCTGTCATTAGACTTAATAACTTATAGTATTGTTGTTTAATATTCCTTTTCACAAATTTACAAATAGGGGTTTCTGGCTTTTAATAGGGAACTTGAATTTGTGAACCTCCTTGGAGTTTGATTTGTTTATATTTTCTACAACAATTCTTCATTTTACCTCTGTATCAAGTAAAGCAGGTGTCACCCTGATGAAGATACTTGCTTTGTTCTGGTTTAACGTTGAGTCTTGAGATCTAAGCCTATCCAGAAACAATAGCTAGGTCATTTGAATGCAGCTTTACGTAAGCCTATCCAGAGACTATAGCTAGGTCATTTGAATGCAGCTTTACGTAAGCCTATCCAGAGACAATAGCTAGATCAATTGAATGCAGCTTTATGTAAGCCTATCCAGAGACAATAGCTAGGTCATTTGAATGCAGCTTTATGAAAGCCTATCCAGAGACAATAGCTTTGTCATTTGAATGACAGAAAAGTGAAGATTCTCTTTGAAGGTTGTGGGAACTACTCTGGAGAATGTTGTACTCCCAAGAGAGGACCAGTATATTTAGATGAATTAATAAAGGAAAATGATCCTCAGTTTTCAGCAACACAACTTTACATTTCAACTGTTCTAGGATCTCCATTTATTAGCGATAAAGTTTATTCAAAGCCATGTTTGAATGGACAAATATTTGAAATTAAGTCTATTGAAGTCATTCCTTCATTTGATTGTGAATTGAGAATTCACCAAGAGATACAATGGCAGGTAAAACAAGCATCATGTTCTGTAGGGAACTATGCCTGACAGTTGGCTTAAATCTTTTAGAGAATAGATGAATAAGTAGGTAAAAACTACAAAGGAAGAAAAAGTAAGAACTAAGATTATCCCCTCGTAGAGTCCACGCTATTGGGCACACAACTTAAGATATGTATGGTGCATGTGATGTTATGAAAATCTTACCAGAGGCAATCAGCAATGGAATCAGAAATATTGATAGAGTGCCACTATCAAAGTTGGCAAAAGCATTTAATGTGTTGTTACTAGAAATTGCTTGAAAAGTTGTGCTGATAATTAAATGCACCCTACGGCCATATCAAATTGATCATATGTTCTATGGGTTCGCTCGCCCTTTAATTTTGACGGTAATTTAAAAAAAAAACATTTTTTTTTATTTCCTCGCTCGCTCAGAAAAATTCGGTCACACCGCTATGTAAAGCAAGTGAATAAAGATTTTTTTTAATCTTCGCTCGCCCCATTTTCCTCAGAAAAATCTGTAGAACGTATAATCAACTTGTTGAGGCCAAAGTCCAATTGAATTCTTCATAAAGTGTTGAATGTACTTAAAACTGCAAAGCTAGCTTCACCTACTTATTGTTATTATTTTTTATACTATTTCAGCATAAATATTAGTTTGTCCAATATATTCCCGTATTAGATCCAGAAAATAAATATTACAGAAGGCTCTAATATCAATCAATAAAGTCTTTATTATTATTATTATTAAAATCAATGGTAACATTTCCTTTTTAAATTTAACAGTTAGTTATGTTATTTAACAATTTACATGTTCGTTACAATGTATATATACACGTTTTGTTTCAGATTCAAATGTACATGTTGTTATTGTGGAGAGAGATATACGTACCGTAGTCAAGCACTTTCTTCCAAACGATACTGATCCAGAACAACATTCAAGTTTGTGTCAAAGTAAGCAATGGGTGTAATTGAATAGTCTTTATTTGTATTGTCTTAAATTGCTGAACATTCCCGCAAATAAATTTTTGCTGCTTTAGCATTTTCCAAGTGGATTAGTAATACAACAATGGCAATTTTATGAAATATACCTTGAGATCGACAATGTAGTGTCGGATTTGTATTAAAATTTTGCAAATAAATCGCCTATCAAAATGAATATGTTAAAGAGACAAAGATACAAATGAATAAATGTCAAATTATTGAATGTTACAAAGGCAATACATTGCGTTAAGGGTGGCTTTGGTGAAAAATGTTATTTGTAATGTCATTTTGCATGTGTTGTATTCTCAATATTTCAGATGTGAAGAAAATATGGAACAGGCAAATTCTAAATTTTCAGCCAAGAAGCATAGGGCCTTACAAACTAACGATACAATCAATCAAATGCATTAAGTCACTTTTATCTGACGAGGTATGTGTCACAGTATGTTTAATCAGAGCACTGAAGGCATGTAAAGTAATTGAAGTCCACTATTCAGACATCATTCTAAGTCATCAAATACGTTCTTAATCTTTTTCTATGGAACCATTTTATTACATAAGCTGATGTTTCATCTCCCCTGAAAAAAACTGGCACTAACGACAGGTCGTTATTGAATAGTTGTAACCATTATATTACATTACACGACGTAAAGATCTCTACTGAGATGCTTAACTCACAAGCTATTATACAGACACTTCAGTATGACGGATAAATGACGGATAAACGAGTTCATTTCAAGCATTATTGAGCCTGTCATAGCAGATGATCTTTTTGAATTACACTATACTTATGTCCTGAGGGACTACTTCTGGATATGGCACATTTTCAAAATCAGAGAGGGTATGAAATACGATAGATATATTTGTTTACGACTGACTTCCAGAACAAATAAAAATTACTACAACAGGATGTGATACTGTTTTATTGAAGTATCAGATTAAATCAAATTAATTCAGTGTGTAAAGACGTGTTTTTGATAAATTAATATATGGATAATTTCAGAAATTTAATATATAATAACATATCAGTGATTATAGAACTTTACTGTAACAATATCATACTTTTGTCATAGTCAAATTATTTGCCTATTAAATTACATTGTTTCTTGTTCAGGTAATTGATGCGTTTTACATAAATTGGTGAGTTGCTATAAAAATGTTGGTGAAGTTCAAGATTCAAGAAGTGTACCATATCGACTGCATTGTAACAACAGGAATTTTTAATGGAGAGGAACAGGTTCATCACTGTCTGCGAAGAGTGGGAAATTATATAATTGCCGAAGGAAATGTGTTAGATATATATGTAATTGTTACATGTACATTTTTTTCACTTTATAAAGGAATCTTTATTCTATATTTATTTCTTATACTTTTACTAACATTGCACTAATTGATATTTGGTAGTTAGTGTAACAAGCTCTAACATCTTGGTTTAATTGCTTTCCAGTCCGCTTCCTTGTCCATAGGATAAAATTTCTTGCTGATGGAAACAACGGGTAAGATTTTCGATGTAATTTTTAGCAGTCCTATTTTGTAACGTTCCAACCATGCTCTTGCATATAACTATCCAGGTTTTTGTTATAATTACATGTTTTTCAGTTTAGCCAACACTGTTGAACTTTAGAACCATCATTGGGACACACAATTATGAAGGAAATCATTGGTGCTTAATTGAAAGTATAGAAAATACACCTTGTGTGGGTATGTTGGGGGTACAAGATTTTGTTATAATGTTTTTATTTCTATAATCATTGTTTAGTTTCGGTAAATTCCGTTGTCTTGTATAATATAAAATTTGAGTATGATAAAATTACCATGTATGATTGACAGAAACTGTATTTAATTCTTAAATACATCAAAGGAGTAATATGCCTGGTTTACATCATATTTTTTCTGGTATTAGAGTGAATTAAGTTTAATGATTCTAATGCTCAACAATTTCCTTGGTAGGATAATGAGACAAGACAAGTTATGATTTGAAACGATATTGTTTTGTCAATTTGTAATATCCAAAATTTGATTATTCACATTAAGACATACAGTAATATTATAACTTTAATTTGCCTACACAGATAATACGTCCAACTGAAAGAAAGATTTTGTTTTTTAAGGGTGTATCGGATTTGAAATTGAAAAAAATCTATGAAGTGGGTGTTGTGACTAAACTATTAAAATATCCATTAATTCCAAAATAATTTTGATATATTTTGTTAGTGATGCATTAACTGTATAGATGTGAAAATAAAAAAAATCAACAAATAAGATATTTAGAAAGAAATGCAAACATTTAACCTCACCTTAGAATAGCCTTCCGAACGTCAATCCAAACACATATTAGTTCTTTTTTCATAAATCCAAATGTTGATATAGGTTGTCCATACAACATTTTACATTGTCCTAGCGTAAATTACACAAAAAGTATTTCCTAAATGAAAATTTGATAATTCATCTCAACAAAAACATTACACGTTTTAAACTACAGTTTACACACAAGTTCCCAGTGCAATTTTCTGAACTGGTTGTTAGAAAATACAGAAATTACATTGTTCAATTTACAAAATGTTACTACATAAAATGGCATTCAAGTTCGGATATAACACTGGCATCACGTTGATTTATTTAAAGCATAATTAAATTCATAAAATAAATATTTGTAAATGAATGTTTACTGGAAGAAAACTGTTAATTATACATATTTAAAAAAAACAACAAATAAACAAGCAGAATATTTTCAATTTCAGCTAATTAAAATATTGCAATTTTAAGTTATTGATAGCTTGATGCCATTTTAGAATTGTTAAATTGTTTATGCCTAAGTAGATTATAATGGATGGTAATCTAAACTGCGAGTATAATTAAATTTGGAGAATTGCATTGGCATGTTTTGTATAGTTTGACCTTTCATGAATTCTATTTATTGAGTTTGACCATTTATTGTGAGATACTTAGGAATCTACCTCCTCTTTTTGGTGACCTCTACGTGGCGAGGAGGAGAAACATGTGCCCATTCTGTAGGTACTGTTTGGGCCTGCATGATGGGCATATGGCTAAGGCCAAAACTTCCCGTTCGCCGTGGGCAGCGTCCCGTAACCGGGAAAGGAGAATCCAGGTAGTTGAGAGAGACCCAGGGATCTCCAGTCTTCCCAACTGACTGCTTTGGCCTCTGATTCAGGGTAGACGGGTGTCCAAGTAGGCCCGAGTTGGTCAATCGGCTGGTCATGCCTTGCCCTTGAATAGTTACATACTCACAACAGTTGATTTATTAATGTAAGTACATGTACTCCTGGATGTGCACACACCCAACAATTAACAACGCTACTAGCATACTTTTTACTTGTTTGAGCATATGTGTTATCCATTCAGATATACATGCGTCTACTAAATACGCAGTACTTTTCTTTGAAGTTAATACGTTCAACACTTATTCAAGAAGGTGGTGGCTCATGGGCAAATTGTGTTGATTGTAATCATTTGCAATTACATGCAAGTATATCTCTCAGGTATCCTTGTGGTGCGGAGGCTGGATACCCGCCTCCATTCCCCTTGTTGGAGTCCGAGGTGGCTGGGGAACCTGAGGGATGAATCATTATTGTTTGTTTGTTTGGGGTTTTACGGCGCACCAACACAAAAAAGTCATATCGCGCCGAAAGCAGTCAGTCACAATATTGATTCAAACGAAATTAAATGTGTATAGTTCTATATCTTATTATAAACAATTATTTCTTTCAAAAAGTTAAGCACGGCATATAATGGTACAGATTCAAAAAGTTCTTTAAGAGAGTTTACTTTAAAATGTTTGTCACGAATGTATTTAAGATCCTGTCAGTCAAGGAGAACGTGTTTTATATTGAAATGCTCGTCACATGGTATACATTTAGGTGCTTCCTCTCTTTTAGAAGCAACGACTGTGTTAATCTGGTATGACCAATTCTACATCGCGAGATCACTATTTGATCTCGGTGATTAGAAAATATGATTGATGAAGATGAATGAAGGGTTGGCTTTATGTCAAGTAACTTATTAAAATTGCATTGTTCCACATCGTTTGCCATTTTGATTAAATAAATATGTTTATTGAACCTTTGAAGTCACTGCTTGGTAATTTGATATCAACTGGTTGAAGGTTTAAAGATTCTTAATTGTCTGTTTTTTCTCAACTGACAAAGCTTGAATAATTACATGGTGACTGAATGCATTGTTTTTGTACTGGCGGCCTAATTGATATTAAAAATATATGTATGTTTGTGTTGTACGGCGCACCAACACAGAAAGGTCATATCGCGCCGACAACTATTAACGATACTAATAATTCAAACTATATTTATGATGTAAAACTTAATATCTTATTATAAACATTTATTTCTTTCAAAAAGTTAAGTAAAGCATATGATGGTACAGATTCAAAAAGTTCTTTAAGTGAGTTTACTTTAAAATGTTTTTTACGAATGTATTTTAGATGAAATCAAGCCCATAGTCCATAAAGAACTCAGACATGAAATTCTTGACCTAATACAAACTGGTCGTGTCCCTTATGATTGGACCAAGACAAATGTCGCCCCTCTGTTCAAGAAAGGTGACACAAGTGACCCTGCAAATTACAGGCCTATCTCCCTAACATGTTCTTTGTGTAAACTCTTTGAACATATTATTGCATCAAACATATCCATCCATCTTTCACGACACAACATTTTACATGAATTACAACATGGTTTCCGTGAAAGGCGGTCCTGTGAGACACAACTTATAGGACTTGATGATGATATATTGATGAATCTCTCAACAGGTAAACAGACTGACCTTATCCTATTGGACTTTAGTAAAGCCTTTGACAAGGTCAACCACATTAAGTTATTTAACTAACTCCAAGATCTCGGTGTTTCTGGGCAAGCCGTATCTTGGATCAGGTCGTTCTTAATTTGCAGATTACAATCAGTCTTGGTTAATGGCCAGATGTCCGACCAAGTCCCTGTCATATCTGGAGTTCCTCAGGGCTCGGTCCTCTCTTTTTCCTTGTTTATGTAGACGACCTCCCTCAGTCAGTTCCTTCCCAGGTGCAGTTGTTTGCAGATGACACGGCCGTCTACCTTACTATAACCTCCCCTTTTGACAGCCAAAAACTCCAGGATGATCTTTTAATCTTAGAATCCTGGGAAAAACTGTGGGATATGGAGTTTAACCCCAGTAAGTGTCAGGTGCTCCATATCACACACAGTAGGAAACCTATCCCCTTGGTATATTCATTACATGGTCTAGCACTTTCCCCTGTTAAAGATGCTAAATACCTTGGAGTCCATTTCAGTCAAGATCTTAGCTGGAATACTCATATAAACAGAATAACAACTAATGCAAATAAAACACTTGGTTTTCTCACACGCAATATCCAAACAAAGCACGAAAATGTCAAATCCCTTGCATGAAAGACACTTGTACGTCCACAGCTTGAATATGCTTCCACTGTTTGGTCTCCCCACTCACAGGTCAATACTCACAAGCTGGAAATGGTTCAGCGACGGGCCATCAGATGGGTCAAACATGACTACTCCAGTTATACTAGTGTAACAGATCTACATAACACCCTTGGATGGAGTACCCTGGAAAGGAGACGTCTAGATTCCAGACTTGTAATGTTATATAAGATATATCATGGCCTTGTTGCTACCCCCATCCCCACCTATTTAGAAGTCCCAACCCGTTTAACACGTACCATGCACCCTCTCAGTCTCCGTCAACCACATGTTAGAGCTGATGTCTTTAAGTTTGCCTTCTTTCCCCATTTCACAGTTCTCTGGAATAGATTGCCCCAACATGTAGTAACCCTGTCTGATCTTGACCAATTCAAGCAGGCTGTGGCCAAACTCCAAAACTAGGCAAAGCAATTTATTTTGTTTGTGTTGATACGGCGTTAACTCCAATAAATATATATAAATTTATTTTGTCTTTTATTTAACTTTACTTTTTAACATTTAACTGTTTCATTCTACACATATGTTCTTTCTGTTTCAGGGAGAACTGTCTTCCAGTTTTATTTATTTTACCTTTATCTATTATTTATATCTTTCCTAAAAACCGGCGTGACCTGCCCATAATACTCTTGAGAGTTGGGTGGCAGTACTATGAGATAGATAGATTTTAGATCCTGACAGTCAAGGAGGAAGAGATTTACATTGAAATGCTCGTCACATGGTATGCATTTAGGTGCTTCTTCTCTTTTGAGAAGGTAAAAATGTCTTGACTGAAACATATTCTATTACGTCATACTATTTCAGGGTCAAATGAGATGTACACGTGACTACACTACATTCGTTTCACATAATTCAGTACGCAGACGCAGTTGTACCTCTTAGAGTATACCTGCATGGTAAAACTAACAGTTGGTATTCATTTTATGATTTTGCTTGTCGGGGCCGTAGTTGATTTCCTGGACTAATACTTATCACTTTTGCTCGATCGTCTTCGTCGTCTATTAAGATCCTTATGAACATTTCTGAATTGAGACTTGAAGTCACCAGCTCTGCCATCTTTCATAATCTTAGTATCTCCTCCATGACTTTGTCTGATTCTTCTGTTTAATGAAGGTTTTCACCAGTCTGAAGTACGTCTGTCGAACGGATCTAACGGTGTTGGTTTCAATATTTAATTGATTTGTAATATCGCGTAGGGCCCGTTTTTAGGCTCAGGACAATTATCTGATAAAGGTAATGCATGTGTTGAAGCCTTTTCCTAAACTGTTTAATGGAGTCGGCATATGTTTCTAGTAATGGCAGAATTGTCATACATTTACCTGACCGACCAATTTGGTGAACTCTATCTACATTTTGTAGATATAAGAACATTTTCTACAGCAAAACTGGCACGCCATTGCAAAGTATTTTGCCTGGAGAGCTAAAATAATACCATCTATGACCCTTTGGCATACTGGCAGTGCATATTGAACTGTAATGTTTTGTTTTGCTATGATAATAACTGTGCTTTTTTCTTTGAACGAAATTGTACGTTTCAGTTGATTACCATTGATGAAATAGTTCAGTGGGCAAATAAATTGAAATTTGCCGTCTGGTGATGTATGTCAAGTGATGTCACAGTAGGCTGGTAGTCGTAATTCTATGCAATTAATTTAAAATCATTATTGTAATGGACTCTGTCGTACAAATTGTAATACTTGAAACGTTAACGAGTTTTCGTATTTTTTGAAGCTCCTTTTTAGCTTTCAATTCAATCTGTTAGAGCTGGGTACCGCGAATAAAAAAACATGCCGTGGTATACCACGGTATTTACATGAATACACGGTATATCTCAAACTTACGCAATGCGATGTCTAGCTATATTGGTTAATGAAAATCACAAGTGCTAAGCAGTCAAATTGCGTAATTTTAGCATTAAAGCAATCGACTTTAAAATGATACCCATCTTTAAATTCGTTTGAATCAATAGTATCAGTGATTGCTTTCGCCGCGATATGGCCTTTATGTGTTGGTGCGCCGTAAAACCCAAGTTAACAAACCAAAATACTCCTTAACTCTAGTATATACTTTAAAACAATATCCTTTGGCAGCCGAGTCCGTGAAAGTTCGCCTACGTGAAACACAAGGGTCGAGTATCTAAAGGATGATGGTAATATGCCTACCATTTGTAAAGATGGAAATGAGATAACATGAAAGTGTAGTTTCAAAGTACAGAGATGGACAGTTTTGATATAAATCCAACGGAGTATATTGTTATAAAACCACGGTATTCTTGATATTCCACGGTATCATATCTGTCCCAATGTACTGTTGGTACAAACCCGATCATATTCATTTTCAGTAACAAAATATTTATAAGCATAACCTCATTTTCAAGAGTCATTTGCTGCAGCAAAAGGTCTGTGTTATTTACAGAACTGCTGAGTCTAACTTTATATAGATTATATGCTGCTAAAGAAACGGCATGCTCAGTAACAAACTGACATGATACCTTATAATTGATGACTTGATTAATGACTTGATATCAATAATTTCCTGTTTGATTTGATCAACCTTACCGCCATTAATTTCACAATCCAAACGTAAACGCTTTAAGCATTGAACTTAAGTCTTCTCATTACATATACCTAAGGCAATTACTACTTTATGGTTATGTTTCATTTTACTTTGAAGCACAGTGTCTTTTGCTTCACTTAAGTTTAGCCCAGACACAGTATGTACAATTGGTATGAACGGTAGGGCGTTTGCCATGGACATACAAATAGAGAACAACCCATGCCCACGACTGTCTTGTCAGTATCAATACACGTGGATTAGGTAAAACACTCTGAAAGAAGAAACAATGATCTGTTTATATTTACATTGATCAGGTATACACTCATTACTAACACAATGTATTACACTCGAAACAAGTGCATTATGATTGGTAAAACCAAATACACAGAAATAAAATAGTAGACGGGCAAATCCATAAAACGACAAAACCCAGAAAATAAACTGACATCATTGTTGCGCAGAAAATTTGTTTGTTTGTTTAGGTTTTACGGCGCACCAACACAGAAAGGTCATATCGCGCCGACGCAGAAAATAAAACTTACAATGTGGGATAATATACCCAAACGAAAAAGAAACGCAGGGTAAAATGATATGGAATAACTTTTTATCGCCATTGTGTAAGATGATGAAAATCGGTCAGATTATTATCAAGGCATCTATTTACTCAACACATAATGAAAAATTACTGAAGCATGAAACGTTCAGTGTCACGTGATACAAGCGAAGAAAAACAAAAATTTCGTGCAGAATAAATTTGCTTATTTCTTCAACACATCTTTTTATATCATTCAATACTCTAGACATTTATACACTGTTTTCCATATTAAAACTTTGTTTTAACTTTCTACGTTAATGGCAAGGCTAACTGACGTTCAGCGGGGTCAGGCCATTACGTTGCTAATGCAAGGTCAAACGCAACAGCAGGTGGCTATGCAGTTTGGCGTGAATGTTTCGACCATAGAGCGACTTGTTCGTCGACTTAGGGAAACTGGAAGGCTTGCCGACCGGCCTCGGACAGGGCGTCCGCGCGTCACGACACGACGTCCGCGCGTCACGACACGACGTCAGGACAGGGCTATACGTCTCGCACACCTGCGTAATCGGTACGTTACTGCCACTGAAACTGCTAACAATACAGTAGGCAATCATAACCGTCGTATTTACTCTCAAACTGTAATGAACCGATTACGTGAGGCGGGACTTCGTTGAAGACGTCCATGCATTGGTTTGCTTCTTACTCCTCCACGTCGGGCGCGTCAAATGACTTGGTTAGCGCACATTCCCCTCGGAGATTTCCAATGAGACAATGGAGGCAGGTCTTTTTTACTGATGAGTCCCGATTTACGCTTTTCCATCCGGATGGTCGACGTCGTGGGGAACGCTTCGCTGACGCATGCGTTACTGAGGTGGATAGATTTGGCGGTGGCTCAGTCATGGTCTGGGATATCTTACGGAGTTAAGTCACCGTTGGTAGTGGTTGGTGGGAATTTGACCGCCGCAAGATATACGGATGAAATCCTCCGTCCGGTTGCTGTCCCTATAGTCCAACAACGTAACCTTATTTTCCAACAAGACAATGCCCGACCTCATGTTGCCAGAGTTTGTAGACAGTTTCTGGCAAATCATAACATTCAGCCACTTGACTGGCCAGCATATAGCCCAGATTTGTCTCCTATTGAACATCTATGGGACGAACTGGACAGGAGAGTAAGGCAGCGTCAGAACATTATCACCACGCTTGACCAACTGAGAAGTGCATTGTTGGAAGAGTGGAACAATATCCCCATGAGAAAGATAAACACCCTTATGAATTCAATGCACAAGAGAATAAGGGCTGTGACAGCTGCGCGAGGAGAACATACCGGTACTGAGAACTTTACGCCGATTTGAATTTACGTTTGTATGGGGTATCGCCAAATTCGTTCCAATAACACAAAAAGTAAGAGACAAAATCCAATGAAAATTTCCAAATTTAATTCACGAAAGATAGTTCTTGATAAATCAATATCCCAATTTTAATATCATTCATATAAATGACCATAAATCACCACTGAAGTTTACCCTGCGTTTCTTTTTCCTTAGGGTATATTTATAAAATATCTTTACTATTTAAAATTGAAGAATTATAAACATATAAAACTTATCAAATAAGCACACCACTGATATTAGAGAATGGTGTTTATCCACTGTTCCGTTCATAATGGCTGCCATTGTGACACAATTATTGTCGATAATATCAGGTTTTTTGCATAATACATGGAGGAAACTATCTATGACCTAGACACGAAACAAACATAACTTAGTTACTCATCATTAGTAAACAAAATTGAACGATGCTTAACTTCTGATCTGAAATGCTCGAGTTCGAATCATGGTTTGGATACATATAACTACATATAAAATTCAAGTGTTTATTACCAAATTACAATTCTTACTTTTTACTTTGTATCTTAAGATAGTATTTGTTCACTTTTTTTACATTTACAAAGCGGGCATATAACATTAAATGTGAATGGACAAATCAATCAAAATTATATTAAGCGAAAACATAACTCAATATCAAAGAAGAATTTTTTATAACTCAATATAAAACATTGCGCTACCTCTTTGGACACAAGTCCTATTTTATCGCCCATAAATCTTTTTTCGTCTTCCAATGCATATTCTTATAGCCATGTCATTTTTAAGTGACAAATGCTTCACTTGCTTGGAGCAAAGTAGTAAAACATAATAAGCCAGGTCTTCACTGATAACGTCAATGTGCTTACTTAAAGTAAATGAATTTTGAACATATTGCAAATGATTTGTGGAATTTCTTGTATCTTCATGTGAATATTTCCAGGACCATTTTTACTAAACTTTCCCAGCTACGGAATTTGTTTTGCATTTTTTCTACTGTGACCTTGGTGGCACACCTGCACATCTGTGCCAAGATGGACAAAGCGTATGCCATCATATTTGACTTGGATGCAACGTTTCTCTTCGAACCTAATTAACTTGTGTGGCAAGTTCTTCACATCAGGAAAAATATGCGAACTTAAACAATTGATGCAAATAGAATTATAAGATATAAATGATTAAACTTTCATTGAAGATCAACCGTGGTGCAAGTGAACATAACCAACAGAAAATGCCTACTATCATCTTATTAGATTAAACCTTGTTCACTTATGACTTTGCAGTTTACATCATATAGCCACTGTTTAATCATTGTTTTTTCAAAACAAATTTGCAATTCATTAATACTTCATTAATATGGGAATCGCCCTGAACTCAAATTCCCCTGGAATAATATCAATAGCAGAACTGATTTCTAATAATTGACCTTGAGATCCTTGATTTGTGAATAATTGATGTGCATTTATCAAGATATTAATAACAATTCTGGGTGAACTTACTGGCATATTGGTAACAGTTGATTTAGTACTTTAGTCATTAACAATTGCATGATTCTCTTTATCTTCATATTCAATTTCATTTTGATCTCTAATGATATCATCTGGAATAGGTTGATTAACAACCTGATTAACTACCTTTGCTGTTTTACATATTTTTTTCACTTTCTAAATAACATCCTTCTTCAAAACTTATCAAACTACAACCATTTCCAGTCAACTGTTCTAAAACATCAACTGACATAAAACCGCCATTTAATTTGTCTGTCAATTGTTCTTTTAATTCATTAATTGACTTGATCACGTTTTCCAGCAGATGACCTTGTGTTGTTAAAGTCTCTTTCAGTTCACTACATATGCAAATCTTTACTAAACCCCTTAACTGCTTCTCATCCTCTACCACAACCATTTCAGATGTCTGTGTCATTATGCTTCTACTTGTCTTCAGTTTAAGTTCTTCAACCTGTAATATTAATACGTCAGATTGGTCTTTGGTTAAATTTTCTAAGACCAGTGGATGTCAATTTGGTTCCATATGTTGACCACTGTATTCTACACCTCCTTCAACTAGTTCAATAACTTTATGATAGTTTTCCCTTGAACAGTTAACTTTTTTTTATTATTTGAAGTCTATTTTGATCTACTGAGTTCCGTGTCTGGTTTCGTCTCTGAAAAGTGGCAATGTATAATAAAGTCAAAATGGCAAACATTGTGGAACAATGCTGTATTCAGTATGTAATAAAATTTGTGTAATTCATTTAAAAAATCAGCATGGCGGGTAAACCACCTACGTTATGCTTGTAATGGTAGAACCCTTCACCATTACACAAACAACTAAGACACTCGTAAAACCTATCACAACTTTTAATTGTTATTCTGAGCATCCCTCGTTGTGAAGTTGTTCATTGTATTGTTATTATATACCACGGGTTTTTGTTTGTTCGAACTGTGAATGGTTAGCAGGTAAAACCAGAGATTTAGCCTTTCTAGGAACAGTGAGTTTGCCGACTGACCGCCATTGTTTGACCCATACAATGTCTTGTTACGGCGTTTAAACCGTAAACCGATTGCATATATAAAGGTGAAATATGACTCCAAAAACCTCCGTTCAGTGTAGACATAACTCCAAGCATGTGTTAACATGGATAATGCGTCGAAGTCCAAATGTGACATTCGCACAATGGATATTTTTTATCATTTCCAAGAATTACTTTATAAACAGAGTTTGACATTGTCACACAAAAAGCATTATCATTCGTCGATACCATTCTCTAAACAGTCAATGAATCAAAAATGTATTGCAAAGAAACTCTCTGAAAGTTTCTATATAAGATGTAAGGTGTCAACAAAGCCGTAGATAAAACATTCATTAGAGACAAATTTACTTGTAATTGTCAAACCAAATATCATACATAAATGGGCGTTAATGTTTGAAAAAGACATGATTGACAAATGTACATGTGCTTGTAAAAGTCATCTTATTCCTCAGTCCCATAAAATCTAGTGCCTAAAATCCCACAAAACAACACGCCGTAACTTAAGAATATGCAAATTTTAATCCATACTCAGCCACGAATTTGTACACGATTTAATTTTAAACTAATTCGTGTAATGACGGCTCATCTCACGGACCTTGGTAAAACGTAACAGTCCGTGAAGGTGCGCAAGAGTTCGTACGGGACAAAGCGGAGCTTGAACGCACGGCGCCTGTCCGGTGCCCTCAAGGCTATTTCTATGGGACAGTAGCTTTAGATATATGTACATGAATGTGTAAAACATACATTATATATAAATGGAAGTTTTAATGAGACATCATAGATAATTGTACATTAAACTTGACAAAGTAAATGACGACAAAGACACATTTCACATGAAAAAATTATAGATATTTTGGCCAAAGAATCTTTAAACCTTCAACCAGTTGATATCAAATTACCAAGCAGGGACTTCAACTGTTCAATAAAAACGTTATTTAAAACAAAATGGCAAACATTGTGGAACAATGCAATTTTTAATAAATTACGTGACATAAAGACAACCTTTAATTCATCTTCGTCAATTGTATTTTCTAATCGTCTAATCGATCAAATAGTGATTTCGCGATGTAGAAATGGTCATACCAGATTAACACGTTAATACCTTCTTAAAAAGAGAAGAAGCACCTAAACGTATACCATGTGACGAGCATTTCAATGTAAAACACATTCTCCTTGACTGTCGAGATCTTTAATACATTCGTGACAAACATTTTAAAATAAACTCACTTAAAGAACTATTTGAATCTGTACCATCATATGCGATACTTAACTTTTTGAAAGAAATAAATGCTTATAATAAAATGTGTTGCTTTACATAATTAATTTCGTAAGAATTGATAGTATCATTTTCCGGCGGGATATGACCTTTTTGTGTTGGTGCGCCGTAAAATCCAAACTAACAATAGTATCATTAATTGCTTTCGGTGCGATATGACCTTTAAAACGCGCTGTAAAACGCAATCAAAACCCAAACAATCGAAACCCAAACAAACATTTTTCTCACCTTGATATCTCTTTTGCATTGTCAGCTTGAATAATCCAATGGCAGACAAATTGTTTTGGCCTCTTTTGCAGTGGAACGGGTGTGTTTTGTGTAAATTTTCGATACTCCACACTGCAAATCATGTTTGCTTCAAGATATCTAAAATAACAAAAATATTGCATTCAAATATGGTATTTCCCTTTATCACTTATAACATCTTTGAGCACGATGCTCGTACAACATGACGGGAAACTAAACAAGACAACGTTATTGCTACATTGTATTACCATTGAAGCGTTTGTTCTAGAAATCTATTGGTCGTCAGTATCATTCAAGGCCTAAAATGGTTCTACTGCCATTTTTCCTAATTCCTTCATGATTAGCGTGTGTGGTAAATACCAGACACTGGCTATGCTTCGTATTTGGTGCAGACAATCCGAAAAAGGGAAAGTGTTTAGGACGGATGACCGACGTAATTTTAATGATGTATATTGAAATGTGAAAGCGTAATATAACTTTTCAATTTAAATTTGGTACTTAATGTTTTAACATAACATGATTGGGCTAATAGTGTGTCTGAATTATGAGAACTCATTAGTTATTGTCAAACATTAAATTTATCATGATACCTTTTTAGGTAAAGGTTATTTTGTTTAAAGAAACGGCGAACATAAATGTAACGAAATACATTAGCGTAATACTTTACAAAATAATTTTATCGAATAAATTTCGGTTCAATTGTTTTTAAAAAGTTATTGAAGAATTACAAGATTTTTACTATAAGAAAACTACAATGTAATTTCTATGTACTCCATACATGTCTATTACCAGTCGTTAATGGACATTTTCAGATGGCATTTTCAGTGATAACATTTTCGTTTAAATGTATATCAATAGAATTTTGACACAAGTTGTTCGGTCCCAACATACATTTAAGTTTTCATTAGAAGTGCGACTCGTTTAAGTTGTAATTAAGCTGAACATTTTCTTCCATTTTTCCTAAAAATAATTTACGATCCGACGATTTTGGACGTGACGAAAATTCATACTCGATTTTCTGACCAGGATTGCGAATTTCCGAGTACTCGGATACTCGCCTTAGCCCTGAAATCTACTGATGAAGAGGTCGTGGGTTCGATGATGTAGACGCGCATCCTATTTATTTATCCGGTGGACAAGTTTATTATTTACGTGCATGTTCTAATAATGTCAAATATATATTACATTTTGAAACTCTTATGTACAATTCGTTTGATTTAGCTTCAAATATTGTGTTATTTCATTCAATTCAAATGAGACAAAAATGTACGCAGTGTCTGGATTTTAGGTCAAGTTATGAAATCGCTTTTTGAAAACATAACTGTACTTTTAACAAGGAGGGTTAACTAACAGAACATCATGACGTTTGTCACACCACTCAGTGCTCGTATATTTTAGATTTAAAATTATATTAAATAAATTAATCTGAAAGTAAACAAACTTAGAACATAAGGAATGTTTTTATCATCAAATTGTTACATAACAATGGTGTTGTAGGGGTGCCTTCTATAAATAACTTGGGAATTGAAATACTTATTATGGTCGCGAACCCTTCCCCCATCCCCCCAAAACAAAAAGTATGAGCACGTAAACGCAAACATTTCATCATTTATCATCGCACTTACATTTAATTCATCGTGTTTATGTTTTCGTCATAGCACTTATTTTCATCATCGTACTTTCGAACCACTACCATCGTTTTTCGTCTTTTTGCACATTCTTGCTCTCAAAAAATAATACTCGTACATCAGTTTTGCAGGTTGATTTTCGTATTTTCGATATTTTGAGTTTTGAAGTCCGTACCTTATCGTTTGATTTTGATTTATTTGGTTATCGCAGTTTAATGTTTTTTTTTATTTGAAGGCAAGAAATAGACATTGTCCAAACCAGGACAACATACCTTATCTTTTTCGTCAGTCACGTTTTAGTTTCTTTCACATATATAAACTGCAGTATCGTTGGTCTACTGGTATCAACATGAACGTTGACCTCTAGATAGGTCACATGTTTTTACACATGGTATTGTCGAAACTTACATAAAAATAAGTTGACGAAACTTAATATAAAAGGGGCTGAATGTAGTATGGGTCCCTTATTGAAATTTGGAACTAACTGGACCGAACGTGGTGTGTCGAATTTGGTGAATTAAAACAAAAATACTAAGTAAGTAATACTTTTTATTTTGTTATAATCAATTTTTGTTTTTTCATGTTATTATATTTGACCGTTGGGTTTTTTTTCTCAAACATTTCATATCATTATAACGACTTTATACTTTTCTTTGATGTTCGAATCTCATCCAAACCTTTCTCGTTGATTTCTTGAACAAGAAACTTAATCTTACTAGCTCAGTATTTGGAGACAAGGAAGCAGACTCAAAATTGATAAATCTATAATGAAGCAACTAGTTTCACAATCAGCTAAAATAGAAAAGTATGAAATAAACGAAACTTTTTAATACAACTAAAATATAAGTCTCATCGTTTTCTCATGCGGTCTTAAATCATCATTCTTGTTTTAACCTGTATAAGATTATTGATCATTGTTACAATATATGTTTCAGAATGTTTACTAGGCTAAGTTTGTTGTTTATAATGTTTGGGTCTCTCCATGCTGCTGGCATATTGTTAGATTCAGTGGTACCCTCAACTAACTTTCAGAAACCAGCATTTTGTCATGATCTCGATTGTCCAGTATATACTGTCCTTGAAACAAACGACGTAAGTCAAAACTTTCTTTTTCTTTCCAATAAATACAGCACAGGACCAATCCCCGATGCACCTCAGTCTGAATTTCGTCTTATTTCCCATTGAAGTTCCGGACTTAATCTAGGTCAATAACCCACATGGTGACTGTAAAAAGTGTGAGAGCCATGAACGTACTGATGAAAGTGATTGCATAAATAATTAAAATGCTTAAATAAACATAGTTTCTTTAATCAGGGGTTTCCAGACTGACATTGATGTTTTAAGGTCGCAGCATCAACAGTTCATGTTGGTTCAACAGAACGAAAGAAATCGAAAGTAGGATACTGAGGGAATCACCAAGCTGTTCATAGATTTGTTATATGTTCTACTTGCTAAAATTAAACATTTTCATTAGTCGCTTCTTGTCTTTCCAACATTATCAGGCAGTTAGGATATATTTTTAATAGAATTGTAACTAATGTTACACAATAACTAGCTCTAGTATCTGCTCATCGGTAAATGCATTTGTTAACACTTATCTATATTAGCTAACCTGACCAACGTGGGTCTAGTTATGAAACATCCCAAATATTTCGAGAAAATAAAGAAATATTTTGCCAAATAATATTACAATCACAGTTAGAAAAATATAATTCAAAATCAGAAAATGTGAAGTTAAACTTTTGCTAACTTACCCCTTTAAGTCGACCTTTTGTTGAAAAAGTTAATTTTTGTTTATGCTTGGTGTTCAACTTTTGGACGTTTCTGTTTGTGTTCGTTAACGAACCAGTATCATATATACATTTATAAGTATCTTTTTAGGAATTTAAGGACTCTGGTTCCGGTGCTTGGTAGTGATTTTAGTGTATAGAGTCGTTGTTACGGACGTCACAATATGATGTAAAATAAAAATATATTTTTGTATGTTTTAGAAATTTGAAATGAGAAGATATGCTCCCTCTGTCTGGGTTGCTACAGAAATTGTAACCATGGTCTACAGTAAACAACAAAGCTCTGATATGTTCTGGAAATTGTTTCATTACATCGCTGGCAATAACACTGCAGGTACAAGTTATGTTTATATACTACATGGTATATAAAGACATGTAAAAGTCGTTTTTGTTTGAGAAAAAAGTCTAAATTTATATAACAAATATATGTCGACCTTTGATTCAGCGTATACTAATTTGTTTTAGCTTGATTGTCAAACAAGTTATTAAACTTAGATTTATCACTTTCGAGTCCACTTCCTGGTCTCCCAGTACTAAGCTAGTAGGATAATATTTCGCGCTAGCTGTCGGCGCGATATGACCTTTTTGTGTTGGTGCGCCGTAAAACCCAAACAAACAAACAAACAGAGAAACAACGGGGTAGGTTTTGAATGGAATTTGAACCACCGCGGAGCTGGCTATTCAATGATTACCTGTCCTACATCGCTACCGCTCGGCCACACCCGCTCCCTTGATTTGAATATTTGTTCGCAAAATAAATTATGTAGTTCAGAGATAATGCAAAGTTTATTCGTATAAAAATTATGATGATAAAAGTATTAATGCACTCGTAGATTTTGGAAATCGCGGTAAACAGGATTTTTAAAAGTAGCGACAGCTTGACATTATACTTGGTGGGCGAAATTGTGTGAAGGATGTTTCATAAGTTTAATACATTATGATCTGTTTATTTCTAGGAGCAAAGATAGAAATGACAGCTCCAGTTGTTGATGAAATCATTCATGGACCTGGTCCAGACTGCGAGAGTAACTTTACTAAACATTTTATGGTACCTTATGTATACGCCGGTAACCCTCCTCAGCCCACAGAATCTGGTGTGTTCATAAGACATGTCCCAGAAATGACCCTTTTCGTGAGGTAATTGGTTTTATTTGATAAAGGGAGGTTAACGCATGACAAACTGTTACGTCAAACTGAAATTCTAAAGACTTCGACCAAAATTTTCCAAAATTTTCCAAAATGTTTAAAATTGTAATTTGTCCGTCCGAATATTTTGGTAAAATAAATTTGCTGAATGGATATGCACGATTTAGAATTATGCAATATTACGTGCTCTAACACTGTAAACTGTAGTATATATAACATACAACTGTTTGCACCAACTTAAACATACAATGTAGTAACAGATTCGTAACTGACGAACGTTTAAAAGGATCCAACATTTATCAATATGGTGTCCGACTATAACAATTGTAATCAATTTGTTTTTGCGTACTGTGCCAAACTATTGTCTATTATGTATTATTTTTTAACTTTTGATTTCCAGAATATGTTTTTCTATATTTCATTTTGTTTGTTCACGGGACCCTGAAAACATCCTCCACATTGAGACCATCTCAGTAGCGTGTTCAATTACACAAAACGTTACAGAACGTTACATAACGATACACTCGGAACTCCTCGGCCATTCGCTGCGAATAATCTCGGACATATTTAGACGCTATTTTGAAACTACCGATGTTAAAGTAAACAAATATATGATCGTTTAGGCTTTGATGGCGTAACGATCTCATATTTGTGTATTAGATTAGGTAATTCGCAGCGAATGGCCGATGAGTTCCGAATGTATCGTTACGGAACGTTTTGTAACGTTCGCGGTAAATGAACGCAGGGCAGATACTAATTATATACATGCAATTATTTTATTCCCTGTATTTCAGATCTTATGGTGGGTTCAGTAATGACGACACAAAAAGAGACAATCTTGTTACTTTATCTGAAGATTTACTGAAAGCAAACAAACAATTTAGAGATGATATTTTTTACACAGCAGGTTATGATAATCCATATTCTTTTGTTAGACATAATGAGATATGGCTGGTTGCTAAATAAACCAATACTTATCTTTTATTTCATTGCTTAGAGCATGACGTTAACATTGACCTGTACAATGAAGTGATTTGTATTATAGACGTTTTTTCACATTGACCTTGGAAAATAAATTATTACAGTTATAATTTTTTAAAGTACATTCACATTGACTTGAAGTAATTAAACTTTTTTTGTATTATGTATGTTTTGTTCACTGACCGTAAAAAAAATTTAAAGAACAATTCAATATCATAAAGAAGTGGCTTCATCATATTGCCCTGAGACGAAGAAAACATGTCCAGTATTATTTATGGCTTGTACACATTGGTCAATTACAAACACTACAATTCGCGAGCTAAGCGCAAAACGGTCGTATCTCACTCTTTTTTATAGTATTTTACGACCGTTTTGCGCTTAGCCCTCGAAGTGTTTATATTTTTTGCATTAATTAAAACAATTGAACTTTTTTGCATGTGTTTTAGAATGAATCTTAGGTGAATATGAGCAGATTGTATAATTGTATAGTTTTATTGTATGTTTAATATCAAGTCATTTTGTTTGAGTTTTGTTATAATTATAAGTTTTGTCAGAAATGTTTGTTCTATTTATTATGTGTCTTTTCGTGTAGTTTTTTAAATAAAAATGCTTTGAAAAATATATAAAGTACTTTGTTTTGTTTTCACTGTGTGCTGAATTGATTCTATCTTTGATTCTAAAACTAACTGGAGGGGTACAAATTAAAGCCACTAAACGAAGCCAAAATCTTTATCATCTATTTAAAAACAAGTAAAACCATCAAATAGACAATAGAACATGACTGCCTTTGGATTATAATAACTCTCTCTAGCGGGTTTCCTTTTAGGGGTCAAGTTATTCAAAATATCAATTTCTTATAAAAGTAGGGTACTTTTATAACATGCAAATTAGATTACGGAGATATCCTCTCACCCAACCAAGTTGCTTAAAAGGTGTTTGATAAAATTTACACAAAATTGTAAAGTGTTGGATAGGTCATATCGTTTTTCCAGTGATTTACTCGAGAAATCAGTGCATGCATATTTTGAGTACGCAAACATCTAAACTGATGCTAAAAAGAAACGCCTCATTTCTACTAGGTACATAGGAAGAAGTCCTTGGTGACATGCGCACCGTGAGGTATGTCGTTACTATGCTGATAGACACTGTCATAACGTTGCCCGAATATAGAGACACTCACAGAGCATAAAAGCTAGTATATGTGATGTGTCCACGAGATTACCTTAGCCAACAACAAGTTGTGGCCTAAACTCGTTTTGAAACATTGATAAATCTGAGGAAGTTACATAAGCCAAAACGCGAATCCTCCCTGAGCTCTTCATTATTTCAACACCACGGCCGCGATGATACGAGCAGAGAGATAAACGTTGATGACGGTGGCATATCTTAAGAACTCTTTACGCCAAACAAGAAGATTTCCGTTGTTTGTCGACTTATTTGACATACTCGGTTATCTTTCACCACACATGACGTAGATACTGCCATGAAAATCTGTCACGCGAATGTCGTTGGCGTAAATATAAATTATCTAGTTGTCTTACCGACATTACACTCATTCTACCTGAATGTGGCCTATCAGCAAACGTTTTTTTATAACGTAAGACTTAATGGGTTCTTTTCTTTTTCCCGTCAGTATATGTTCATGTATAAAACTATTTACGTGATTTCGTGAGTTTTAATTGGCTTTAGCACGAAATTTACTATACAAAACGTGTATTTATCAAAGCAGAAAATTTGTTGACTTAAGATTTGAAGTTGTAGTTATTTTTAGCCACGACGGGATGTTCCGATCTAGTTCGTTGAGTTCCGTGATTTTCCGTACAGTCATTACGTTGGGTTTTATCGCTAATTTCAAAATAATATTTAGTACAAATTCTGGAGCAAATACTTGTGTTTTTTGTATCTTATGTGCGTTTTATATATTCATTGAATGTTTGCATGAGTTTTAAGCAAAAGCATGATACTTGACAATTATCAGCGTTCTATTTAGTAAAGGGGCTTTAAATTATTTATTTGTCAAAGTGACCCAATGGTCACCATGTGCAACTTCAGAAAATATACTTGACAGTTCAAATCTCAATTAATTTGGAGTTCATTATAATTATTAAGATTATAATTTTATATGGATACTGTGTTTATACACACATTCTTAAAAATAATTATGAAGATTACTTGTTAAAGTTTACTTATTTAGATAATTGGGTGTAACGTCGTGGAAATTGTGTGCTACCGTTTTAACTAGCCGGGTGACTTTAAATTATTTATTATCCATTTCATTAACAAATGAAATTTTAATGATTTTTCAGCACAAAATGAAATACTCACCTCAATGTATTATATACAAATTTATGAAAGCCACTAGAACACACGTTCTAGTCATTTTATACTAGGTTAAAAAGTATTTATGTGAACGGAATAAAAAAATAATTGCATTTTTTTTCTCCCGGATTCAAACCCGTTACAATGATTAGTTAATTATAATATAATGTACGTATACTTACTTCGTAAAAATCCTACAACCTTGAACATAAAAGAATGGTTAGTAGAATCTCTTCTGGCTAATCAGCGGCTAGAATGAATGTTGAACTCTATGTAGACACATTCAGACGATACACATCTCACGTACAATGCAGGTCCCTGATTGACAGTTAAAATGGATCAGAATGCCACTGTTCTTCGTTTGTGGGTAGGTTACCCTCACATGCTGATTCGTAATGACGTTAATATTTTTTCTACATCAAAAAGTATGTATACATCTTCATGACTTATAATAAATCAATGATTGTAGATACAGCGTTAGAAGTTCTCACTAAAACAATTGTCTTTATATTATCATATATCATTCTATAAGACTCAGTTCTGGTTAGTTGTTTACGTTTTGTTAAAGTAATATGTTACCAGAGTTTGCATCAGGTTGCAACAAGTACAATGTAATGTCTCGTTATTCTACAGTTATTTCAAAATGTGATTTGGGAATATACAAACTGTTAGCCCGAGGTGGAGGGAATAGTGCTGTGAACTGTTTTAAAACAATTGTGACAGTTTATAACACTAACACCCACACCGACGGACAACTTTTTGACCGTCCCCAAATCACATACAGAAAAAACAGTTTTATTACCTGATCAAATAAGGTTTAAACCGTACTTGCCGACGATAAAAAAATCAAGAAATAGTTTTGCAAATATACCGATCTGTATTTATAACTTGTCAGTTCAACAATTCGATAAAAGCCTGATAAAGCTCATTATCTTACCTCGTACAGAATACTCGTTTTTCATTGGCCGAGAGCGGTCACGTGCTGACCATGTATTATCCCATATTAGGTCAGTAGATTCTAATATCCAGTCAGTAACAAAATTTATTTAAAATTGGGGGTACTCGGTAAGATAAATTCGTTACACAGTCAGTTACTGACCGGATACGGTGTGATACCGGGGTCAGTGAATAAATATTGGGCTCAAGCTACGCTCTCACCCAATATTAATTTACTGACCCGGTGTTACACCGTATCCGGTCAGTAACTGACTGTGTAACTAATAATCTCACGTAGCAGATACTTTCCCATTAAACTGTACAGTTACAGTTCAAGTAACATAGCGTGAAGTCAGAGCATAAGCAGGAAAACGTCAAGATTATTGACCGGTAATCAGTTTGCAACGTGAATTTCATGCAGATAACAGTTAAAACACTGTCTAGATCGTGAAACGGTGGCGATTTTCCGTGTCACGGTGTAGCCACATCAAGATGGCGGAAAAACAACCATCCAAAAGGTACGTGTCGTTTTTTGCATGATATTTTCAGAAATATTCGGGCCCAAATGCGTAATATAGTTTCATTTGATCCGTAAATGTACAAACTAAAGGGCGGGTATACTCACCTGACGTGTTACAAAGGATTTATGTGAATTAAAGCCACCAAAGTTGATGAATGACCGTCTGTCAAATTTGAACCGAGAGAAGTGTATGACTTTTGATAAAATCGCCGTTAGTACGGCACTTACCGTGTTATAAATACGATTGTGTGATAAGGTATATGCATGCAATTATACCTTAAAATTGTACAAGTTCTAATTTATTTTGTTTTGTCAAAATATGCCTACTTTCGGTTTTGTCAAAGCAACGGTTGAGATATTAGCTCCGGTGGAGATTTTCCGTAAGAAATGACTCGGTGTTGCCATAAAAAGTGGACACGGTGTATACATTTGCGCGAAAGTGAACACGGTTTGGACACCCATTCAAACGCTAAACGCAACCATATCATTTGAAGTAAATCATATTGGCATTATCCTTCGTATTTTGCTATACAGAAAAGCCCAATGTGTTCAATACGTAAATTTTTGCAGAAGCAACGCTTATTATGAATCAGTTAGTATTATTTTATTCTCTCTATTCCAGATGATCACCTTTCGTATTGATACGTAAAAAATAATGTAGTATAGAAATACGAATTTGATACATGTACTTATAAAGGCCCTTTTGGGATAAAACTAAACTTATATGCATTTGTATTTCATTACATGTATTTTGTTTTCCCCATGCAGGGTCAAAATGGAAAAAGGCTATAAATGCTACTATTGTAAGTTTTCGAAATCTGATCTCCTAGCATGCATTAATCATTCAGTAGAAAAGCATGACAAATTGCAGCTTAAATGACGGATGAGATGGTCTAAAATTTTCCGCTCGCCTACTCGCTAATTTAGATCTGGCTTTTTTCAAACGAAGGTACACGTTCAGGTGACATTTTCTTATCATAATATTCATGACGAAATTGTTATGATACGTAACTTGTTTACATCGTCTACGTCACGCAATTTGAAATGAGCCGCCCAATAGCAGGCTGTGAATAATACCGCTGTTAAATTAGAATGCAAACCTTGGTCTTAACATAGAAATTACGAAATCAAAATGTGATTAATAGTGCTTTCGTCTAGATGAAAGATGCGCATTGATTTGTCGACACAAAGTTCATCTCGACGTGACCTTCCACGGAGACAGTAGAGATCCTATACCACAACGTTCTACAGGATATCTGTTTACGGAGATTGGATGGTTTATAAAGTATCAACCGGCCGATATGGCATTCTGACGAAAGACTACAGACTAATACCAAATTTAGAACGGCAAGCTGGGGAGTATTTCAAAGTGAATCAACATATAAGTACATCCTTTCTAGAAATTATGATGTGTCCTGATGTTTAAGACCTAGAAAATATACAAGAATCTTAACAAGATATTTCTGTTGATATTGATTCAATTACTTTCCCAGTCCAGATGTGAAAAACGTACAAAACGTCAGCACCAATAAAAGCACTCGATAGAGTAACTTAAGCAGGTCACTCTCAGCAAAAGTTACTTCCATGTACTTGGAACATGATGAACAGTTACAAGATTTAAATTTGTCTACGATTTGACCAAACCCTTATCAGTGTTTTAACAAATACTGCTACGTTTTGCCTTGCCTACATTTCGACCGTATTCCAAATAGTCTGATCGCATTTCAAGCGTTTGAATGGGTGTCCTAACCGTGTTCTCTTTCACGCAAATGTTTACACCGTGTCCACTTTTTATGGCAACACCGAGTCATTTCTTACGGAAAATCTTCACCAGGGCTAATATCTCAACCGTTGCTGAGACAAAACCGAAAGTAGGCATGTTTTGACATAACAAAATAAATTAGAACTGGTACAATTTTAAAGTATAATTTCATGCATATACACCATCTCACAATCGTATTTACTACACGGTAAGTGCCGTACTAACAGCGATTTTATCAAAAGTCATACACTTCTCTCGGTTCAAATTTGACAGACGGTCATTCGTCAACTTTGGTGGCTTAAATTCACATAAATCCTTTGTGACATGTCAGATGAGTACACCAGCCCTTTAGATTATATATTTACGTATCAAATGAAACCATATAACGCGTTTTGGCCCGAATATTTCTGAAAATTTCATGAAAAAAAACGACACGTACCTTTTGGGTGGTTGTTTTTCCGCCATCTTGATGTGGCTACACCGTGACACGGAAAATCGCCACCGTTTCACGATCTAGACAGTGTAAAATATCTAACTACATTTATATCAGGTGTCGGGTAATAAAATGCAGTATGCCTTTGTGGTACTTGAAAATGTACTACGTTTTATCAACCAACAATAAGTAACAAAGTCATACATAATTACTTAGTGTTTATTAAAGATTGTTTTTGATTTACTAAAATGTTATCAGTGATATTAAAACATATCATTATGTAACATATATCATAAATTCAGGATAGAATATGAGTTTAGTACATTAGAAATGAGTGTTCATCTCAAGATGCTAAAATATATAAATATCTATTCTCATATTTTCTTTTTTAAACAATTAATAATACAATCAAGTAATTAAACATTACACAGATATATTCACATCCCACTAATTATATTTAAAACATACATTACGACATACTTAAACAGTAAAATATATAATTTACATATAACTTTTTTACATATGTGATCCATATAAAATGTTCGGTTACATTTTCGTGTTAATGATTGGTCTTAATCTTATTCACTTTGGTCAAAATAAAAAGGTAGATAAACACGCACTGTATGTTCATTTGAAGCTTTGATAGAAGTAGGAAATGTTTATAAACACAAATATGTAAGATATATTACGCGTTCATTTGGTTCAGTATAAATAGAAGGCAATCTTTATAGTCTGAATTTTACTTTTTTACAAATGTACATTTGGGTTTATGCATTAATTTTAGTCCCATTATCTCCAAAGAATATGAACATTATCTATTTGACATTGTAAACTATTGGTGTCAGTCTTGAATTTTACATTATTGTTTGAAAAAGTAGCATGTATAAAAATAATAACAAATATATATTTTAGTCATTACTTAAAATCAATATCGTATTTGAGGTTGGTAGTGAATGAAATAAAAAAAAACTGGAAATAAAATAGCTAGTTAAAGATAAGATCAACATAATCAATACAAAAATATAACTATTTTATACCATTTGCCAGGATTAGAATTAATCATAAATAGAGTTTGCAGTTAAAGTTTGACAATTTGAACCCAAACGCACCCTTGTTAATGATTTCAATCAGTTGTCCGGTAGTCAGAACACAATATAATCAAAGATATGACTGTAACATATATCTATTTAGCGTATGATTATCTACAATCATCTTTTTTAAACCAACCTTGGAGCTGAATATTCTTGTTTAGCTGTATGGTTCATATTAATTATTTGATATATCTACATCTTCATTGTAACAGTAACCACTTATTAGATTCGGATTTAGCAACGGTTTTTTATCAAAACTTATATGATTGACGATACTTTATTTTATAATGATAGTACACATAAGATACCTATTAAAGCAGATGGAATGATATAATCTACATGTAAAAGAAACAACAAACAATGCAGACACAACATGGCCAGACAAAACTTATGGTAAGTTACATATAGAAATAACAGCATAACGTGATACACGTAATTGACATGATTTCCATAACAGAATACAAACACACTAATAACATGATTGTCTTACATAAGTACTGACAACATTAGACAACACAATATCATATACTCAAAGGCGACAACAAACAGAGTATGTCTTGTGAGGCATTAAATTCACAACTGATTAATATCTAGCTTGTTGTTTTTGAACTTGCGATTGGAAACTATTTCTCAAGGTTTCGCTATATGTCATAGTTTGTTGTTTAGTTTTAGAGCCAGGTAATTGTTTCCGTATAGTGTTAGTAAGTAAAGTTGATATTAACAGAAATATACCTTGACCGGCTAGAGTTACTATAAATAGATATTGTAGTATCAGAGAGGAAACAAGTTCTTGCATGAATCCAAAGATCCAGGAAATACCAGTAAATAGTAATAATCTAACGTAGACCCCAACATTTTCTGTCCTTTGGTTTCTGTGCACAGCTATAGTTCTGGTAGTCTTACGTATACGATATACTGTTACAATATATGATATACAACTACAAAATACTGATATCAATATTGGTACAAGAAATAAAACAATACGCATTAATGTAGTATCTATATGACATATAGTTGTACCATATCCTGTTGCTGTACTGTCATCATTACTTGTTATATTGGTATATATTATATTACATGTAACCAGTAGCAATGGTAGACCATATATGTATGTAAATAATACAATGCCTATCTTTTTGAAGGACTTATTAAAAGACTGAATGTACTTGCAGACGAGCACACAATATGACTTCATTGACAATACAGCTGACAACCAGAAGAAATGTACTAAAATACCTACAGCCTCACATATCGTTTTATATTGTCTCCATGAACTACCAAACTGAAACACGGCTTGAGCTATAAATAAATTCACGAGTGCAACAGTAAAAACTATCATTGGAATATTATGAATTTTGTTTAAGTACATGTTTATCGCTAGACAAACTATAATACATAACAAAGAAAGACATGTTAACACGAGAGATAAAATTACTTGATCTGATACTTTTACGCTGTCTGGTACTGATAATAACATATTAAATGTATTTAAACATACACTATATAAGTTAGTTGAATCATTTTTGTGCATTACCGTATCAAATATAACAGTACAAGTATCAGTTATATCCCTTAAACTATTATAGTATGATATCATTGTACAATATTCTGATTCATTTAATACAAGATATGGACAACCAAATGGTTCAACTATATCAATTCGATTTATAACTACTATGCCATTATTCAAGCGGAGAACAAAAAGGTCGGGAATAGCAATTTGTGTAGCATGTTCAACATTGTGATATTTATTAGCTCCTGTGATGGAACATTCAACCGTGTCTAATGGAGTTAATAGAGATATTGTTTTATTGCTTTTAACTAATTCTTGTACAGACTGAACCAGAAAGTCATAGCTACATATGTTTGACTTCATAAATGATAAATATACAAGAATGAAATCTACATAAGATTCAGATGTTGTAAAAACATGTATGTTAGGTTCTAAGTAAAGAAGCTCACATGAAATGTTTAAAAGTCTACCAAGTTTTCTATACAAATCATTATTATTATCAAAGAATGTGCTGACATCGAAATCGTCCAGAGAAATATTCTTCAAAGAAACTGGATGAAGTTCGATATACATAATATAATATTTAATTTTCATTGAAGTAAAAGATGGCTCCAAGCATTCCCCATACACTGGAACTGTTCCATCAAAACAATACAATTTTCTACAGGTATCCTGAAATGTTATAAATGTTGTATTTGAATTTTACAAATAGCTGAAAAGTATCTTGTAATTTATATTGTTGTATTGTACTGGTCACACTAATCATGATTGGATTACAAAACTGCGACACTATTTGAAGGCGTTGCATTTTGTACATTAGCAGACACACCTACGTAAGAAAAGCGGCTAGGAGCATAAACATGTTTTTTTTTCTCTTTGCATATTCATAAAAAAAATGCCATGAATTTACGTTCATGTGAACGATACATGTAATGTCACACTTTATTCTTATTATCCGAGTTGTTGTAATTTACCATATTTGTGAAATACATATGAGCATACCTACTCTTTCTATAATTATTTTAGAATCTCAACTCAAGCGTTTATGTCAAGCTTTGATATTTCACTGAAGTGTCTTATTATTCATTGGAAGAAAAATGTTCCCATGTAAATTTTCCTTTTTCGTAGGGGAATTTTCCCATTTTAAATTTATTTATTCAACACCCATTAGGTATCGTAAATATTTTAACACACCATAATAAACTTAAACTTAAACTTCTTCATTTGATTAAACGCCTATTTCTATATTACATATTCTATATGCACATAATGTACAACTTTTGCTAAAAAGGACAACGTTCAATAGGGAAAGTCGAATTTTCTTCCACAAAATAACTAGGAATCATCTCCATATGAGGTTCCGATGACCACTTGATATAAGACTTTTGAGTAAAATTCTAACAAAATTGTTAGATAACTAAAACTGCTAACCACCCTTTTTAATTTAATATTACATAGTGCAGTTAGTAGTTCACCTGGAATTTAGTTCCAGTGTCTTGAATGTGGTACAGGTTTGAATCCCACTCGTAGAGATTATACCCTTCAATCAAAAATTGACTATTATGTCAATTTCCACCATTAATAAGGTGTATGAAGAAGTCGTCAGATAGGTGAGTACTGGTAATAGACAAGGGTCCAGTAAAACTAGTTCAGGTGGGCTGGACGACATTAAATAACCAAATGTGATGACACGGCGTTTAACCAAGAAAATAAAAATAAGACAAAAACGTACCTTCAAAATGTCAAATATTTCGTCCTCTTTACATATACGTTGATGTGTATCTCGTGGTGGTTTAAACTCTAGATTTAATGGCAATATGCTCACTAACGAGACATATGTAGATAGAACTCTATAACGATCATTTATCAATGGACAGCGTGATTGATCAAACGTGTCATCACTAACATGATTACAAATATAACAGTACACATTTCTGTACGGTTTGGCTGTTAAACTTCTTAAGCCAACCAAAAATGGAATTGCTGAAATAAAATGAATATTGTTTAAATTTGTTATCAATACATTGTCCGTTTTTTCTCAACTGTCAAAGCTTGAATAATTTCACGGTGACTGAATGCATTGTTTTTGTACTTGCGGCCTAATTGTTATTAAAGATATCTTGACTAAAATATGTCATACGGCATAAGCAGCTTTACTCGATCATAATACACACTTTCGGAAACTCGTGAATGTATTACGATAATAATCTTAACAAATGCATTCACCGTGAAATTATTCATGTTTTGACAGTTGAGAAAAAACGAACAATATATGTCTCAAAAAAAATGTTGTCCACTACCCCTTATCTATGCATAGATATATTCCACTATTATTTCATTAGACAACTGTCGTCTTCTGACTTCCATTATCTTCCTCTACTTATACATACTTAAATCAGTGACATTTATAGAGAACAATAGGTTGGCGTCAATCTATACTTAGTTTATCCGGCCAGTTAGAGAAAGGTTTATTACAATAATTCTTCAGGAGACGAGCCAATAAACTAAATACAGATTAACACTAACCATAACATATGTATTTAATTTATCCTAACCGCAGTTGCTTGATTGTCTAATTCAAGTTTCTAATTCAAAATTGTGCATTTGACTTGTTCCAAATTAAGATGGCCGAATGAACGGGGAACTGATTGTGTTAATCGGTGTATTAAGTGTTTACGTATCGGGAAATAACCCGACGATTAACTACAATATGACTAAATAACAGCAGTATTTTAAGAGTTCATCAATTGTTGAAATTGACAATAACAATAAAGTGGGTGGGGTAAGTAAACAAAGTAAACCTCCCACTTTATTGTTATCGTCAATAGATTTCAACAATTGATAAACCCTAAAGTGAACTAATTAATTGACTAATATTTACTCGATTTAATAGATGAAAAAATAAATATTTAGCTACAAATAAATTCCTTGCAAACCTTCCAAGGTTGAGTCAGCTAATATTATGAAGTAATGAAAAGTTGTCAAAATGGCGGTCGTAAATAGGTGCGGTTGTACGATCCTTCATTTAACGAATTGAAGTTCATTCATCACGAATTAAAACAATGTTATTAGGAGACGACTAGGACGTACGTGTGTATATATGTTATTCAAACTTTAAATTGACGATATGAATGTATGGACTAAGTAGGAAAACACACACTGCGTAGCTATTAAAGTGATGTCGTCAATTATAGGAAAATGGCCTGTACTGTCGGTGTCAAGAACGTCGATGATGATTTAAGGAGCCAGTTTTAGTTGTTTTTTTTTTTGGTTTTGGTAAAACAATAGTCAACCTATGTATTTAGTGTATAATGACTGGAATAGAGTTAAGTGCTAATTTGTGAGTTTGGGTACAGAGGCAACGGATGAGTTTTTGTTGAATTTTAATTGCGAAGTAAGTGATTCCAAAAAATACTATGAACGTACTTGTAAATCCCGTATAAGTCTATTTGTGTGTAATATATATTTTTGTTAACTTGTCGTTAAAGAATTAAACAAATCCACGTCTGATCCCCCTATGTCATGATAAGGTAGAAAAGTAGTTCGTCATATGTGGATAAACGGCGGAAAAAGCAACGGCGACAGTTATAGAACAGAACAGAACAGATATTTTATTACGGTAACGTATACAAAGGTATCTTGTTACAAACATATGAATATAAACAATGGTTCTGTCACGCAACACACAACACAAACACACACTCACACATTCACACTCACACTCACGTGGACTCATTCACCCATTCATACACTCACAAGCTTCTAACAACATCTCACACTGACAAAATAATCAAAACATATGGTAATACATGTATATCAATTAACATAATGTTTTAAGTATCAATGATAAATGGACATAAATGTTAATATTTACTAGTTAACAGAATAATATAATCTATGAGGATGAACTACATGACGAATATTTTCAGTAGCTATAAAACTAGAATGAATAAATATATGATGCATATAACATGATATTTGAGATTAAGAAACATGTTATATATAATAGTTTAACACGTTAAAAATAGGTTCTACAGGAATTACAAAAACAATGTATAGATCATGTAACTGAGATTGTGGTTTGATTACGTAATAAAAATGCATAATATATGTATTTAGCAAGATTTATAATTTCTTTTTTGCTTTCAGATTGCATTAATTGAGTAAATTTCAAAACGCTAGGCCTGATAAAATAATAAGATTTCAAATATTGTTTCCGTATAGTATTGTATTTAGGGCAAACAATTACAAAATGAAAGTCGTCTTCAATGTCTGATGAGTTACAAATATTACACAAACGATGGTTGCGGTCTATTCTCTGGTTACCATACCGACCAGTCTCTATTCTTAATTGATGAGAAGCTAATCTTAAACGAGTAAAAGCAATTCTATATTTTTTAGGAATAATGTCTAAATATGATTCGTATGAATGAGTAATCTTGAAATATCTATATATGAATAAACTAGGACTGTTAAATATGCTAGTATGCCATGACTGTATAAAAACATCTACTAGACGTTGTTTAAAGGTATTACAAAATGTTAAAAGATTAACGCTGTCCGGATTTATCCAAACATTACTAAAACCGTATGTATCTAAAAGGGATTTAACTCTACTCGCCCAATTTTTAGCGCCATTTTCGCAATCAATTAACATTGATTTATAAAGGCGATTAACAATAATATTATCGGAATACATTATTTTAGACCAATATTTTATGATGCGAGTGTATCTTTGTATATATAACGGGTATCTTCCTAATTCTCCGTAAATACTCATACTAGACGTAGAATTTTTAACATGTAATAATAATTTGCAGAATTTCAGGTGAACCCTTTCAATTTCCTTATTATTGGAGAACCCCCAAATTTCGCCAGCGTATCCTAATATCGATCCGACAAAAGAATCAAACAATTGTAAAAGAGTACTAAGTTTAAATTTGAATTTGCGCGTATTGGCTAGTAAACAATACATAGCCTTTACAGCTTTGCCCACGAGCATTTCTATATTTGTAGTAAAGCTTCCATTATAATGAAAAACTGTACCCAAGTAATTGAAAGTATCTACTACTTCTAATGGCATTTCGTTATAAGTCCAGTGTTCATCGTGCTTAAGTCCACCCCGTTTCCTGAAGACAACTATTTTGCTTTTTGTAGAGTTAACAGTTAGACCCCAACTATCACAATATGTTTTTAGTAAATCAAGGCTTCTCTGTAAGTCTGCTGGATTTTTGCCAAATATTACCATGTCGTCGGCAAAAAGCATTAATATGAAGGAAATATCGTCAATATTAAGACCACTGTTATGATTTTCTAGTAGGTAAAGCTCCAAATCTTCTAAAAATAACGCAAAGAGAACAGGTGACATAACCTCCCCTTGTTTCAACCCAATTGAACATTCAAAGTATTCAGAATACGATTTACAACCTTTGACACGAGCCTTAACATTGGAATACATACTTTTAATAATTTGAAGGCATTTGCCTGTAATACCAATTTTATGTAATTTAAACCAAAGTGCATTACGATTTATACTATCGAATGCTTTGCTGAAGTCAATAAAAGCACATGCCAATCGACCCTTTTCGTTTAAAATTTTGTTTATTACAGCATTAAGAACAAATATTGCGTCGACAGTAGAACGACCTTTTCTAAATCCGAATTGCGCATCGCTGATAGTGTTATTTTTTTCTATCCAATTATTTATTCGTTTATTTAAAATACTGGTAAAAATTTTAGAGAAACAGCTCACTAACGCGACCCCTCTGTAATTATTGACGTCAGTACGTTCGTTTTTCTTGTGAATGGGAAAAATGACACTTTCCATCCAAGATTCCGGAAATACACCTGATTTTAATATGGCGTTAAATAAATCGGCTAGATGGGATGACAAAATATCGAACGATTCTAAAAAATATTCATTCAGCAATAGGTCATTACCGGTAGACTTATTACGTTTCAAGTTACGCACTGCAGAGATAACTTCGGACTGAGTGATGACGTCATCAAGTTCATTAAATATACAATCATCAGCATTAAAATCATGGTTAACGCAAAAATCTTCCGCTTCATTATTCGAAATATCAGAGGGCAAATTTAAATTTGAAAAGAAATCATAAAACTCGTTAATACTTATGTCGTTGGATAAAATATTATTTTTACGCGAAAAGTGCATCCAGAAATCTCGAGGTTTTTTATCCCTCAGATTTTCAATACTTTTCATCCGTACTAATTCATGAGCTCTTTTTTTCTTTTTGATTAGATTTTTATAAAATAACTTTTTGGAACACATGTCTACTCTATTTAAATCATTTTTACATCTCGTGAAATCACGTAATTTTGATAAGTATTCATTTTTTGCTGTTAAGCATTCGTGATCAAACCAATCCGATGTTTGCACAATTGATTGATGAGCACGCGGTTTGTCGCTCATTGATATGTCTTTACGAAATAATGGATCCGCCACGTCTCGGATAATATTTGTAAAATTGTTAATACATGTTTGTATATCGTTTTTATTAGCTTTGTTAGCTAACTCGGATATTTTATTTAGTTCGGGTAACTTCGAAATGAGTGAATTTCGGTATTTATCACGCAACTTAACATTCCATTTAACGTTTGTACGAGTAAATATTTCGTAAGATTTACTTATATTCGTATTACAAACAATAGAAAATACAATAGGTGCGTGATCGGAGTAAATATTAAATTGTTCGACTTCAAAATAGTTGATACAACTAAAATCACATTGACGAAGTAATAAATAGTCAATAATACTAGAACCATTGGTATGTGTATATGTAAAATTACCAACATTATAGTCTTTATAAAGTCTACCGTTTGCTATACGTAAATTATTTGATTTACACAAATCAAGAATTTTACTACCAAAGTTATTGTACTTTGTGTCTAGTGATTTTCTTTCCAGGGGTGTATCAGGGGTGTATACATCCTCATCAATAAAGTCAACATTATTATCATATACAATATAGTCTTTGTGGTATCCCACGAGAATTCCAATCACCCACTAACATCACCTTACCCCTTGACTCATATTTACGAATATCACTGTCAATTATAGAGAATAAATCCGTATCAATTAAGTCATAACTTGGGGAATTTTCGACCCATATATAAACACCAGCTAAGAATATATCTTCTGATAAGTTAAAGAAATGTTTGTCCAGACGTAACCATATTACAGTGTCATGATGATTTTGTATAATTTTGACTCCTTTACTTATAGCGTTTTTAATGTACAGAACTATACCACCACTACAGCGTCTAGCACGCTTATTTTGATATTTTCTATAGAAATTAAAGCACTTATAACCATCAATATCAAGTTTGGACCTACTATTGGTCCATGATTCTAGTAAGAAAATTATGTCATGTTGTGTGATTTTTTCAATAAATTCCACATCTTCTAATAATGATCTAGTAAGTCCGTTAATGTTCCAGGTTATGATAGATAGTCCAGCCTCTGGCTTGTCCTAAGTTGAAGAGATTTTTACAGGATTTCCATCTATATATAATGTGTCATAGCTTAACCATGCTGATTTGCCATGACGTTTAGCCTCTCTTAATTTGGGCAATAAGGATTTACGACGTTCAGCTATTTCCTTCGGAAATTGTTCATACATGAAAAAGTTGGTGCCTTCAAGATTTTTACCGTTTCTTCTCACCATCTCGCGGTCCTTGTATAATGTAAATTTAGCAACTATCTTACGTGTATTAGAGTTAGATTGATTATGTCCAATACGATGCACACGTTCAAAGTTGATATTGTCCACCATATCCTGAGCCATTTTTAATTTTTCTACCATAAATTTACGTAAAGCAGTTTCAGTTTGGGTTGTTGATTCATGTGGCTCCTCAGCAATATTGGCGAAAATTAGATTATTCCGCATACTTTGTGATTGTAAATATAATAAGTCATCTTGAAGCTTAGCATTGTCTTTCTGGAGACGAGAAACATCATCACGGGTAGCACTTTGAGCAAAATCTGAGCTATCAACACGATCACATAACTCGGATACTTTAGCATCAGTAGATTTAACGTGATCTTGCACGCGACACCATAATTTGTTAAGTTCAGATTCAAAATTACTGACCTTTTTCTCAAGTGAGTCCAATTTATTTAAACGCTCATCTACATGTGAAAGTTTAGAATCTATACGTTTCAGGTATCCTAATATATTGTCCATAGAGTTAGATCCATTTTGTGAATCACCGCCACCAGAAATAGCTTCCTCACTAAGTCCGCCACTGCATGTTTCAAAAACTGAGTTATCCATTTCCGTCATTGAATCAATAAATAAAACCGAGTTCGCTTTTCTTATACAATCACTTACACTTGTACATTGATTGTTTACATTAATTCCATTTAAACTTGTATTCTCAGCGTTTTCAACAATTGGCGAATCATTGCGCGCCGATTTTCAAATTTTCATTGACTCCATACCTAGGTTATACCTAGGTTTGTTAAGTTTGTCTTCTAAGATCAATCGGCAGTAGGTAAACATGTATATTGTGTTTTATCATATCAGTCTATAAAGGTTATTGAGGCGAATATAAATATAAAATATATTAAGGTGGTATTTATACGGAAATGAAGTTTTAATGTCTCTACCTATAGACCAAGCTCATCCCATAATTGTTCAATAGGCGAAAATCCAGCGAACAAGCGGGTCACTGCATGATATTAATAGTGTGTTGTTCCAGATATTGCTAGGTAAGTCTAGCTTCGTAGGGTCTGGCGTTGTCTCGCTGTAAAATATAGTGCCATTGAGTTGATTGTTGATTTACGGAAAACATGGAAATCCAATGAATTTTTATATTTTCTCCTTTGTCTACGAATAGTACTCTCTGTGTATCGAAGTTATCTCGCTATTACATGCGCTCCGGCTTGCAGCATTCCGACTGTCCCCTATTTTCAATACATTTTTTTACAATGTACTTAATTTGCGCATGTCTTGCATTTATTGATGGTCGTATACATGTGGGTATCTAGGAGAAATAATCTGTGTAATTTTCATAGACCAAATATACACATGGCACATTTACGCGCAAAAAACAGGGGTTCGGCGAGAGGCAATGGTATGTAAACAGTCATGAGGTTAAGGTGAAAAATTATATATACACAAAATCCTCACGTGGTAAAACGCACATTTCATGCTTGTTTATCTTAAAATATGTAAATTATCTAGATTTTAAGACGAGAGTTTTGATTAGTATATATTAGAACCAAGTAAGTATTTCTAGTAAGAGGATAATTATTAGAAAGAAAAAATACCTGAAAATGTATCTTGGCAAGCTGTTTCAATATTCTCATCATAAATATCCCATTCATGTGTTTCATTACATGTACTTATCATTTTTTCTGAACGTTTACAAATATATCTATTGAAAATGGTTGTAGACGATGGATACGACAACATGACACAAGATTCCTCAGCGTATTTCATGACATCAGTGTGTGGTAATGATGTGACATTTGATTCACATTCCAACATGGATAATTGCCATCTGAAATGTCATGTAAAAATATTTTTTCAAGGGTGTATCAGTTTTTGAAATTGAAAAAAATCATTACACGTTTTTACTCAGAGTTTATACCACAGGAGCCCGGTGCAAGTTCCCATCATATTGTATGTTCTATATATGTGATAAGAAGGAAAATTACATCGGGCTCCTGTGATAAAAGTAATACAATGTGGTGACAGTGTTGTGATAAATAATCATATTTACATTTTGGAATTAATTTTTGTGTGATTCACCCTTAAACATTGTTAAATGTATTTTAATAATTTGTTTGGACGGACGTTCGAAAGGCTATTTTAAGGTTATGTTAAATGTTTTCATTTCTTTCTAATTGAATATTGAACCTATTGTACATATCTATGTTGAACACTATACGAGCTGTACATTACATATGACGCAAATATTTTATCTTATGAATTATTATTCAATTGTATCTAATATACATTCACATTGGTTTCTGCGAAACAGATATTTGGAATTTAAAAAAATAGCTAAATCATAGTATTGTTATATACCTAGACAATAATCTTATTCATAATATAATTAGAGTTTACTTACTTGGTATACTCAGAGACATTATTACATTGTGCACAGTACATATTTCTGTATAACAGTTTGTCTTGTTTACCAACAACCAACATTGAATCTTTAAATGGTAATGTGTTACTTGTATTTGTTGTATATATTGGACATGTGCTTCCATCCATACATTTAATCACAATTCCTAATTGAATCAATGGTAATTCGTCTTTTCCATCCATCTGTATTCGTTTGAAATAATAATCATTTCTAATATAAGGATCGGTACATATAGAATGTCCAATTGGACGTCTTGCTCTACTTGGTGAATCCGGACAACAATCATTATCGTAAATACAATCATCCCCACATGAGCATGGTGTACAGCACGATTTATCTGAACCGTCTGTTGTTTTATCGTTACAAAACTCTATACTAGGACAGTAAGATTTTCCTAAATCTACCACGTCTTGTGTCGATACAGCATATGTAAAATATTCTGCATTCAATGTAAGCAATCTTATTAAAGTTACATACACAACACGGAACGAACAGTTTGAAAATCCGCCTCTAGGACCTAAAAGTTTGTATTTATTTTTAGCCATGTTTCCTGTATTCTTCACAAATCAAATCTGTCGAATTCAATACAAAATTTAAAGCTTTATACCATCTGGTTTTTAAGTGAAACCAACATGAGTCAAGTGTGTGAAAATTAAGATTTTTCTTAGCCTTATATTTACTTAGTCATGACTAATAGTGTATACAGAAATTTGATAGTATTTGGTACGCTTTATTAGATAAAAACTCAAATTATAAGTAATTTAATGTATATTTCGTGTTTTATTTTATGGTGAATATATAATTGAGTAATCAAGTAAGATAGTATCTTCTGGTAGTTAAATGTAATACTAGTGTAGGAAACAAAATCCTCCACTCACATCAGGTGTATCTTTACAACTTTATCTTCACATTCTTTTTTATACAATTGTACTATCGTTTTAATTATACCTGTACCACGCATACTGGCGAACACTTTCTATCAAAAAACTTTCTTGCATTAGTTTAGTGCTTACTTTGTAAAAGAGATATTTTTGTCTTAATTGGACAATATGGTAATTGCACATTATTATGATTGTGTATTCCACCACATCTATGTAAAAATAACACTTCATTTAATAACACCTTAATAATCAAATAAAAAACATTGCAATAAATGAAAAAGTTTACAACACTTAAAGAGTCGTTACCAGAGTTCTTGTACAGGAGATACACCAGTCAGCAACATTTGCACGAACCTTTTAAGTAAATTAATAAGTAAATACAATGTATTACAGAAACAAATATTTAGATAAATAAAACAGAGTTTCTTCTTAAGCATCTGTGAATGAATCCGATAGAAAACACTAAGTTGTGTTTTCTAAATGTTTATACGTTCAAGTGTTCGTCGAGTATTTATGTAATTGATTATGTTCGTACAAAAAAAAACACTAAACACTGTTGGTCGCAATGATTGCGCTTTGCCTGACCCAACATCGATAGTGTTACGTGGCAGGTAATCCAGACTATGGTAACATATTATGTAACATACATGTATTGTGATATACATTTTAGAAAATTAGAACCTTATTTTATTAATTTTAAGTATGTAGACTGATTTTAGAAAACACACTTTTATTCGTTGTGAAGTAATTTTAACCCAAATATTTATTTCATGAATGAATTGTCATTCTAATTATGTATCTCATACTAAATTGATGAGATTGTCCGCAATAACCTGTAATTGTATTCTAAAAATACATTACGTCGTTTCAGGTATTTTTTATCAATTTCATTGAGGTTCATTTCTTATTAGAAATATTCCCTTAAAGCGGCAAAATATTTATATAATTATTGTGGCATTTTTAATATTGTGCATATATGTGTACTGCATTATTTATTTTAAAATACAATTTATTCAAGGACCCTATATTAGAAGGATATGTAACGCCTTATCGTTTAACCACATTTTATCGACTTTAACTGTCGTTTCAGTGTCGTCTGCAAATTTCTCATGAAGTGTATTTATTGGGGAAAAGAGAATTTTTTAACCCAAAGTGGTGGTAATCGGCGAAGAGGGCAAATTAATTGCACGATCGTGTTAGATTTGGGAGTTGACATTTTTTTTTTTTTTTTTTTTGCAAAATTTTGATTGGATTTAAATATCAAAGTCCTTAATAGTAATTAATGTTCTTGAATATTAAACAGTTTGTAAAGAAAATGTTCTATGATTTTTTAGCTCTGATTTAAATGGCTAAATTATCGAATAATTCACCGATTGCAAAATTATTTGTCATCGTAAAATAAGTGCAAGTATACTTAATAGAACAGCAAACAATTTATTTTAATACATAGCATTTCCTTCCTTCTTACGTGTTTATTGAACATTTGAAGTCACTGCTTGGTAATTTGATATCTACTGCTTGAAGGTTTAAAGATCCTTTCGCCAAAATATCAACTTTTTCATTTCCTTGTAAACCAACATAGCTTGGAATCCAGCAGAGGTGTACTGTTTTAGATTTTAAAATTTCATGTAATTTCAATTCGACTTTTGTAATAAGAATATTGTCTGAACGACGATTTTTGATGGCAAATAATACAGATAGAGAATCTGAAAAAATGATAAAATTGTTATTGATACTATTTGATATGTATGTTAAAGCAAGATCTATTGCGTTGACTTCAGCTGTAAATATGGATGCCTGGTCAGGCAATCGCATTCTTGCAACAAAAGAATTTCCATTTGCAGTGCAACCAACTTTGTTACCATCTTTTGAACCGTCAGTAAATAAATGTGTACAATCTTTATATTTGTCTAAGATGTTAATGAATTTCGAGTTAAAGGCCTCTGGGCTTGTAATAGATTTACGTAAGTTAGACAAATCAATGTTAACGTTTGGTATGTTGTAGGTCCAAGGCGGGACATGTTCATCTAAGTTCTGTAGAACGGTAGAGGTGTTAATATTTAGTTTTTCTAAGTCGTTTTTTAACGCGCAGGCCAACTGGTTTAATTTCATTTGGTTTGTTGTCAAATTTATCAATGTAATTTGGTTGAAAAACAACTTTTTGCGCCGGGTTACTATTGTTAGAAGATATTCGAGTTGCGTATTGTAATGAAAGCTTTTGTCGACGTAATTTTAATGATGGCTCGTTGGTTTCAACATAAAGACTTTCAACAGGTGAAGTTTTAAATGCACCAAGGGCGATACGTAAGCCCTGGTTATGTATTGTATCAAGCATTTGCAAGTACAATTTACGTGCTGATCCATACACAATTGTCCCAAAATCTAGTTTTGAACGAACAAGACTTCTGTATAATTTATGTATTGTTTGGGAATCAGATCCCCAATCAGTATGTGAAAGTATTTTAAGCAGATTTAAAGCTTTGATACATTTTGTTTTTAGATACTTCAAGTGTGGTTTAAAAGAGGGGTTTTTTTATCGAATGTAACGCCTAAAAATTTAGCTTCATTTACAACAGGGATTTTTGAGCCAGAAATGTAAAGTTCAGGATCATTATGATGCTTTCTTAATCGACAAAAATGTACACACTGTGTTTTTGACTTGGAAAATTTAAAACCATTTTCTGTTGCCCACTTTAGGATTTTATCCAAGTTTTGTTGTAGTTGGCGTTCGATACTTCGAATATTTTTAGAACGATAACAGATTAAAAAATCATCTACATATACTGAGCAATCTGTACCAGGATTTATAACCTTAACAATATTATTAATTTTAAGACAAAGAGTGTAACTGATAATATACTGCCTTGTGGCACGCCTTGTACTTGTTCGTGGCTATCTGATAATGTTGATCCTAATTTAACTTGAAAACTTCTGTCAGACAGAAAACTAGAAATTAACATTGGTAGTCTAACGTTTAGACACAATATTTAGTATAATAGTAAAAGCAGTATGGTAAGTAAATAATTGATACCCACTTGTTGTAAAACACTAACATTCTTATTTTATTTTTAAAAGTGTTCATATAAAATGCTGGTAAGTTTACTTATATTAATTTGCAATTGTATATTAATCTCAACCCGAGCGCATAACGCAGTTGATTGCGCCGGGTTTTAGAATAGCCTTGTCCCGAAGGGGGTACGGGAACGATTGTAAATATATGAAAACTATCACAAATAATGGTTATGTTTCGCATATTTAGCTACTCCACTAACTTGATTGTTATTGTCAATTTCAACAATAAATTTACCTTTAATTTAACGCATTAATACTTATCTTAAACTATCTGATAGTTCAACCTTTTACACGCCAATATATATGAGACAATTTATGTTTTGCAAGCGATGGTAGATATACATTCTGCAATTTACAAAAAAAAATATTTAAGGTAGTTTTTTAGTCTTTTTTTAGGCATGAACAACAATTTAAAAAAAAACCTTCTCATCAATGAAACGACGGAAGATAAACCAAGCAAGCGAGATGTGTTTGTTACAGTCAAATAAATCCATATTTACTTTGTTTTGGGTTTCAGGTGGTATACATGCAAGAATGATTTGATCTAATGATCTAATAATATGAATATATGTTGATATAAAATTATTGTTCATCAATTCTTTATTATATTTGTTTATTGATTCATGTAGAACTCAGATGTATGAATCAGCAATATGAATCCAAGCAGGAATGATATCTCACTGGCAGATGAGATATATATGTTTGCATTATATAAAACATCGTGGAATTACAAGTTCTCAACAAGAAAATTTAGTAATCTAATCTTCCGTAAAAAAATATTCTGTAGTATATTAGAACATATACGATTACTGGAATTGAATAAGATACACCTTCTTACTAAATTATTAACGATTTTTGCCAGAAATATATTTACGAATACAGTTAATGCAAATGAAAGAAAACCGTAGGAAACGACTTAAGTGAGACGACGTATTCAAATGTCGAGAGAAAAGTTTAGATATAAAATCTAGCCTTACATGCAAAAGACGTCGTAATGGAAAACTTCCATTTAATATCATATAAGCATCCGTGTTCCTATGAATTAATTCAATGCGTGCTTTATGGTGACATATTATATCTGTCACATGATAACTTCATGATTAAACGGTTACGTAACTTGTTAACTACTCAGATAAGTTGATTATGTAATTAACTGGTTTTTTTTTCTCTCAAGCGTTTAATTATATATGTTATCAAATCATCTTATTAATGAAAATTTTGTTAAATAACTGAGTAAAGACTAAAGGACATTGAACTGAATCCAATTCTTCAAAAACATTTAACATTTTTTTTATTACCTGCTGGCGTTCGTCGGCATTTGCACCGATTTTTTTACAAATTATGACGACAAAAAAGACAGAGAAAAAACGACCCAGTCCGAGAATGTACCGTTATGTTGTGACTACACTTTGTCAAAGAAATGACTGCTACTGGTCTCTGCGGGAAGAATCAGTTATAAATTGGGTTGGAACTCAATCAAAAACAAAATGGCCGTCATTGTATACGATAATCCTTACTGATATTTGCCTTGTATTGTCAACCAATCAGAGCTCAGAAATTTGTTATTGGCTCTAGGGCCAATAAGTGTCATTGTGTCTTTAATAGATTTCGGCCCGATTTTCAGTTCTATTACACTGGTTTTGCAGTTAGTATGTCGGCCCAGTTGAGAAAAGCGTTTAAAAAGTGGTTCGCTGTACTCATCGCTGTTTTATCATCGAGTATTTTTTTTAATTTATATTTTTTATTTTCATGGTATGGTCAAAACATCCGTGCATTCGATTTTTTGAAAAAATAATTAAGAACATAGAATAAATATCGTTTGAAACTTATATCTCGGAAAATGGTAAAAATGTGACGTAATCACTTGTTTTGATGATCAGTGCTTCCAGCACCCGATTATTTTCAAAACATTCACAAAAACTTATAGTCGTAGCGTATCATAATTTAAAACCAAAATTATTTGTTCGAAACATGAAAAATAAGCGCGCAATGCGTTTTTAAAGTTTAAAGACGATTTTTTAGAAATTAGTGACGTCATCGGTTTTTGGCCAATAGCATCTTCCTGCCCCAAAATTTTAAAAATCACCTGACAGATTCGTAAAGAGCACACTTTTTTCTATAAATAACCATCAAAATATTGCTGATGTACCTATAAGTACAGCAAACCACATTTTTAGCCTTGGGCCGACATACTAAGTATTGTGCAGTTAATTCGGCTCTTCACGGGGCAAACAACACAAAGTTATTTAATAATCATCGGAAATTCATACAAGTCAGTGCTTATAACTGATTTTTTTTTGTATTATATCACAGCTTAACATTAAGTGATTAACAACTTAGGTTACAAGTGATTAATAAATCACTTTACTAGACTAAGTGATGACTTATCTATTCAAATATATTGCATGATATCTGAAATAACAGATTTCCCAAAGTCTACGTCTAGTTTGTGTGATGACTAAAGTTGGACTAATAGGTAAATATTTAAATCCTTCACACTAAATGTTATTTGCACGTAAAAATATAAATCTTAATGAGATCTGCTTATTCTGACAGTGTATGATCTATCAACTATTTACCAATTGCCAAAATATAAAATATACAAGAATCTAATTACGAATAAACATACTCTGACACATTTGTAGTAACTGCAAAACAAACAATTCGATACTGATTTTTTTTCAAATTGCAAATTTACACAATATACATCGACAATTTAAAACTTTATCCCTTAAAATTACATTATGGAAACATTACAGTGTGTCAAATTTAAACTATAAAACCTGATTATGTTTCATAAAATGAAAATTCTAATGGTGATCACAGTGTTTAAATCAATTTTTGCACGTCATGATATTTTTCTTCAGAGACAAAAAAGGCAAAGATTGACAACTCAGAATTTGTTATTGTGATGCAATGTACCAACGCAAAATGGAATTCAGTGCACACATTGCAGTTTTTAAACGGTACCAACGTTTCTTTGCTGGAGTTAAATAGTGACGTAAGTGTTTAAAATATTTGTAATGAAAGTCTTTGTGAAAAATCTTTATTAGTCTGTTTTAAGTATTGTTTCTTTTTAGCTTGTCATTAAAAGTACGTTTTCCTTACATGTCAGTGACTTCAGATAGCAAAACTGGAGCAAATTAACTTTGGTCCAAATCTTAAAACATATAAAGACTATTAGAATGATAAACTTACTTGCAAGCAGCTTCACAAGCATTGACATACCATGTGTTATATGAACCAGAAATCTAATCTATGATAGGGTTAGATAAACATGGCTCCTCATTGTATACTGCCAAATATAAAATGTAATTTGTAATATATACGTTATAGCGGATAATGGTATTAAAATGGATTTAATTGCTCTATGGTACATGTATACGTAACAGAACTGCCAATTGTACAAATAAACGTTTGTTTATTTTCTAATAAGTTAGCAAACACATTTAAGAAGTTAAAACAAAAAAGTGAGCCTGAAATGTTGCTGTACCTAAGTATATAACTTTAGCATTCATGATGACTGTTACAATGTAGCTGTTGTATAACAGGAGTAAGATTTTCAATACAAGAATAACTTGGTAGAATGATGAAACCAATGAAATCTTGCAGTCTTCTATAGGAAACTATCAGTGACTGTTTGAAGATAAAATAAACATTACGACGTAAAAAGATGTAACAGGTTAAACAATTGGAGTTTTTATTAGCATTTTTAAGATGGAGGTTTTAACAAACATACTGTGGGGATTTATTGTATCATAAGTTCAGTAAAATAAAGATTTACAACAACCCAGTAAATATTCACTTTTATGTCAGGTAAGTATATAAGCCGCGGCCGTGGCGTAGTGGTTAGCAACTTAGCATGTCTGACTTCGAATCCGGAGATCCGGGTTCGAATCCCGGTCGCGGCAGGTCATACCCTATACATGAGTTGTCGGCCTCGTGGTAGAGTAAGTTAGTACTGGTTATAGAAAAAGTGTCCAGGTAACCTATAGTAGGAAGAGCTGGCCGTCGTGTATATGACCTATATATGTGTTGATGCGACGTACAAAAATCTAGTTAGTATATGTTTATAACAAAAGTCTGGGACGATATTTAAGTTGGCAACGTGCCGTTGTTTCCGATCTAATGTACCGAATGTGTTCAGGTTTGAATTCAATCCGAGAGGTTATACACTTTTATGAAAATTGATTATGTGCCATTTTCCCATTTATAATATATACGGAAAGGGTACTTGTCTAGTGAAAGAGTAAGTGAGAACTTGTTTAATAGCCAATGGTTCAGGAAAGCTATGTAAGGTGATCTGGGCGCCGTAAAATAACATTTCTATTAACCTTGTACATAAAAAGTCATATAATGACGATGAATAATCTAAATCCCTGTTTCAGGTGAGGAACTAAACTTTTATACATATTTTGGCGCTTCTCTCCGTCAGTTACAGACAACTGTCATGACATATATTTGTTCATAATATAGATAAACCGTAAATGGAATTGAGATAGTCTCGGCATGGTACATACATTTATATAACATTACTACTCTCTTTGTTACAACATATGAACTTAGTTTAAGTACCCATAACATTGAATACTTGTAATAACTGGTAGCTTATACATAAACTATGAAATACAATTTACGAGTTATCAAGGGTGTATTAAAACATGTTTATACATCATACCGAGGTAAAATATCACCTGAATACTTTAGTAAATGTATAAAAACAAGTAATTGTGTATATATTATAATAATATAAAATATAAAAGCTTCACTTATAAGCTTGATTTATATGACAATATATTTTACATTCTTTCATTGAGATATAGGAGAATAGAGGCCCGTCGTACATAATGTACTTAGAATACTTTGAAACTGTTATACAATAGTGCACAGGTGACAGACCCAATTTTCCTTATTATACATGCTACCCAAACATTATCCGCTAAAGCGCTACGGTCTATGAATTGCTTATTAAATATTACGAAATCATTGGATGTTCCAGTGGACATAATGTTTAATTTATTTGATGCATATGTTGCTCCTATTTTAAACTACTCTTGTGAGATTTGGGGATTCTATTCAGCTGAAAAAATTGAACGCGTACACAAAAAATTTATAAAATGGGTTCTTAATGTTAAACCCACGACAAATACTCTGTCAATCTATGCCGAAGTCAAAAGATACCCAATGATTATATGTAGACAAATACGAATTATAAAGTATTTTTTTTAACTTTTTCATGAAAAAGCTTTTAATTGTATTATTAATACAATAGCCAAACATCAAATTAACAACGTTAATCACTACGGGTATAGAAACACGTGGATATACAAAGTTCGCGAACTTTTAAATAATTCAGGTTTTCCTGATGTTTGGATGTATCCCGAATCTGTCAATATGAACTCATTTATGCCACTGTTCAAAGTTCGACTAATAAATTTGTATTTAAATAGTTGGCGCACAAACATAAATGCAGCGTCATCTATGGACGTTTACAGAGAACTAAATATCTCATTCGATAGAGCACCATATTTGAATATATTACAAAATAAAAAATATCGTAATACCATGTCACAACTTAGACTTTCTTCTCATAAATTGGCAATCGAAACCGGTCGTCACACAAACATTCCAAGAAATGAAAGAGTGTGCATTTATTGTTCATTAAATGATGTTGAAGATATTTTTCATTTTCTTTTTATCTGTCCTTTATACACACAATTAAGACTAGGTTACATACCCAGGTTTTATAGATCTAGACCAAATATGCACAAATTAATTTTACTGCTGAACGAACCAAAACGATCAGTACTGAATAAACTATGTATTTTCTGTATCAACGCTTTTAAAATAAGAGACGAACAGGAGTAATGATATCAATATCTATTATACATGTATATTTATTATAAAATTCACAATGTTACCGTATATACAATGTTCTCACATTAATTTCACATTAATTTCACACTTAATATAATTGTTAAATTTTTTATTCATAAATATTAATAATTAAAACTTATTATGTGTATTGATTAAATGAATGTTTATATTACAATTGTAATTTAATATGTACTATGATATTATGTAAATGTATATAATTATGTTCATGGCGATGGGCCTCAAGGCTTAAGCCTAAAATAAAATTTATGTTATGTTATGTTATGTTATGTTATGTAAGTAAAAACAGTATAGAGAAAAGGTCTCTAACGCCTGTTCAACGGTCGTTGTGTTCAACTATATTGGCCCATTTCATCAATTTCTGATCGATTTTCTTCAAGTAAAAAGTATTTTTGTGCATAATAATCCTTTCTAAAGCTGAAAGTGAAAAGGATTTGACGACCAGACCGGTTTTTGAGAGCTTTGTGACGAGTTTTAAACGACGACCGTTGAACATGCGTTAGAGACCTTTTCTATATATATACTTTAGTGAGGAAAAATTGAGTCTGTCACCTGTGCAATAATGTGGACTCACGTATTACCCACATAAATGGTCAAATCTAAAATAATAGTAATACGCCATGTTCATAAATTAATTTATCACTCGAGACTCTAGATGTTATAACGTGTAATTGATTTTAACGTGGCATGTCGGTTTAACAAAAACAATAGTCAAACAGTCAAAAAAGGATGGATGAATACATTCAGAAATATACATTTTTTATTATGTTCAAAACGAGTAAGTAATGTTTACACTCTTCACTGAGACACACGTACTGAATAATTAATTTTTTCACAAGAATAAGTATCCTAAAACTGATACACGATATGGTGGACACATGTGTTTCCCTACTCTCTTTGCATCGCTTCAAAGATTCACTCTTTCACTTTTTATTCTGTGAAAGACTACGGACAAACTGATAATTATATTTTAAGTCAGAGACTTATCACAATGTCGGGTGTTTTTTTAAAGTTGTGAGATCTAATATCAGAATGTAAAAATAATTATTATGTGCATAATATAATTATAAAAGGTTGATATGAAAGGATAGTTGACTGTTTTGCAGTACGGTGTAATATTTTGTTTGTTTGTTTTTGTTGGGTTTAACGCCGTAGCAACACATTGTATAGTTCATATAATGGTGGTCAATCCACCTACACACTGTTCCTGGAAAGGCTAAATCTCTGGATTAAGCTATTAACCAACTACTTTTGTCACTGACTGACAACTGACCTATCAGTGGTACTAGGGAGAATGGCCGTAGAAATAACTTTATGACCAAGCTCGACGAAATTATATCCCGCGGGTAAATCGAACCCACGACGCTCAATCTGTATGTTAGCGTGCTACAAACTGAGCTAGCCGGGCGGCTAATGTATATTTATTCTGCATTGACAAACGATTTCTTTTCGGAAATAACTAACTATTTGTATTTATTGTATTGTAGCTTTCCCTGACCCTTGTCCATAACCAGTACACACCTACCCTTCCACAAGGCTGGAAACCTCTCCATATATCTTATTTATGAAAGAAATTGACATAATTGTCTAATTTTCATGGAAGGGTATAACTTCTTTTGGTGGGTTTCGAACCCGTACCCCCTTCTAGACAGGAGATTCCAAATCCCGGCGCTCTACCAACTGCGCCACCGACCAGGGTGTTTGGTGTTCTTCAGCAATGTATAATCGTTCCGTTTAAACGATGAAAACTATTATTATGTTAAATAAGTAAAATCCACACTAACTATTAGTTAGAATTCTTTTTATGTTCTAAATGAGACGGAACGACACAAGTTCCACAATTATTTTTGATAAACAAAAAACATGAATACGTTGTACATGTATATGTTATGTTAGAAATTTACCTTCATAGAATTTAAATCAAATCATTTATGCGTTTTTTTCTTAAAAATATATATAAACATTAATGTATAAATTATACAACGAAAGTAATATTCGTATGCCATTACAAGAGTATAAAACTGTACAAAAAAATAAAAATGTAACCCGGGCCGCCCGCGTGGCAGGCGAGCATTCTACCACTGAACCACCGATGCTTTCATGGAATCAAGCCTTGTCAATACTTATCAACATTATAGTACGGTAAGCATTTCAACGTTTTGTACGGTAAACATAGGACGTCATACGTTTAATGTAATACTATCCAACCATAACGACAAGCAAACGTATCCACGTGGAGTTTATCATTCAATGTGCATATTGTCAAGTGATCTATTTTATGTGTGAAACAAAACTGCTCATTACTAAGTTAATGTTGTTAGATAACAAATTTTTCATAATTGAACCATTGAATTGTTTTTTACGTTATTTTTAACATAATTACATCTTCCATTGTTGTACTTGTCTCACTAACTTACTTGTTTGATAAGATTCTTTTACTTCTTACATGTCGCTTTACTATCTTGATGTTAAATAAATCATTAAACTTAAAAATATACAATTACAATTAGTAAAGTTGAACATACAAGTATATTGAAATCTCCCTACACTAGTTTGTTTAGGCTTTTTTAATGTTATTGCCGTTGCAAAACCCTAACATCATTTAACTACTATGTATACATATAAGTTAATTAGGGACGTTAGTCAGTTATCTTTCCCTGATAAAATCTGAAGTAATCCAATTGGTAAGTAGGTCCTTACAGTTGGAATCCTCGGATTTTATCATAGAATTCTTGTGTAAAGATAGCAAAATATTTCATCTAATATCTTTCTTGTTAATTCAGATATTAACAGAAGCGATGAAATTTAGATAGTTCTTTGCCTTAACAATACTTAGCTTGAATTTTAAACAAATTAAATGATTTACAAAAAAGTTATTTAAGATTAATTTTTGCGTATTGACATTGAAATGTAAGGGTAAAATCCGAGTAATCCAACTAATTAGACCTACCTGTTTGAAGAGTAAACAAGGGGAAATAACTGACTAAAGTCCCTAATTGTTTTACTACAAATCCATGCATGGATATAGATAGAAAGAAGACGTCAATGATTATCAGATAAAAAAGAATTGTGGAGTTAAAGACAGTACCATGTTCTGTAATCAGTGTCGGACAAACCAAGGCGGTCAGTTGACCTACTAACCGAATAATATACTACATTCAAGTTAAACATCTTGAAATAAGCTAAGCCCAGTCAGAAAATTTACAATTGATTGTGGTTAAAAACGGTGTCATGAGATGACAACTAAATTAAGCTATGAAATAGCATTATGATAAGAAGTAATACCAATTAGGTAATCAAAAACCAGTGAATTTATGATTTAACTTTGATTTTAACCAACTTAATATAATAAGGCATAACCAATTATGTTGTTTTTTACCAAAAGAAAACTAGATTATGTGTGCTGAACACTGTAAAATAACCTATATTGTATTGACACAAGCTATTTTACAATGATAAGCGCACATAACCTAGACTTCATGGACCTTTTTCTATAACTTGTACTTACCTACCCTTCTGATAGGCAGGGAATCTCTCCATATACCTTATGAATAGAGGAAAGTTGACATAATTGTTAAATTTTCCAGCGTAAAATTCGAACACGTTCCCCCATTGGAACTCCAGATTCAAAATCTCGACGCACTTCAAACAGCTTTGCCGACCTGGGTTTATGTAAAACATGTGCCAACAAGACAGTAAGCTGTATATCATCTGAGTTTAAATTTATTTTTGATTCAATATATAAAAAAAACATATGATTATCCCTTAAAGAGCATTTTCAGTTGAATATGTTTGTGGAAACCTGTACCACCTTTAATATGCTAATATCAAAATAAAGAGACTCTTCACTTTTGAATGACATCTTTTAATGTCGTAATGTTTATTTTACCATCATAAAATCACTGATAGTTTCCTATATAAGACTGCAAGGTTTCACTGGTTTCATCATTTTACAAAGGTATTCTTGTACTGAAAATCTTACTATTGTTATACAACAGCTAACAGTCGTCATGAATGCTAAAGTTTTGATGGTACTTTTCTTTGCTGGACTGGCAGTAGCCACAGGTAAGATTTCTATATTAAATCATGCTTCTTGATTTTATCTCTTTTGAATATTATTTATATATCTTGAGGAAAATCTACATTCCATGTTTATGTTTTTTGTTCAAAATTATTCAAAGTATTAACTAAATTATGGTAAATAATAAACCAACGATAATTGGTAGTTCAGTAACATAAAAACAAAGATCATTATGTGACTGAATCAATCAGTTATATTTTAGCATAATTTGACTGAGTACATCAGTTCTGTTGTAAACATTATGTGACAAAATTCATTAGATATTTTGGACGTAATGTGGACTAAATCCATCAGATATATTTTGAACATTATGTGACAAAATCCATTTTATATTTTGAACATTACGTGCCAAAATCCATAGCATATTTTAACACTTTTGTGACTTAATCAATCAGTTATATCTTAAACATTATTTGACTAAATCAGTCAGTTATATTTTGAACATTATTTGACTAAATCAGTCAGTTATATTTTAAAAATTATTTGACTAATTCCGTTAGATATTTTGAATTTTATGTGACTAAACTCATCAGATATATTTAAACATAATGTGACTTAATCTATCATTAACATTATTTAACTAAATCCGTTAGATATTTTGAACATTATATGACTAAACCAATATTGATCGAACACTATGTGACTAAACCACTCAGATATATAGATTGAACACTATGTGACTAAATCCATTATATGGTTTAAATATTTTTGTGACTTAATGTATCAGTTATATTTTGAACATAATGTGATTAAACCCATCTGATTTATGGTTAGAACACCATATTACTAAATTCTTTATATAATTCGAACATGTGTGTGACCTAATCCATCACTTATATTTTGAACATTATATGAATAATCGATCAATTATATTTTAATCATAATATGATTAAATACATCTGTTAACTATTGAACATTATGTGAATATTCGATCTATAATAATTTGAACATTAAGTGACTAAATACATATGTAAAACATTTAAAAATATATAAATAATCTATATATTGTATGTAAAAGTTTCTAAAACATTTGGTAGATATTGAGCATTATGTGACTGAATCCATCAGTATGTTTTAAAAATATAATTTAACTTTATGTATCAGTTAAAGTTTGACCATAAAACGTAATCCAAAGGTTGTTTTAAAAAGTTATGTCGGTAGCTCGAAAAGTTATATATATCATTATGTGACAAATTCATCATTTATACCATTACCCGTTATAACGTATATATAACAAACTATATTTTATATTTGACAGTATACAGTCAGGAGCCATGTTTATGTAACCCTATCGTAGATTGGATTTGTGGCTCAGATAACACATGGTATGTCAATGATTGTGAAGCTGCTTGCAAGTAAGTGTATCATTATAATAGTATTCATATGTTTAAAGGTTTGAACCAATGTTGATATTGTTTCAGTCTTGCTATCTGAAGTCACTGACATGTAAGCACAACAGACAGGCGTACACAAACAGACAGAGATCAAAATATATTGAAACTATATATAGTGCGTACGTATTGACCCCGACCTGCCCTTTCACATTTACTTCTAATTATCATCTACACATATCCCGACGAAAGTCAGTACCACGCCTTTTTTACACTTCGGCAGCGATCGTAAAATTATACAAGTGTGTTTGTGTGTTTAAACTAACAATCCTCACGGTCAATGTGTAATCGAGAATTAATACTACATTCATATTCAATTTAATGAATATTCTTGCATAAAGGTCAGGTCGGGGTCAACATGTACGCACTATACATAATATGTACCTGTATTGTTCGTTTTTTTCTCATCTGTCAAAGCTTGAATAATTTCACGGTGACTGAATGCATTGTTTTTGTACTGCATTGTTTTTGTACTGGCGGCCTTATTGTTATTAAAAATATGTAGACTGAAACATATCATACGGCATAAGCAGCGTTTCTCGATCATAATACACATTTTCGGAAACTCATTGGTGTATTACGACTTAAATTTTAACAAACGCACTCACCGTGTAATAATTCATGTTTTGACAGTTGAGACAAAACAAACAATACATAGAAGACACAATTATATACTAGTATAATGAGGGTCACATTTTAGCGATTTATTAGGAAATAAACAATATATGTACGTATGTGATAATTCAAGAAATAAACATATTGCTACGTTAACATCCATTAATTTATTTTAATGTATCATTATACATCCTGACTTGTTTGTAAAAATCATAATTGTTGATAATTATGAACCATGTATCACTATGATACATTTTACACAATATATAGTTATGTTATTTATCATTCATAGTTAGCATTAAGCGATGTCCTTAGCGAACAGGCTAATATATAGTACGAGCTAATTGTTTAACCATGTCGAGAACAATGAGTCAAATGACAAGTAAAATAATATCATTTAATACAACACATACTATTGATATAATATCATTGACTTATTAAACATTATATTTCAGTGGAGCTACAGTGAATGCTGACCAAACTGCATGTGGAGAACGTGATAGTGGTTCCGCTATTTCTAAATAAGTGAAATCCCTAAAGATAACGACCGATTTCTACATGGACAACGACATAATATCACTTTTATTATATATGAACTATAAATACCAAATACAACAACAATATGAACATCATGTTGTGTTTTACTAGAACATTTTTATAATGGTAGTTAGATAAATTGATAAATAACATAGCTTACATTCTGACTAAAGTCTGAATCATCAAAACCAAGTTTGAAGTTAGATGACGTATACAGCTTATATCTTTTATATTAACATGCTATTATAAAAATTCTCAAATAAAACACTGAATTATTTACGTTATATCTGTTCTTATATTCATTTATTTAATATATAGATCACTTGCAGTAATAAAGTGCCATAATGTTAACTCTAAAAAGCATCAAACTGGGTCGATAGAGCAGTGAAATATCTTGTCCAGAAGGGGAACGGGTTCGAATCTCATCCGGGAGGATATACCTTTCCATGAAAATTTGACAATAATGTCGATTTTACTCCATTGATAAGATAATATGGAAACGTTTCCGGCCTTGTGGGAGGGTAAGTGAGTACAAGCTATAGACAACGGTCCAAGAAAGCTAGGTTAGGTGCGCTAGACGCCGTAAAATGAGCAAAAACTGTGTTGACACGGCGTTAAACCGAATAAAGAAAACTAAGAAGCATTAATTTTTTAGTTTGGTTTAAACTAAAACGCCGAGTAGCAACACATTTAATAAATCATATAACGGCGGTTAGACAAACTACTCGCCGTTCCTGTTAAAGTCCATGGATCGTTTTGTAAACTAGCAACCAGGCACATACGTTCGTTAGTGACGGACAGTAGTACTAAATGATTGAGAACCAGTGGTAGGATGGAGAAAATAGTATAAACCATTCCATGATTTATCTTCACTAAAGTACATCCTGTCCGCGAATTCAACATACTAACTTTTGATCAACAGACATGTGTGCAACTGACTGAGCGAGCTCGGCGGCTTGACCACACAATTAGTGAAAGTCTATATATTAGATAGGTATGTCAGCATTTGCTTCTGTCAAACCATAATTAATTTTATCATTGGCGCAAGGTTCCGGGATAGTTTGCAGAGTTCATGGTTTCTTCTACGTAAACGAATGCTGAAATATTAAAGTTCGATTATTGAACATAAAATTTAAAACAATTAAACCCACAGATATTTATATTTATACATATCATAATATTATATTTTAAATGTTTAGATGTTAGATGACTTACAAGTATACAACAAGAATGATTTGTACGACCGACTCTTGTAAACAAAAACAAAAAACAGAAAATACTTCATTCACTCGGAAAAAAAGAGATTATTTTACTGCTTTATATAACAATTATCAGACAAATAAATAAGCTGGCATTCAAATATTAAATTAATTCAAAAATAATCCTGATCCTGACTTTAAAAAGCAACAACGTCAATAGCGGATATGTTTTGAAACCATCTTTAAAACTTGTAACTATATTTTATTTATCGTTATCCACCTGAAGAATACGTAAGTCGAAACGCGTAGTGGAATTTCAATTTGAGTTTGTCTTCTTTTTTCCAACATAATAATAAAAGTAAATATATAAAGCTACAGTCCCATAAACATAAAAATAGCCGTGAGGGCACCGTACGGGCGCCGTGCGATCAAGCTCCGCAAGGACCCGTACGAACTCTTGCGTACCCGTACGGACTATATCATTTTTACCAAGGTACGTGAGATGAGCACAGGATACTCGTATCAGTTTCAGAGTCAAATTGTTAACAAAATAGTGGCTGAGTATGGATTAAGCATGCATATTTTCCACCTACGGCTCAGTACAGGTGTGTTGTTTTGTACCATGTGCGTACCGTAACCTTGATACAAAAGGCTTCGTACGGCCTACGACTGTCTGCACTTACGAGTCCGTAACAAGCCACGATTTTATGGGACTGAGGCATAAGTCGACAATGGTCAAGTGGTATTCTGGACTTTCACTTGAACTCAAATGAAATGGATAAAACGATTCGTAAAATTATCAACTGACCAAGACTCAATGCTTATTTTTTTATTTCTTATGGTCAAATCATTTTAATCTAAATCAAGAGTCAATGAGGTTAATGCAATAACACATCAACAGTATAGATCGTTACATAATCGGTCACTAAAGATGTTAAATGGAGATAACTCTGTAAGGATATTTTACTATGTACATGACTGGATTATCTCCCTTTTAAATACTAACAATGACCCAATGTAGACAATTAACTGTATAGACTCTATTCATGCTAGTTTTATAAGATTCATTTGTTCCTTTTATACCAGGAACTATACGCCATAATAAAGAAGTTTTGATTAATTTTACAATGTTAATCATTATGAAATTATAAGATGACGATTGTTGGCGACCAGTCAGTAGATTTACCAACTTTACTTTTATTGTTATAAATACATTGCGTCTCATGTATGTAGCATACAAGTGTACTTAAAATAAATTGTCATAATCTATCCTTTCTTTAACAAACCATCATACATTGCAACCAAACAAGTATCTCTTAGTATGAAAGCACATTACAAATAATAAAAACATAAACCAAAGATTAAGACCAAGTATTGTAACAAGAATCTTTACTAGACGGACGGCATGCTGTACCATACATACATATACAGTAGTAACATATGACAATAAGGTTGGGTTTAAACAAATTGTTATAAGCCAGATGAGACTGTGCAGTATTTGTGTTACCTACAGGTTAAATTGTGAGAAGGTTAATGTAGATTTAAAACAATATATCGCCGATGTTACATGTATATGAAGACAACACTAGTAGCTACAGTCATCAGTCGATCTTATTTATCTAAAACTGCCAGGGTTTATTATTTGGCAACATTAAACATGCACTGTATGCATAGCCGTAAATTTCCGTATGAAATATCCGTAAATTTACGAATATATTACTTTAAGGTTTCGTAATTGGACAAAAAGAGGCATCTAAGGACCTTGTGTAGCGGTAAAACGTACCACCTCACTATCAAGAGGCTACGGGTTCGATCCCACATAAAACTTATTTTTTGCAATTTAAACATAATCAGTAAATGTTTTACAAATATTTGTTTACACGATGGCGCACGGATTCCATGATTTTTTTTTTAAAAACCTGAGCAAAAGTGTATTACACTCATAATGGGCGTTTTCATTTATGAAAGTCATTCAGTCTTAAACCATTTCACAAAATTATAATTAAAATATTGATAAAGAAAAAGTATGATGATAAAGAGACAACAAATGTCATTAAATGATATATAATTAATATTCAGTCAATTAGTAAAAGTAATAAGGAATTTATAGTGTTGCTATTATGTTACTAGTGTTTGCAAAATTACCTGTGCGGGAATCGAACCCGGAGTATTTCGATTGACAAGTCAGTACTTTACCTCTGCACCACAAACCGTTTGATATAATACAATCGTTACTTTTTCATCCATAATTCGTATTGTCACTATATCATTAAAGCAACGAAACTTGATGAATGTGTACAAACTAAGCCGTAAATCGATACGAAAACTAATGAAGTGCAAGTTTAATGTTTGTCAAATATTATAGTTCTATTACATTAACCTGTCACAACTTAAATAATTACACGGTCACTGAATGTGTTATTTTTAACCCCTTTCGAACTTGTTATTTCCCCGATATTCAAAATCGTCGCATATATAGTTAGATTATCAATAATTAATATGGATTGGTGGCTCAATGGTTAAAAAGAGGTTAAATAATAACACATTCAGTGACCGTGTAATTATTCAAGTTGTAACAGGTTAATGTAATAGAACTATATCAATGTATTAATTAAATTGTATAGTTTCGGTTTCACTGTTGACATGCATTCTGATGTGTAGTTGTATAGCTGTTGTTCAAGTATTATATGACTGCAATTTTGTTGTGTAGATAAATTATCTACATATACTTCGTCACACGACACTTCAAAATTACTACATATATAACAAACAAAAGAACAATGACAAAAAGATAAGTCGGAACAAAATGATTTCTACGGATTATGTCAGAATTACTATCAACTATCTAGACAAAAATGAAGACAATCTTAACATACTTGACAAACTTAAATACAAATACGTGCCACTTATCAAGTTAATAAATATTGTAAAATAATCTATAACGCTTTACACAGTTCAATCATTATCCATGAATTAATGAATACAAAAGTCTGCCTTGAGTCTTGATCTAAGACTGGCCTTTTAAGTTTTAATTTATTGACAATTTGAAATCTAAGTATATAGTGACTTCTAGGTCTGGTTTGGACTCGCATAAAACTTAGTGCATGCAAGGCCCTTAATCACAAGAAACTATAAAAAGGGCATTAAACTTGATTCTAGATATTACTTTTTGTTTGTTTGTTTGTTTGTTTGTTCGTTCGTTCGTTCGTTCGTTCGTTCGTTCGTTCGTTCGTTCGGTCGGTCGGTCGGTCGGTCGGTCGGTCGGTCGGTCGGTCGGTCGGTCGGTCGGTCGGTCGGTCGGTCGGTCGGTCGGTCGGTCGGTCGGTCGGTCGGTCGGTCGGTCGGTCGGTCGGTCGGTCGGTCGGTCGGTCGGTCGGTCGGTCGGTCGGTCGGTCGGTCGGTCGGTCGGTCGGTCGGTCGGTCGGTCGGTCGGTCGGTCGGTCGGTCGGTCGGTCGGTCGGTCGGTCGGTCGGTCGGTCGGTCGGTCGGTCGGTCGGTCGGTCGGTCGGTCGGTCGGTCGGTCGGTCGGTCGGTCGGTTGGTTGGTTGGTTGGTTGGTTTCAACATCATCATAAAATTGTTATATCGCACCGAAAGTTATTGATGACAACAATTAATAAAATCGAATAATAAAGGGTTCAGTCCTATAGTTTGTGATAAATATTTATTTCCTTTAGATAGTTAAGTATCGAATATGATGGTACCGATGGAGAAAGTTCTCTGAGTGAGTTAACCTTAAAATGTTTGTCACGGGTGTTTTTAAGACCCAGACAGTCAAAGAGACCGTGTTTTACATTGAAATGTTCGTCACATGGTATACATTTATGTGCTTCCTCTCTTTTGAGAAGGTATGAATGTGTTAATCTGGTATGACCAATTATACATCGCGTAAACACTATTTGATCTCGTCGATTAGCAAATATTATTTAAGAAGATGAATCAAGGGTTAGCTTTATGTCATGTAACTTATTAAATGTAGCATTATTCCACATTGTTTGTTATTTTTACTTAATTAAGGTATTGACCGAACACTTGAAGTCACTGTTTGGTAATTTGACAACTACTAGTTGAAAATTTAAGATTCTTTAGCTAAAATGTCTATTTTTTCATTTTCATGTATTTCGATATGACTTGGTATCCAGCAGATGTGTACTATAATAAATTTCAAATATAATGTAATTTCAATTCGATAGTTTTAATAAGTTTTAATAAGTATATTGTCATAACTACGATTTTAGATATTACTTGAAGCCAGTGGAGCCTTTTTAAGAGTGTAGAATTTGGCTGAGCGAAATTAGCATACAAAAGCACTCTAGCAGCACGAATCTGAACCCATTGTAACTTTTGAATTTGGTAAGTTAGTATCTCGACGGAATAAATCATTGCCAAGGTCAATATAGAGATGTACAAGTCCTTAAACTACGACCTCATGTTTGTGTCAAATGCCTACATATAGTCCTTAAATTTTGTATATACACATGGCGATTCTGGCACTTCATTGTGATGTGAAGTTCAAGGTTATGAGTGCTGGTCGTAATACCACCAAGGTGACTTACATTGTTCACTTTGATTTTCTTTTACTAACTATTCACACTATTTATATTCAGTTAAGACAACTGATGTCTAGTTCACTACTCAATCATTTTAGTCCTAGATTTATTCATTTTCACCATGAAATTGTCATCTAATATACACGTATAATATCATTAATTTATCATTGCAAGTTGTTGAGAATAAACGTATGCATGCAGTCCCTAAGAATTAAATCATAAATGCATACGTAGTTTTACTTATAATTATTTTATAGAAACTTTATATAGAAGATTTATTTACCGCCGGCCTGAAGGCCGGTGGTATATTGGAGTCGTCAGAATCTGATGATCATGGTAGGAGCAGTTCATGATTTCTTTTACTTGCGTCCTCCTTTTTATTTACAAATGTTGACAGTGGTAAATTGTATTAAATTAAAGTTTTAAAGTACTTCAATAAAAGTTCGTGTTTTTTGGGGGACATTTTCAAGAACATTTTATCTTTAATTTATATTTTAAGACATTGTAAAATATCTGCTCCCCTAAATTGAGGTTCAGGCTAAAAGGAACGTACCGTACATATTTCACGCACGTCTCCGTGAACAGATTTGCTATAGACTCGTGGTAAATAAGCAAGTACGCGAGCTGAGAAATTTAGATAGGGTTTATCGTATACGAAGCGCTAAATGCATGATGTAAAATCTGGCGTGTTTTTGTATACATAAATTTCTTTTATTCTTTAAAACACTTATATCATGTTTAAAAGGAGTATCTCCAAGAAGTTGCTACATTGTAATTATCTTCTGTTCTAAACCCTGGTTTAGACTAAAACACGTAGACATGCGAGTACATTTTAGTATACATAAATTTATTGCTGTAATTAGTGGCCAATAAGCCGTATTTTTTAAGTTAGTAAAAGGGAATAATGTATTAATTAAATTATGTATTATATATATAGATTTATACACTGTGCCATTTAATCATGGAACACTTTACATGTTCTGTATTATACCTCGTAATACAGAATTTTGTACTCTTTTTGCCGCATATATCTCTGTTTTCTCTTTTGATTGATGTACACATAATGTTACCACTATCCGGCGGTATTTAATGCTTTGCATTAATCTTTTCTTGTACAACCTGTGAAGGTTATCATGTTTTTACTGACAAGATATTCACTACATTACACATGTCTGTAATATCATACATCTCTAGTATACAGTAATGTCAAAGTTTAGTCTCAAACTAACACTATACCTCCCATCTTTATGATTCGTTCATATAATATTGATTTGTCTTTAAAACGAGAAGTATAAAAATTGCTATAATATACAGAAGGCTAGTAAACGTGTTTACAAACAGATAAACATGTATCTCGAACAATACACAAGACGTTCTGGTTTTGTGTTTGGATTTAAAAAGAAAAAACATGTTTGTATATATTTAACATTGGGTATACTACTCAGCTTGAATGGAGGATATTTTACGGACGCGACATTAACGCAAGAAATTGTAGATTTAGGAAAATCTTACTGTCCTAGTATAGAGTTTTGTAACGATAAAACAACAGATAATTCTGATAGATCGTGTTGTACACCATGTTCATGTGAGGATGATTGTATTTACGATAATGATTGTTGTCCGGATTCACCAAGTAGAGCAAGTCATCTAGTAGGACATTTTATATGTACCGATCCATATATCAGAAATGATTATTATTTCAAACGAATACAGATGGAAGATAAAGATGAATTACTACAGCTAGTCTTTGGAATGGTTATTAACTGCATAGATGGAAGCCCATGTCCAACATATACAACGAACACAAGTAATCAAGTGTTATTAAATGAATCCATGATAGTTGTTGGAAAACAAGATAAGTTTCTATACAGAAATATGTACTGTGCACAATGTAATAATGTGTTTGATTATATCAGGTAAGTGATTTTAAGTATTTAAATAATAAAATACATTGACTAGTATTATATTGTATACTATAGGCTTATTAAAGCATTGCCTCTCAATGCCACGCCACCAACACATACGGACAACATTGAAAATAAGGGCCTGTCATATTTGTGCTATCCATGGTGTTGGTGTGCTTGTCAAAGTAAATAACGACACTATGCCAAATAGATATTATTATTATTATTATTATTATTGTTATTATTATCATTATCATTATCATTATCATTATCATTATCATTATCATTATCATTATCATTATCATTATCATTATCATTATCATTATCATTATTATTATCATTATTATTATCATTATCATTATTATTATCATTATCATTATCATTATCATTATCATTATTATTATCATTATTATTATCATTATCATTATCATTATCATTATCATTATCATTATTATTATCATTATTATTATCATTATCATTATTATTATCATTATCATTATCATTATCATTATCATTATCATTATCATTATCATTATCATTATCATTATTATTATCATTATTATTATCATTATCATTATTATTATCATTATCATTATCATTATTATTATCATTATCATTATCATTATCATTATTATTATCATTATCATTATTTGATGTCATTATCATTATTATTATCATTATCATTATTATTATCATTATCATTATTATTATCATTATCATTATCATTATTATTATCATTATCATTATTTGATTATCATTATCATTATTTGATCACAGAACGCTGAGCGATGCCAGAAAAAGCAAACTGGTCAGGAAATGTATTTTTGAGAGGCTGACGCTGTTTATAAACGTTTTATCTGATAATAAAAGTCGTAAATTGCAAATAAAATATCAATGCTCAAGACTAAGTATTTAACAAAATCAACGAAATGTTGGTGGAATGATTTCCTGTAATTATCAATAAAATTGTGGTATTATCTTAATAAAAGAGTGTTAACTAAAGTGTTTTATGTCATTTTGTTATCATTGTTAATATTTTTCTATCTTATTCAATCAATACAAAAAGTTTCTCCTTCCGCCAAATGACATTTTATTAGAAGTAACCCTAATGACTAAATAAAACTATCTCTATTTGGCTGTCACGTGACTACATATGACGGACTACTTTTTACAAAATGGGCTTTTAAAGCGGCACCGTTAGTATTATTTTCGCATTACGTTAACAATGAAATAAAACAAAAATAGTATTAAAGATAATATAACAAATAATTTCATAACAAGTCTTTAAATCACTTACTTCTAGTTGAAAGCCAACAAGGATCTGAAAAATCGAACGTTGTCGTTAACGCTGTGCCAAATTACCAAAGTTCGTTGAATTCCATTCTGTTTTTAATTTGTCAAATATCCAGTCATTATACAGTAAATACAATGGTTTACTTGTTTTAAAAGCCAAACCAAGCAATGCATAAATTATATAAAATGAGACCGGCTTTTAAAAAGCATCATCAGCGTTCTTTGATTATTATTAAAATGATTATGTTAATTGACACGTACATATTTATTCGACCGCTTAACACAATCACTGCGCATTCTATTCGGCCTTAGACATTTTATGCAAGTTAAATGCAGAATTTTCGCATTTTAATTTATTATTTATTTATTATTCCAAATTTATATAGCACTTTTATTCATGTATAGGCATGTTCAAAAGTGCTTTACAGATATAATATAATTAAAAAATAAAATAAAAAAACATTATGAAATAATATTAACAAAGTGTATGGGCATAAAACAGTCAACAAATTTTGCACCTAAATATTTAGTACATAAATTGGATCTAAAAGATCTTACACTCAAACAAATGTGGCTAGGATAAATAAAATATTAGCTAAGTGTCAATCTGTACTGGATATATTCGGCTCGTCTCCAAAAGGATTTCGACTCGGCAAGCCTCGTTGAATAAACCTTTCTACAATTGGCTGGATAAACTGAAAGTTCAGATTGACACTAACCTTAATATTAACCTAATATTCTATATATATTCATAACAATTCAATCCAGTTTAAAAAGTTTAAATCTTCATTTTATCCCTTTCTATAAATCTTAACCATCTCAATTCCGTGCTACAAACCGAAGAAAGTCAAAGTTCACGACGTGTATCATCAAAATGTATAAGTTTTATTAGAATTTGTGTAAAAATCGAACTTACATTGCACTACAAGCGATATGTATTATTAATTGAATATTAAAAGTCACTTTACGAATTTGGTAATGATATATTTTATATAATAAAAAACTTTGTGTATTTTTACATTACTGTGTTGTTTCCGTTGTTCATTTTCATATCCAATAAGATAAGTGTATTGTTCTTAATATCTATAGTATATTTAAATTCAGTGCTTATTATTTCGTATTTTAGTCATATGTCTTGATCATGGCGAAACTAGGTCAAAGGACGTTTTATCCGAATTACTGTCTAATATCGAATTGCTTGTTTCAGTCAACTTTATTTTGAGCGCTATTATTTACAAATGCATTATGATATTATTAAACAATCTCAACGTATAATCTACGCTTTCAGTAGAATCTTAGAATCGACAAGCTCCGTTCGAGAAATCATCAAGAAAAGCGAAACAATTTTTTCTATGAATGAATTAAAGGCGGATCAGAATCCACACGTTGATACTGGAGTCGTGAATAATGGTGAGTGTATTTACGCTTCGGGAACTGACCAGTATATACCATTGGCTAGTTATAAAATGTGTATAAAATGATTTAAACGCTGTAAAAAGTTTCAGAATATGTAAAGAGTAATTTAAAAACTGTAAAAAAGAATCGGAATAAGTAAATAAATACTTAAACACTGTACACAAGAATCGAAATGGGTAAAGAATGATTTTAACACTTAGAATAACGTAATGTGTAAAGAAAGATTTAAAAACTGCAAAATAGTAACGGAATGAGTGTAGAATAATACAAAATTGTAAAAGTATCGGAATGTGTAAAGAATCGTTTAAACATTGTAAAAAGTATAGGATTGTGAAAAGAATGGTTTAAACGCTGTTGTTACTATTTACATACAACTTGCATCATTTCACAAACGTTCTATATTTTACAGTAAAAGTGAGATACATGCTGTATACAAGGTCATACCCGTATCGTCTGCCCTTCATCTGTGTTTGCATGTCCCTATTAAAAACCCTTTAAACTTTATATATTTCAAGATTTGTAGTTGCTATAATATCTAAATATATAATGTATATATCACATAACTTTACAATTAGAATGAGAATTAGAACTAATCGCATTTGTTTGTCATTACGGAAAACTATAAACATTGTATACATATTGGTCACTATTCAGTCTTTAAGATTTTTATGTTTACCACGGTGACATTACAGATTGCTAGCCCAACTTTGATTACTACAATATTGTAACAATGGCCAATTAAAACAACTTGATTGGCGCCCGAGCCAAAGCGCGACGCCCCATTATGCAATGAAATCAGAATTTGTGAAAGGGCAAATGCAAAATATCGGACCTTTTCGTCAGGAATAATAGCCGATTATTAAGGGTCCTCCAAAAACGCTGACCGCTTAACTGACGAGCTAAATATAGTGCGCTTAACTGACGAGTTAAATATAGAGCGTTTATGTTCTTAACTGACGAGTTAAATAAAGAAGGGATTAAAATTGACTGAATTACTTGCGTGTTTTGCTATCTTAAGAAATTATGATTAGATCTAGATATAATTTTTTAAAGAAATGACAAACATAAATATTTTTTAAAAAAGTAGAAAATTGAGATTGGAATGTTTATAATTTACATTAATAAAACAATTTCACCAATTTTATTAATTATAGTGTAGTTAAAATTAATCAAGAGGTGTTTTCCGAATAAAATTATTAAATATGCTAACCATAACCAACGAGATCTGTTCTCCTAGTTTATTATCCGTTAGTACATTTCTTACTTTTAAACATTCTTTGGACTCCTTTTGATTATTTGCATCAATGCTTTTTTCTTGTCAGCCGTTGGTATAAAACGTAGCTTTCTTATACTTCAGGTGGAAACTGACAATTGTTGAATGCGAATCTGACATTAAAACTATATCACCCAATGACGTCATTAATTACGCTGAGAAGAGTTGTGTCATTACGTCATATCCGCCGTCTGAAGAGTATTTTGATAAATATGCTTGTTACAGTGCATCAGAGATGACAAGTACATGTAATGAAACAAAGAAATGGAAAACATATGATGAAAATATCGAGAAAGAATGCCAAGTCTCAACTTCAGGTATTATTATCAATATTTATTTATATATTACATATATATATTATTTTATATATAATGCTAGATCTATCACTGACACATATATATTATTTTATATATAATGCTAGATCTATCACTGACACATATATATTATTTTATATATAATGCTAGATCTATCACTGTGACATATATATATTATTTTATATATAATGCTAGATCTATCACTGTGACATATATATATTATTTTATATATAATGCTAGATCTATCACTGTGACATAATGCTAGATCTATCACTGTGACATATATATATTATTTTATATATAATGCTAGATCTATCACTGTGACATAATGCTTGTTCTATCACTGTGACATATATATATTATTTTATATATAATGCTTGTTCTATCACTGTGACATATATATATTATTTTATATATAATGCTTGTTCTATCACTGTGACATATATATATTATTTTATATATAATGCTAGATCTATCACTGTGACATATATATATTATTTTATATATAATGCTAGATCTATCACTGTGACATATATATATTATTTTATATATAATGCTAGTTCTATCAATGTGACATATATATATTATTTTATATATAATGCTAGTTCTATCACTGTGACATATATATATTATTTTATATATAATGCTTGTTCTATCACTGTGACATATATATATTATTTTATATATAATGCTTGTTCTATCACTGTGACATATATATATTATTTTATATATAATGCTAGATCTATCACTGTGACATATATATTATTTTATATATAATGCTAGATCTATCACTGTGACATATATATTATTTTATATATAATGCTAGATCTATCACTGTGACATATATATATTATTTTATATATAATGCTAGTTCTATCAATGTGACATATATATATTATTTTATATGTAATGCTTGTTCTATCACTGTGACATATATATATTATTTTATATATAATGCTAGTTCTATCAATGTGACATATATATATTATTTTATATATAATGCTTGTTCTATCACTGTGACATATATATATTATTTTATATATAATGCTTGTTCTATCACTGTGACATATATATATTATTTTATATATAATGCTTGTTCTATCAATGTGACATATATATATTATTTTATATATAATGCTAGTTCTATCACTGTGACATATATATATTATTTTATATATAATGCTAGTTCTATCACTGTGACATATATATATTATTTTATATATAATGCTTGTTCTATCACTGTGACATATATATATTATTTTATATATAATGCTTGTTCTATCAATGTGACATATATATATTATTTTATATATAATGCTAGTTCTATCACTGTGACATATATATATTATTTTATATATAATGCTAGATCTATCACTGTGACATACATGTATATATTATTTTATATATAATGTTAGATCTATCACTGTGACATATATATATTATTTTATATATAATGCTTGTTCTATCACTGTGACATATATATATTATTTTATATATAATGCTTGTTCTATCAATGTGACATATATATATTATTTTATATATAATGCTTGTTCTATCAATGTGACATACATATATTATTTTATATATAATGCTAGATGATAAAATTGCAATATGTAAGTTCGAAGAATGAATGTCGAACATGAAAGTAAAAATGTGATAGATAGAATAGAATCAAGCATGATAAAATTGCAATATATGAGTTCGAAGAATGAATGTCGAAGGTGAAAGTAAAAATGTGTAAGATAGAATAGCATCAAGCATGATGTAATTTTGTCTGTAATCATCCTCCATAATAAAGCGGATAACGGTATGCGTATTACATGTAAGACTGCATTCGGAACACCTCGACCTTTCATGAATGAATAATCTCGGAAGGATTCGTGGGGGGGTCTTCACTGGATTTTTGTGATTTTACTACCTACGCGAGGCGAAGCACGTAACGGTTATACGAAATAGTTCTTGCAGTATACACGCAAATTTATCTTTGTCTATACTTATTTCTTTGTTTTAAATTGAACTAAATATTGTTCATCGATATCATTGAACTATGTACTTTCAAATTTACGGACTAAAAGCGGAAATTCAGTCATCGCCTAAAAGAACGTGCATTTGTTTACTTTAACACCGGTTTTTCCAAAATGGCGTCTGTATATGTCCGAGGTTATTCGTATATGGCCGAGGAGTTCCGAATGGTAAGACTGGAGTCTATCTAGATAAATTCTGTCGACATTGAAAAACATCGTCTTTCTGAAGTCCTTCGCTTTGTTGAGAGGATATGAAAGCTGTAAATACAAATGTATATCACAGAACAATTATAGTAAGTATTTCAATAAGAAGCACCGCCTCTCTGGATTTCAATTTCTAGTAATTATATATGCTATAATATATTTGTGCAAATGTTTTTGTTTAAAACTGTGTAAGAAGACATGACTCCTTTGTTTTCTGTCATAGAAACATATATATCTCATCTGCCAATGAGGTATTATTTCCACTTTGATAAATATTGTTGCTTGAAACATCTGAGTTCTTTACGGATTTATTAACAAATAAATAATTGACAAGCATTTAGTTGATATCAAGTTATACTTTCATTTTCCCGGATTAAATCGAATCATTCTTGCATGAATATCACCTGAATGCCAATACAAAGTAAGTATGGATTGTTTTTATTATGTAAACATATCTCCTTTAGTTCAGCTTCTGTGGTTATATTTATGACTGGGTTATATTTGAAACCCGAGTCGATAGTGCAATTGGTAGCGCGCCAGGATTTGGATACTCGTGCCCGAGGGGGTGCGGGTTTGAATCCCACCCGGGGAGGTTATACACTTCCATAAAAATTTGACATTAATGTCGATTTTCCTCCATTGATTAGATAATATGGAGATATTTCCGGCCTTGTGGAAGGGTAGGTGAGTACTGGTTATAGACAATGGTCCAGGAAAGCTAGGTTAGGTGCGCTGGACGCCGTAAAATGACCTAAAATTGTGTTGACACGGCGTTAACTCCAATAAATAAATGAAATAAAATAAATAGATTATAATTGGATCTTCTTTCTCACTTGTAAAGCAGAGATGCGATCAACAATGAGAGTGCTCGCGAGCGCTCGTGATTCAGCTCGAAATGTATTTCGCTTAGATATCAATGATGGCGGCTGAAAAATAATAAAAAATCAAAGAATTATCCCTGAAAAATGGGACGCAAACGTGTTTGTTACTTGTTCCACATAATATATTCAGGCAATGCATATAATGGAATTCATTTGGTACAGTAAATTGTATAATAATGACTCATGATAAAAAATGTATAAGATCTCGTGTATCAGCAGAAATAATTGTTCCCCGCCCTCTTTATTAAAAAATGTGCTGTTTGACGCCATCTTGGATTTTACAGCGAGCGCTTGCAATCGTTACTAGAACAATTTGCTAGGCAGGCGCTCTCTCGAGCGCTCGCATTGTTGAATGCACCTCTGGTAAAATGGTTATATATGCGTAACAAAGGTCGTTTAAAACGTTTTTGTCAGCATCTTCATTTGTGTATGAACAAACTACCATTAGCTGTAGAGTATAATGAGTTGGCTCATACTTAGTGTATGTATGTAAGAATGCTACTAAGGTGAAAGTTGTAATTTAAAATTAAGTAATGGATAACAGATGAACATTATTCTAAAAGTTTGGTAAAAGTTTAATCTAAAATGTTTAAATCTACGTTATTCTAAAAGCATTATATATATTAAATATACATTATTCTAACATTATATATAAGTTAAATATACATTATTCTAACATTATAATATAAGTTAAATATACATTATTCTAACATTATATATAAGTTAAATATACATTATTCTAACATTATAATATAAGTTAAATATACATTATTCTAACATTATATATAAGTTAAATATACATTATTCTAACAGTATAATATAAGTTAAATCTACATTATTCTAACATTATAATATAAGTTAAATATACGTTATTCTAACAGTATACAGTTATTTAATATGTGATTTTGGATCAGTCAAACAGTTAGCCCGAGATGGAGAGATAGTTTCTTGAACTGTTTCCCGAGGCCGTAGTTACTATTCTTGACACCGAGGGACAACAGTTTGACTGCTCCCAAATCACACATAGAATATTCTCTATTTCTTTCATGCTCAACGGTGAAACGTCGCGTTATTCGAAGAAAATAAACGGTGAAAATATAAATTTTATGTTTTCATCGTAGTGAAAATATAACCTTATATTTTCAAAGTTCATGACGTCATATTAGGAGATAAATGACGTCAACTTGTAGTAGAAATGACGTCACATTATAATTTGTGTAAAATACATCGAATAAACACAAAACTAAGCATGAAAAAACCCAGAAAATTTGCAGATTTCGGTGTAAGATCGATTTATATTTCACCTTGTGAGCTCAGAAAATCACATTTTGACTCGTAGCTACGCCACTCGTGAAAATATGTTTTCTAAGCTCACTCGGTGAAATATAAATCGATCTTACACCGCAATTGGCGAATATCCTCTATTTATTTTATATAACTAACACAAATTTACACGTCATTTTTACTCCTAGATGACGTCATTTATCTTCTGAGATTACGTCATGAACGATAAAAATATAAGATTATGTTTTCACTACAATGAAAATATAAAATTAATATCTTCATCGTATATTTTCATCGAATAACTCGACGTTTTACCGTAAAATATGAAAGAAATAATTTAAGTTAAATCTACTCTCTGATTTCAGTCCTTCCATTCTCACAGAGGTTACCAGGTCGGTTTGGTACAAAAATTAAATACAAACTCTACAAGAATGTATTTTGTTATATCTGTAACCATGGTGATGATGCGACATATAACGGTGACCTATGTCCAGCGATACAAGACCTTATTAAATGGGATTCTTCTTACACTGAATTAGTAACATTGGATATAGATTATACGTCTTCTAGAACGATCAAACAATGTAGCTCTAATGAAATACATGACTCATTAATGGTGAGTATATGTTTGTAATACAGGTAGAGTTGAGAATGTTGAAACAATGCAACCGTATTACACAATGGACATTATAACCTATTGAAACATTAAACTGAGATAAATATTCCATTTCAAATACTTATAGTTAATCCTAACTAGCATTGCTCTGGGAAATGCCAGCGATTTAAAACTGGTGGGCATCCGTTACTGAGTTAACATATCGCATTTTTCTTAAAATGGACATATCCACAATAATCAAACATACATTTTTTATTTTTGTTGATGTAGCGTAAACAGACATGTCTGTCACAAATTAACAACACTTTCGAATACCTTAGCTATCATGTTGATAATTAAACAACCCGGGTCGATAACACAGTTGATAGTTAATAATAAATTTGACAATTATGTCAAACTCCCTCCATTAGTATGGTATATGGAGAAGTTTCTGGCCTGGTGGAAGGGTGAGCACTGGTTATGGACAGGGGTCCAGGAAAACTAGGTTCGGTGCGCTGGACGCCGTAAAATTACCAACATTGTGTTAAATCAGCGTAAAACCCAATTTAAAAAAAAGATAATTAAACTGTGTTCTATAAATTCACTATGAACATTTTAATAAGGAAACATTTGATACTGTATTTAATGTCATTAACAATTTAAAGCAACAACTACACGAATCCTTATGAGACTAAGTATCGTCGTCACAATTATTTCAGGATACTTGTAGAAGATTGTATTGTTTTGATGGAACAGTTCCAGAGAATGGGAAATGTATGGAGCCATTTATTGGTACAACGAAAGTCATATATTATACAATGTATATAACTCTTCATCCGATAACTCTCAATAATATTCCAGACTCACGAATAGACTACATGACATTCTTTGATAATAATAAAGATATATTTGACAAAATTCGTAAAAAATTAAACATATCTTGCGAGCCTGTTAAGTTTCAAACATTTATGTATGTATTTACAACTTCGGAATATTACGTTACCTTCATTCACTTACCTATATCATTTATAAAATCATCTACATGTAGCTATGACTTCTTGGTTCAATCTGTACAAGAATTAGTTGATAGTAAGAAAACTATATCTCTTAATGTTCCACCTAATTATGTTATTTGTTCTATTACAATAGCTAATAAACATCTCAATGTTAACGACGCTGCTAAGAAGGTTACAATACCATTAGTTGGTGTAATACCTTATTATCATAAACATTCTGAAATTGAAAATATTGATATAGTTGAACCATTTGGTTGTCCATATATTGTATTAAATGAATCAGAATATTGTACAATGATATCATACTATAATAGTTTAAGGGATATAACTGATACTTGTACTGTTATATTTGATACGGTAATGCAAAAAACTGATTCAACTAACTTATATAGTGTATGTTTAGATACATTTAATATGTTATTATCAGTACCAGACACTGTAAAAGTATCAGATCAAGTAATTTTATCACTTGTATTGACATGCCTTTCTTTATTATGTATTATATTATGTTTAGGAACATACATTTACTTAAACAAAATTCATAATATTCCAATGATAGTTTTTACTGTTGCACTCGTGAATTTATTTATAGCTCAAGCCGTGTTTCAGTTTGGTAGTTCATGGAGACAATATAAAACGATATGTGAGGCTGTAGGTATTTTAGTACATTTCTTCTGGTTGTCAGCTGTATTGTCAATGAAGTCATATTGTATATTAGTATACAAATATCTTCAATCATATAATGAGTCTTTTAAAACGACGGGTATTATATTATTTTCTTACATATATGGTCTACCATTGCTACTGGTTACATGTAATATAATATATACCAATATAACAAGTAATGATGACAGTACAGCAACAGGATATGGTTCAATTATATGTCATATAGATACTACATTAATGCGTATTGTTTTATTTCTTGTACCAATCTTACTATCAGTACTTAGTAGTTGTATATTATATATTCACACAATATATCGTATACGACAAGCTTCTATAGCCATGGCTGCACATAGAAGCCAGGAAACCGAACATGCTAGTGTCTATATTAGATTATTACTATTTACTGGTATTTCCTGGATCTTTGGATTCATGCAAGAACTTGTTTCCTCTCTGATACTACAATATCTATTTATAGTAACTCTAGCCGGTCAAGGTATATTTCTGTTAATATCAACTTTACTTACTAACACTATAAGAAAAAAAATATTTGTTACAAAAACCAAACAACCATCAACAACACACAAGGAAACATTGAAGAGTGGTTCACAATCGCAAGTTGAAAAACAGCCTTGAATATTGTCTTCTATAATCCTTACAACACTAATTCGTTTAGAGATCCACACAATTATAAACATGTTGAGTACAAAACAGTTGAGACTTTAATTCCTCGAAAGTCATACTCGTTTAAAGTATTTAATTACAAACAAGTGTTTGTCATCTTTTAGTAGATAATATTGTCTAGTCATTGGTGTTTATTTTAAAGTATGAGAGTCATGTTATTAACGTGTAATACATAGTGTTGTTTGTTTAAAGGTAGTGAAATCATGTCATTTAGTGTAACACATTCTGTTTTTGTTTTTTTGTTGTTTTTTTTCGTAGGTGGAAAATGTCATTAATGTGAAACACACTCCTTTTTTGTTTTTAAGTTGGGAAAATGTCATCAATGTGAAGAACACCCTGTATTTGTTATTTAACTAGGGCAAAAATGTCATCAATGTAAAACATGCTCTGTTTTTGTTGTTGTTTTTTAAGTTAAGAAAGATGGCATCAATGAGAAACACACTCTGTTTTAGTATTTAAGTAGGGAAAAATGTCATCAATGTTAAAACACTCTGTTTTAGTATTTAAGTAGGGAAAAATGTCATCAATGTTAAAACACTCTGTTTTAGTATTTAAGTAGGGAAAAATGTCATCAATGTTAAAACACTCTGTTTTAGTATTTAAGTAGGGAAAATTGTCATCAATGTTAAAACACTCTCTTTTAGTATTTAAGTAGGGAAAAATGTCATCAATGTTAAAACACTCTGTTTTAGTATTTAAGTAGGGAAAATTGTCATCAATGTTAAAACACTCTGTTTTAGTATTTAAGTAGGGAAAAATGTCATCAATGTTAAAACACTCTGTTTTTGTTTCTAAGTAGGGAAAATCTCACCAATGTAAAACACACTCTGTTGTTTTTTTAAGTTAAGAAAAAATACGTCATTGTAAAACACGCTCTGATTTTGTTTTATGTAGTGAAATCATGACATTTATGCGTAACACTAGGTGTTGTTTGTTTCTATATAAAAGTTACTTAAGTTTTGTCTTGGAAATTTTGTTTCTGTATTGTTTGTTTAAATATTTATTTATTACAACTACTATGAGGGGATTCTAATGTGCACTATCCATAAATAATAAAAGTATCTTTAATCAAACTGTTTGATAAAGCTTGTGTAGCTTCAAAAAACTGATTTTAAAGTTGAAGATCCGAGGCAAGTAAGTAACTTTTGCTGCAATGTTAATATAAATATATCAAAATAAAACTTATAGCTGAACGATGATATCTTACTTTAAAAAAGATAAAATGTAATAAGCAAACAATTAACATTACATTTTAGACATACAAAACGAACTATGAAGATTTAAAGTACATCAACTGAACGTATTAAATGCTTGTACATACTTGAGTATCAAATTTGTTGAAATTGGGACATTTCCTGTTGCAATTAAAGCTTTTTAAAGAACATGCACTCCGGGCGTATCGTAATTAACTTTTTCTATCAATTTGAATTAGAAACTGAAAGTTATTCTTATTTACATACACGTGGCATTTTCATATAGGTCACAGCTATAATACATTTCTCAAAAGAGAGAAGGCACCTAACTGTATACCATGTGACGAGCATTGCAATGTAAAACACGTTCTCTTTGACTGTCAGGATCTTAAATACATCCGTGCCAAATTTAGGAATAACTCACTTAAAGAACTTTTTGAGTCGGTACTATCATATGCGATACTTAACTATTTAAAGGAAATAAATATATATCATAAAACAAAGGACTTTAGATCATTATTATCGATTGAATGAATAGTAGCATCAATTACTTTCGGCGCAATATAACCTTTTTGTGTTGGTGCGCCGTAAAACCCGAACAAACCAAGCCATCTATCTGTAAATTAAATACAATACAATACAATCCGTTAATTCAGCATTAATCCTATTCATAATATGTTATCTTTGAAATCATTGTATTTTTAATCAGAATATATTTTATATACATATTATGTCACGTTATATTAATATTTGTACCATTTATATGTAGCCGAATGCTGATATAAATAAATAAATATATATATAACCTATAATATTTTACTATATACTAATATTAGAATCGGTCAAATTTATAAATGAAACTAACAAAGATAACACAAATGCAGACTTTCTTCAATTGAATTAGTACGTTGTTTGTATTTTGTATGTTAAATATATTGTGATATGCTAAACGTTAGTGTTATATTGAGTTACTTAATTGTATTTTTTATTGTAAAACCGCCCGGTTAGCTCAGTTGGTAGCACCCGAGTCTACTGATCGAGGGGTCGTGGGTTCGATTCCCGGGCGGGGCATACTTTCGTGGAGCTTGGTCATGAAATCATTTCTACGGCCATTCTCCCTCCTACCAATGATTTTAAATTATATAGGGCAGTTGTCAGTCACTGACGAAAGTATACGCTTAGTAGTCGGTTAACAGCTAAATCCAGAGATTTAGCCTTTCCGGGAGGAGTGAGTAGGTTGACTGACCGCCGTTATTGACCTTATGTGTGTTGCTACGGCGTTAAACCCAACAAAAATCAAACAAACAAAAAACAAATATGATTGTAAAAGGTAATTTATAAGAAACTATATTCAAAACATTATAACATCAAGAAATATTATGAATAAACAATGAGAGATATTTGTTAGTTATCATTCCTTGATCAAGTCTAAATTGTTCTGATTGGCAAGAAGATCAGTTGGAATCCTCGGACTATATCGTTGAAGTTCTATGTTAGGATAATAAACTATTTCATCAAACACCTATCTTGTTAATTAAGATATTAACAAGAGAAATTTATCTAGTTCTTCAACAAAACAATACTTTGCTAAACTAAACTATGGGTCACAGATTGTTTGTGTCAAATTGACATTGAAAAATAATGGCTAAATCTGAGTAATCTAACTGATTAGACCTAGCTATTTGAAAGTATACAAAGAGAAAAAAACTGACTAAAGTCCCTTATTATAACAAGTTAAAACAATACTCATATTTTATCCTGTTTGACGTTTAAAGAATCTACCTCAGGTTCAAATTTCAAGGATATTTGTAACATACTGGTATATATTTATTATACCTCACGTGATTTGTTGACTATATAGCCTAATGTGACGTCACCGGGTGACAGTCCGTAATCTTACCATCTGGACATCATCTATCGGCCCGCTTGACGTCATCTATCGGCCCGCTCAAAGCGAAGGGAGACAAACGCGTTGGAGTTTGCTAATACCGAGACCGACCTGAGTTTTTAGCCATTCCATTTGAGTTACCTCCCTTGCACTTACGCTTGCTTTTTACGAAACAACAAACTTAACAGAGTAAAAATGTCTTCAAGTTCAGAAGCAAATCAAACAGATAACATAAACTGTTTGTGTCGATAAAATTGTCCGCAAGGTATGATTTTTGTTGTTCGGTATAATAAAATAAGTATCACATACTACAGAGGGTGATAGAACAAAATGTTCACCATTGTCCAGTTATGTTTAATCTCAGCTAAAGCCTCGGTTGACATTACTTGTCTCGGGTGAACATTCCGTTGTATCATCCTCTGTAGGATGTGATATTTATATATCACAGATGTATATTTGGTAAATTGAATACATTCTTTAATAAACAATTAAGTAACTGTGACTGACTTTTGTTGTTTATTGTATGAGAAGTAAAATACATTTGTCTACATGTTGCAAACTGATACAAACTACGGTATAGTTCGAACAAAAAGCAAAACACTGTTAATAATAACAATACAATGAACTAACCCTCGACAAGGGATGCCCAGGATGACTTTAAAATAAATAATTGTGATATGTATTACAAGTGTCTTAATTGTTGGTGTAATGGAAAGCGTTCTACCATAACAAGCACCATTTACCAAGTGATGGTTTATTAACCATGTCAATTTTGTAAAAATGAAATACACAAATTTTATTTCCATTACAGCCTGCCCCTGAAATGAATTGTCTCATTTTTAATGTTTACCAAAACACATTTTGTTTTTTGTACGCACTATACATAATATCTTGACAGTACGTTAACAACTTACCCGAACTGATAGAACGATATGTTTTAATGTAAGGACAATTGTTTGGTAGTGTGAATCGTTTTCGTTTTATCTAAAATAATTGTTCAAAATCATGAACTTACAGACTTTTTGATATAAAAAAATGATCAATAATATACAAGTGTGCTCAAGGATCACAATGGAAATAAAGACGTCTTCTTTTAGCTCATCTGAGCGCTAGCTTTTAGGATCGTTGAATGTCCGGCGTCCGGCGTCCGTCCACAATTGTTTGTGAACGCTCTAGTGATTACATTTTTGGCTCAATTCATTCATTTTGTACACAAACGGTCTGACTGACCTTTGTACGGAGACGCCGCGCATCATGGGTTAAACTGTTTATTTACCTGAAAACACGTGGCAATGTTTACATTCTAATAATTTCCCCCTTCAAGTATACTGAACAAAAGAGTATGTACTCGTATTTTGTGTCTACTCAATATAATATAACTATCCAACCAACTATCCTCATTAAATTTAACTTTTTAACCGGTAGTTAAACCTTCACCATAACGTGTTTACATCTGTCATTTTTTCATTCTCGTACCCAGAGTCTAGTAGGATTCTAAATACTAGCTAGAATCGAGAATCCTACGAGACTCTGGGTACGAGAATGTCATTTTTTACACAGACGTTTGAAATCGAAACTAGGATACACGGTTTAACTATGCACCTAACATATAGAGGTTTAAAAGTACTTTGTATCTATGGATTTAAATTCCTGTAGCTAAGAGTGATCATTTATTTTACATTTTACCAATGATTTTGTCAAAAAACGCAAACATCCAACGATTGTGTTTTCATGCGCCGCACTATATTCTATTGCGTACCAAACGCCGAATTTTGGGAGCGTTGTGCGTCTTAGTATAGAGGTGATATCTTCACCTTCTATTTATAGAATACAATTCATTTCAAACTTTGTGAGGATACATGTCTAGGTGATTGCTCGGGTGAGTTTGAAGATAGGTCATGTTGGATGAAACTCTACCTCACAGAAGCTAAAGGTTACATACCACTAAAACATTTGTCTGACAGAAGATAGGTCATGTTGGATGAAACTCTACCTCACAGAAGCTAAAGGTTACATACCACTAAAACATTTGTCTGACAGAAGATAGGTCATGTTGGATGAAACTCTACCTCACAGAAGCTAAAGGTTACATACCACTAAATACATGTGTCTGACAGGCAGATGTGATGACTAATGAATCAGATTCCCATACAGGTCATCTTTCTATACAAAGCCTACATTTGAGGCATTTGGTGCGATGGAAATGTGTTCTGTTCATGTACGCATCAATGGTACTCAGGTGAGGGAGAAAGGGCCATCAGGGTTTTCTGTTTGAGTTATCCCTGGTATTGGGAATTATGTCATGGTACTATTTTCAATTGAATGTTTGCATGTTATCTATTCAATCATTTTCTAATTAATTAGAACTATATTTTATATTTATATGTCAAATTATATTAATTGTTCCATTATGTGTAGCCGAATGTCATAAATAAATCTATCTAAAATCTATCTAAATCTCAAAAGTTATTGGCATATACAATTTTCTTAAAAATTTGGTGTTTGTACGTTAATACAAGTAAGATAGTTTAGATAACAAGATTGCAGGACTTAATACCAGTAACAGTTTGTAAATCCGGAGATCTCGCAAACTTATTTTTTTCTTTAGAATCCTGTATTAATAAAATCATAAGTTCGACAGAATGCTTCATTTGTAGACAATTCTAAGTAGGTTTGCAAGATTTACGGATTTGCTAATGGTTTAACTTAGCATGGACTTTACAGATAATGAACTGAAATTACTTGATGACATAGTTTAGTGGAAATAATTCAGAACTGTAAATTTTACAGTGACAAAATTGAAAACTTGTTTCAAAATGGGCCCCTAACCTATAGATCTTAAATCATCTGCCTTTGACAGTTTATAGTTTAAACCTCAAAACAATACGATAAGATAAATATAACATGAGTCAAGTAACAGATTATACTTTTCTTTTTGCTAGACAATCCTGAAATTGTCACAAATGTCACCTGGATCATTTGATAATATATAAATTATGTTATATACGTATATTTTATTGTTTAACGCCGTACGTAGCAACACGTTGTATATGTCAAATCAAGGCGGTCAGTCAACCTACTCGCCGTTCCTGTACGGGCTAAATCTCTGAATTTAGTTATTAACCAAATACTATGCACATAATTCCGTCAGTGACTGGCAACTGCTCTACATAATTGAGAATCAGTGGTAGGGGGTTATATACGTAATTTAAAGAAACAGAACATGAATATGGTTTTACATCAATAATACAAAATGCGAATGTATAATAATAAATACATGTATATATACACGTATACTTGACATAGTTGTTACGTACATACAATTAGCGGTTTTATTATATAGGTAAATGTCATGTATTATGATATATTAACCAATCGATGTACTTTCTGTACCTCATCAGTTATAAATGACGTCACACACGATACTAAGTACTAGCTTGTAACGTCATAATATACGTTTGGTAAATTAAAACCCCCACACATATTACAATGTCAAACAAGTCAAATACTTCCTCTCTGGTACTTTAAAAGATATTTTCTCTTTCACTCCACCTACTCAAAATACATGATTCGACCTTCATCGCACAATATGAGTAACTATTGCCTATCGTTTTCCTCGAATGAAATGTGGATAAACACAGGAGTGTAACGCTGTGCTTAACCAAAATATATCACTAAAATATTTGTTATGAACTCATTTCATTCTCATTTTCAACAATGCATACATGTATATATAAGTTTATAGTTGATATTTTAATGTAACATTTACTGTCATATATACACAATATGTATTATAACATGTCAATCTGACACCCCCCTCCACACACGCACACATATTGTATGTAACTTTTCTTCTGTCTATATATAAGTGTGGGCGATCACGTGGTTCCTAACACGGCAATTACGGCGACCAGACAAACACATTTGAATGAAAAAAAAACATTTATACGTAACCGATTTTTACCAGACCTAGTGCAGTCTAAGCAAGACGAAATTCTCTTTCTAGCGGTTCTAAATATTTAGATTACCTCGAGGTTCATCAAAAAATCACAAGACTCATTTAAAACCTCAGGGTAATCTAGAAAACTAGAACCGTTGTGGAGTAGGGAGAACTACCGCTAGAAAGAGAACTTAGTGCTGATTAGACTGCACTAGGTCTGATAAAAATCGGTTTCAAATAAATGTCATTTATCTTGTTGGTTTGTTTTTTCATCCAAATTGTTTATCTCCCAGCAGCGGTTATTTCCCTTTATTAAATCAAAAGGCACTGCCACCATAAATAAAATTCGTCCCTCAGAGAGCCGAATATATTTTCCATCGTTACTTTTACATTTCAATATTTTCTAAAAAGTGTGTTTTCTTGTTGTAAATTATGATGCTCAAAGTACATAAAGATAAGAAATAATAGTTTAAATTGTTAGTAGAAAAGCGTGACGTAAGCACTGCTAGAAATTTAGGTGTTTTCATGGCGGTCGCCATTTTTTGTCACATGGTATTACTAGTGTCACGTGATTTTCGTGTTGGCAGTGGTTAAGTAGCAAAGCGTGACATAAGCACTGTAAGGAATATTATACTTTGTAACACAGTAATAGTGATAGCATATGCGAATCCCGCAGGGGGCGTCAGGGGGGTCCGGACCCACTCTAGAAGTTGGAAAATGTACCTGTCCATTAGTGTATTTCATGCCTGTAAGTCATTTTTAAGTAGCATGAAGCAATTTGTTTCAGTGCTTAATATAGATTTAATGGTAATGTAGTTTTTATTATCAATATGTTGCATTTTTTTCTGCAAAATAGGTATTATATGGTTGTGGTTCGAGGTTCGGACCCCCCCAATAAAAAAACGTTCGGACCCAATAGAAAAGTTCGGACCCCCCCCCCCCCTAGGAAAAATCCTGGATCCACCCCTGGATAGTGTTTTTCCATCACAAAACAATAAATTATAATATACAAGTTGTTATTGACAATTTGACAACCTTTCAGACAATGTATATGTTTACACTATAGTTTACATGTGTTTTATATATACATGTATATATATATATATATATATATATATATACAGTCAAACTGAAAGAAGTTTTAGAAACAAGATATATCATAGGATTCGTTGTAATGATCTAAACGAACACCCTGACATTCCCAAAAATTGCCGATTTGACCTATTGTTAGAAGTAGGGCTTTTATAAATCGGTGAAAACTCTAATCAAATGGCAAGATTATTTATTTTTAAATAAACAATTAAGGACACAAAGTAGCTATTTCATCTAATTATGTTTACAATATAATCCAATGTATGTTAAGAGTTGTAAAAACACGACTGTGATACTTCAAAACAACTGTAAATAAGCAAAACAAGAAATCATTTCTTTTAAAGAACAGTTATAAAATTGACAGCCGTCCGGCTAGCTCAGTTGGTAGCACGCAAGTCTACTGATCAAGGGGTCGTGGGTTCGATTCCCGGAGCTTGGTCAAGAAATTATTTCCACGGCTAATGATTCCTAATTGTGTAGGACAGTTGTCAGTCACTGACGAAAGTATGCGATTTGTTGTCAGTGTCGGTGTCGGTGACTGTCGGTGACTTTGTGTAAGTAAACGCTATTCCAACATTAGTATAAATATACCAAGGACGCAGAATACCATATCGACATAATTCAATCGTAGACAATGTATTATTATATTATACCGAACGTATTGGTCAAGATAGAACCATCAATGACTATTTGTATATACATGGACTATTATCTAGGCTAAATTTTTCCAGGTTACTCTTGGTTTCATTTTTCATGGGAAATTCATCCTAGAAACAGGGCGTTTCATACATGATATATACATGATACATTGTAAACGTATACTCAGTTATAGTTATGACATATTTCTTATTGTACTAACGTATGAGGAAGTGTTGATCATAATGTTCTTAGTAAACAAATAAAATAATCATTTCTCATAAAACAGAAATGTACAAATATGACTGATGTAGTGGGCGTGGTCGTGGTAGTTCAAGATATAACATGGCGATATGTCAGTGCTATACTGGTTCATATCTTTCTTTAATGACATGTAGTTACACTAGTTTTCCGCTGCCTTATTGCAGTATAACATTTCTGCATGTAAAAAATAACAATTGTACGTAAAAACAATACATTCTTCCGCTTAATAGTAGGAGCAGTGGTCCAGTGGTAGGACGCGCGCTTAGGGATTTAGAGGTCACGGGTTCGAACCACACCAGGGGCATTGCTAATTTCCTTGAGCAAGAAATTAACCTGCGATTGCTTCACTCCATCCAGGTGTAAATGGGTACCTGCGAGGGTGGTATAACTCCGCTGCGCCAATTTGTCGGCTGCACTAATAAGCGGAGTAAATAGACTCTCTTGGGAGATTGATATATAGATACCAGTAGCCCAGTGACCAGGGGTAATTGCTGTAAAGTCGGTGAACGTGCGTAAGCATGAAACTTACACTATAAAATGTAATTACATTTACATTACACAATAATGTTTGTATTTTATCTTCAGGTTTGCTGTCACTAAGTCATGCATCCATACACAACCTTGATACCTTGGTAAACGAGTACTGGAGTAGTCGATGAAATATACAGTCCTGAGGTGCGTTCAACAATGCGAGCGCTCGGGGCGACATCGAGCGCCCGCGTTCTGAACGCGGGCGATCGCGCGTGCGCTCGCGATACAGCTCGAGAGGTGTTTCGCTTATAAATTGTTAAATAAATTCCGGTAAATACCGTTTCGTTTTGATACCGGTACTCAAATCGGTACATTAAAAAAATATAGCAGATTTAAAATAACCAAATACGAAATATCCAATGCTTTAATCTCAAGCCTTCTGTGTTTTTATCGTATTTCAAAGGGATTTACATCGATCTAAACTTTGGTTAGTTTATCGCCATTCTGTACACAAACGGTCTGACCGATATCTTCACCTTCTTCTATTTATAGAATGAGCGCTCGCATTCGTTCAATAACAAAACAATTCGCGAGGCGGGCGCTCGAGCGAGCGCCTGCATTGTTGAACACACCTCTGTAGTCTGTTATACCTTAAACGTTCCAAAAAGTTCCGTAACGATACATTCGGAACTCCTCGGCCATTTGCTGCGAATAATTTCGGACATATTTAGACGTTATTTTGAAACTACCGGTGTTGAAGTAAGCAAATATACGATCGTTTAGGCAATGAGTGATGTTTCGTTTTTAGTCCATAAATTCTTTAATATCACTCATTGCCTTAACGATCGTATATTTTTTTATTAGATTAGATTATACCCAGCGAATGGCCGAGGAGTTCCGAATGTATCGTAACGGAACGTTTTGGAACGTTTAGGGTAATTGAACAGGCTACTGGTTGCAGTTAGTAATACCCTTTTCTGACAACATCTTAGAAATCTCGATTTTTCTTTCAGTTGTTCAAAAATGATACCAAGGTATTGTGGGTAAAGTTTGACCCCGATCTGGCCTTTCACATTTGCATGTAATTATTATCTAGACATATCCCGACGAAAATCAGTACCACGCCTATTTCTACACTACGGCAGCGATTGTAAAATTATAGAACTAAGATAATGTGTTTCAACACATAATCCTCACGGCCACGGTGTAATCGAGCATTAATACTACATTCGTATTCAATGTAAAGAATATTCATGGACGGATCCAGTGGGAGGTCAGGGGGTCCGGACCCCCCCCCCCCCCCTAGCATTTGGAATTTGTACATGTTCATTAGTGTATATCTTGCTTGTACGTCATTTTTAAGAAAGTAGTATGAAGCATTTTTTCTCGGTGCTTAACATATACGAGTATTTAGTGGTTTTGCAGTTTTTATTATCAATATGTTGCATTTGTTTCTGCAAAATGTGTATAATGTGGTTGTGGTTCGAAGTTCGGACCCCCCTGGAGAAGTTCGGACCCCCCTAGAGAAGTTCGGACCCCCCTGGAAAAGTTCGGACCCCCCTAGAGAAGTTCGGACCCCCCTAGAGAAGTTCGGACCCCCACCCCTAGAAAAATTCCTAAATCCGCCCCTGATATTCTTACATATTATATTAACCTGTCACAACTTAAATAATTACACGGTCACTGAATCTGTTATTTTCAACTCCTTTCGAATGTATTTCCCCGATATTCAAATCGCTGCATATATAGTTAGATTATCAATAAATGGTATGTATCGGAGGCTCAATGGTTAAAAGAAGTTGAATGAAACACATTCGGTGACCGTGTAATTAATCAAGTTGTGACAGGTTCGTATAATCGAACTATACACAGTTAGAACATGAAAAGTTTGGTGAATTAAGTAATATGTTGTTTTGATTATTAAAACTGATCAGCGACCAGTAAATAAGGCTTCAATGATTTCATTCGATACATCGATACATAGAAAATTGATTGCTAGTGCGCAGATTCGATTTCGAATCGGCAACAGTGAATTTTATTCGATACCGGCCTTTAAACCTATCCATAAAATTATAAAGATTAAAGCCGAGGTGCATCAAATAGACCATGTACAATACATTTACAGTAGTTCACTTTGTTACATTTCTCTGAAGTTTCCATCATGATTTTATGTAGTGTGTCTTTGAAACACTGTTCCAAATGTAAGTTTTATATAGTACATAGCTTTTAGAAAAAATATCAATATAAGTTGTTTAAGCTCAAATAAATGTGTTCATTTATATTTGGAATCAACTACACTTTCAATAAATCGGTTCGAAAAAATCGTATCGAAAGAAAATAAATTAAATCGAATCGATTGTGGTGAATCGTTGCTGATCTTTCAGTTTGTAGCTGGCAAGACTACTGCGTATTTCTCATTCTTTTATGTGAATAATCAAATCCACTAAGTCAAAAGTCTTATGGAGCGAGCATGGCCAAATGGTTACAGCGTTGAACAGGTAATCATTGGATAGCCAGCTCCGCGTTGGTTCGAATCCCATCCAAAACCTACCCCGTTGTTTCCTCGAACAAGAAACTTTATCCTTCTAGCTCAGAACTGGGGGGACCAGGAAGCAGACACGAAAAATATAAATATACGTTGTAAGAACTTGTTTCACAATCAAGCAAAAATTAGTTAAGTTAGTATAACAAATATCTTAAACTATGTATGTGTAAGAACAGAAGTTATATGCTAGAACCATTGTTACAATATTACCATATATTACACCTCATTTGCATAACGTCCTCTATATTTATGTGACGTCATCCGGTCCATAAATAGCATATTGACCGGCTAGCCAGTGAAAGGATTTAAATTCGGTATAATACCTGTATAACAAATAAAACATGGCCTTACGGGCCAGCTGCGCTTCGGGCCATATACCATCCTCAGTCTGACCAACCAATCCGTAAACTTGTATATTGCCCTCATGGCCATGTATTATTTGTTAAATATCATAATATTAAACCAGAATGTTCTTATATCAAATACATACATAAATCTTGTATAAAACATTATTATTATAATTAAATCAAAACTCTCGTGATGTTATCTGCTATATTGTATGTATTTCTGCATTATTCTATAAACTGACATGTTTTAACATACACAAAAAATGTGCAGATCTGTCATCTTCTAACTTTCCCTAACTAAGTAAAACATTAGTTATAATGTAATATAATATATTCATGCATGTCACCAGTATAGACTAGCTGTATATATCTATATATATATATATATAAATATATGATGACAAGTGACGAATGTAAATACATCATCTAGGGAACCATTTATATTACTTCTATTGTCTCCAACCTGACGTTTCTGACAGCTACCTTCCTACCGTAGGCTATAAAATGAAGGTCAATCGTGAAACAATCAAATCATTCGTTCATTTACGGTAAACTTCGGCTGTTTCCGTAACCTACGAGCACATCACGTAAATACTCGAATTTATACGATCCAGTTCGTGGTTGATTACGTTAAAACAAAAACGAGGCTCTTTCTTGGGCATTTTCGTTTCGTGTCAGGTCGAAATAGAACTAATGTTTGGATTGAAAACTGCAGGGTTACAATAACACGATATATGCAACATTTCTAACATTGGAATCCTTATAATACATTATAGTAACAATAAAGTGTATTTTACCACGTGCTTAAAGACATGGTGAAATTAATATTCCTACTTTTAAATGGTAAGTTTTCTTTTTATAATAATTTCATTATTCTAAAATCTTACACCTCTGTTATATTAGAGATTCTCGCTTATAGAGGATGTTATATTGTTCAATATTAAACATTATCCGTCAACTGTCTGTAATTGTGATAAGAAAATAACTTTTTATATAATAATGACAAACTGTCCCGTAGATTGTGAAAAATTAAGAAATAAAAGACACACAGTAAAATTATACTATACTATGACTGAATGAGTTAGTTTTTGTACACAAATCCTGCATCTAATACATATATTCAAATTGTATCTCAATTTGAACTAAAATTATCATTTTCAGAACACTGCGTCTCTGTTTAAAAGACTTCTTTAAATTGTTGAGGGTTTCAGAAAAGTTGATAACAAAGTTGACATCTTAAAACGACCTGTTTTAAACATGAACATCTTCATTCATATAGATATAAATGATTTATAGTATAGTTTCTTAATTTATCATCATAAAATTTGTGTTGACAATGTATATCATCCATTTATTGATGATACAAGTTAGTCTCGTATAATAGCTGGTCATATAACTTATTACTCTGAAAAAACTGGAAAAAATACATATTACTTATAAAAATAAAATGTGACTAGACAAATACTAAATTCATGTAACCAACGACAAAAGAGTTTTCTGTCGTACATTCATTGAAAGATTCAAGAACTCTATTAATTTGTTTGTCGAAAATAGATAAAAAAAAAACTACAACAAAGTTCGTTTTATTCAAACTTTGTATGATACTACTATTAGATAATAAAGCTCTTCAGTTGAAGAAGGCGTTCAGTGTAAGCATCTAAAATCATCATTTCTTTTCTTTAGTTTATTTTTCAAATATCTAATACATATATGAAAATATTTAATATACATTACGATTATAAATCATGTCAATCAATCTTAAAGAACTTCATGTAAACAATTAACCGTACAGACTATTTGCAGGGCTCGAATTTAAGCTCGCATACTCGCAAAATGCGAGTAACTTTTATTTCAACTCGCAAATTTTCGCGAGTTGAAATCGCCGGAAAAATATTACTGTCTTAGCTAATGACGCTAAATACGGCATGGAAACGGCCAGATGGATTGAAAGTACGATCTTTGGCTCTACTACTTATCTGTATTGCTACATGTTACAATGAGCGTCAGAAGTATACATGTTCAATATTTTTGTCTATCCCACAATAACGCCTTCTATAGTTAAATAATTATTTTATTATAGCACTCTGTTATTTTCATATTGCATATGCGAAGAGTTGCACCACTAACATTTACAACAATGCGAGTGGTTCATTCATTTTGCTAGTTGAAATAAAGTCAACTCGCCAAAAAAATTGCTAGTTCATTTTTAGTTTCAAAATAGCATCTAAATATGTCCGAGATTATTCGCAGTGAATGGCCGACAAGTTCCGAATGTATCGTTACGGAACGTTTTGTAACGTTAAGGGTAATTTAACAGGGTACTGGTATAAATTATAACTAGCGTTACAGAATGATCGCGCCGATATAAAAGCAATTTGATGCTGGTTTTAGATTTTCATGTCGCTGTATCATTTGACCAGGGTTTATCACTTGTATTATAAAGAACTCCACAACAATCTAGAAATGAATATATTAAAAACCCGGGTCGGTAGCGCAGTTGATTGCACGCCTTGATTTTGAATCTAGTGTCCCCAAGAGGGTACGGGTTCGAATTCCACAGGGGAATGTTATACCTCACTATGAAAATTTGACAATAATGTCAATTTCCTCCATTAATAAGGTATATGGAGAAGTTACCGGCCTTGTGGATGGGTAGGTGAGTACTGGTTATAGACAAAGGTCCAGGAAAGCTAGGTTAGGTGCGCTGAACGCCGTTAGATGACCTAAACAATGTGTTGCTACGGCGTTAAACCCAATAAAATAAATTAATTTATTAAACAGTTAGGACGTATTTAACATTGATAATATAAGCGTAAATAAGGAAACAATAATTTACATATAAATCATAACCATGCAGATTAATCTTCGTCAGTACTTTAGTAAAAACAATATAGAATAGTTTTACTGTTAATATTGATGTTATATGGAGCAACTTTATGACAGATTACTTATCTTTACAATCTTTTATATCAGATAGTTTATTTCTATTCATTGGTAAACAATATTATATTATGTATTGTATTGTATTGTCCAATTTTATCTAACTGCAGGTGACACATACATTTCCCCGCTGGTTTAAATACTCGATGTTCGTTGATAATCCACGTCCATCAGGGGTGGATCCAGGATTTTTTTCTAGGGGGTCCGAACTTTTCTAGGGGGTCCGAACTTTTCTTTGGGGGTTCGAACTTTCGAACCACAGCCACATAATACACATTTTGCAGAAAAAATGCAATATATTGATAACAAAAACTACACAACCTTTAAATCTCAGTATATTGGTCACCGAAACAAATTGCTTCATAATACTTAAAATGACTTACAGTCAAGAAATACACTAATGGATAAGTACATTTTCCAAATTCTAGGGTGGGGGGTGGGGGGGGGGTCCGGACTCCCCTGACCCCCCTCCGCTGGACCCGCCTATGTCCATAAATACAGGTATCTTTATTAATCGGGCGTAATGAAAACGTTCTGTAACGAATATATTTAATTAGCGGGGATTTATGTATGTGCCACTGGCCGCTTAATAAAACTTAACAATAAGAAATTATAATGAACCCATGTTAAATCCAGCCTAAACTGGACGGAGACATCAATGATAAATGACGATATAAACATATTTCCTCAAACACTGTACCTTAGACATTGTTCTAAATGACTAAACTGGTAACACCGTGACATTGTATGTAATAAATTAATTAGAATAAATTTATAATATATCTATATTCAGGTCACATTATGTTAAGTTAAAGAGCTCAAATTTATCTTTATAAGTAAGTTCACGTATATGAACCATTTCATTTTATAACAAGCGTTTTACTATGTAACTATGTATTTAGGCGATATAAAAACTTTCCAACATGGCTGCCGTATACTGGTTACAGAAGATGTAGTTAAAACAACTATATTTTATAGACATATATCTCTCCATACCCTGACAAGTGCCCTTAGATATACGTTATTATGATAAATTATGTTAGTTTTTTATATCAACATTATTTATATACACTCCTATCATATCATGTCAGCAAGAGACAATTTACTCCTCCTGTAGACAGGACAGTCATAAGTTGTGTCTACAGAACTAGTTAAAAGTTAATGTTGTTTAGAACCAGTAAAGAGTTAGGATGATACTTACCTGTCAAATGTAACGTGAATATAAACAAGTTCAATGCTACGTCACTATTAACGAGTCAAATGTTTCGTCAAAGAAAATAATCTAATGTTACGTTACTGTGAACCAGTCATATGTTACGTCCATATAAACCAGTCAAATGTTAGGTCAATATTAACCAGTCAAATGATACGTCAATATAAACCAGTCTAATGTTACGTCAATATTAACCAGTCAAATGATACGTCAATATAAACCAGTCAAATGTTACGTCAACATAAACCAGTCAAATGTTACGTCACTATTAACGAGTCAAATGTTACATCCATATAAACCAGTCAAATGTTACGTCAATATTAACCAGTCAAATGTTACGTCAATATAAACCAGTCTAATGTTACGTCAATATTAACCAGTCAAATGTTACGTCAACATAAACCAGTCAAATGTTACATCAACATAAACCAGTCAAATGTTACATCAACATAAACCAGTCAAATGTTACATCAACATAAACCAGTCAAATGTTACATCAACATAAACCAGTCAAATGTTACATCAACATAAACCAGTCAAATGTTACATCAATATGAACCAGTCTAATGTTTCGTCAATATATACCAGTCAAATGTAGGTTTAGGTTGTAGGTTAAGCCCCACCCCCTTCCCCACTTGTTTGTACGGGCATGTAATATGTTACTGCGATATGAACGTGTCACAGATAAGGTTAATGGAAAAAAGCACACTCAGTTTTAATATTTTTAATATTTTTGGTATAATGTTGATTTGAGAATATTGAAAGTTCTCTTCATACAATCCAACTGTCTTCTTCTTGCAAATACTGCGTACAGAAAGTTGATGTATTATTATGATTCAATAGACCATTATTACATTGCAGTGATACATGTACGTTACTTTAGAATAAAAACTATAGTCATTGAAGTCAATACTAAAATCAGAATCAATTTGTTAGTTAGATACGATTCTAACTAAATTACTTTATTAAACTTTAATTACAGAAAACTTCCTCATTAATAATTTGTTCATGAAACATTGTACATAACAGTGAAAAGGCCAATTATAATTTAGTGCAACATACAAACTTATTTCCATAATTTCATAATGTATTGACATATCCCTACTTCAAAAATCTTCAACTACATAGAACATGTAGTTAGCCTCCGGCTAGCTCAGTTGGTTGCACACAAGTCTACTGATCGAGGGGTCGTGGATTCGATTCCTGGACGGGGCATACTTTCTACGGCCATTCTCCCTCATACCAATCATTTTTAATTATGTGGGGCAGTTGTCAGACACTGGCAAATGTGCTTAGTTGTTGGTTAACAGCCAAACCCAGAGATTTAGCCTTTCCAGGAGGAGTGAGTAGGTTGACTGAACGCCGTTATATGACAAATAGAATGTGTTGCTACGGTGTTAAACCCAACAAACAAACAAACAGAACATGTATTTACAATAAGTGTAAATCTATCATGTATATGTCACCTAGCAACTACAGTGACTTTTGGAACATTGATTATGTCTTTTGTATTGTTAACCTTTATGATAAGAAAATACATTTATTTGGAGTTATAAAATTAGACAACTTAAATGTTTAGAAATGATAAAGATATCTTCAAAACAGCCAAATGTTTTGTGATTAATATTGTAAAAAAAAGTTTCTAAAATGCGTCGCTACGGCTGTCCTCCGGGTTTGCATCGGAGTTCAAAGTTGGACGTACTGAGGCTGTACTCCGGGACAGTGTGAACTAGGGATTACAGCATTATAATAGTAGGCTTACAATGTACAAGTACCAACAGTGTGTTCAGTAACGACTGTTAGCGTACGTTACGGGTACGGAACAACTAAATCCGTAGACAACTCAACCAGGGATATCTCAAACCAGAGTTGGGACAACTCAAACCGTTAGTGAGGTATTGAATTTTCTCGGGTTGAGTTGTCTTTGGGTTGAGTTGTCCCGAACCTAACGTTACGGAACGTTTCGGGGTAATTGAACACGCTGCTGTATGAGACAAGTATACGTCATTTCTTGTACATGCTTGATTATATCGTTACAAATATATAAAAAAATATTAAACACAAATGTAAGTAGAGAACTGTTGTGTGTGATTGAAATTATTCTACTGTATCACACACAGGTAAATATGCTTAATGTACGTAAAGTTAGGGACTTTTGTCACTTATCTTTCCCTGATAAAACCTGAAGCAATCCAATTGGTAAGTAGGTCGTTACAATTGGAATCCTCGGATTTTATCATTGAAGTCCTATGTAAGGAAAACAAAATATTTCATATTCTATTCTTCTTGTTAATGAAGATATTAACAGAAGTGGTGAATTTTTTATAGTTCTTTACCTTGAAAATACTTAGCTTGATTTTCAAACAAAATAAATGATTTACAAAAATGTTATTTGTGATTACTTTTGACAAACTGATATTGAAAAGTAAGGGTAAATCTGAGTAATCCAACTAATTGTACCTATCTATTTGAAGAGTATACAAGGGCAAATAACTGACTATATATAAGGTTTCTTATTGTTTTATAATTATATAAATTGTAATATTTTCTTATATTTAATATTTCAGGTATAGTGATAGTACAGTTGGGTAAGTCTTCATTTATGTTTTATACATATACTACATTTTACCATAAATAGTAAAGTTCATTCTAATATTACATTCTGGTGTGAGGAATTTCTATACACGACTTGCCCTACTCGCACATTTATGTCTACGAGCAATATTTCCATTTTACCTGTCTGAGAACAAGTAATTTTTTTTGGCTAAAATAAACTTCATTGTAGGAAAAATTACCACATTGAACTATCTATGTGTCATTTATTTATCATTACTTACAGTATGTATTTTATATCACATTTCTCAATATAATGGCGGCGACCGATTTATTGTACAAGGTATCAGATAATTTTGTTTTCAAATGAACATTTCTTACTATGTGGACTTAAAGGAAGTTAGTACAATAATTACAGTGGATACCTTATTTTAGTCGTCAGGTTACATTTATGCTAGATGAACTATCCGAAATTCTAACGAGAAATAGTCATCGTCCGAATCATGTCTACTTTGCAAGCGTGGTTTGATTCATTAAAACATCTAAGTGACTTCGTCGTTTGTTGATACCCGAGGCCCATATGCGGATTTAGCGGGAGGGGGGGTCAGGGGGGTCCGGGCCCATCTGATATTTCAAGAATATACCCATGCATTTGAGTATTTTTTAAACTGTAAGCCATTTTTAAAAAGCATGAGGCAATTTGTCTCTTTGCATAACATATTCAGCTAATAGTCAAGTTGTTTGTTTTATTAGTATGTTGCGTAATTCTGCAAACAGTGTATAATGTTGTAGTGATTTGATTGTTTTGACCCCGTAGAAAAAATTTGGACCCCCCCCCCCTAGAATAAAAATCTGGACCCCTAAGACCGGTATTAGCTATGATTGAAGTTCCGTGATGATACAATTTGTAAAACAAGCTTTATGACCAGTTAATAAAACTTTTAGTGTAACAAATGATAATTTCTGTGTAATTATTAAGTCTGTATTTGTTAATGACATTTTACATCAAGTCTTGAATATCCTAATTGTTTAATCCTTAAGTAATTAATCAGACATTGTGTTAATTATTAAATATAATGATAAATATACTTCTTAATTAAGCTTTTATTTTACGTTATAATTAATTATAATAAATTCAAGGGACTTTAAATTAATTAGTTTAGTTTAAAATCTTTTCCTGGACATCTGATGAATGGTTTTACAGTCACATCACGTGCATTGTCAACTTTTAACATGCATAACATGTCAGTATGTGTTAAAATGTATCAGTCCGCATTGTAATGACCTGACATTTCATTCTGAGACATGATTTCTAAATACGCCAAAGAAAATAGTTCCTCTTCTACAGGTAAAAGTCTGTATTATGCAGTATTCCTACACACCAAATTTTAAATATAGAAAACTAAAATTACTTCAGGGTGGTACAAATACATCAACCAATTTTATCAGATCTCATATACACAGAAACAATGGTTGTCAGGTTGTTACTAAGGTCAACATATAATTTAATGATTCAGGGTTCCAGTTCTGACCGTGAAAGGTCACATTCATTTAACAGTTCTCTTCAATTAATGAAATAATGTCGACTGTCCCTTCTAAAGTTTGAAGTCGTCAATTCCTGTAGAACGTTAAGCTAATCATAACAAGGAGACTTCAAGGAAATGTAAATAAGATAGCCAGTCTGAGTAAATGTCTTAAAAATAACCCAACCAACTTGTATAGACACTGAGTATCGTTGTATAGGAGCGGACGTGATCGAGCGGTTAAGACGTTGGACTAGTAAGTATTGGACAGCCAGCTCCGCTTTGGTTGGAAGCCCATCTAAACTCTGTTCCGTTGCTTCATTTATCCAACTAGCTCAGTTATGGACAGGGATTCTATATAACAGGGATTTGTAACGAAGTGCTTTTTTGTCGGTCGTCACTGTCTATAACTGGCTGAAGCAGGCTGTACAAACTACTCCAGAGTGTATAAACTTGATAAATGTTTTTGTACATGTCTTCCATGCAACTTGTGAATGTTTCTGTAGTTTTTGACAAAACAATTGTTGCAATTATGACCGAAAATATGACTTAAGGTGATGTAAAATTAGGCTAAAAATGGCAGATCAGCGGGAAAATGCATTATTTTGTGAAACAGTCTGTGGGCGTAATTTACCTCAAAATCATCTAAAAACACATTTTAAATATAAACATGTATAACTTGCACCATGGGCGGATCCAGCGGGGGGGGAGGTCAGGGGGTCCGGACCCCCTAGCATTTGGAAAATGTACATGTCCATTAGTGTATTTCTTACTTGTAAGTAATTCTAAGTAGTATGAAGCAATTTTTCTCGGTGCTTAACATAGATTTAATGGTTATATAGTTATTATCATTAATATGTTGCATTTTTTCTGTAAATGTGTTTAAAGTGGTTGTGGTTCGAGGTTCGGACCCCCCTCTAGAAAAAAAAATCCTGGATCCGCTCCTGTGCACTGATTTGCTACTGTAAGATTTTTATATGTTAAATAGTGTAAAGTGTAAAGTGTGGACATCTGTCATAACGGTTATGTTAAAACACGCGGAAATATGAAGCATGAATAATTATACTGTGGTATTTAAATGTCTTTACCGGAAGTCAGCCATCTTGGGTTGAAATTGACACAATTATTCATTTCTATGAAAACAAAGTTAAACTGTTATACATGTACATTATGTTTGGTTGGTTAGATAGATGGGAACACAGTGTTGTATATTAAAGAACATATAGAATTGTGTTGATTCAAAAAGTTACAAAATACTGACTGATAATATCAGCCCACTCCCAACATTTTAAACAATTATATACAAACTTGTACTAACATATACCTACATGGTAACATCTTACTATAAAATTTAAGCAAGTATTGAAAATTGTTTCTATGTTAAAATGTCTCAGAATGTTTTCGTCTCTAAACGTTTACGTCAGGAAACAAATACTTTCTACCATGGTATTAGAGGTAATATCATGACTAAATAAAGCTTCCCTTATCATGCTGCTATTATAGTTTGCCTGAATTTTATATTTTATTAAAATAATGTATTTGTGTATCCTATGTTTTCATCTATATGACAATGATATGCGCTTTAGAATTGTAATTGTCAAGTTTTAACATCAACGTTATAAAATGGGACTATTTTGTGCAGATTTGCCACCATTAAATATATTTTCATTAATTTAATGTTAACAACATGGAGTCTATAATTTAAATCTCTATTGACCATCAATATAATTAATTAATAAATTGAACTAAATCTGATTTAACACTTGGCTTCAAAATCTATACATACACACAATGTTCAAAAATACTCCAATTTTAATTTGATTTATAGAATGAATTCTTGGTATGGGGACGATTCTTTCAAACTTCTTAATTGTACATCTTTGGCTTACTCAAATAAAAGCGATATTGTATCTTTCAACGATATCGTATTCATTCTGTTACTGTACGTAAATCGCACTTAAAGTAAGTACGTTGTAGCAATGATTGGAGCACACAGGGTGTACTGCACGTACACGCAATAAAACTATCACGCTAAAACACCGACTTACAATGTTCAACACTGTACATAACAACATTCATTCTTTACTTAAAATTTTAAAATCGTGAGCGGTTGTCAAGTTTGCTCGTTATCACAATAAAATATGACATTTACTATTATAGTGTATAGTGCATTGTTTTGTAGTCTTGACATATTATACAGTTAGTTATAAGAACGTCTTTTATTGTCTTAACAATTTATAATGAGAAATTATTATAATAATTAGATTTAAACACAGTTTATTTCATACTTAGTGCTCTATATCAAACATTTTACAGTAATGGTGTTAGCTAGCAATGATAACATATACATAAAGTGACAAAATAGAACATGTTTATTACCTGACTATATAATATACACGGTGGCGATTCCAAGTGATTTTGACGTCACAAAGCCCAGTTTCAAGAAGTGAAGAGTTATACAATGCGCATCGACTCAGAGACTTGAAGAGCTGTGAATAATTTAATAACAGATTTCTAGCATTCTAGAAATGATGCGAATTATAGAGAACAATTTATGTCTACCTTTCTCGACAAGAAGTTTTCTCAGTTTGATAATAAAAGGAATAGAATCAACAAACAACATAGATTTGAATTAAAAATGGGTCAGTTTTTATGCAATAACATAAAACAAACATACACAGAATGTATACTCGTATATATAATCAAATCCATGGAATCATGAACAAAATTATCTAAACATAAAAACTTGTTTTTTTTAATATCAAAGATTGAGGGTTTTAACTTATTCTACTAAGCCTCGCGGAGGTATCATAGAACTCTGGCAATAATTAAAAAGACTTACAGCTATTTAACTTTCTGAATCAAGATGTTTGTTGACCTTGTTTCCTATTGAAACTGTAGTCACGTGGTATTGCCAACGTGATGTACCGTAGCCACGGACCTATATGTCTAGTACAAACCTATGTTGCAGTGTTGATAAAACCATTGTTCAAACAGTTTAACACTGTAATTGACGATTTGAAATACATAAGACCAAACATACACCTGTAAAACGGCTGATTGAAAGTACATGAAGTAAACAGTATTAGATTAGTCGTTTAGTCCTGTATGACATTTTCTCCATTAGTTAAACATTCAAACAATATGTGTCAGCGGTTTAGACCGTCCCATGTCTATTCATAGAATTCCTGGAATCTAGCCGTGTTTGATTCATTGTGCGGAACCTTTCGGACAGATCAAAATACATCGAATGAACAAGCGTTGCCTTTGACATTTTCCAACTGTGCACGTGAAATAGTTTTTTATTGTAGAATTTAGCCTTTTTCGTGTCTATTTGCTCACTTAGAAACTTTAATTAATTATTTTGCACACATAAGTATTCGTTTTATCAACATGAATCGAATGTTCTCGATATGTATTCACAGACTTGCCCGAAAGTAGGGAAGATACGTTTACATTTATCAAAAAGCGCGAGTTTAAAAAATAATTAACGTGTTACAATTAGTTTTGCATATTTCCTGGTCTTACATTGCAACTTTCTTCAAACTGGTACTCGTTTATATACTGAAAATTGTATTTTCTGGTTATACAAACAGGTAACCCGACAAAACATGGCGTCGACGGGTTCATTCACGTACCCCTATTTTTTCTATTCGACGTCCATTTTTCATCATGTGTCCTCAAATGCATCGTTTTGGTTGGCTTAAGGCAACTGGTGTCGACTATAAAATGCTTTAATCTTGATAATTGTGTATATCGCCGTTCAGTAACGGCGATAATGAAGACAGCTGATTTATATTTACACTGACTGACATAATTAAAGGTCAAATGTTTTATTACCAAGAACTACACTAACTTCTACAACATTATAACATTACTCCCACATATAAACAATTGTAATACAACACAAAACATGCCTCTATAGTTTTTACTTGTTTTAACAGTTTAAGGTTTTCTATACGTATTAAAATGTACGTAGATTTTTGTCTCTATGACGTCAATAACTTCGTGGATAGTTTTATACCTTACATAGAAGGACAACTATTGTAACATCTCGAGCCGAAGTTAATTAATGAGCCGAAGATGTCAAGATAAGAAATTAAATGTTTTTTTTATTGTCGGTTGTGTTGACTTTTTTATGATGTTGGAGATAAGTTTACAAAAATGTTATTTGTGTGTAAGTTCATGACATGGGCGGATCCAGCGGGGGTCAAGGGGGTCCGGACCCCCCTAGAATTTGGAAAATGTACCTGTCTATTAGTGTATTTCTTGCATGTTTTAATGGCTAAAGTAGTTTTTATTATCAATATGCCGCATTTTTTTCTGCAAAATGTGTGTAATGAGGTTTTGGTCCGAGGTTTGGACCCCCTAGAAAAGTTCGGACCCTCCCCCTTAGAAAAAAAATCCTTGATCCGCCCCTACACGAATCAAGGGATCAACTATTTTGTAAAATATATGATTGTGTGATAATTGTCTTATATTTAAAGAGGTGACTAAATGATGATATAACTTTATGTCTGATACAAGAGAGATTAATGTTCGTAAGTTGAAATCGCTGCACGTATACATTTTGTATTTCTGTCCAAACTAATGCGACTCAACTTAGCATTAAAACAGCCAAAATGGAGAAGTTTTATGATGCTAGACACGTATACTAAAGTTTACTTGGAAATCCTCGTCGGAAATCCACGGAACGCATACGTTATTATCGTTGACGAATAATACCCTGGGTTACCTGGGATGCTGTACAACCTGCAGATTTGGTATAATATCTGACGTCATCATAGATGTAATTCATTTTCTGTGACGTCGCCAATGATGTTATACAATATGATATAAACATGTACTTCCGGTAATAATGTGGAAGTTTCCTCAAAGAGACAATATATGTAATGTTTTAGATGAGATAAAACAGACGAGGGTTGTATCTATAGACATGACATACATTACAGCAGGAATATTGTCATACGTACATAGTCATATATATGACAAGTTTGTGACATTTTAATTGTTACAATGAACCACGATCTTTACAATAATAAAATCATAAATGACAAAAACAAATCCTACAATACATTCACAAATATTATAATACATACACTGTACAATGTGTAAGTTACAAACTATTACCTATATACATGTATAGTGGGTCATCAGTCAGAAGTCTTATATATATTATATCTTTAAGTTACATAAAATTGCTTCTTCTTTACCTACATAAATCTTAGCGGGCCGTTGTAATGTGATAGTCTCCACTGATAGAATAGTGGCCCTTTGACGTCATATCCAGTCGATATCATTAAACGCTTATTAAGTGGGGTGCAACCCACGTTGTAATTTTCATGGAGCAAAAATAATTACCAGTCAGGCTTAGGTTTCCGTCCACTATATGTTATAGGACTGACTGGTCGGTCACTATTAGACCAGGAGGCCCTCAGTGGCGTCGAGTATTTCTTATATAGATATTTTAACATACATGTTACACACTTTTTAACCTACTATAAAAAGACAGCGGTTACTATTTATTTTATGCGTTAGGTTTTACATATCTTTTTTTTAAGTTTACTATTATGTAACTATGGCAATCTTTGCAATCGTGTTTAAGCCGATGATCTGAACAACGTACAAAATTCTACCTGGATGAGATCTAATGTCTTGATCATAATTATTGTCATTGCCCGTAGGCCTCACCTACTCCTATAGACCTTGGTGTGAGTATCAGCCAGTAACTAGACAATAGCCGCTTGTTGACAACATTTATAGGATTACCCATTGTTGATTGCACGTACATTACCCAATGTGTTGTCATTTACGTGACAACACACTTAGTAATAACTTTAATATGTACAAAATTTGTTATATTTATTCAGTAAATTATACAAATATACTTTGGTACAATTATGATATTAAGTATGAAAAAAAACCCCCAAGTAATGTCTATGGTCTTCCAATTTAAACATGACGTTTCTTGTTCAACAAATATCAAATTAGAATCGTTATATTGTCCGAGCCAATGATATAGTTAGCCAATGATATAGTGAGCCAATGATATAGTGAGTCAATGATATAGTGAGCCAATAATATAGTGATCCAATAATATAGTGATCCAATAATATAGTGATCCAATGATATAGTGAGTCAATGATAAAGTGAGTCAATAATATAGTGATCCAATAATATAGTGAGCCAATAATATAGTGATCCAATAATATAGTGAGTCAATGATATAGTGAGTCAATGATAAAGTGAGTCAATAATATAGTGATCCAATAATATAGTGATCCAATAATATAGTGAGCCAATAATATAGTGATCCAATAATATAGTGAGCCAATGATATAGTGAGCCAATGATATAGTGAGTCAATGATAAAGTGAGTCAATGATATAGTGAGCCAATGATATAGTGAGCCAATGATATAGTGAGCCAATGATATAGTGATCCAATAATATAGTGATCCAATGATATAGTGAGTCAATGATATAGTGAGCCAATGATATAGTGATCCAATAATATAGTGATCCAATGATATAGTGAGTCAATGATATAGTGAGTCAATAATATAGTTAGCCAATGATATTGTGATCCAATGATATAGTTAGCCAATGATATAGTGAGCCAATGATATATTGAGTCAATGATATAGTGAGCCAATGATATAGTGAGCCAATGATATAGTTAGCCAATGATATAGTGAGCCAATGATATATTGAGTCAATGATATAGTGAGCCAATGATATAGTGAGCCAATGATATAGTGAGCCAATGATATAGTGAGTCAATGATATATTGAGTCAATGATATAGTGAGCCAATGATATAGTGAGCCAATGATATAGTGAGCCAATGATATAGTGAGCCAATGATATAGTTAGCCAATGATATAGTAAGCCAATGATATAGTGAGTCTATGATATAGTGTAGCCAATGATTTAGTGAGCCAATGATTTAGTGAGCCAATGATATAGTGAGCCAATGATATAGTGAGCCAATGATATAGTATTGTGTGTAAAGTTTGACCCCGACCTGACCTTTTTGGAAGAATATTCATTACTTTGAATACGAATGTAGTATTAATGCTCGATTACAACGTGGCCGGGAGGATTATGAGTTAAAATTTAATACACAAACATATTTCTATAATTTTACAATTGCTGCCGAAGTGTAGAAATAGGCGTGGTACTGATTTTCGTCGGGATATGTGTAGATAATTATTAGATGCAAATGTGAATGGTCAGATCAGGGTTAATTTTTACGCACTGCATAAATATAACACTTTTATTGTTCAACTATCCTGCAATCTTTTCCTTCGTGTATTTTCTAACTATACATATATCTATATTTACAGTGAGTGGACAGGGACCAAAGACAGCATGGTCAGCAGCTAACGCCGGCTTGGGTCTTGGTAAGTTATTTATGTTATTATACCAATGATAACTCTACTTCTTTTGATAATATGTTATAAGATAACTATATAAAATATATAGATACAATGAATTAATATTAAGATAAATGTTTACTGTGCTAGGGTGATAGCAGGTTATATGTGATCATTTATATTATAGTCTTTATTTAGCGGATTAATTAATAAGTTAAATGCTTTTAGAACTCAATGTTGGTTAAGTAATTGCCTTAATTGTATTAATACATAAAACAAAACATAAACTTCTAGTTCTGTCAAACTTTGTCATCAAACAACTTGTTTACGACATATTAATGTATTGCGACATTGTGTGCTAAAATTGGATTTGACGCCATAGATTTGTTTTGTTTTTTTAAAGAAGGTTACAAAGGTTAGGTTATAAAACTAACTATCATTATAATTACAGCTTTGCACATGCACTTCTGTGGGCGCGCGTTGGTAATTGGTTGCATTATATTGATTCTCTTGTATTCAATTTGTACACATATATAAACTATATATATTATATATTGTATTATTGTTTATTGTGAAACAATGAGTAGAGGGTACGATAATATTGAGTACGAAAATTTATTGTACGAAATATTGAGTACGAAATCATTTGGTACGAAGTACATGTCTATTGAGTACGAAAATATAAGGTACGAACTATTTTGTACGAAAATATATAGTACGAAATATTAAGTACGAAAATATTAGGTACAAAATATTGAGTACGAATTTTCTTGGTACGAAAGTATTATGTAGGAAGTGTATAGGTCAGAAGCTCTGCATGGTGACAAGATTTTGTATCTTGAATATTAAGTATGGTTGTAAGATACAGGTTTCTTAGTTGTCTTCATATTTCTATATATAATTCCTTGTGGCGCACATTTAGTACAGCAAACATAATTAACTTTAAATGCTAAAATATAGTTACATTATTGCTAAGTTGTGCGCATGCGTGATGTGCTAATGCAGGGCGATATATGCAAATTGAATCAATTAGTTAGTCAAACAATAGGAATGTATAAAGATTTGTAGACATTGAACATTTCTGTCTTGATAGACTATCGCTATACTTTAAAACTGATATATAACGATGTTTTCAGAGGTATCTCGAGTGACTTTGTTTTAATAAATCGTTGATATTTACAGAAATGATCAAAACTACACGTTCTTTATCATACATTTCAAGAATAGTTTAAGTTTGAAATATTTGGGTATTTGCATGAAACACGTTACCATTGGTTACCATTGCACAAATTTAACTTCTGTATTTTATTTCAGCATAATTATATCTTCCCCTCTCAATCAATTGTACAAAACTTGACTATTATAATTGTAAATAATAATGTAATTATGTTCACCCCCCCACACACATATATAATATTATATAATAATAATCAAGGTGTTTTAATAATTTCTTTGCATCTTGCATTATATTATATATGTTATCAAACCATTATATATATATATAACTATAGAAGATACTGATTTGTTATAACAGCGCATCTATTGTATCTCAGAGTTTATGCCATTCCACTTCCGGCTAGTGACCTACTTTATCATAATAACTCAATCATCAGCTTTGTTCTTTGTGTGCCAACTATATTAACGTTTCAATATAATACTAACATTATTTTTGTCAATTAACATTAACTATATACATTTTATACTGAATGGTTCACAAGTTTGTCTATTAGTTTTGTAATTACTTGTTATGTGCGTCTTTTAGAAAATCAGCTAAAATAATTTTGAATGTTCTTTGTTATTTATATGGTTACTGAACCATGGTTTTGTTACATTTGTTTATTTTCATATTGTTTTCATACAGTACAAATGAATGAAATAAGCTTTGATTTAAATGTTTGTCATTGAATGTTAATATTGCTTTATATTGCGCTAATTGTCATTACCTACACGAGAAAGCATTCGTTATGCACTGCTTTTTGTTGCCAAGCGTAAACATTACATCACGGATGACGTCATTATTTCAGACGGAGTGCCAGTAAGCGCTGGGTCTGCGCAAGGAACAAATGGCGGTAAGTTCCGATAGAGTCCGAATGTCGCTACCGCTGCACACTGAGAACTGATCGCACCTTTTCTTTCTTTTATTAACAAAATGGAATGGTTCATTAAAGTGGGATATAAATTGTCACTAATCTAAACTAACATTTATTTAACATTTTATATAAAGTTTATTTGTTCACACAAAGAAACAAAAAATGCTTAGATTCAGTGACAATTAATTTGGTGATAAGAATTAATACAAAAAGGAGCGACCGGATTTCAGTTGTTTGTCCAAGCTTATTGTGAGTTCATGTTTTAATTTATATACAGTGTACGGTGTCCATGTAAAATGTGTCTAGTCAATAACGGTTTAATGAAGCATCGTTACCTCTCCTCCAAAGTTAACAAGTCTCTATGTTCAATAACAGAGCTTTAGATACAAAGAGACATGTTAGAACAATAAGCTTAAAAGTTAGCCTTCCACTGATATAAGACACATTAGTGCAGTCACTATTACTGTATGGCTGTTCTGATCTCTCCAACAGGTTACTAGGTATAATATAGACGTGGTCGGTCTATTGGTTACAAGTTTAGTTTATTGACTAACGTTTCTTGTGGACGTTTATTTGATCTCATTGTTGAATGTAATACGATCGTCTATATACTCGTACAATATATCTAGACAATCTAGACAGTCATTTCGGGTCATATCTAGACTTTAAACAAAGAGATGAATCATATCTCTATTAAAACATAACTGTAATCCCAACCCCCCGTTTTTTATGTTCAATATGTACGTCTTTATGCAGCGTTTCAATGTTTGTTCCAGCTATGCTTTTACTGACTATGAGACATAACACTCTATCCACAAAATAGACTCACTCAAATATCTCATCTATAACGTTATATGATACTAGACAAGTTGCCTGGAGTTTAATACAGAATGATAATATAACAACATGACCTTAGCAAAAACAATTTTAATTTATTAAACATAAGTTTAAAAAGGACCACAAATTATTACACTGAAGTCAATAGTCTCTTGGTTCAGCAATATCAACAGTCTGTTACACAAATATTTTAAACTATCATGGTCCTTAAACAAACACAAAATAAACACGATGTCGTACTCGCATAGCCTAAAGATAAAGATACACACCATGGAACGCAAGTTACATAGTATCACATCATTACAATCTCACACAATTTTGGCAGTGGAGTGGTAAAACATATACATATTAAATTAAGGTACTCACGTAGTGATGTTGTCTAGAAACAAGCTTAAATATGACGTTACAAGTTGAACAGTTACATTATTTACTACACAACATAACGTCCATGTTTCATAGTCTTACCCCTTGCTTCTGTTTGGACTGGTAATGCTTTGCTTTATGTTCGTTTTGATTTTGTCCATACAACTATTCCAGGAGGAAATCGAACATTTGACCCGCAAGATTATCTGAAATTATTAATGAAACAAAACGATAAAGGTAAATGCATTGCCGAAACAACAAAACTATGTTAAAATACGACCTGTTTATGTAGTAAGGTTGGGCACGGTAATATATCAAGTTGTTTAGTATAATATTTGAAGAATTAGTAATATATTTGAAGTAAAATTAAAAAAGTTCCATCTCAGGATTATACTCACTTAATTTCTTGCAATTCTGTAGGTTTAACTTACACGCGTGATTTGGCTCAAATCGTAGGCACATATGATAATTTATGAAATTAGATATTTGAATACTGAAGTTATTACTGCTTGTTTTATTATATTTTGTTTAGTTATACCTATTGAAGCAACATCTTAAATGCAGGTACATACAATAAACAAAGTAAATATTACTTATAACTCTTAATTAGTTCTAAGGATATAACACAACGTCTACCTTAGTTAAATGGTCCGTCATGTACACGTACGTATTAGCAAAACATAAAACCATAAATCTGTATCAGTCTATCACAAAGGTGCCAGTCGCATCCAAAAGTCAAAAATTTGTTTAATAAAAATATAAGGTATCCAACTCGATGAAATCCTTCAGAATTTTACTCGAAAGAGATGTGACAGGTCTGCTTTTCAAGACTAAGCACTCATTCCCGAACGGTTTAGCGCTAAAATCTAACAAGGACGTGTTAGACAAATAAAAAATGGATTACTAGCGTCAATATCAGACTTCTCGCTATGTTTCGCAAGACTTCATTTTCGATCATTTTACTCGAATCGCTAATGTTTATCTGCCGTCTCAACCATTTTGTGAATAGTGATGCGCGCGCATCATGTTTGTTAGTCATTTTTTGTTTGTTAGAGTCATTTCATTGGACGTCGTCTTTATTCTGTCCAATAAAATGACTCGTAACCAAATTATGGTCCAACGTGATGCGCGCGCATCCTCATTCACTTAAATGGTCGACTCGGGAGATAAACAAAACCGGTCAAGTAAAATGATCGGTACAATCTTAGGAAGGGAGCGAGAAGTTTGATATTGATGATGGAATTCCATTTGTTAATTATCTAACATGTCAGTATTCGATTTTAGCGCTAAACCATTGAAAAACCTGAAATTACTTGTGCCCATCCTTCAACATTGCTACTATGTTGTTATATGTTGTTATATGCACGCTTATATCTAGTTCTCTATCTACTGTTATATTAATGCATGCTTTCAATGCGATAACTACTGTGACAAATCAATGTACTTCTTGCTGCTACTGTGTGCAAACTTTTTATACATAATCCAGTCTATATAATCCATTCTTAAATAGTAGTATTTTATTTTGATTTTTTTAAATAATATTTTCTTTCTTGTAAGACTTCCTTCCTGAAAAAAAGTTATCTTAATATTGTTTTCAATTTGTTTTTATTCTTAAACTATGTATTTTCATTAAATTAAATGAAATTATGATTTTTGTTATCAGTTTCATTTTATTTTTTTTGTTTTAAAGTACGAATGTTATTAAGGAGACGTGTATAATTATTTGTTATATATGTTCATGTATCTTGCTGTATTTGTATGTAACGGTGGTTATACTTGTATATAAACATTTGTTTTATAATTTGACATAACATGTTTATATATCTATGTATTTTTTTCTGTCTGAACATTTGGTTTCTTATTTTGACTTCAATCGTGTAAACTTAAGTACAATTCATAATAAATCACACTAAGAAAATTCAAGACAACCCGATCATTGACTACATTCAGGGCTAGGGGTCCCAAACAATGGTTTACATCCCGACCCTCCAGTCACTGGACTAGTAAAAGAAGCTGAACTTTCTCCTTTGAGTCATTCATACATGTCAACATCGTCAGTGAAGCCTAGCAATGATATCCAACTGGTTCAATCAACTGATCATGTTATCAGTACATTCAGAAGTACACGGGATCCTCTAGTTAAACAAAGACAAAGTGAAACAAACGTGAAAGTACTGAAAAAAGTTCCTGAAAGTAAACTGTTTGATATCAATGAAAGTTCCATGGATACACCGAGCACTAATACAGTCAACAATGTTAAGTCAGACCTTGATGTACGACGTATGGTACAACGAATCTGGAGTCCGTACTACGGTTTGGCTTACGCTAGTAATGTTATAGTTAATAATCAACCATACGATTTGCTCGACGATGATGGACAAATGTTATATAAATATCACACATCACTGGTTGCAACTCGCCCACCAGTCACATTATCAAATCAACTCATCAGAAATTCAAATGAAATCCAACAGACACTTCGTAAATCAAAACGTCAACATTATGAGCCAACACGAGTACATCAACGTTTTACTCCTTCTAAATTTAATTGGTATGCACAACAGATGTCACCAGAGGTTCGCAGTAGCTCTAATAATTTGTTACAAACAGGTCCGTCAGATGCTCCTCAAAAATCTAAATTGTTTATAGAGAATGTTTCGTCAAATGTTCCAACTAAATCTAACTTGATAGTGGAACAAGTTTCGCCAGAGGTACAAACTAGATCAAGTTTGCCGTTGGACACAGGACCGCCCGATGTAGCTAATGGACAAAATGTATTAATAGGTCCAAGTCAATCTGATGTCACAACTAGATCTAGTTTGTTTGAAGGGCAATTTATACCGGAGGTTCGTCGTACGTCGGATTTAATGTTGAAAACAATGTCGTCACAAGATCCTAAAAGATCAAGGTTATTTGGTGGACAGTTTTCATCAGATGTTCATTCTGCAGCAGTCCATTATTTAGATCCTGGTCCGTCCTATATTGCACCAAGATCTAATTTGTTTGTAGGACAAGCTATACCAGAGCTTCCTTCAAGAGCAAATATGATTTTATCGCCAGATCCGTCCCTTGAATCTAGAAAATTGTTACAACAAGTAATGAAAGAAGTTCTTAGCAGATCAAAGCAGATGTCAAATAAGCCTATTTTATCAGAAGTTTTCACTGAATCAAGTTTTATATCAGAGCCAAAAAGATCAGCAGTCACGCCTACATCTTTATTTCCTTCAACACTAAGTTCATACGAAGTAAACCATGAATCTAATTTGTTGTCAAAGCAAGTTACATCAGTTGTCCATGACAGTTTTAATCAAATATCGGAGAAAATACCAAGAATAATCAACCATAGAATTAATCAACTATCAGACCAATTATCAACAGAAATTAATAATGGATTAAATGTATCGTCAGAACATATGCCTACTGAATTCAATCAAAGTTATGATCCATTGTCAGAACAAATGCCTACTGAATTCATTTACCGTCATAATCCCTCGTCAGAAAAAATGACTACTGAGTTGAATCACCGACCTAATCAATCGCCAGAACAAATGCCTGCAGACTTAAATTACCGACCAAATCCATCGTCAGAACAAATGCCTGCAGACCTCAATTACCGACCAAATCCATCGTCAGAACAAATGCCTGCAGACTTCAATTACCGACCAAATCTATCGTCAGAACAAATGCCTACAGAGTTCAATCACCGACCAAATCTATCGTCAGAACAAATGCCTACAGAGTTCAATCACCGACCAAATCTATCGTTAGAACAAATGCCTACAGAGTTCAATCACCAGCCTAATCCATCGTCAGAACAAATGCCTACAGACTTCAATTACCGACCAAATCTATCGTCAGAACAAATGCCATCAGAGTTCAATCACCGACCAAATCCATCGTCAGAACAAATGCCTGCAGACTTCAATCACCGACCAAATCTATCGTCAGAACAAATGCCAACAGAGTTCAATCACCAGCCTAATCCATCGTCAGAACAAATGCCTACAGAGTTCAATCACCGACCAAATCTATCGTCAGAACAAATGCCTAAAGAATTCAATCACCGACCAAATCTATCGTCAAAACAAATGCCTACAGACTTCAATCACCAACCAAATCTATCGTCAGAACAAATGCCAACAGACTTCAATCACCGACCAAATCTATCGTCAGAACAAATGCCTACAGAATTAAATCACCGACTTAATCCATCGTCAGAACAAATGCCTACAGACTTCATTTACATACCAAATCCATTGTCAGAACAAATGCCTACAGAGTTCAATCACCGACCAAATCTATCGTCAGAACAAATGCCTACAGACTTCACTTACCAACCTAATCCATTGTTAGAACAAATACCTACAGAGTTCAATCACCGACCAAATCGATCGTCAGAACAAATGCCTACAGAGTTCAATCACCGACCAAATCTATCGTCAGAACAAATGCCTACAGAGTTCAATCACCGACCAAATCTATCGTCAGAACAAATGCCTGCAGAGTTTAATCACCAGCCTAATCTATCGTCAGAGAAACCTCCGAAAGTCAATAATGAATATAATCTTTTGGCAGAGAAAAGACTATCAACATTCCAAAAAGGGCTCCATACGTTGCCAGAACAGAGTCCAACGATTCTAAATCATGGGTCTAGTTTGCCGTCAGAGCAAGGAACAACAAAGGACTCTATATCTAATTTGGTTGTAGAACAAAAACCTTCTGAAGTTACTTATGGGACTGGCTCATTTTTAGAACAAGGTCCTCCTGAAGTCCAATATGAACAACAGTCATCACAGGTTCAACGTATACCTGGTTTGTTGGTCGAACAAAGATCAACAGATGTACCTCATGGATCTAGTTTCGTGCAGGAACAAACACCATCAGAGATCCACCAAGAATCTAATGTTTTGTTAGAACAAAGAGTATCAGAGGTCAACCTTGGATCAAGTTCAGTTTTTGAACCAGAACCACCGAATTATCGTGGGTCAAATCTACCTTTAGAAAGAGAAATGCCAGAGATTCATCCGAGGACTAATATGTTGTCAGGACATCTTGCATCAGAAACATTTCCAAATTTGTCTGAGAATCAATTTGTTGCCACAGACGTTCAATCCATAAACACAACTCCTACATTAGATACAACTAAACACACATCAACATTCAATTTTCCTGAACCTTCCTCGACTTTTGTTACAGACACTTACTTGTCCTCATCAAACAACGATACAATGATGGAACAAACGTATTCTGAAACTAATAAAACTTTATTGAATCCTGAACATTTAACACAACTAGCTGAACAGACAAAAGTTGTAACACCGTCCACATCAACATCAAATCAATTATATGAAATAACAACTAAAACATTTAATTCCCCCACCAGAGTTCCATTGACAACTGTCGAAGAAACAACACAAGGAATCTCTTCGGTACATTCACAGGCTAGTGAAACAACTAGTAAGTTTACAACGGAAGTATACCTAAATGATTTTAAAAAATCGCCAGTAATGAGTTCAACGTTGCAAACAGGCACAGGACCCGTTGACGATTATAACAATCCAAACAACATGGCTACCATTCCTTTCAATGATGTACCTTCAGCGAGTTCTATGCAAGTAGACAGTAGTCAAGAAATGCAACATCATGAAACCTCTTCAATATCAAATCAACCAGATTCACAACTTGCCCATTCTGTGAACACAAGAACTTTAATAGATAAAATAGGTGGTGTTCAGATATTTCAGAACCATGATATATTAAATCAGTTACCACCAGTTATAGACAATCCATACGTATTAGGTGTTTTAGAGAGGTTGGAATCCGTTGATGTTACTGTTATGCCTATTAAAGTAAGAGTGACATTACTGAAATACTTAATTCAACACCAGCGATCTTATACACAATCTAAAAGTACCCAACACCCAGAACCAAACAAGTTAACTCAAACTAAAACTGTAGAAAAAACAACTACTAATGAACACCAACGGCAGAAAATTCAACACTCTTCAGGTAGATATTCTGAATTTACCGGAGAAATGACTGCAACTAGTGTTACACCTGCTTCACTAAATGAACCTGAAACGTATGTACAATATGACTCCTCAAGTTCTTATTCTGCTATGAATAAAAAAGCTAACAATAGTAAAGACTCTTTAAACAATAAAATTAATAAGATGCCAAAAACAACCTTTGTTGAGGCTATTACTGGGAAAGTGTTTAACGTGAAAGAAAACTCTGAAACTAGTGTCACTTCAAAGTTTGATGCAAATATAAATGACAGTAATGATACAAACAATAGACGCCAAGATATACATGAAAGTACGTTTTATCAAACACCAGTTGAAAGCATTGTTGATAATGGAACTTATATAGACGATTTACAATATAATGAGATGACCAGTGAAGATTTGATGCTAGGAAACGCAACGACAATAGAACATGCACAGATAGATAATACAAACGCGACAACAGAATTCATTAACTCATCAGAAGTGGTAAGCAATTTCTCTGAAGGTATAAATTCCGTGTATAAACACCCAAATAAGTTAACTAAGACCGCTTTTACATTTCCAGCATCCGGTAGCGACTTTGCCATCCCTGTAGAGAAGAACTTTGGACAGATCAATCAACAAACTATGAAGACGACATTAGCACCAACAATAGAACAAGGTGGAAACTCTCTTGACACATCTTGGGTTGAACAAAACGGATTAACGGCTACTGGATTTCCTAATGAAAATGTTGAAACCAAACCTACGAAACCTATCTTTAATAAGCCTAAAAATATCGTCCAAAACATAATTTCAACTGATATTGCTCTTGAGAAACACTCACCTTTCGGAGAACTTGAGAATAATCTAAAATCAGTATCTTTAGACATGAATCCTGCTAGCCTTGTTGTTCCCAGTGCACAACCAGAACCAGATGTCAATATGCCAGTCTCACCAAACGAGCGAGAATTATTCATGAAAACATTGACTGGTATGATGAAGACAATGAATATGCTTCAACAATTTATAATAGAATCTAGAAGTACGACAACTACAGAGAAACCCACGACAACTACAACAACAACAACAACACCACGCCCCACTACAACAACAACAGCTACCACAACCACACCTCCTCCAACAATAACCACAACAACTCAAATACCGACAACACTTATACCAACCCAACCAAACTATCCTCCTGTACAACAAAATAATAATTATGATAACTCTCAGATAAACAATAAAGATGGTTTTATGAATCAAGCTAATGATCAATTACATGAAAGTTTTACACAGAGTAGTTCCAATAGTCAACAGAGTAATCAGTTTGCTCCCCCACCTCCACCCATGGTTAGTGACCTTCTAGCTAATGTTGCCGGTGGTAAAGATGACCAATGGAATATGGTGATTGATTTCGTCAGAAAGTTTCGTTCAGGTTAGAACAATGAAATCAATACAAAATGGTGTGCGGTGCAAAATGTTTGTTTCGTGACATCGATTCATGGAAGCTATGGGACAAGTTAATCGCATTTTATGTAACGTTTTATTTGTACACAGTTTTGATCGTCATCGTCAATTCTAACACTAGTGTTGTCTGTATTAACCTGATGTGCATTATGAATTGCGTAATGTGAAAGCTCGGCGTAAAATAAAATCAAATAAGGGTAACGTGAGGATAAGCAGGGTCAGTAATAGAACTACATTTTGGTTTCTTTCTTGGCAATGTAGCGCATTGTTTCAATGGCAAGATGAGCATTTATGTTGTTCTGTATGCGACTATACTATTTAACGCGGCAACGCATGCAGGTTTATGTATAATATGCAAGCTTTGCATGTTCTGTTTGTCCTAAGCTATGTTTTTGCATGAATATCAATGAAACAAATGGGTATTTTTCTGATAACTTCTAATTTTGGTGCTAATAAAGCAACGATTATATGCATGCATTTTTATATTGGGTATAATTGTTAAGCCATATATTATATTAGATTGTTCTTAAGAAAGTAAAACATTTAAAAAACTGTAAAGATAAGTTTGGAAAAGTAGAATATCTAAATATATCATAGAGCTTTCTTGATGTTATGCATAATTGCTTTATACGTTCTTAAAATGTACAGCAATTGCCGAGGCACAGAACTCGAAGACAGATACAGAAGCCAAGCTGACATCTCCATCCAATACACTGACTAACAAAGCACTCAAACCGTCTGAGCTTCCTCCGCCACCTATACCAATTCCTGGAAAGGTCCAAGGTCCGAATGTAGACACAAAACCAAAAACCACCGATGCACCAAGTCCCATGATCCTCAACTTATTTCCAAGTTTGGCAACAAAACCTTCTATGTCTGAAACAAACACGAACACAAATGGTGGCGGAGATCCTAAGACGGTTAGAACGAATGCAACACCAACCGCAAGCACCAGAGCGCAAGCGACACAAAAAAGCACTGAGACACCAAAAGGTAACGCTTCAATGCATAACAGCCGCAAGTGTTAGCTACATAAAGCATTAAGCGCAAAAATATCTTAATTGTTTGAATTTAATTGTTGTCTTTTTTGTAGCTTCCGCTTATTTTATACTAAAAAGATTTTTTTATGTTTTAATGTACTTGTTTTGAATGTTACATATTATCCTTTTATCTATGTGCTCGTAATATACCTTTATTAAAGCATACATATAATATTAAAATGCATGTTGTATAAAAAGCACCTTATAAAACACGTAAACTTTACTAATATATGTATCAAACATGTACAGATGTAATATATTTTTATAAGTTAGTTTACTTATACATTATTTAAACTTATTATATTTGTTAAACAAGTTTACATATATAACTAGTTTTACTTTGTTTTCATACACATGTTTGATTATGTCGTAAACCATTTTATGTGTGTCTCAAGTATGCCATAGTGTCTATCATAACTGTATTATATCTATCTGCCAGCAAAGCCTGCATTCATTAATCTCAAGCCACTAAGATCTTTATCGCTGTAAATCGTCATGTGATTGTACCAACCGGTTATTTTACGAAACGATAGTTTTACATATTCAACTATAGGTGAGTATTTCTTTATGTATTTACGTGTATGCATGTGTATTATAGCCATGACAATAACAATATAAAATATTCAATAAACGTTGTATTTATTCATTTTATTCATTATTAGTTTGGCTTAGTTCTATAATTACATGTAATTTTAGTATTTAGTGTATACTATACGCTAACTAACATAACTTCATGTAAAAAGTGATCACTGTTTATATCATATAGTCTGGGCATAAAATGAACACGTGATTTACTTTTTGCAAGCGCAAACATGGGTTCATTCATTCAAACGCATTCCCGCAAGCCTGAAAACCTTTGACCAAATGCGAGCCTTAACGCGTCTAATGTAAAGCTGGCTTTAGCAATCGCTTTCCCGCATAAGTCTTGTGCAAAGCTGGAAACATAATTGTTAATTTTCTAGATTGTTTTAATCAACCATAATGAGTACCTGATAATAAATAATGAAACGTAAATTAGAATTTAGAAATTGTAACTTCAGATGAAATAATGATATCATGGATTGTTATATGGGCATGTTATTCTTGTAAACAAACTTTGGTGAGATTTGCAGTGATAAAGGGTTTTTATTGCAGGCACTGCTGTCCCACCAATGGACCCAACTGATCATCAAATCAACATGGCAATCGTAGGAATCAACAACGCCAAAACCGAAGCAGCAGCGGCAACAGCAGCAGCCGCCATTTACAGTCCAGCTTTAGATATGGCTGATAACGTGAAACAAGCCCTTGAAAATAAGATCAGACAACTGCGCACCCCAGCAAATTGGCCTCACCCAATACCTCCACCTCTGCCGCCAATGTTTGATGTTATGCATGTAATCATGGGTGCATATTATGGTACACCTACTGCTGCCCCAGCAGTTCCTGCAGCAAGAACACCTGTACGTTCTGGTCCACAACCAGGTCCACCTACCGCCATACGTCGAGGACCTGCACCAGGTAAAAGACCATCTAATCAGCAGCCAACTGCACTGCAGCTGAGTGAAATGTGGAAAATGCTTACATCTCTAACTAATACTATATTACAGCAAAATGGCCAACTTCAATCGCAACAACCAGCACGCGCTGATTGGACCCCGCCAGCAAGCAGTAATACTGACTGGGTGAACCCATTTGATATGTTCACTCCAACTCATAGCCCATCGCTTTGGATATAACCGTTGCTTTCTTTTATCATCAATGAACTGGAATTGAATTTTGTTTATGGCATTTCGAATTTAACATTCTACGATTTGTCTTGGGGATGGAATGCTTCTTAACATGCTACAATGCTTAACAATCAGACCTTCATCGTGATATCAATGTGACAATGTTATGGTAGAAGTTTTGTTCAATAATCAGAATTGAACTTTTTATGAACATGTGTTTTGCTTACTGCCTGATGGATTCCATTTAGAACCTGCAAACTGCTTTAAGGCGTTAGCTCTTTGCTATGGCTTTACTGTCTACATAATTAATGTGCCTTATTCTCAAATAATATAATGTCCTTCCTGCGATGCTTTTACCGAGACCATTTGTACAATAAATTTGGCTGGCGTGTATTCAGAATTTTAATTCAGATCGGGGTTCCATTTACCATATAAGACAGTATCATTCTCTTTAGGCTTTGCAATAACGCGTGTGTTATAATCTCTAGAAATTACACAAATTACCGAATGCTTAATTCACTATTTACACAAGCCTGCTATAGTTTAAGCATTTGTCTGACTCCAGGCGTCGAATCAACTTTTTAATTTTTGTGTACATTAAACAACATTTTCCAAGGGAAATGAAGCCAATAGCAGGCTTGCGACTTAAAGCATACTTGGACAAATGGAATCCTGAAGCTGTTTATTTATTATTGAGAATAGTAAAAAATGTCACCATCAGTATTATTAATTTGATACATTTCTTACATGAAAACATTATCCAAAGTCAAATTATTTCAAGACAATATTTTTACTATTCTCGAAGACGCTTGTAATAACATCATGTCTTTTGTTTTGTCTTTGTAAACATATATGTTTGTTAAATGTTGTTTAACGCGACTATATACGTTGGTTTTATTATAAATTATTTATCAGTTATCATGGATTAATTATAATCAATTAATGCGTAAATCCAAGTTTCACTTTTTTCCATTTTCATATTGTGTAGTTTAGATATGAGAATTTAGGTAATGGTAATTTAACTTAATATTATTTTATCAAACAAAAAACATAATGTTTAAGATTTGAAATAATATTTTTGTATACATCATTTTATTCATCTAAATAAGCATTTGAAGTTTTTACAAATGTATTTGTTAAAAGTTTTAATATTATACTAAATAATTTATATTAAACCACGCCTAAGTCAAATTTCATATCGTATTGTTGTTACGCATTGTTTACGCATTGTTCTGATGTATAAGTTATAAAAAAAAGAAAGAAATACACATAACTTTATCAATGTTTGTTTGCATTTTGATTGTTATTATCATCTTGATGTTTTCCTGGGAAATTTGAACTTTAACGGTACTTATAATGATGTTGTATAACAGTCTGCCGTTTTAAAACGAAGAAGAACGAACGTTGCAATTTATGTTTTTCGGTTCAATCTGAAAGTTTAATATAATTTGTTACTCGTTCCGAAGTTTGCTTTTCGAACAAATTATATAAAAGCAATCATATACCACGCAAATGAAATATCTAACGTACCGGTAAAGTTCATTTTAGCCCTTACTCTTACAAATATGTAAAATTGCCCGGAAATTTACTTTTAATGCATATTGTGTAAAGCTCAATGATTAAAATATTGATCTAATGTAACTAATACGTACATAAAGATTACTAAATCATTCAGTAGAAAAGATTCTAGCTTTTAAAAATGTTATACCATTGGTTGGAAACCCAAACACAGATACAGTTTGCAAATTACTTGAAAAAGTATTTCAATTAGAAATTAATTCTAATAAGAGAGAAATAGTAATGTACATTATGTCATATTGCTTCATTGTGACCTGACTTGAAACATTTAAACAATATTATCAGGACCTCCTGGGATGGTACCTGGTATGGGACCTGGTATGGGACCGATGGGTATGGCATCCTACATGGAACCAACAAATTGGGAGGTAGATCTAGCAGTACACAATGTTAACGCAGCTACGACTGAAGCCGAGGCAGCCAAGGCAGCTGCCGCTGTTTATAGAATAGGCCTTGATACACCTGATGCTGTTGTTAGTGCTTTTGAAGAAAAAGTAGCACGATTGAGAAATCCTAACTGGAGGGGTCATCGACCACCCCCAATACCCAGAGGATTCAGACCAATGCCTTTCATTGTCAGAGCATTTAAAGAACTTCAAGATTTAGCTCAAAAAGAGGCAGCGAAAGCCGCGGCAGCCACGGCAGCTGCAGCAGGACCACCAGCAGCTCCCGCCCCAGCTCGTCAACCAGGTAATATAGATGTTGCGTTTAATACAAATCTACGTTCATTTATCAGTGTGTCTTAAAGTACTAGTATATTATAAATAATGTATTTAGTTTTACTTCAACATTTTATCAGGTTTGTTCTGATAGTTTTACGTCTTGCTATACTTCACAAGGTAGTAAACTATCTAATATTCTCATTAAATTTACATTCTAGTCATTACAATTAATTTATTAATCCTGCGTGATATCCAATACCCATGGAAGAATGAAGGGTAAGAATAAATGCTTAAGGTGTACTTTTATATTATCAATTGTCAGTTTTTAATACAAGAACTACGGTATACATGTATAATATAAATACTGGTGAATAACAAAGTTGATTAGAAAACACCGTTGTCATCTGATGTTTTTTTTATAACTTTACATCATATACAATCTAGTCCCAAAACAGAAGCTTAATACTTATCCCAAAAATGTATGTTAAATATTTTAAAGAAGTACTTTAGTTAGTGATTTCAATACAAATAAAAACAAACAAATGTATATATGATTCATGTTATAGGTCCTCCTCCATCCAAACCAGCCCAACAGCCAGCAGGTAAAAAGGGCCGTAAAGCGCCACCACCACCACCATCAAGGGCCCAGGTAGAACAAGGATTACGTAATCAGGGACAATCGAAACAAGGCAATACATTTTTCTCAAATTATGTTGAACAAAGTAGAAAGAATGCTCCACCTGCCCCGATGCCTGTCTTAAATAAGATAACACCATATAGAAACCCACCTACAGTGGCTCCTAGACATCAACAACATAATTATAGACAAACTGCATTAAGACCTAATGCATTCCTCCAGGGTACAGCAGCTGGAATGGGAAGTCAATATCAACCAGGACCAATGTATCCACCAACTCGTCAGACTGATTTATTTCAGAGTCGTGTAAATCAAAGACCATATCAAACATCACCTTCGCGTTATCCTTCCCTCACACCAACAGCTCCCCCACCCACTACAGCTAAATATCGACCCCCATCTACTAGACCTAAATTTGTTCCCACCACCAAACCAAGATATATCCCTACCACTAAACGACCTACTCTCCCACCTAAGCCAACTGTACCACCAACCACGCCTAAACCAGTTGTCAAACCTGTCCAACAAAATACATTCGCTCGTGATATGCCACTTGAACCATTACCCCCTCCCCCACCCACCTACAAACCTTTAACCAATGCACCGACAGAACTTACCCCACAGAAAGCTAGTCTTAAAAGTAGATATCCTGGTCTGATTTTAAGTAAAGCTAAAGCAACAAAGGAGACACGTTTATCTTATCTAGAACCACTTAAAACACCAGGTGACAAACCTGCTGTTGAAGAACAAAAAACCACTAAACCCGATAAATCAATAACAAAAAGACCAAGTAATATCCCTCCATCTTCTTATGTTCCTAAACCTAAAACTCCTTCACCATTTGCATTCCGTAAGTCTCATCAGATCTGGTCACCTTCGGGTAACCTGGGTCTAGGTATAGATAATATCTTAAAATCTTCAGGAGCTGAGAGTGTTGTCATCCCAACCAAACCAACACCTGCCCCAACCACCACTACCACAACAACAACCTTAGCCCCTACTACTACTACTACAACTACACCAGCACCAACAACGACAACAACCCCAGCACCAACAACGACAACAACAACAGCCAGACCAACTACAACAACTACATTACCTCGATCCTCTATAATAGCTAAGTTCTTTTCTGCTGGAGGTAAGTGTTTATATCGTATTTTATACAGTTACACGATTACAAACTGTAACATTCGTGACCATTTTATAACGCAGCGTATATATGTTTGTTTTGGTTTTATTTTACCGGAATAAACCGAACACAAAATGTATATTGTCATTTCGTATATGACACTTCGAGTTACTAAGTTGGTACTAAAGATATCGTTGCATATACTTACATACATGTACAAATAACAAACGTTTGACGTTTTATCAATACGTGTAATACATGTTCGACTATTATAAACCGCGTATGACTATCGGACGATCTCAAAAAAGTAAAATGAATGTAAATGTTCAGATCTAGTTTGCCAAACATTGAATGACACTATTTTACAAAGAATTTGAAGGTAATGCATAAAATACTAAAAACAAGTTTTTTGGCAGCTGGTAACATGATATATAATACAGTTGTGATAGACTTTAAAACGAGGCATACTTATAACAAATAGAAAAAAGTTATACTGATAAAAATAACTATAAAATTAATATAACTTTACTACTTGTAACTGATTACATGTTTTTACGTTACACTTCTTTCTAAGTATTTTTTGCATCTTAAAGCACATACTTATATACATTAATAATTAAATTCCATATATAGCAACTTCCAAGACGCCAATTCCAGAGTTATCAAAACCAGGAACCAAACTATCTTCACAAGATAAATTGAAGGAACTTGAACATTTGTTACGTAAGTTATATTTTATAATAAAATCATGTTTTTATCTATTTGTTGTATCACACACAATGAAATTCACAAACTTAAAAGAAATTCACTTATTCATAAAATTTAGAATAAATCTTAGATTTCAAATATAGTAGATAATTCATCTTACTTTATACAAAAACTCAAAGCTACCTAAAATATAAACTAACACGTTGTCCTTTCATAATTTTAGGGGGAATATCACCAGGAGAGTTAGAAAGTTTAGTTAGTAAGTATTCATCTTATCATACTTTTTAACTGTACATCTACATTTTTTTTACTTTTGAATCAGAAAGAAGATGTTCATTAATAATAAAAATATTCTGACACGGATTTATATTATTAGATTAGAATGACTGTGTCAAAACTTGAAAATAATTTTGACAATAACATTTTTTGTGTGTGCTGGTTAATTTCTGGCTGTCATGCTGATTTGAGGTCTAACATGTATTATATAAAACCTATTAATACCACATATATGTACATATTATGTGGTTATTACACGTAATAAATAACATAATTGGCAAACAAGTAAATTAACAAGTGTCACTTCAACAATTGCAGTGTCAGAACATATATAATATATAAATGATCGGTCAAATGGTCAATAGTTAGACGATCCATCATATTTTATATCTAGTGATTACAAGTAAGGCGTTAACAAACCACAATACAATTAATGATATAACAACATTAAAGGTTAACACTAATTATATCATATAGACCGTGTTTTATAGTCTGAGCGTAACTTAATATTTATAAATAGAATTTAATCGTTTTTTCTTGTCGACATGTTTACATATAATCTATAGATATCGTCATTCATACTAGATCCATCCACGTGTACATCACGTGCTAGAGTCCTTTGGTATGTACACCATAGCACTTAAGTTGATTATTTTGTGATAAATTAGTTATTTTATCGTGTTTTGGTTTGACAATAAATATTGCTGTAAATAGAAATGTTATTTTAATTACAATAACTCTATAGCCAATTTACAGTCATTCATGTATATATAACATTAGTTATATAAAACATAAATATGTACGGTTAACTACATAATGCTCATCATCTTGCATGATTCAAAGCTAGTTTGTTTGAAAATCAACTTAAGTATTGTTAGGGAAAAGAACTATCTAAATACTGTTAATATCTTTATTAACAAGAAAGATATTAAATGAAATATTTTGTTATCCCCACATAGGACTTCCATGAGGATTCCACCTGTAAGGACCTACTTACGAAATGGATTGCTTCAGATTTTATCAAGGGAAGATAACTGCCAAAAGTCCCTCATTGATATTCGAATTTTAGTTAAACCTGCCCATTCCGGTCAAATCGTTACATTTTATAAACGAAATTGTTTTTTATATCGAGTATAGTATAGACAGAATGTTTCAACCTGCTTATTGTGTTAGGGTCAATAAAATTGCTATTTTAATGAGTTCTTGAACAATTATAACATATATATACTTAACTTTTGTTAAACGAATAAATGAATTTAGGGAATGTTTTACATAAATGTTCTTACGACAGTCATGAAGACGGATACAATATAGCGTCTGTATTTTAACTCGATATATTATTCAAATTAAGTTGAAAACAATTTTGACAATTTTATGTAAAATGTCAGTTATTATTAAAGACACGACAAGTATGTGCAGAATATGGTGAATAATATTTCACATCAAATATGAAATATGAATAATTATTTCCATGAATGTCTTGAAAACAACCATGATTATTATGACCGTTTAGGTAACAATCATTTAGACTAAAAAGTTCCTTGAAGTATCCTGTTCTTTATTTTCCTCATTTTATTAAAGGTAATAAATGTTTTATAAAACATAGAATCATTATAATGGTTGATATAATTATTATTGTATAAAATTTAAATCAAATTTGGTTGATATTTTTATTATCTTAACATTTCACTTCATTATAATTACGTTATATATTTAGAAAATTAAAACAAGAGACTACTTTATTTAAACGATATTAATGTATGTCGATGATATAAATAAGCCAAGTTATCAAGTAAACGTAATCTCCAGATATTCTGTAGATATATTCAGCCATTGTAAAGTAAACGCCATAATTGAGTAAATATCTCTCACAGCCGAAGCTCTTAGATTGAACACAGCCACAGACGAGTTATAATCTACCAAATATGTTATTCCATACGGACAATTTTCTCTTTAAGCTATGATAACACATGTATCTGTAATGACGTATAGTTAAACATTTACTCAGCATCAAAAATGCATTATTAAACTAAAAAGTGAACAAGGCACATGTAAAGATCTTACAACTAAGTACACGACCTAACTAACTACTATATACCTTACCTTGTAGGTATAATAAAGAATAAAGCATCAGGAAGTGAACCATCACCATCATCACCATCAGCTCAACCAACTCAACCAGCTAATAATGCTCCTCCATCATTTAACCAACAACCACCAAATAGAAGAATGCCAGGATTTATACCACCACCACCAGGTTAGTGTTGTTATTGTTGTTGTTGGGTTTAACGCCGTAGTAACACATTGTATAGGTCATAAGAATCAGTGGTAGGAGGGAGAATGGCCATAGAGATAATTTCATGACCAAGCTCCACGAAATTATGCCCCATCTGGGAATCAAACCCATGATCCCTCGATAAGTAGACTTGCATGCTACCAACTGAGCTAGCCGGGCGGCTACCAGGTTGGTGTTCCACACGTTTAATCGATTTTTACAATTATCTTTCCATGTATTTTCCACATGTTATGATGCTGTTGTTTTTTCTTGTTGTTTTTCATTTTTAAGTCTTGTATTCCTTATATTATTACACGAGGCTTCGATGTATTTGATAAGTTTGCCTCTGGCCTATACGGCGAATAATTAATTAGATCCTTCTTAATGTTGTTCAACGAAGTAATATTCACTAAATGTAGTTAAACTATACATGGATGATATATTAACAGATGTTTGACAAAACTGACTCAGAACACCGTTTGTTCAATATGGAGAAGTTAATGTAAATGTATGTTAGTTAGTAAGTAATATACAAGATACTCAACATTGTAAAAATCTATTAATTGTAAATTACAGATTCACAAAACAATGGACCTCCCAGAGAAATGAACATGGGACCAGGTGGACCTCAACAACAACAACAAAATATGGGTCCACCTCAACGTGGACCACCCCCTCCAGGTAGACGAGGTGGTCCACCAATGGGTAATGGACAAAATGGTCCTCAAAACATGCCTCCATGGGCTAGAAATAACAACCAGAATATGAATGGACAAATGGGTAAATACATATATCCTTTTATTGATAATTCACAAAGTATGTGTGTACGAATATCTTCAAGGGTGTGACTAAAACTAGATATGACTCTTTGATTTAATTATGCCGGTATCTTTCCAGTGTACGCTGGTTTTATAAAAATGTATCTATACTTTTCGGTCTCTCTAACCCGATGCAAGCGGATTAAACAGTTTAGCAATAAACCTTTCCACTGATAAAGAATTATAAAGTCGTACCTCATGTTGCGAATGAAAGCCTATTACCGATATACATGTATTAGGAATGGTCGATTTCAAAAGGTTGTGTTTAGTAATAACCAAGTTTCAAATTTTTCTCGTATTGGTTTTTAAGGACAAAAACTTCAGATGCAATAATGACTTAATATGCAGATTGTAAAACAAATAATGTAAACCATTTGATATATCTGTAAGGTAGACCATGATTGGTGTTAATACTTCCTGCTGGGTGAATGATTATTAATTTATGTTAAATGAGAGGAAGATCCATTGAATGACCCTGCACTCGTTTATATTCCTTATTGGCGTGGTACATTATTGTATGTATAAGCATGTTCACCATTGTTTTACCATTCACCATTGTATTAAATACTCATGCTGGCTTATCACACGATACAATTGTTTCAGGCGGTCCAATGGGTGGTCAAGGCGGACAAATGGGCGGGCCAGGTGGACAAATGGGCGGACCAGGAGGACCAATGGGCGGACCAATGGGAGGACCAATGGGCGGTCCAGGTGGACAAATGGGTGGACCTCCAATGCGAGGTCCCGGAGGACAAATGGGCGGACCAATGGGCGGACCAATGGGTGGACCAATGGGCGGACCAATGGGCGGGCCAATGCGTGGACCAATGGGAGGACGTGGTGGTCCAGGAGGTCCACCTGGAAGTCTTGATCCTAACAACCCACAAGTTGCACGTCTTATACGAGGTAAGAAAATAATCTAAGATATATGTATGTAGTTATTGGTATTGACACACTATATGATGAGTAGATAGTGTTGTAATATTTCGAGTACCATTCTTTTCTTTATTAGTTCCATATAGGTTCAATATTACTATTTAACAATATATGAAAACAAAGGTCTGCATTGTTCATTGCTACCATTTCTATATCAATATTCCTCATATTAAATAATGATAAAAAGAATACAAAACTTAGGAAAAATAGTTTTTGCTTGTTTAACATGCATTATCAAGACATATTTTTATGGAGATATTTTCTAATTTTGCAGTAATTTCCAAGAGAATACCCGACAGTAAGCTATTGTTTTAAGATAAAAAAGATTGTGTTATCATTTTAATTGTCGTCATTTATTTCTGTGTCTTTATTTCGTCTTTAGTAATGTAAAAAAGTTTGATCAAATATAAAATGACCCTGTGTAATCTTGGATATATGATATTTTACAATGGTATATTTGACAACTGACATTATTGTAAAGCACTATTTTATAACATTACTCACAAAATATAATTTTCTGGACCGATGGCAATTTGACAATTCTATTGTTATCATTTGGTTCAAAACAATTAGCAAAGTGTCAAAAATGATAGAAACATGCAATAGAAACAACTGTGAAAGCGTATATCCTCTCATACCGGGTCAGTAAGTAAACAAAGACGAAATAAAATCATAGAATATTTTAACATAATGTTCATTGTTTGGTTGAAGTAAGCATGGTAGAGTATAGATTGAAGTGTCGATGTAGCAAAGATCTAGATAAGTAGTGTATTCGATTCCATCATTAAATTAAAGACTGATGACAATATAGATCATTTAAAATATAACAATGTTTAAATACTTGGTGAAGTGGAAAACTTGGTTTATAATATGAGATACCATGTAACAACACCAGTACAGTATCTTGTGCCCGACCATTGATATATATAGGTAATTTTTCCTGATATGTCTGTCAACTACTTTTAAGCTAGAGGCAGACTTGAATTGTTACACAACAAGTGAAATGTATCGACTGTAATCTATTAACAAAATTTGTTTCTCAAGTTAGACTCAATTCCATACATCTCACCTGTTCTATGATTGGTGTATCTAAATAAAGTGGTCGTGTCAATTTCACAATGGTAGAAGTATTGTCTCTGTAAATAAAACTAACATTCATGTTGATGATGCTTTGACTTATAGAATGCATCGACCTTCGAACTATCCTCTGATTCATGTTTAAATCAGAAAATGCCATCTATGCTTTGTATTTGTCTAACCCTGTCAGACACCCTCGGGTCATGTTACAACTTTCACTTTAATTTCAGTGTAAAATTTTATGTGTATACTTAAATAAGTGTAAATTTTATGTGTATACTTTAATAAACTTTTCTGTTTTGACATGACATTATGAAGTATTTAGTGCTGCGAGGATTACTTACTTTATTGTCAAAATTGTAGACTCAACAACAGCATTGGTTCATGTTGACTACATCCAAAATATTGAGGACATATTTGAATTTGTTACACTAAGTGTAATTATCAAAAAAGAACTGATATTATGAATGGAGATATATAATACAATGTAAAATATATACAGTTAACCATAATAAATCAATGAAGGGTATCTGACAGAGAGAAATTATATGAAAACAAACATGTTTATTACAGATATGAACTAAAAGTACTAAGTTATCATAATAAATGTCTTATGTCAAAAGAGCTTTAAACTAATATAAACATTAAAATGTTTGTTGTTTTAAATATGTAATATGTTTTTATGTTGAGTTGCTTCAATCGTGTGCCCTAATTTGTTAACATCATTACATTTGTATTTATGTTTCTTGTTTAAAATTTGCTCTGCGTCAACTGACTGATGACAGGTAGATAAGATTCAGATATAAGTTTTACAATCACCACTGAATGCTGTGTTTGTATTGTACATGTAGATCATCATGCATATTTACTAGTTTTGATATTAACTAAAATAGTTAGATATTTATTCGGTTAACAAATGTACAATATACATAAAACATTTCATCAAACATTATTAAAACAATAAATATGATCAATCATAAAAAAGCAAAGGTCTTTGTCAAAGTACATCAGTAACCTGGATAACACAAAAAAAGGAAACCCTTATTTCCATTGTAGTCCAACAAAGAAAATCGTTTAAATATACAACAATTTAACTGTTCGTGTACATAATTATATTTTTATGTATACACAGTTGCAGGGAGAAGACAGAATGGTTTGATACATTTGTATTCACTCTTTTTGCACATTTGGTTGATGCACTTTTCTGCACCAGCTATTTCTATAATGTTTAGACCAAACGTAATTGCACAAACTAGTACATTGTATACACTATAAACTATCAAAAGATACCATCATTGAACTGACATGCGTATTCTAAAAGCAACAGTAGTAGTGTATTTAACCTCAAATTTATATTTGCACCGCTTGCATCACATTTAGCTTTGGTGTAACTATACTAGTAACAGTATGAATAGGTGAGTAAATACTTGAAAAGACAAACGTAAACAGTTTGTGAAAGACATGGGATATCTATATCTATATTATATATCTATGTTATCAATGTATTTACTAGTCAGTTGTTCGATCTTTAAGATGTGCAAATAGTTCTTCAGCTGTAATTTTCTAGCCATTAAGGCAAGAAAAATGAAATTTTTCATAATTCATGCAATTATTTGATTTTCAGACATTCATGTCAATTTTAGTGAAGCACTCAACATTGTAAACATTAACATTAATTTCGATAAAATGGCCAGAATCAAGTTAAGTTTGAATGATAAATAACTGCTATATCGTGTTGTGTTGTCGACATCACCATTAACCATACAATCAAACAATACATCTATTGTTATACTGCTTTCCTTTATTAATTTGTCACGCTTTATAAAATATTTTTTGTTGCTTATATACTCACGATGATATAATACAATATGGTGTTTGTATGACTTGCGGAAGTGAAGACTTGATTTTGTTGTTTCATATTAAGCCTATAATGACATATTTACACAAGTTTATGTTAACATCTAAATCTCTCTTGACATGTTTAATCATCTTTATATATTAAATATTCATTAATTCATTCCATTGTATATTATGAGAGAAAAAATCACTTAAAACTAAGTTATTAAATTTATTTAAGATATATGTAATATTATTTTCGTTTTCTTTGTAATTTCATACAATAAGTATATTTCTTTAGGTAATTGAGTATACGTGTATTTCTCTAAACAGTTAGGTTTGATTGTTGCTTAGTTTTGTATTATAAAGTTTATGAAGCAAGATCGTAAACCTATGTACCTTACTCTTGAAACAGCCTCCCACTGCCTAGCACTATTTGCTAAGCGCTGAGTATTAAAATGAAGTTTCATATATGAATTTGAATTTGAATATAAATATTGGGAGCTAGGCTATTCAATGATTGTCTGTCAAACGATGAAAACACTGCGCACACTTTTATTAGAAAATGACAAACTTATTTTCACACTAAGTTACTAAGTCACTAGTTACCAATTGTCAAGGTTTGAAATTATGTATTGTTACATAAACCGAAACTATGAAAAGTAATACTTAAGAGAACAAACACATAAAGGTCATAGACAAAAAAGTTACAAATGTTCTGATGAGATTATGTTAATGTTACCATGCTACACATATCACGTGGTATTCATTCAAATACGTCGATAACTATGTTAACTTTACAATCTAATCAAATGTGAAATAGTAAATGAACATAACAAAATTGAATGAGGTGCCATGTCAGTACAGGTTCACAATACAGTCACTACCAGTTTATATGTACAATAATGATAATATATGACAGATATACCATTTCCGCTTGTATATATTTTGTATATTTTGTTTATGGCATTTAAAATAAAATTCCCATTTTCAATCAATCATATTTTCTGTTGTTATTTGCCTCATGCCCTTCTAGTAGACACTTGTGATGGACAGCACGTAAATGTACGTATATATGTTATATTACAGTATTAGCTGGTAGAACTGGTGGAGCTAAGAATCCAGTCAATGGTGAACAACCTGAAGCTCCGGAAGGAGGTTTGTATAGTTTTGATATTCACATAGTTTCTTCCGTCATTATGTTGATTTTATATACAACTAGTATCTTCATTTATTATACATGTTGTTTTAATTTGATTGTCTCGTAGTCCAGATAATGTTTAGTTTCTTGGTGATATTTTAATGCATGAAAAATTTGCACGGATTTTATCAGGAACGGAAACTGGCTACATGTAATGCGAGCAAAAGACTTATTTGTAATTGGTGCAGACAAGTTCATTCATAACTTTGCTCTTCTAGGTTCTTAGTGTAAATACATGTAGAACGATATTGTTACATTTTATAGTTACACTTAATACCATATATGTGTTAGAATATTATAATGCACCATATACTCGTACACTATCTTAGTAATGATACGATTTCAAAGAGCAATAAACATTTCTATCACGATACAGTTTTTACAGATTACAGTTTATTTAATTAGCATATCAGTACATGGTACTTATGGCTATAAACATTTATACAATACACGATTGAATATAATATTACGCTATAATTATAAAATTAACTGATATATTTGATTACATTTCTTCCATACAGTATTATATTAAAACATAAATAAAACTTTATGATATATCTTATTACAGGAGGTATGATGAACCCTATGATGATGGGTACGTATCTTAGTTTACATTATTTGATACAGTTTATTTAGATACATAAACAAATTTATAAACATTAAACGATATATGTTTACTTTTGGATCAGTTTTCATTTTTTGTCTCTTATCTAGTAGAACTACATGTTTCCATGTTTAATACGCCAATATTTGACAGTTTGTCTCAAACACCAGTGGCAAGCATTATTTCTTCTCAGTCATTTTGAGTTTAATTTCCTGCTTCATTCATTGTAGTACAAATATAGTTATAACTAAACGCATATGCTTCTAATTTAGTACATCTGTTGATATATAACATTACCATATTTCTATTCTCAGCTATGAACCCTCTAGTACATATATTAATACAATATTTATATTTCTATCATTAGCTATGGTCCAAGTACATATATTGATACAATATTTATATTTCTATCATTAGCTATGGTCCTAGTACATATATTGATACAATATTTATATTTCTATCATTAGCTATGGTCCAAGTACATATATTGATACAATATTTAAATTTCTATCATTAGCTATAGTCCAAGTACATATATTGATACAATATTTATATTTCTATCATTAGCTATGGTCCAAGTACATATATTGATACAATATTTATATTTCTATCATTAGCTATGGTCCTAGTACATACATTGATACAATATTTATATTTCTATCATTAGCTATGGTCCAAGTACATATATTGATACAATATTTATATTTCTATTATTAGCTATTGTCCTAGTACATATGTTGATACAATATTTATATTTCTATCATTAGCTATGGTCCTAGTACATATATTGATACAATATTTATATTTCTATTATTAGCTATGGTCCTAGTACATATATTGATACATTATTTATATTTCTATTATTAGCTATGGTCCAAGTACATATATTGATACAATATTTATATTTCTATCATTAGCTATGGTCCAAGTACATATATTGATACAATATTTATATTTCTGTCATTAGCTATAGTCCTAGTACATATATTGATACAATATTTATAATTCTATTATTAGCTATGATGATGGGACAGGGTGGTGCCGGGGGTGCTGGTGGAGCAGATCTCAGTGCTTTATTAGGTAAGTTATATCATATAGCTATGTAATAAGGGACACTATAATACCACCTGATGTTTATTGATGGACAAATATCACGCTTCTATGAACCTATATATGATAACATTTATTAAAATGGTCATAGTGCTGTGAGATGAGTGACAATGATTAAACTAGCATTTATAGCTATTATTATATACAATTTTACCAAACATTGACCTGTGTCTATGTTATGAAAAAGCAAACATACTTGAATGTGTTTTGGTTTGCTTCATGATTATTTTACAATTAATCGTGGTGAAATATTGCTTCTTTAAGTTACTTTTGTTTGCAATCGTTCAGTATATGACTAGTGATAGATGTTTATTTAGTTCATCTAACCCATGTCTGTGGCGCAGTTGGTAGCTCACCGGAATTTCAAATCCAGTTTCTCGAAGGGGTGATGTTTACGTTGCGGTAATACCTCCATGAAAGTTTGCCAACAGTGTCAATTATCAGTATTAATATTGTATTATGAGAAGATACCGGTAATGTGGAAGAATATATGAATGCTGGTTATAGATGATCCAGGAAATCTATGTTATAAGCGCTGATCGCCGTGAAATGCCCACTACTGTTTCGATACGACTTTAGACCCAATAAATAAGTACCATGTCAATATACTGTGCTATCATATATATATATATTATATATCTTTCAGGAGGAGGTGCTGGGGGCGGTGGTAAGTTTACATTGTTTCTTATATAACCTGTTACATGATTATATATGAATGTTGATTTGATTCTTTGTTATATCTACCTAAACAATTATCTCAGTTGATTAAATATCAATCATACAACCAGATGGTTCAAAAACTGCGTAGAAAAACTTCACATTGTTTATCATATTACAATATTGTAAATGTGTCATGTTTGTTAGAGTATAATACCATGATCCAGATGTTATTGTAAATGTGTCATGTTTGTTAGAGTATAATACCATGATCCAGATGTTATTGTAAATGTGTCATGTTTGTTAGAGTATAATACCATGATCCAGATGTTATTGTAAATGTGTCATGTTTGTTAGAGTATAATACCATGATCCAGATGTTATTGTTAACGAAATAAGTGAACAGTCTAATACGATTTAAAATGTTTATATGAAACATTTGTCATGCTTATACATATTTTCAAACAAAAAATCGATGACATAATACGAAACGACGAGTTGGTGAAAATTATGTGATGTTTTATTTATCTATAGGCAGACAGAAACTTTCAGTTTCTTAGTTTTCAACACAATATAAGATAAACATTACCTTATCACACTCTGTTGTCAGAATTGTCACTTTAACTAAAATTTTAGTATAGATTTTTAAACGTATTCCAAAACTGGTCCTTAGATCTCTTTATCAAATTAAGAAACACTTTTAATAGTAGAAGTTTACAGTATCTTATATGTCTAAATATTATATTATGTTGCTGTACAGAAAAGGGATCAAAACAGCAATAAACTATAATGAACTGATACAAATTTATTTAACAACAGAATTGTATAGAAAATTACAAAAACAACAAAATATAGAATTAACAATAAAACCTTAAGTAAAAAACTGCTCACTATTCCTTGTGAATACCTTGCAGTTCCTAAATCTTGACTGAAAATTCAACGATGTTAAATATCCAATTTTATAGATATTCCCACAATTTAAATCTAAATATAGATGTGAATTTTATTATTCCGACACTGTCTGATAATATTATGAACGCCCAAAATGTAGTAACAAAATAATAGAATCACTTTTTGTTTGACTCAAATAGCTGTACAGTAGTAACTGAATTTGATGAGTAGAACATTCGAGATTATTCCAGAATGTTCTACGGAAAATAAAAATTATGCATACATTGTAAACAAGCGGGACAAATTAAGAAGTATTTGATATAAGAGAATTTAGTACCAATGTATATTTATATCATGTATTATATAACATTTATTTCAGCTCTAGCAAGTTTACTTGGAGGAGGTGGTGGTGGTGGACTCGGTGCTCTAGGTGGTCTTGGTGCCATGGGAGCTTTAAGTGGTATGGGAGGAGGCGGCTCATCTGGAGGTAAAATATTCTTATATTGTCATGCAAACAATACTTTGTTGTCATAGTAACCATACTGTATTGCCATAGTTACCATACATTTCTATTTTCAATCGGACATAAATGTTGAAAAATAGAAATTTCCTACAATATGGAAATCGGGGTACTTAGAAGTTTCATTAAGTATACTTGTCTGGTTGCAATTAAACAATGGTTTTCTGAGTTTGGTTTAATTCACAATTGTTTCAAAATAGCTTCTACGGACATTCTTAACGTTATATTTGCGTGGACTTCGTACTTTTTCATTAATATGATGAATGCATTAAATGATAACAATGAAATGTTCATGAATACGTAACCAACTTGCTGATTAAAAATGGACATACACTTGCACGACTGCATGTTGATATTATTGTATAACAATAACTAAATGCTGTTGATATTTTGCATGTATTTTAAGTTGTTCAAAACACATCTAGTATAATCTTATATCAATATTCTCTTTATTTCATTTTAATTATTGATATAAGTAGGCATATTTAAGATTGCTTATTTCTAACTTATTTTGCACAATGACAGTCCATTATACAAGAACAATGTTAAGACTATATCCAGAGATTTAGCCTTTCCAGGAGGAGTGAGTAGGTTGACTGACCGCCGTAATATGACATTAAAAATGTGTTGCTACGGCGTTAAACCCAACAAAACAAAACATTGTTAAGATTATACTTAGATGTGTAGTGTTCAATACAGCTGTGTAGTGCATGATAAAAGCTAAAACTATTATACGATCATATAACATCAATAATGAATTGAAACAAGCTAAGTTAAAAACTCTACATGATAGTTTAGTTTAACAAGACTATTATGTATCATACATGATATTGTAACATACAGGGCATACTAGACAACATGAAGTTGTTATATAGACACCGACACTAGATATATTATAATATTTTATAATCAGGTAATCAGATGGATTTATTACAAGCGGCTCTATCAGGACCCTCTGCACCATTATTAGGTGGACATGCAGCAGCTGCTGGTAGGAGTACATTCATTTTTACCTTATAATATATACAGTTATAATTACATTTCCTTACGTACCTTTCATTTATGTTCAAAACATCTCATTATCACTCTTTAATTAATGCTTTGAATGTGATATTCATTTGACCAAGCGACCATATTGACATGCAACAAATTGTTACTTGTAAATTCAATTTTAATCAAACTTTTGTTATGTCCATTCATCAGATACAAAACCATGTACATGTATAGCTCTAGCAAAGTACTGGGAAACCAGGATATCAATTTGAGTTACGGTTTCGAACAAATATCATTCGAAATAATTACATAAACATGATGAATACATGCGTTTATAATAAGCAATACAGTTGACTTGTATTGATACATAGAAGTTCAGTTTAATTATAGGAAACTAAAAATACAATACATTTGCTCATTTATTTGAAAATATGATATATAGCATTTATCAATATAAACTAACTTGCATGTTCTTATATTACATTGATTTATACTGTAATACTCACTATTTGGTCGACATAATTTACAAAAGCTATTCTTATTTAGAACTTGCTACTAGCACTTTTTTCCGGTTGTGTATTTTTATTTGTATAAACGTTTCGTATTGAAAGCTTAAACTAGTTTTTAAAAAGGCTAATAAATTGTTTTGTCCTATGTTGCAACCATGTGATCATGTTAATCTCACGACCTGAATTTATTAACAAAGAAATCAGTAAAAAATGTATTATATTTTGTAAATACAATGTCGAGCACATAGTGCAGTTTTATATGAAATTTATATTAAAGTATACAGTATATATATTTAGATATATCCTATTATATCCTATTATACTAGGTAGTAAATCTAATGAAGCATTGGCCATGGAGTTAATTAATAAAGCAATGATGGGAGGTGGTCAAAGTGGTGAACCAGGTCCCGGGGCTAACTCTGGTACAAATTATTTAACTCCTTTTATTTTATATACATGTACAATAGGGTCCAAACGTTTCTTTACACATTTTTTTCATATTTTTTCTAAAATCTTGAATTATTTTATGCAATAAAAGACATTTTTCATTAAAATTCATTATGACAAAAAGGAGATGATACATGTATAAAATAATATTTTTGAGGGTTCATAATAGGGTTAAAATATGTAAGTTGTGAAACTAACAACAATATGTGGAGTATATCTGCGTAAATGCTAAAACATCTAAACTTGATGCATGTAAAGAAACTTTTGGACCCAATTATATACATATATACTAACATATCTACATTGTCTACAAATAGTTAAATAAATTCGTTAATTTATATCTAATACATTGTAATAATACACTACTGATGTTGCAGTTTAAAGAAAATTAAAAGTAAACTATGGGCCAAAGTTTAAAAAATAAAGCAACAATAAAACAAATTGAGTTATAATCTTACCGTGCATGTTTGAATGTTAAGAAGTTCTTCACGTTAATTGTGTCAATTTCTGCATTCATATACTCTAGTGCATGTTATCATTCAATATATATATTACAACGTATACCAACAGAAAGACAATGTAAAATATTTTTATTTGTCCTGATTTTCTGCATGACTATTTATAGTAGCATGTACGTATGTGTATGTATTAAAGTCATTCACTAGTCATATACATATAACTTGTACTATGTAATATGTTGTATTATATGATATATACATTAAACTTGTACTATGTAATATGTTGTATTATATGATATATACATTAAACTTGTACTATGTAATATGTTGTATTATATGATATATACATTAAACTTGTACTATGTAATATGTTGTATTATATGATATATACATTAAACTTGTACTATGTAATATGTTGTATTATATGATATATACATAACCCTGTTATTATTTAAGGAGATCCCATGGCGATGTTGAGTGCTCTTCAGGGTGGTGGTCAGATGCCGGGAGTAGGGGCCGGGGGCGGTACGTTTATTTCTCCTTGAATTGTTACATGTATATGTTGTTATGTAACGATTGTGTCTGTTGATACATAGGAATGCCCACACTGTGATATACGTTTTACACTTGATACAAGAGTTTCTTTGAACAATTTATCAGCTTCTGGTAGTTGGAACATCAGAGATTTAAATACGATCGTAAAAAAGCTGTAACAGATGCTAAACCATGTCTATGGCCTGATATTTTATATAACTATGTTATTTTCTATAATGTACATGGGTGAACGGTACAAGGTTATAAATAATTTAATAAGGTTCCTTAGAATTTTAGCTGTACTTTTATTGCAGTCAAGTTTATGAGTTAATATAGACCTTTTAAGTCGATGTCGAGATGTAAGAAATTCATTATTATTGTCACAAATATATTTAGCCTCTGTTATCAAAACCAACAGTTTTGGTAACCATAATTTGAACATTTTGTTCTCGTAAAACTTTGAGAAAACTATTCAGAAGTGTGTAACATTTATAACCTTGTAACCAGATATGCTGGAATGGTTTTGTTCTATTTAATATTTTGCATGTTTCCCTTTCAAGGTATGGCATCAATGTTGCAGGCTCTACAAGGTGGTTCTGCCGGAGGCTCATCAGCTTCTAGCGGTACGTGTTGTATAACACACTCATAACAAACTTTATATCCCTTCATTACACGTAACTCAGACATCATCACTTCATTCAGAACACCTCGACCATTCATTGAATAAATAATCTTGTTAGGATCAGTTGGGGGTGCACCGAGAATATTGGATTTTGACTACATACGCGAGGCAAAGCACGTAACTGTTATGTTCTTGTCGTAAACACATACGGCTTTGTAAATACAATGCTTTTACTATAAATGTGACTATAAATTGTTCAGCGGATATCATTTAAATTGTGCATTTCAAATTTATGGACTTAAAACAAGACATTTTTCAACGCCTACACGATCGTAGATTTGTTTACTTCAACGCCGTTGAAGTATTTTGTTTGGGCATGTGACGCAATAGCGTCCATATATGTCCGAGGTTATTTCTAGGAAATGGCCGAGGAGTTCCGAATGATCATTACTTAACATTACGGGTAACCTAAATATAACTGGGGATTTATTTTCTGGTATACAAAGTGTAATGAAGTGAAAATAATGTTTGAAATGTGATTGGTTGTTTACTTAAGCTTTTACAAAACAAATATTTCTATAAATTGAAAAAAACATGACTCGTTTGTTTTATATTTGTAAAATGTTATTTGACTTAAACACCTCGGAAATTGTTTTAATATTTCAATTTTGTAAATAAATGTGCACATGTAGTTTGACCATTTTATGTTTTCTGGTTTCTGCTTCTGTCTCAAAACCACCATTATTCATTACAACCCTATCAAACTTGCCTTCAACTTATAAATTGTAACAAAACCTTATAACTCGTACAAACATCAATCACTAAGCCCTGCATCTGCGCAGCTTGGCTGCTTTACTTTATTGACGTTATGATAAAAATTATTGCTATTAGAAGCTTTTAGACAAAGCCTAATTAAGCTGATTACTATCATTGCTGACTTCCTTAAATTCTTAATAACTGCATGCATGCTTTAACAACTTTTGTTTTTTCTTGTTTAAACGTGTTTAGAGTTTGCTAACCTCTCAACAAATGCTTTATTTACTAACAAAGATTATTGTTTACATGATCTTAAAATTACACTGTTGCTGTAATATCGCATCATTTGAATGAATCTTGTGGGTTTAACATCGTGTTAACAAAAAATTATGACCATTGTAGTGCAGCTTGCTGATTTGACCAAGTGTTCTTTGACCAGTGCTCACATACCCTTCCACTAAGATGGCAACTTCTTCATATACCTAATTCATGACTGTAAATCGACAATATTGTTAAATATACATAGCAGGGTTAAACCAGCGCAATTATAATTCGAAGCAGCAAATCTAGGGATTCTAGGTTCTATCCTGCGCATAGTCTATTGCACCATTGACATAGATGCAACATTTTCAAGCATGCACTAGGTTTAGTGTATGTCTTACTGTGGGTTATAAAACAACGTGTTTGTATTGTTCTCGTAGATAGATTTTTTACCATCATATATTCTGAACTTCCTTTGTTTACCAGCTTTTAATTACTACTCTTTGTTCTGTGGGTACTATTCTCATACTTTGTTAAATCAATTGTTGGATTTGATTGCTGTGACTCATGTAACGTCAATATATTATGAAGCCACACTAATAGACATGGAACACGATATCAAATTTAACAAGACACTAAGCGATGTTTCTACCATTTCTTGTTTTTAATTTCTGATTTATTTCTTTTTTAACAGAGGGTGGTATGAATCCTGCACGTGAGTATTTAGAGTTTGTTTCAACTTATTTTTTACGTAAATGTTCACGCATTTTTATGGAAGAAAATTCTTTAATGACTTGCGTCAGTTTTAAAAAGTAAATTATTGCTGCTGAAGTACGTAAAAAGCATCTAATTGTTTAAGTGATTAAATATTCTTGTAGGAAGAGTAAGGTTTTAAATAACTGAAAGAAAATTCGAATTTTATCTGGCGTATCTTGATAAAAAGAAACGTGTGGCATTTTGTCCTTTGTGTAAGACAAAATGATGTATTTTTTTCTTTGAGAATAAATTTGAATGAGGATATTCTTTAAGGAAAATATCACAATTTATAATTGCTGCCACACGTACAATACGTGTATACATATCTACATATGTGTGAACAACATAATCAGAATTTTGTTTAAACTGAACCTATAAAATGATCCAAGTATTATGATTTGATAAATAATTTTATTTCAAACATTCTACTAGAGAAACATTGAGGCATTTGTCTTGATGATAATTGACTTACACGTTTGTTTGTGCTGTAATTTTTATCATGTTTATCATAATAGAGTGTCAAAACATCATTGACGACGATTTCAGTTTTAGACCAACACTTGAGACACATTTATTTAGCTTATATCATGGATAATTAGTGAACTGTGTCAATCGCAATAGAATATTTTACTATAATTTTTGCGTTATATAAGTGACATGTATTAGTATTGTATCTCCAAATGATAAATGAATCATCCGTATAAATGTATTTATTCCGCTAAAAATGTCTAGAAATAAGAAATTTTAAACTTATGTTATATTTGTCAAATTGTATTCACTAAATTCAATAAACAATGTATTGGTCTTGTATAAGAAGTCACCAACTGTGACTTTTCAAGAAATAAAAATTGTGTCGATGATCATATAACGTACAAAATTACAGTGTAGGGCTCAGTTACACATAGCAATCGGTGATAGATCGGTAGTTCGTTTCGTCCAGTTAAGAACGCTACCGACAAAGACCGATTTAGCACCGACGTCTCCGATTAGCCGCCGATTTACAACTCATCACAAGCTATTTGGGAAAGATGAATTTCATCGGTAATAACTAACCGATCGGGAAGTTTAAAATGTTTAAAATTCTCGATCGGTAAAAATTTCAAACGAATCACCTATGATTGGTATCACCGATATGCCTCTGATAAGCCACTTATGTACAAATATGAATCTCCGATGGGAAAAGACGGATAATTTTCATCAATTAAACTCATCCTTTTCCAATAAACTTAAACTTGTTTTATTTTCTTAAACGCCTATTTCTACGTTAAAGAAACATATTCAATGGCGTTTTACAATTACAGCACATTTTAAACATAGTTACAATGTATACATGATTAACTATTGAAAATATCTTTGAAATAAATGGGTTTTTAGTCTTTTTTTGAAAACATCAATAGAATTACATTGTCTCAACCCGAGAGGTAGATCATTCCAAAGCTGTAGACCTGCTGTCTGAAACCCTCTGTCTTTAAATGTTTTTCTACTGTTAAGAGGAACCTCATAGCACCCTACTGACGATGCTGAGTTCCTTAGTGTTCGTGTGGAAGTCTTAGTGGACAGGAGTTCCATCAGATATCCAGGAGCGTTTCCAACTGAGCAGTTATACATATATGTCAATATTTTAAATTCAATTCTTTGTTTTACAGGCAGCCAATGTAAATCAAACAATGCCTGTTTAGAGCTGTCACGTCTGTTACGACCAAGTACTAACTTGGCACACATATTCTGAACGCGTTGCAATTTATCTAATTCAATCTGAGCTATACCATAGAGGATTGCATTACAATAATCTAAATGAGAAATTACCAATGACAGAACCAACACTTTAATTGCATCTTTTGTAAGAAATTTACGGATACTTTTAATCTTAAAATAGTTAATAAGTGATAATCGGCGGCAAATCGTAGACGTCGGTGGTAAATCGGTGTTCGTCGGTTCTGTTCATAACTGGAAAAAAACGAACCACCGATTTATCACTCATCCGAATCGCCGATGTGTAACTAGGGTGTAAAGTGATTTATCTTATCACAATAGTTGGATCAGATTCTAAAAATTGTATTATAAATGATGTTATATGATTACTTGTAGTGATGGCAATGTTAGGAGGAGGAGCAGGAGGAAGTGGAGGTAAATATATAACGTGACCTTATATATCACATGACCTAATATATCACCTGATCTAATATATCACGTGGCCTAATGTATCACGTGACCTAATATATCACGTGATCTAATATATCACGTGACTTAATATATCACGTGATCTAGTATATTAAATTGTCTCGACAGTTGTTTGAATATTTTGTAGTATTTTCTTAGCATAATAAAACTTGAATGGTTAATTGCAGGATTTAGCTAGTTCGATAACTTATATTAACATTTTAGGTAAAATGTTAAGACGAACATTACATTTACTAAGGTTACAAATGACTACTAACACAATGCTGTTGTCTTTATTTGTAGTTGTCATATTTTGTACTATATTTTGACGGAATATATTAACAAGTTTATTTTGCTTCTACAAGTTAACGTTATCCATTGATAAACTTACATTTTGTAGCTTTTGATATTTGTCAAATAGCTCTTAAATGCAGTTTTATTACAATAACAACATATGAAATATTACAATGTTATGTATTGTAAACAAATCAAACATCTACTGTAAGTAATTGTTGTACTCTAACACAAATGTATTGTCCAAGTCGTTTATGTCTACTGGTAAAATGTTAGATTAACAAGATTTGCTATAGGGTAGTTGTCTGTTTGTACGCTGATATTTGGGTTTTCTTGCCATGTTGCTACTTATCTTTGATTATTGATACTTGCAAATTGTTTATAACATTGCAAACCGTTTCCAAATCTCATCTGCCTCCCAATAGCTGAATGTTGCATCAATGAAAAGCAATAACAATACAAGATAATTATTGCATGTTTAACACCATTTTGTGATAGAGCGAATCAGGGAACAGTGGAAAAGTAAACCATAAACTAGGAGTAATTTTGTCCATGCCAACAATTACCATTATATATGTATCATACTCAAAGCATTTAGCTGAATAATGTTTGACTTAAAACATTATTTACTAAGATGCCATAATCATTTTAATGGAGAGAACGGTATTTATTTGAACGTCGGCTTTTTGTTTTATAACAAGTGTCTATAATTCTATGTCTGCTTATATTAAGGCCTCGGTAGTTTGGGGGCGTTATTCGGCGGCAGTAGTGGCGGCGCAGGCGGACTTGCAGCAGCGATGATGAACCCTGATGGCCCAGGTGAGATTCTATATCAATGTTAATAGTATATATAGTCATGCTATGCCACTTTTATATCATATTTATATCTCACTTCATCTAATTACAAGTCACATATATAAGTTTGACCTTTCATATATTTATTTAACATCTAACTACAATAACTACATTTTTCAATGACAAATTTAAATGATTCAAAACGTGTATAATAAACTCGTAAATCAAACAGATTTAAATGTATACTTTGGTATATTAAAGTAATAAATTTGAAGGCTCATACAAACAACGAAATTAGGACAAAGAAAACTTGTTGTATCTTTTCTTGGTCTTTTTTTAAAAAACTGCAATCAATCTTTTCCATAATAATATTGTGTATATTATGTAGAACGTAAATGATAAATAAGCGATAAAATATACAATTTTCCAGATTTTCTTACCTCAGGTTGGTATATATGAACATCAAATATGGCATGCATGTAACTGTGGTACCATTACTCTCTTGTTAGATGCCAATTGAAATGGTCAGACAAATAAGAAGAGATAATATTATTCAATAACCCGACATATATTGTAGGCAGAAATAAATACGAACAAATTGAACATTTTACGATCAAACAATAACTCACTGATACGATACATTACAATCTAGAGAATCATTTTATTTTAGAATACGACAGATTTCATGAAAATATGTAATGTTTCTAACGTTCGTACTTATTCCTTAAATATCCTTATAATCTCAGCACATTTTAAACTCTTTTTTGAATACTTGAGTAACTGCACACGTCTTTTAGAGGTAGTTAGTTGGAATCAATTACTGAACCCTTTAAGTAATGCTGAACAATACAGACTCGTGTTAATTTATATAAATTGCCATTTGGACTTTTAGACTGCCCCATTCGATTTTATTGTAACTCCCATTGTTACATTAATATAAGTATTGTTTCAATAAAACGTTTAACTAATATAATAACTAAATATATAACAAATCTACAATAGCTGTCTAAATATTTACCTGGTTGAATATACTGACAACAAATTAAGAATACATATAACTTCATTACATGACTTCTTTGACAGCGTAATTTCAAAACAGTTTTATTTATTACGATTACAGTATAAGGGAAAACATTCACTTTGTTATCGTCATAATTTTGTGTGGAAACATAATTTTGCATTTATTATATAACGTGTACATTCAACTTAATGTCAGCTAAATGGTACTGCTAGGTACACGAAGTCATTACAGTATTAAGCTATTATATGTACAACACAGTCATGTTGATACTTCTAAATGGTTCGATATCAATATAATAGTAAATAAACTACATGTTACATGTTCTAAAATATGGAAATTTTTGTATGTTGATACATTATCTGACAAAGGAGTAATGGATCACATCCACTTGAATGATTCAAAAGTTGTTATATTGCATGATATCCAAACATATGTTCTTTTGAAAGTTATCATTTGCATTTGACTACGTTGCACGATTTAAAATGCCTCGTTGATAATTTATAACAAATAATGCACAATCTTTATTTACAAATCAACTTTATGTCTGGCAATATTGAACATTTTACCTGTATCTACAGTCTGTATACTTACTTAAAAATCTGTATACATAGTTACGTAATTTCATTACGAATTATAATTAGTAATACGATAAACAAGTTTTTAATCTCTTAGAATTTCTGGTCAATGATAACTAGATCTGTCAATCATATTATAGTTATATAGTTTAGTTAATGCTTAAATTATACATATAAAGCTAGAGTATTATATATTTGCATATTTAGAATAAGAAATATTATATTATAGATATACATTTTTCGTTGAAAATGTTGTATATCATATTTGAATTATATAGATAGTTCTGTGTTCGTATATAAAGTATTTATAGTTGTACCTCTGCTTCTATAGAACATAAACATATGTTTGCCTAGTATGACTTGCTTTAATAGTTACTTTATCTTTAAATCTGTATTACGTTATACAATCTTTATTACATATTTTTGTGCCGTGACCAGGATCTAGTATGTAGAATAGTGAATGAAACTGCTCTTATACTCAACGCTTATATGATATGATAATATTTTGTATTATATATGTATATATATTTGTGTATATATTTTCTTATTGTTTAAGTTTATGAATATCTAAATTATCGAAGAAATAGTTCATAATTCATAATAGATGAAGACAATCATAGTTCATCTCCGTAATTGATTTTCATTTATTGTTTCCAAGATTAAGCCCCTCATTTACTTACCATTGTAATTCACTTATTATTTATTTTTTATCACTAAGTTTGCACTATGCATGTAGCTACTGCACTTCATGCGGCAAGCCAGCTTCATACATGTGCGTGTTTTGTGTTTGTGTTTGTTAGTCATGAATTAGTTTTCTTATTACAAAATGCATGCGCGACATTATCCAAAGCATATTATAGCATGCGAATGTTCAAAAGCTGCGAATGCGATATTTAGAGGGGGTGTAGTTATACTGCTACTTATGAATTGTGTAAAGCAATTCAATCCATACTCATGTTGCTGCGATCTTGTCATAGCTTAAATAATATGTGCAATTAACATATTTGTTTGTTCTTAACCAAGATCTGTGTTACATGTGTATTTTTCTAACTTAAGTATACGTTAGTGTTTAATAATAACACTTGTATCAGTAAATGATGGCTTTAAATTAACAACATTATTAAATAATTCATTATTTTTGACTAAATTATTCATTTAATTATTTAACATAGTAATAACCGATGACTATCTCTTTATTTCTGGAATGTTATAGATAAACCTTGTTTGTATTTCTATACTGTTACCATGGCAACATATTAACAATTCCAGGTGGAATGGGTCAACTAGGAGCACTATCGTCTCTCATGGGCGGTATGGGAGGAATGGCTGGACTAGGTGGACTAGGAGCTATGGGATTCGGAGGATCAGCCTAGAAACATTATAAATCATGACCTTTGTGTCATCTTTACCTTTGACCTTGTATGAAGGTCACTTGGTGAAAGCTTCTACGGTAACCAAGGAGGACTGTGAAATGAGGACACGTCAAGATTATTGTTGAATACACACATGAATCAAATATGTTATCCTTGGTTATTTTAATGCTTTGTACATAAATACAAGTCTTTGTTTACAATTAGATGGACAGATGAAACATGACATTCTACACACGAAGATAAAATCAAATAATCTCGAATATTTTATAAGAATTCTTAAATCATTTATAAGTGGTTGTTCAACTTTTATAAATTTTCTCTGTCGAACTTTCTTCCATAACAAGTTAAGTACATAGCTCACTCTCTACCGCTGTATATATATGACTGTTTTCTATGAAGATGTTTGAATTCTATTATTTATAACAAAGAGCAGTAAAGGTGTTAAATGAATGCAATAGTTTACTAGCGTATATTATCTATCTTTTAAAATGGAGCTTTTTGTGTTTATTTTTGCGTTCTACAAATTGTTAATTATGCACTGAATGAACTTATTAAACTATCTATATTGTATATGGTTGTTTGTCATTTAAGAAAGATTTATTACTAGTTCTTCTTTCTGAGCTGTTGTCATTGTTGCTAATAGAGATATTCAATATTTACGTTGTTGTTTCTATTTATTTGAAATGATGCTAAAACTATTTTATTAATATTTACTTGATACATGGTTTATACCAATCACAACTTTTATTTAATATTATGTTAACTTCATCAAAATGATCAAGTTAGATGCGTGTAAAGAATTCAAATCTTGATTTAATGTTCGTTTTGTTTGTTTTACTGTTTCTGTCTAATGTCACGATTGCCTTATTGCTTATATTGCTCTTGTTCACTGCATGGTTTAACACCAAGTTTCGTTTGTTTGCTTTAGCACACATTCTGCACTTTTCATATTTCCCATGCCAGCACCAAACCATCACTAACATCTTCACAGTCAAATATTTTACCAATTTGGAGACGGTTTTTTAATCTAAACAGATGAAAATCTCATTGAAAATGCAACCAAATATGAAGACATGGCGCCAGAATTCATGAACGACGGAAGTGGATTGGCATAAGCTCTTGATGCGCATGCGTTGTTATGACAAGCAAGCATGGAGCTTGAAAAAAATGCATGTTCTGTCATTTGTAGGGTCCAAAACAGCAGCTAGTGCCCTCCTTGAAGCGTTAGGGAGGATAAACCCAGCTGATTTAGCTAAGCTTGTTGGTACTCAAACCAAGTCACCAATGACCACACCTACACCGAACCTTACAAGTAAGGCTAATGAATTTGTAATCGAGAAATCTGAAAATATTCCCGTGAAATCGGGATTTGAACTCGGTGCCAGCGTACCACTTGGTGGAAAGACTCACCTCGTTGAAAGACAGATTCGTGAGTTAGAGCTTCGGAGATTACGCGAAAAGCAGAAACAACGAGCATTACGAGAAAAACGATTATTAGAATTAAGAAAACTTGAAGAACAACAACAAAAACAGCTTGAAATAATAAGAAAACAAAAAGAACAAATACTTGGAATTGAAGGTAATGACAAGGTTACTTGTTTTATATACTTGATCCTTATATGACATAAAAATTTGTATGTCAATGATACAATGTAAGTATATGTTTTATATATATCAGCTACATCAACAAGGTTTGTTTGTATATATTCATTCATATTATATAAAACATTAACAGCACAATTATACATATTTATAATATACCTGTATCATATATATTTGCATGAACTTCAACTATACGTATAGAAAGCAATAATTCAAACTAACATTTAAATGGGGCAATTATATCGATAGGCATTTTTGACAGAAATATTGTAAAAGTTTATGCTTATATTCCGATACGTGAATGATAATATACCAAAGATGTGTTTGAGTCTATAAAACTAAATATATAAATTGCTTGCCAAGATGTGTTATATTAAGTATTATATTTATTATTCTTTACACAATTAGCTTAGAGATCAATTTCTACAAACCGGTTTAAAACTAACATATCCAACATAGCTTGACCAAATGTATGAAATGAACATTATTTTATTGTTTGTATTTTAGTACACTTTAAGTAGATTTTTTTATCAGTATAAACTATAAACTTATATAACAGGACAATGTATTGCTATATTATATATCTCTATATATCAAGCATATTTATCATATATTATATATATCTTTATTACACATTATACTCGTATAATATAAACGAATATTTGTCATTGGATATCAAATGTTAACCTATAAGTATGTTTTATATATTTGGACACAGTACTATAAACATCTAACTGTATACATTTGCATTGTCAGTATGAATCTTATCCAATATCCATGTATTCTCAGCCTAAATCATATCTCATACCTAGATATCCATGTATTGTCAGCGTGGATCAAATTTCATATCTAGATATCCATGTATTGTCAGCGTGGATCAAATCACATATCCAGATATCCATGTATTGTCAGCATGGATCAAATCTCATATCCAGATATCCATGTATTGTCAGCGTGGATCAAATCTCATATCCAGATATCCATGTATTGTCAGCGTGGATCAAATCTCATATCCAGATATCCATGTATTGGTATTGTCAGCATGGATCAAATCTCATACCCAGATATCCATGTAGTGTCAGCATGGATCAAATTACATACCCAGATATCCATGTATTGTCAGCATTGATCAAATCTCATATCCAGGTATCCATGTATTGTCAGCGTGGATCAAATCTCATATCCAGATATCCATGTATTGTCAGCGTGGATCAAATCTCATATCCAGATATCCAGGTATTGTCAGCGTGGATCAAATCTAATATCCAGATATCCATGTATTGTCAGCGTGGATCAAATCTCATATACAGATATCCATGTATTGGTATTGTCAGAATGGATCATTTCCAGATATCTATATATTGTCACCTTGTATTTAATCTCTTATTCGGATATCATGTATTTTCACCTTGGATTTAAACTCGTATACAGATATCCATGTATTGCTATCATGGATCAAATATAATATCCAGATATCCATATATTGTCAGCGTGTATCAAATCTAATATACAGATATCCATATATTGTCAGCGTGGATAAAATTTCATATACAGATATCCATATATTGTCAGCATGGATCAAATCTCATATCCAGATATCCATGTATTGTCACCATGGATCAAGTTGTTATTTGTTACTATATTTAATATATGAATATTGTTTTTAATCAGAGTTTATAAAGAGACGGAACTATCCTAAAGGTACTGTGTGGACCACACTTACATTTATATAAATGTTTCTATCTAAACGAGCTTAAAAACAGATATAATATGTGATGCTTCTATTAATATTGTACGTCTGTGTATTTACCAACAGTTGCAACAATTATCTCAATAAACATATTTTGATTTATCCAAACTCTAGTGTATCTAAATAACAAAGAAATAAGAATCACCTGCGCAAATGCTAGGTCATGCCTTTCAGACGAAGTCATTTTTTTTAAATTTTGCTTAAAAATATAGTCGATTGAATAAGTTGAATAAATATTAAAATCTGCGACGAACCCTTTGGTATCTTGACAAAAGCATTAAATACGTTAAAGTCTTTAGTTGTAAACACAGATTGCTTATTAATTGTTCGTGTACACATGGGTAAAGGTTATCAACTTGACGTTATACGTTATGGAATATTCCAAGGGCTAATGTTCACAGAGTCATGATACATCTATAGATTTGTTTTACAATGTTAACTGTCCTTCTTAAAGGGATAAATCTTATAATGTCTATGACAGTACTTTTATCTAACTAGCTGCATCAGGTAAGATGGCTTCAGGAACTCTCAGTTTTGATTAACATAACTCTAGACCATTCGTTCATTTATTTATGTAATGATGTTTTTCATTCGCTTTTACAATATTGCTAATAGCAGAATATTTCTCAAAGACAATCGCGTGCTTTTTCTAACTTTCATTGTCGCCGCTATCAAAGCATTTATGGTATAGAAAATGGTTACATTGTCATGTATAAGATAACATGTTACAGTTACATGCTGGAGGCTTCAAATTGAATTACAATATTTCAAATGTATAGCTTACACCAATTGTTGTTCATTAAGAGTTTGGAACAATAATCATGTATTCCTCCCATCATTTCACAAACTATTTGTGTAATCTACCGGACGTGTTTTCTTAATGTTTGTAAAAAATGATAGTATGTATTCATTACATACTGTTTGAACCATCTCAGGTTTCTACTAGCAAATAGAAAAAAAACATGGAAACAGTTTGATTTTTTTTAATTTGTTAATGGCATCATATGACATTATAGCGGCAAACGTATCAAAAGGAAATTTCATTATGAATGAACAATTGCAAGTATCTATTGATGATAAAGTAAGGAACTTGATAGTTGATATAGTTGCATTGTATAAACTGTTTATAATGTTCCAGAAAGATAAAGCAGGTAATTTAACATTGTATTTAAATGAACATTTTCACATGGTACAAAGAGACGTGTCCACTCTTAGATTTAGTGGATAAACATATTAGTAAATGTATGAAAACAGTATACATCCCTTGATTTTATATATCATGCAGTGTTAACATATAAAATGACGTGACTGATACATCTAATCATGTTTTATGTATATTTATTTTCTGTAGCTCAGGAACAAAGAACATCCGCCAAATCTACACAATCCAATGAACAGAACCCACGCACGAGATCCCCAGGTGCTCTGGTACAACAAATAGCCAAACATGGTCCACCAACAAGACAACCAGGTACAATCATCTATACTGTTTACTTATATACATGTGTAGCATTGACTGATATCTAAGTGGAGCCTTTGAAATATATTTTGACTGATACAAAAACAAATTTTCATTTCTAATGCTAACGACGCAATAATCGTTGTCAGATAGTTGGAGTTGTAATCACCAAGATTTGTAACCAAATGTAATGATAAACAGCAATCAAACTATACTCATATGTAGGGTATTTTTAGCGTAGGCCTTAAGTGTCAAATATAGATAGTTATTATTGACAGATCAATGTACATGAAGTTTGAAAATGACAATTTAGTTGGATAACTGAACAACTAAATCTTGGACAGATGAATCATTATTAAACTTTGAAGTCTGTGTTTTATTCTAAAATATATCCGCTGTCTAACAAATACGATACTTAAGTAATAGATTAATTGCTATTTTTGCTCATAGATATTATTCAAATGAAAGTGTTTCATTTTGTTTTGTTTTATTCAGTCTTATATTTTAGCTTAATTGTTACGTAAAAAATAAATGAAAGATGTTTACATCGTTAAGTGCTGTTTCCAATATTAGTATTTTCGGCGAATGTGTCTAAGCCAACTTTTAACCTATATTTTGTGTTGTCAATACATTTTGATTTACTGTTTATTTAATTCTGATATATCTATATCATTTTAAAGGAGTAAAGATGGGACCTCCTCCACCAATTCCTATACCATTGAGTTCAACAAATGAACAGACAAGTAATAATCAGCAAACATCAAGCCAGAATAACCAACAGACACAACGTCAATTAAACAATCAACCAACACAACGTCAATCAAACAATCAACAAACACAACGTCAATTAAACAATCAACAATCACAACGTCAATCAAACAATCAACCAACACAACGTCAATCAAACATACAACAATCTAATCGTAGACCACCACCATCAATTAGACAATTACCTCAACCTACTCAATCTTCACAAGTAAACCAACAACGTGGTCAAACATCAAATCAAGGAAATAATCAACAAGGTATACTATCTTCATTACTGTATAATGTATTCTTTGGTTGTTATGTGCGGCTGTTATATTTGGAGTATCACTCTAAACCTAACTTTTAGGGAAACGTTCGCGAGGACTCTTTGTCTTAGTAGCACGAACCTTGTACTACTGCAATAAATATTAATTTTGAATATTTACTGTAAAACATCTTTAAAGCGAAGAAAGTATATTTATACATTGTGATGTGTGTAATTCGTCTTAAAAATTTTAATACGTAAATGCATAAAACACGCCATGGTCACGTAAATGACAAGAAAATATCATTGTATAAAACAATGCGTACACTAATAAAGTTTTAAATGTTTCCTTATTCAGTGTATACTAATAAACAGGTCGATTCTTAAATATAGTTTTAAAACTGATGTCCAAACTTCGATTATACAATCTTCTAAAAATTATCTACCTTTTGAAAATTGTGTGGACCAATCGAAAGCTGATTAAATGTTTAATTTGTATATTATAGGTTCCTCACTTGATACCATCAACATGTTACTTGGCGGAGGTGCCGGTGGAGAAACAATGGGCGGAGGCATGGGTGGAATGGCTGGAATGGCTGGCTTAGGTGGTATGGGTGGTATGGGAGGAATGGCTGATTTGTTTGGAGGTGGAGCCGGAGGTTTGATGGGAATGATGATGGGTGGAGGAGAAATGGGAGGAATGTTTGGCGGGGCAGGCGGTCTTGGATCTCTTCTAGGCGGAGGCGGAGGATTAGGAGCTATGCTAGGGGGAGGCGGCGCAGCTGGCGGAGCTGGCGGATTGGATGCTCTACTTGGCGGAGGCGGGGCAGCAGGCGGAGCCGGCGGATTAGACGCTCTACTTGGAGGAGGCGGAGCTGCGGGAGGAGGCGGAGCTGGAGGACTGGATGCTCTTCTAGGCGGAGGCGGAGGTAGTGCCGGAGGTGGTGGTTTTGATGCACTCTTTGGTGGTGGTGCCGGTGCCGGTAATACTGCTGGCGGCGGACTCGATGCATTGTTTGGTGGAGGAAGCACTGGAAACGCCGGAGGGTTTAGTGCCATGTTTGGTGGAGGGAACACAGGTGCTGCGGGAGGTGCAGGAGGGTTTGATGCCATGTTTGGTGGAGGGAACAATGGAAACACCGGAGGTGCAGGAGGTTTTGGTGCAATGTTTGGTGGTGGCAATACAAACCAAGGCAACAATGGTGGAGGTTTTGACATGTTGTCAGCATTGTCTGGAGGAGGTATGGGAAATATGATGGGGATGAATGGAGGGTTGGGTATGGGTGGTGGTAATGGTGGTGGTGGGATGCCTGGTGGGGCTGGGATGTTAGGAAATCTTCTCAATGGACCACCAGCAGCCTCATCTACATCATCTGGTATGAGCATGCTTAACAATCTTCTAGGTGCTGGACCTAAACGTACAAACAGACCTAGAACACGAACAGGTAATCAAGTATGATATGTACGTCATCATCCATTGTCATATTGATCACGTGATCAATTCGCGCATGCGTAATGATGTTTGGTAAGCCATTTTATTTGGTCATTATATCAAATTCAATATTGATGTGTTATCCAAACACAGTTTTGTTTTGCCAACCAAATGATAAGAGTCACTGATGTAAATTTGTATCGCAATGAGTATTGTCTGGAATAATATTTTGGTTATCATGAAGGAAAACCTGGTTATACTTTATCTTGAAATAAAAGAATAACATCTCTACGTAGATGGCTGGGATATAAAGCAGGTGGTATGTAATATCTGAAAGTCTAGACTTACATAAATAGCTTCCAAAATAGTTTTAACATCATTTCATAAACAAACATCTGACACATTCATACTTTACGTTTGAATGAATCACAAAAGTTATATATAAATACTATGTACGCCATAACAATGAAGATTATTGGTAAGTTTCTATCAATGATTTAATTAAATATTTACATATATTATATATACACTCCCCCCTATCATATGTATACTGTATATTGAGCTAAGTTTACATGGTTGTAAGTTTGTATACTAACTACTTACAGAATATGTTAAGATATAATTAAGATATATTAAGATGTTCATTTCCTGTTATGATGTTTGTGCTCGGAAGTGATTTTGTATTCAAGTAATGTCATTCTAAAATTTGAAGAAACAAATGCAAGTACAATGTATATAATAAATGGTAACAATACTTTTACAAGACAACTTAACATCATGAAACACAAGTTATATACAGTATACATATATACACTTATATATAGTATATAAACACTGCATGTTAGTGAAAACACAACACTTGTTATAGCCGTAGTGAATACATATATAACAATATTGTATAGTCCATAGACGATATATTGACTGATGTTTGTAATCAAAACATTTTACATTTGTACTCTGACTAACATACGTTATGTTATTATACAATCATTTGGTAATAGATAAATGTTAAAAAGAAAACTTTGTCTAAACTAGCAGCTATAGTTGTTCCTGTTGTTTATGTTGTCAGAAAAGTAAGCAATGAAAGTTTGTATAGCTTCCTTTAGCTTGAATACAAACAATTGTTTTGATTATGATAATCGGTCATTTTATCATTTCAGGACTATATACATAGTGTAGCTACATTTAATATATACATTTTATATATAAACACCTAACACTTCGTAATTATATAAAATAATCATCGAGTTTTCTAAGATATATTTCGTCTTTGGTTTTGACCGGACATTTCTGTCTTCGAACAGTTTTTCGTGTGTTATCTCAGGTAACCATGTTTGTATTGTAAAACTTTTATCGGTCCCTTCCTCGATCATTTCAAATTAGAACATAACTACAAAGCTACAATAGTATGTATGTAATGCATGTAATATATTATATAATTATATGACCGTGTCTTGTACAGGCATAACAACCATTTTATATAGATGTCAGAATGCAATAATGTTGGCGTGAACCCCTTCCCTTATGATATTGTGACACACAATCCATATCATGGTAGGTGAAATATACACAAAAACCTTAATATGGATACGTATGTCACATGATGAAAATAAAATATATTCTCTTTATGATATTGCATATTAGCGTGAACAAATAGTTTTGTTAGAACCTCAATTTTACAGTGAAATAATTAACTTTAAAGTATTGCTACACTGAAATTGTTTCATTTCAATGTGTTTAGCTGTCTAAAACTAAACGTCACATAGACCTTGTACATCATGTAATATACCTAACATTATAACTCTAAACAAATTAATAGACCTGACACCCACAATGTTAAGAATGTTGTATTTATAATGTTATCTCTGATACAGGACCCCCTAATGCTGCTGGAGGGGCCCCTGGTGGACCTGCAGCTGACCCTTTCGCTGGAATGGGAGGAGCCGGGGCTGCTGCTAATTTATTGAATCCAATGGGCCCAGGACGACCATTTATACCTGGTAGGTTACTGATATATTTACGAACAGATGTAACATTTATACATCATATTATACTCGTTCTTTGAACAGTCTTTATACAGACAGATACACCTGACCTTGGTCCGCACATTATTGTTGCTTCACCTGACTAATTCATGTCTTGAATATAGCAATAAAAATGTGATAAGAAAATTTATGCCACAGAATATATTGAATTTTATTGCTAATACTAGAAAAGAAAACGACATGTCATAGTATCTTATAACAAAAAGTCTTCTAACTTTTGTACATGTGTCTATATAATATTCTCCCTTGAAAAGAACATTACACGTACAGTTTGACCTCTCTTCAACAACATCCATTGGGCTAGACTAAATTGTGTTGCTGTTCGGAGGTTGTTTCTTCTGCAGAGGTTACTTTCAATTAACATTACGTCTTAAAGAACTATCAGAAGCTGCTGTTATGCAGAGGAATTTACTGTACACGTTTACTGGTCAATTTATTGGTGTGTGTAATTTTGCGAAAATTTGCGAGTTAAAGTAAAAGTTACTCGCAACTTTCAAAATCCACTCGCATTTTGCGAGTATGCGAGCTTAAATTCGAGCTCTGCAACGACCATTCTACCGCCTATCTATGTATCAAGAAAGACAGCTGTTAGCCATTGGCGGTGGTATGCGCTCAGTACAAAATTAAATCTTGGGTTCAAAGATTAAGCCTGATCAGGGAACGTAGAACTGATCACATGGCGTATATAACTTCCCCACTCTTACTAAAATCAACTATGTTATGTATGTATATATTGTTGTGCTACAGGTATGGATGCTAATCAAGTAGCAGATCTTATGGGTGGTAGAGCAGGTCCTGTACCTATGGATATAGCTAATGAAGCTTTCTTAATGAGACAAATGGGACATACACCAGATCATATTGCTGATGTTCTAGGTAAAGTATCTTATCTTTATCATACGAATACTTTTATCAATGCTTCTTCTTTTGTATGTATAGAAATTATAGACGGTTTATATATAATGGTGTAACAAATATATTTCGGTTTTGTTTTTCAATGCTGATAAAACTGACTAAACCACTAGCCATAGTTATGATAGAAATTTTCTTTAACTTCGCGGTTTCTCCTGTACTAATTTTGTTTTAGAATTAGCAGCATTTATTTTTCTTATCAATTATTAGGGGTGTATTATTTTTTCAGTTTTATAGTGATAATTATTCGATATTCATTTTATAAACATACAATTATTTAAAATTTAAAATGTGCATATACAGTATTTGAAATAAATGTTGAATATCAAAGTTGTATTTTTTAACCCGTAAAATGTTGTTCATGGATTAGCTTATTCACCTATTTAGTACAAGTCCAATGTTTAAAGTACAAAAACATTCATGACCTAGAAGACGACCTGTACATCATGTTATATATATTATAGGTGATAAACTACAAAGAAGATTCAGTAACCCACTTGGTGCTGCTGCTGATATGGCTCTGGCCAATGCTCTAGCAGGTAATATATTATATATTATATAATCTATAGTTAGATGGTCTAGAAACATCATCTGTTACAGTCTCCTCTTTAAACTAACGATCAAGTAACTCAGCAAATGAAGGAAATACTGCTCTATATTCAGTTTAAAAAATGCTTTTTACGTTTTTAAATACGTTCTGTGTTATAAATCTAAAATATATGAGAAGTCTTAATGTTTCTAAGAATAAAAAGATGTCAGCAGATTTGCTACGTTTTCAACCTTTTAAATGAGTTAGTGCCACTGTCAGTATATCCTAGAATTTCAGTAATTTATGGTTGTTATAATACAATACGTGACATATGTTATAATGTTTTGTTATTATAAATCACGTGACATATGCTATTATGTTTGTTATAATACAATACATGACATGTGTTATTATGTTTGTTATAATACACCACGTGACATATGTTATTATGTTTGTTATAAAACAATGCGTGACATATGTTATTATGTTTTGTTATAATACACCACGTGACATATGTTATTATGTTTGTTATAATACACCACGTGACATATGTTATATGTTTGTTATAATACACCACGTGACATATGTTAATATGTTTTTATGATACAATACGTGACATATGTTATTATGTTTGTTATAATACACCACGTGACATATGTTATATGTTTGTTATAATACACCACGTGACATATGTTATATGTTTGTTATAATACACCACGTGACATATGTTATTATGTTTGTTATAATACACCACGTGACATATGTTATATGTTTGTTATAATACACCACGTGACATATGTTAATATGTTTTTATGATACAATACGTGACATATGTTATTATGTTTGTTATAATACACCACGTGACATATGTTATTATGTTTGTTATGATACAATACGTGACATATGCTATTATGTTTGTTATGATATAATACGTGACATATGTTATTATGTTTGTTATAATACAATGCGTGACATATGTTATTATGTTTGTTATAATTCACCACGTGACATATGTTATTATGTTTGTTAATATACAATACGTGACATATGTTATTATGTTTGTTATAATACAATGCGTGACATATGTTATACTGTTGGTTATAATACAATGCGTGACATATGTTATTATGTTTGTTATAATACAATACGTGACATATGTTATTATTTTTGTTATAGTACAATGCTTGACATATGTTATACTGTTGGTTATAATACAATGCGTGACATATGTTATTATGTTTGTTATAATACAATACGTGACATATGTTTTTATGTTTGTTATAATACAATGCGTGACATATGTTATACTATTGGTTAGAATACAATGCGTGACATATGTTATTTAGTTTGTTATAATACAATACGTGACATATGTTTTTAATGTTTGTTATAATACAATACGTGACATATGTTATTATGTTTGTTATAATACACCACGTGACATATGTTAATAAGTTTTTATGATACAATACGTGACATATGATATGATGTTTTGCTATTATACATCATGTGACTTGTTGTTGTTAACTTCTTTCTAGTTATCTATTATTTCTTGTTATATTTTAGGTGGTGGTGGAGGAGCCGGTGCTGGACGTGGTGCTACAGGATAGAGACATGATACCAGGATATATAGATGATAATGTTTGATAACAGACTTACATATATACATACATTATCACTTTGTTTTACTTCTTGTTTTATATTACTTTATTATGTTGTCAGTTGATACAAACAATTCTATAAGAATAAAATACAAGTTTATAAAATATTTGAACTAATTAATTTGCAGTATATATATCATAACTCGATGTTTCTGATGTAACACGTGCATAATATGTAGATATAGAAATACAAATATGTATATTGATCTAGATATCTTTACAGGGTGTACGACACAAACTTGGTTCAATAATATAATGATATATTTAAGCATCACACTATGCCAGTAATTAAATAATGATAATTAAAGTTTAGCAACAATCTTATCATGTATGATTCACAAAGTGTACGAAAAAAAGAAATGGTATAGTTACAAATGAAACGTTATTTTCAACCAAATAAGATTGTTTATTAACAGTACTTGACACATCAGCGAATGCTCTCTTTCTACTTCAATTTTAGCATCATTGTCATGTAATGCCAAGTTAACAGTTATTGGATATTGTATAAAGTTCGAGTTTTATAGTTAGTTTGTTGCTTAGAATAACGATAGGATGTAGCCAGTAGTATTTTCTAAAAAAGGAAGAAATTAAAGTTAAAAACTTTTATTATGTACAAAATATGTGAAATGATTTATTTTAATATATAAGATGTTTTATTATTTATTTCATTCCAAGCATAAATATGATCTATACAAATATAATGGTGTTGTTGTTTTTACATGAAGTATTGATCAGCTTGTCAAATCTTAGACTCATAACGACTGATCCCCTTAAGTAGAGAGCTTGAAAGCCGCCCGACTAGCTCAGTTGGTAGTACGCCTTTCTGTCTATAACATGTCTATAAGTCTATATTGAGTAGTAGACAGCTATAATAAGATAGATACTGATCAAGGGGTTTAGGCTTCGATTCTCGGGCAAGGCATACTTCGGTAGAGTTTGGTCATGAAATTACTTCTAAGACCATTATCCCACTTACAACTGATTCTAAATAATGTATGGCAGCTGTCAGTTAATGACAAAAGTATATGCCTAGTTACTGGTTAACATTTAAATTATGATATTTAGCCTTTCAAGAATGGTGAGTAGGTTGACTGACCGCCGTCATATAAACTATACAATGTATTGCTTCAGTGTTGAATCGAACAACAAAGAGTGCTGGATTTCAAATCTTGAAATGCCTGGTTGATTTCCGACCACAACACTTTAAGTTCTTAATTGATATTTTTAAATGGTTTTAGAATTTCCCCATGCCTTTGGTTTAAATCAGCTGACAACAAATAGTAGATTTATGACTAATTACCAAACACATGGCTAATTTAGGTAAAGTATCTGTTTGTAACTCAATTGAAATTACTAACGACAGTTTTAATTACTGAGTTAAGACAACAAGGACTATCATGCAATACAATTATCGTATACTCATTTGAATAACTACATCGAAAGAATAATTAAACTAAATTTGTGACTGCATATGTTACCCACCTGAGGTCAAATTTCTTTATGAGTAAATTACTTTCACCCCGTAGCAAAACATTGTAAAAATGTTATATAACGGCGGACATTTAACATACTCGCCGTTGCTGGTAAGGCTTTATCTCTGAATTTAGCTGTCAACCAGGTTACTAGGCGCATATTCCATCATTGACTGATAAATGCCATTGAGAATGACCGTTGACATTATTCCAAGACCAAGCTCCTAGAACGAAGGTCCTGTCGAGGAATCGAACCGCCTATTCCTAGCACTAGCAGACTTGTTCGCTACCAACTGAGCTAGCCTGGTGATTAACTATGAAATAAGAGCAGCTGCATGCTTGTAAATTCAGAAAGTTTGCATACAAACTTATATCGTCTTCAAACCCTTTAAAATGTTCAACAAATGGAGATACAATTACGAAATGGGCATAACAACAGTAATTTTTCATCAATATATCTTAACTAGAATGTGTTTAACTTTAAGTCAAAAGTAAAAATTCCCATGAATATCTCCTCCCATGTGACTTTCCAATTGGAGAATTCTCCCACTATCAATAATTAGAAATATTTTGTCATAGGACTCTCAAATATATTTTTCCTCAGTATTGTTTGAAATATCGTTATGATGACAATTAAGCATTATTATCTTGCTATGCTTTTTTAAATGCTGTTCAAAATGCGTTTTCTTTTATAATATTGCTTTAATCAAAATTGCTAGCGAATTATACCTTCCCATGTTGTAAACTGTAGATGAAAAGATTGTGATTAGACCGTTCGAATTTTGTCAACCATATACAAACTTGCCTTGGTAATAAATAAGGTACTAAAAAACGAGAGAGTCTGTACCGTATTTATAACGGTTTAAACTGAACTTGTCAACTCTCGCATAACTCCTTCTAGTCGATGATTTTGCAAGAGTAAGCCAAGCCAATTCAAGTATTATATCAAAAAATCAAAATGTGTTGAAATTTTTTCATATATGTATACAACAAGACTTACCGGAACACTTGTTTACAGCTTCGTGTGTATTCTCCAGCGGCCGATTGTATAAACGTTGGTTAAATTAACCCTGGGTTAAATGCTAACCCTGGGTTATCTTTAACCAGACTGGGTTAGCTAACCAATTTGGTTATCCGATTGTATAGAGCAATATAACCAAAAGGTTACTTAACCAAAATGTATAAATTTAACCAGACTTTAACTGTCCCATAATGCATCATTTCTTTACTAGTTTTTATACCATATTTTCTTACATTTTGTCCAGAGATCAATGTGATATAGCTAATGACTTGTCTCAATAGGGAAACACAGTTGTTAAGAGTCTAAGACTGCATTAGGCGTAAATAATAATAATTTATTATGCTTGTATGTGTATTATAAAATACAGATTTTTTATGCTGATACTAACCAACCTGGAAATCCCAAGCCCAAACAACTTACATACATATAAGTATTAAATGACACCTTTCCACTTGCAACAAGAACTCTACTTTATTGACTTATGTTGTATAGGAGAGCTTACTAATCCTTAAACTCTTTGGTAAGATACCATTGTCTTGAATGGTTTTACTTGGTGTTGAATGGAAGAATTAACAACCGTCTTCACTTCAAGCTTAAGTTTCAGTCATGATTGCATGGTCAGCAACCAATTAGAACTGGAAACACCAGATTAATGCCACTTGAATGAGAATACTTTTTTGAGGATACCATCCCTTTCATAAAATCAGTACATCCTTCAGCTAAATCCAAGACACAGTATGTGTTTATATAAGATAAATTAATAGAAAAAGGAATTCATTTTGAGTACTGTACATATAATTGTTTTATTGTTTATCTATAACATGAAAATTACAAATAAGAAAGACATTGTTGATGGCAGGAATTTTCTGAGAATCATCTATGTCTCTGTCTTGTGAGGCAAAGTTAGATCATTTCTTACACTTGATGACCAAGTACTAAAATATTAAATAAGAACTTGACCAGTCACTGAGTGATCATCTGCATCTACACACACTTTTTACTGAGCATCTCCTGAAAAACACAAACTACACATGTTCTTATTTTATAAAAAGTTATTCCAAATAGATAGATCTAGTCAAGTGTGAATAAATTAGGCTTATCACTATGCTTGATAAAGGAAATAAATATACACTTCATTTCTTTCTAAACAAATTGGAATTACTGATGACAATTGATGTTGCAAACATGGTATTTGATATTTTTTATTAAATTTATAAATAAATCTTTATGGTACATGTATGTAGACATAGACCCCACATACCTTGTTATATAACAATAGCTCTGCACAATAAAATCTGATATTATTTCATGACTCAGGTGACAGACCCAAATTTTCCTTATTAAAGTATATCATGACTATATAATTATATAATAAGGAAAATTTGGGTCTGTCACCTGTGTTTTATGATACATTTAATTACCATTTTTTTAAAATAACTGTTAGCCATAGTAACAACCAACTTCTTCATTTCATCTACACATGGTGGTAGCCAAATTCAATTGAATTCCATAGTGAATGTTCATGCCTCTTGGCACTTGAAAACAGCATCCTGAAAAAAACCCACCACAAATGTATCAAAATAATATGATGGTAAAGTCCAATGAAATAACAAGGCAACTTTGAAAGCAGACCATTGACACAAAGATGTTGATAAAATCTAATATTTAATTTAATAGTCTTGATAAAATGCGTTAGATTTATTATTAATTTATACTTGATCTCTAGGTACGAAATGGTCTGGGGACGCTTGCTACCTTGTCGTAAATTCTCTTTTTTAGCTCTTAATATTTAATATTTTATTATCTAAATAATCAAATAACATTTTAAAAACAAAAATCGGTTGGTGTTACGGACGAATGTTTTATATTTTCCATAAAATATGAATGTCAACAGTTGATCAGACGATCTGTCATATTCATGAACGCTGGTTACAAGGCCAAATTATTAGTCCCTTGAAATCGTTGGAATTTCAGTGCATTGCAATACACTTGCATTTATTTTGCAATAAAGTCAAAGAAGAATGATAGTCCACCTACCTTGTGAAGGCATTCCTTAAATAATCCAAGCAATCCTGAGACAAATGATTTAAAATTCTCTCAATTTTCTGTCAATGTCGTCGATATTGATTTTTACAAAGTGAAACTAGATGGGTGTGTTTATAGTCCGGTACATTCAAGTGACATTTATTACTTCCCCTGAGATAGCACTTCTAATTTATCCTGTATTTTTGGGTGTCTAACATGTTCTTATGAGAAAATTCGCCAAAAATTTGATTATATCGAGCGAAATGGCGGCCATTTTGTTTCATTTTTATTTTGGTTAAATGCTTAACCCAGCTACTGGAGGTGGGTTAAATTTAACCAAAAAATCACCTGGGTTAATTCTAACCAAACCTTTATACAATCACTAACCCAGTGTTTTACCAAAAGTTTTACCAATACATGATTTTAACCCAGTGGTTAAATTTAACCCACGTTTATACAATCGGCTGCAGGTGTATTTTTGTGACGCCATACTGAGCGTCAATTTCTCTCGCAGAAATACATTAAGCGCCAGTTTCAGTGCGTTTTTGAAAAGTATGAACCACCTTGTCTCATAAAAATCTAGTTCGGTTTTGTTAGGTTTTAGCGATGTTTAACTGACTTCCGCTAGAAATGACGTATTCTAATGACACTGTATCATTGTGTTGCACAAGTTGTCCAAAGATAGATAACATGACAAATGATGTTGAGACAAGTGATTGACAAGTTTGTTGAGCTATGGTACAGTAGTTATATATGTGATATCATTCTACTCTCATTAAATATTCTAGCCGCCCGGTTAGCTCAATTGGTAGCACCCGAGTCTACTTTTCTAGGGGTCGTGGGTTTGATTCTCGCGCGGGTCAAACTTTCGTGGAGCTTGGTCATGAAATTATTTCTACGGCCATTCTCCCTCCTACGAATGATTCTTAATTATGTAGAGGCAGTTGTGAGTCACTGACGAACATATTTGCATAGTAGTTGGTTAATAGCTAAAACCAGAGATTTAGCCTTTCCAGGAACCGTGAACAGGTTGACTGACCGCCGTTATATGACCTATACAATATGTTGCTACAGCATTAAACCCAACAAAAACAAACAAACAATTAAATATTTTAACTGATGTTGAATGTAAAGAAGTTAGCAAACTTATATATTAATTGATAGTATCTAATTAAATTAAGAGTTAATAAAACCCGGGTCGATAGCACAGTTGGTAGCGCGCCGGGATTTGGAATCTCGTACCCGAGGGGTGCAGGTTCGAATTCCACCCGGGGAGGTTATACCCTTTCATGAAAATTTGACAACAATGTCGATTTTTCTCCATTGATTAGATAATATGGAGAAGTTTCCGGCCTTGTGGAAGGGTAGGTGAGTACTGGTTATAGAATAGGGTCCAGGCAAGCTAGGTTAGGTGCGCTGGACGCCGTAAAATGACCTAAATTGTGTTGACACGGCGTTAAACCCAGTAAGAAATAAAATAGAATGTATCAAGTACTTTGTTGACAATATCAATTACTTAATACATTATGTTCTAATAAACTGCTTACAATAAACAATATCAAATTTAATATAAAAGTATATTATAAAATATCAACAACATATCGTCCATTGATAGCCAAAAGGGCTTATCAGCACTTTTTCAAGTTTTGAGAAAATGAGGTTTAAAGTTTCAAGGCTCTGTAGTAAATCAGGTTTAATGATCTTAGTGATTAAATGTTGATATTCAATTAGAGCTATATGCCAATAAATTGTTCTGCAATTATCAAGTTGATGCACTGAAAATTATTGCCATATTTGGAGGCTTTTGTTGATAAGCCCTTTTGGCTGCCGAAATTTACACAACATTCTAGGGTAATAAGGACTTATCAGTAAATGAAAAAGACTGTTGGAATGTATTTCAACCATTTAATATCATTTTAATAACTTCCATGATTAATTTTTTATAAATATTGACCATTTAATTGACAAGTTTGATTGATTTCTTCGTCAATATCAACTTCTTCTTTCACATTGTGTGGGCATGAGGGCCTGTTTTAATTCCAACTGTTACTGGGTAGGTCTTCATAAAAAACCAGTGAATTTTCATAATGATGTATCGTCTTACGTATTAGACCATTTCAGGCTAGAAGATTGGTAGTTGTAGCCGTCACAAATATTTTAAACATTGACTGAACAGTGCTTTCTGCTTTTCTTTTATCAATTGCTTTTTAAATTGGCAGTTTTCTTTTTACGTTTGCTTTTGGTGCTTTGAGCTTGTATAAAGTCTTGCTTAGTCACCTGGCTAGCTCAGTTGGTAACAGGCAAGTCTGATCAAGGAGTCGTGGGTTCAATTCCCAGGCGAGCCATACCGTTGTGGAGTTTGGTCATGGAATTATTTTTACAGTCATTGTCCATGCTATCAATGATTTTTAATAATGTATGGCAGTGTTGTCAGTCACTGACAAAAGAATGTGCTTAGTAGTTGGTTGACAGCTTAATCCAGAGATTTAGCCTTTCCAGGAGGAGTAAGTAGGTTGACTGACCGGCGCTATATGACCTTTACAATGTGCAGGTAAGGCATTAAACCCAACTAAAAAAGTTTTCCTTGCCCATTTTTCTTTGCTGGCCTAATTCTTTTTTAGACCAATTTTCTTGGCCTCGATTATTCTCTGGGCTCAAACAGTTCCGAATGAAGTTGTTAGTGTGTAGCTTTTGTCAATATCATCGCATTATTCATATGCAGATGAAACTACTTTAAACATCAACAGGTTCTTTCAGTGTGTATTATTTTTGCTTCGCTCTTCCCATAGGCTCTTGCTTTATCAGTTTACTCAAAGGTAGGTCATATTCACTATCATCATCCGATGACATAGTCACTTTCAGTTCTTTGTCGTGAGTATTTGTTGATTTCTTCTCCTGCGTCTGGGGTTGTCTGTATTAGACACTGGAATTGTGTTTTCAACAGTTGTCCAAGAACATCCACATTGCTCAGTGTTTCTGTGCTCTCAATAGCTTTTGTATGTTTCCCCTCATTTTGATTTTTGAATAAACTGTTAATTTTTCAACGGCTTTTTGCTGATGTTTGGGCTTTTGTTGATTCTGGGCTTCTCGCTCTAAACTCGCTTGGTCTGTGCCTTCAGCATTTGTTGACTCATTCTCCTCATGACTGGTTTAGCTGATGTTAGCTGTCCCCTGTACCTTCAGCAGTAATCGGAGCACTTGGAAATTGTTTGGTGCACTTATACTTTCTGCAGCCTCTCCTAATTGTGTATCATTGTTTGTTCAATGATAAGTTTTGATGATCCTCGACTGCTTGCTCATCAATCAAAGATTGGCCAATAAATTGCAAAAGAAGTGTATTTTAATGTACATGATTTGCAGTGAATACTTTTATACACGTGCAAAATTATGTCAATCAAAGTATTTAACAAAATCTTTTATTGTAGATATTGATATAAATTACATTAAACAATTGAATTCAACGTAAAGCAATAATACTATTTCAGATCTTGAAAACTGGTATGCATTCGACTTGTCAATGATTGCTGGAATATGTTTATCATACAATGCTATTACTATGATACTTTAATGAAATAGAACTTATTTAATTCTTAAATGGTATCAGGCAAACACAGTTACTCAAATACAACAGCAATATACAGCTCCTAATCTGACCAGTCTGAATTCATACCTTTAAGAAAAAACAAATCATAAAAACACGGCGACCAAAAGGGCTCATCAGCAAATCAAAATTTCTAAAAAGCAGTTATACTGTTGATTTTACAGCATTAATTGTCACAAAGGATATCATTTGGTCAATCTTATTCTTACTATTGTACAAATAGTATGATTGGATATTTAGAAATGTTACATCCCTATACTTAATATATTTCACAGCCAAAAGGGCTCAACAACTCACAAGGGACATGCATTTTATAGTTTATCTCTTTGTTACTAAATTATGAGTTTTGTTTCCATACCGCTGATAAGTAGTTAGTTCAGGCATTCAACAATTCATAAAATAAAACATAACTTCACTTACTGTTTAGTAGAATACAATTACTCCATCAAAAACGCTCCTTAAAATCATTATGTAGATTCCCTAATGAACTTACCAATATTGTATTGATTAGTGAAAAAACTGATGTTATCTGGTGCTACAGGATGTACTTATGATGTAAACACATAACCTAACCTATTTATCTAATAATGGGGATTAAATAATGCAATACTTGTCATGTAAACATCTCTGGCTAAAAGGGCTTATCAGCATGAATTTTGACTGATAAGCCCTTTTGGCTGTAATGATACTGCTGATAGGCCCTTTTGGCAGAAGTTAAAATGACCAATGCCGTAACAAGAAATTTCATTGTCACCAATTTTTTTTTTGTTTTTCGGAGGAACTTGGGCTCAATATTTTTTCCACAGCTAGATAACATAAGAAGGATGTGTTTTATGATAAAAAGTCATTTTTGGCCAAAAGTGCTGATAAGCCCTTTTGGCTATCAATGGACGATATTTAGTTTCATTGTATATTATGTTTATGTGTACAATAAAAGTATTTATTGTACTCATGGTGATGGAGACTGGCAAAGCTAGTATGTTGGATCAGAAAAAACAGACACAGTTATAGAATTGAAATATGGGCTTTTATTTGCAAAAGCCATAACATATAACGAAGTGAAAATAAAAACTGAACATAATAAAATAAATGTTTAAAACCAACATATCAGGGCAGAGAAAGCGCCCTTAAACAATTTTACATGAAACAGTTTGGTGTGAAATGTTAATGAACAATTATGTAAGAAACTATGTGATGTGTTAAGTAAAAAGTACTGAAATTCAATGAACAATTTTCATAAAATTGATAGAAAAAGATACTAAGAGGAGGAGGATGGGAGGAGGTGGTAAAATTCAGAATAATTTAATAAACAAACACACAATGTAGCATGTAAAATGGCTGGCGGGTACTGAGACAAAGGATTGTCATGCGCATGCGCTCTGATAAAAGAAGACGGGATAAATGACTGTAAGCCCGGTCGGTATTGACCAAATCAGATAGATTGGTTAGCTATAACCGATTGTTAAATACTGACAGTACCCGACAGTATGGACATTAGTAACCAAAATTAAGAGAAAATAAAACATCACACAGTTCGTAAATAAAACATTTATAAACATAAAATACATTTATTGTACTCATGGTGATGGAGACTGGCAAAGCTAGTATGTTGGATCAGAAAAAACAGACACAGTTATAGAATTGAAATATGGGCTTTTATTTACAAAAGCCATAACATATAACAAAGTGAAAATAAAAACTGAACATAATAAAATAAATGTTTAAAACCAACATATCAGGGCAGAAAAAGCGCCAAGGTCAAGTTCTACTTGACAACGCCCTGACGAGCCAGAAACCAACCCATGAGATAAATAAGACAACAGTCCTATGATGTTATACAACGGCAATAGTTAACATGAAAAACATATTTATACATATATACATATACATATTATTATTATTATTTTATTTTTTAAATACTATTATTGTAACAACAGCTAAAAGAATAATGTCCTTTCCAATAATGCTTTCAAAAAACTTGTTTTATAGGGAAATAGTAATGACATATTGTGATTAAAGGTTGAGTATTTAATACATGCCAGTTAAAATATATTGAAGCAATGAATTATTAAAATTTATGGAGTGAAATGAATGAATTTCACTTATTGAATTAATGAGTCTACACTGGTATCTGTTTTATTATTGTATAAGAGCAAATTGAATAAGTGCCAAAACAAATACATCAAAAGTGAGTGATAACAACAAATACATATATTGATATATTCATAATCAAGTTAACATGTATTTACAAACTATATAATGTGACAAAATGTTAATTAATGTTTCTTGTAAGCAATACTCGTACAAAATGTACATTATGAAATTGTGTTTTCCTATGCTCAAGTGATTCTTTTTTACAGCATAAACATAACTATGACACTGGTATAAGATGAAAGTAAAAATTGCTTGTAGTACCAGATTTGTACATAGAATAAAAATTCTAAGTTTTTGAGCACATGAAGCTAAAAATTTAATATATTAATGTATATTTTCCATAGATATGCTGTAACACCTACAATTGTTTATTTCACTTATCATTTAGTAAAAATGTGATACAAAGTAGAACAAAAAACAGTAGCTGCCAAAGTCTGACTACCATATTTTTGCAAGTGATGAGGGTTTACAAAGATAATTGACACAATATAATGTAAAACACAATAGTAGCTGCCTAAGTCAGACTACTTAAGTAATGTACAAGAGGTGAGGGTTTACAAATATAATTGACATAATATAGTTTCAAACAAATATATAGTAGCTGCCTAAGACAGACTACCCTAATATTTTTCAGGCCATAAGGGACCCCAAAGAAAATTTTCATAATAAAATGTATAACAAAAAAGTAGCTGCCTAAGTCAGACTACCAAAATATTTTAAAAGAAAATTTACATAATATAATGTAAAACAAAAAATAGTATCTGCCTAAGTCAGACTACCAAAATATTTTAAAAGAAAATTTACATAATATAATGTAAAACAGAAAAGTAGCTGCCTAAGTCAGACTACTTATATCATATCTATTAAGCTATGAACTGCTTCTGAGTGTATATATGTTGATAACAAAATGTGTTTCATTATGGCAAAATTGTGAAAAGGATGGAATTTCTTTTCAAAAAGTACACATGAGATAGTTGCTGAAGTCTGTATATTTGATATATTGTGAGATATTGGAATTATGACAGTTCAAATGCTTAGCATTGGGGCTCGCAAATAATTTTTGAAAGCATTAAATTTCCATCTGCCCAATTGTTGAATTGTGCTATCAGAATATTGTTTTTGTTGGGCATGTGTTGCCCCCCCCCCCCTATCCTAAATGAATGTGGAGTGAAAATTTTTCTGTCAAGATGTAAACATGTCAGGCATTTTCTTTGGCCTTTCCTGAAAAATTTGTCAGTGACTGGTTTTCCATTGAGAGAAGTAAATAGAGCATGAGATTTTATCTGTTTTGCTTGTAGATACTGTTTTAGGTGGCTTACAGGACAAATAAGTGAATCTTTTTGTGTCATAACCCTGACTTTTGTTTCCTGACAACTATGTTTGAAGTGAGGCAGTGTTAGGATACAAGCCAATAGATTGTGATTAGCTTCCTCAAAGTTGACATTTTTTAACAATAAGAAATGGGCTGATGTTGAAGTTTTAGTCATCTCACTAATTCTTAGAAGAGCAAAAAATGCCAAGGAAAACATAGACTTAAACAATATTTGGTGGTATTTTGTACGGAAAGCACGATCACATTCCTTAATCAAATTTCTAAGATCAGAGAACATTATGGGTTGTCTCTTTTCTGTGGATACACATTTGCGTTTACAGCCTTTTAACATTTGTTTCACTTTAAACGAATCCATAGGATTTTTATGACCGTGCAACTGGGTTATATAACCAATCGCAGAGGAACGTGTAACAATGGTAGAGTATTTGTAACCTAGACTGTGACAATATGCAATAAATTGCTGTATTTTTTCAGATGACACCTTTTTGGTTGGTGCACTTTTATAAAACGACCAATGAAATCTAGAGTAGGCAAAGAAAGCTGTTTGATAAGTCTTTCTTGAATTGACAGATAAAGATGATTTAAGGAGGTGGCCAGTTACTGATTTCAGAATACTTGTAGTAATTCTCTTGGTATGTTTGCTGGATGCTTGTCCATGTTGCCTGCTGACATTTCCCGAAAACGGTCTATCTGAAAACGTGAAAGTAAATCCGGTAAAACATTAGATTTACCAGTTATATGTTCAGCTTTGACCAATATATTAAACTTCATGCATGCCAGGACCAAGCGGCGTAATATGATCATAATATTCTGGTCTTTGCTAGTTTGTTGGTTGACTATGTAAACAACCGCCATATTATCAGAATGTAGAATGAGACAGGTATTACTGAAATGATGACCCCATAGTTCTAAAGCTAGAGTAATAGGAAATAGTTCTTTAAAGGTTATAGGTAAATGCAAAAATTTGCCAGGCCTTAATGTCTCGTTGTACATGTACATTTTAACTAAAGCAGTTGAGTGTCACTATGAAAAGGGTTAAAAGTTTAAAACAGTTAATGTGCAGTTTAAAGACTTCTTCCATATACATGTTCAGTCGACATTGAAATGATCAGGCAATCCCTCACAGTACACATTTACACCTGGTGGAGTGGAAATTTCTTGCTCAAGAACATTAGCAGTGCACTTTGTGGTGATCGATACCATGACCTCTTGATCTCTCTTGTGATACCCAATCATATAAAATACATTCAGGTTTTGTTAGAATTTTTCCTGAACGCTAAATAATCAACTTTATGTAAAAACTTAAAGGCACACTATACTATGACATGTTCATGATAGAGCCATGGTTTAATGTCTTGATCATAATAGAGCCATGGTTTAATGTCTTGATCATAATAGAGCCATGGTTTAATGTCTTGATCATAATAGAGCCATGGTTTAATGTCTTGATCATAAAAGAACCATGGTTTAATGTCTTGAGCATAATAAAGCCATTGTTTAATGCCATGATGATAATAGAGCCATTGTTTAATGTCTTGATCATAATAGAGCCATGGTTTAATGTCTTGATCATAATAGAGCCATGGTTTAATGTCTTGATCAAAGTCATTTTTCAATAACTAAAAAGTTGAAAGTAACACACCCATTATGAGATTGCTTGTATTCCTAAAGTTGATTAGTAATTACGTGAAATTCCTGACTTGGTTAAGAATTGTGTGTAATTAATGGTTACACAGATACACACTAGAATCTATCAGCTCAATAAAATTATCTACATCTACGTATTTTCAACAAACTGTCAGACTTGATATTTATCTGATGGTGCGTTATGAAAATAGATAATGAAAGTTACATACAATGTATGAGAACGTTGAAGTATTAGTAAGAAAATAGATCGGACAAAAAAAGTGCCTGAAAAGAAAAAAGAGAGAAGAAAAGAGATACCCAGTTACTTCATTATCATGGTATAGACATAAAATATATGGATAAATATTAAATATTCAACACAATATATCTACACATGCAGCTCTATATTACTTATGATTGATATATATTGTTGTCAGAAAGATATACAATTCATTATATAACACATATACACATAGTTTATAATACAAGTACTTGATAAAATGAACACTTCTAGTTTATAATACAAGTACTTGATATAATGAACATTTCTAATTTATAATACAAGTATTTGATATAATGAACATTTCTAGTTTATAATACAAGTACTTGATATAATGAACAATTCTAGTTTATAATACAAGTACTTGATATAATGAACATTTCAAGTTTATAATACAAGTACTTGATATAATGAACATTTCTAGTTTATAATACAAGTACTTGATATAATGAACTATTCTAGTTTATAATACAAGTACTTGATATAATGAACATTTCTAGTTTATAATACAAGTATTTGATATAATGAACATTTCTAGTTTATAATACAAGTACTTGATATAATGAACAATTCTAGTTTATAATACAAGTACTTGATATAATGAACATTTCTCTCTGTTAGCAACAAGGAGTGTTTGTTTATCTTGAGATGTAACTATATAACGTGGAACAGTCATATCAACTGTTATAGTTGACACAAGGTCTCCAGTATGTGAGAGTACTTGTATACCATTCTTCTTACAACATACATATACATGATCATGTAAACCAACACATACATCAGTTGGTGTCCACTCATTCACAACTTTACATTCACCAGATATAATATCATATATATAAACCTTGCTATCTGAACTATCAGTAAATATAAGTTTGTTATATTGTTCTAGATATGAACATTTAGTAGTTGCCACTGGAGATCTCTTCTGATGTATGTTAAAGTCAAATTTCTTCTCCTTGCCTGACAATGTTACCATACAGAATGGTGTTATATGTCCTATTGTACTAACAACAAACTTATCATCTGACATTTTACTGATGGAGTTATAACTACGAGTAACAGATATTTTTCTGTTTAATGTTATTAGTCCAGATTGATCTATATCAAGTATATACAACTTTAGGTTATCACCAGTTGTTACTATGACTTCTCTTTCATTGATAACAGCCACTCCGAGTGGAAACACCTGTAGAGGTAACACATATGTTTTCTGACTCACAAACTTGCTGTCAAACACTATAACTTTCCTATTACTATTGTCTATGACTACAAGTCGACCATCGGGCAGGAAATCAAATCCACAATATACAGGTTGTTCCAAGTCGATTCCAATTTTCTCTATGTTGAATGTTTTCAACAATAAAACATCCACTCTAGACTTCACATCAAACTTTTTCACATCGAACTTGAACTTTTGTATCATCTTCGAGTCTTTATCACCAGGCTCCACCATTGATATCAACTTATCTGTTAACTTTTCTAAATGTGTATCAAACTTATATTTAAAGTTAAATGTTTTAAGTTGTTCTCTTAGTTTACTTGTTTTATCTACAACTATATCTATCTCATCCTTCAATCCACGATCAATTATAATTCTCTTTGAATCTTTCATACAATTTAACTTCATCATGAAGTCTTTTATAATTTCTAACTCATTATTAAACTCTTGTAATGTTCTAGTCAGATCATCTCTCTCACCTGTTATATTGTTACATGTTGTATCAAATACTCCCAGTATCATCTCTTTAAACTTACTTATATCTTCTAACACCGTGGTTGTATCACGTGACAAACGTTCTTCTGCTTCATGAAGCACGTCTACAACATGACTTGTCTCATTGAAAACTTTATCTAATTTATCTTTCAATCTATCACAACTATCTATGCAAGCAGCTGATGGAACCAGATCTACATCTCGACATTTTCTGTGATCAAATATGGCACAATCAGAACACACAGAAATATCATCATCTGCACAGTAATATTCTAAACTTTTATGATGTTTAGAACACTTCTCAGATTTACTAGTCATGTGACTATTCTTAGACACGTGATTATCCTTGTTATTTATATCTGCCATTTTGTCTGTTTCCACAGTAACACGTCCTTATATTCCCTACAACTAATCTTAAACTATTGTATTGTTTGTTTATATTCACATCAATAAGATCAAACATGTTGTTCAACTCTCTATATGTCTTGTTATAAATGTTTACAAGGAAAATAAAGTTTCACGTTTGGATAAATTATTCTCCACGTCCGTTTAAGATTGTCTTCAAAGTAAAAGCCACTTGTAACACAAATACACATATTTCCTGTAGTATAAGTGTTCGTATATAGTTGAATAACTAACCTACAAACAAACACAATTTAATTGTTTCTATTATAGTGTAACCTCTGCAGAGCGACTTTCGACGGAGTTTGAAAAAAGTGCCGCTCTGCAGAGGTGTCGCTCTGCAGAGGTAGACTTTTTCTACCGATCACGAAAAACGGCCGTTTTCGGTACGGAAAACTGGCTTTTATCCGTTCCGTAATGTAAATACAGTAATTAGCGGGCGCTGATCGACAAACGTAAAAAGTTTTAATATGATTACAAAGTTTTTTAAATAAATCATTATAACAGTAAAACATTAGCATGGTGGTTAGTTTTACGCCAAAGAAAGCAATGCACTAGAGAAATCGTTTCTGTTACCGTCAAAATTGTTTATATACCTGTCTAATGGCGAATAATATTTAGCATGAATTATCGTCGTCTTTTCGGGAGTAAATACATTTTATCTGATTCGGCTCTCAAACCTCAAATAACCTTAAGACAGAATGCATTGCATCGAAGTTTTTAATAATAAGTACCATAACAAATAAGTTTATTTACTATCGTCAACTAGCTGGACGTATGTACAACTGATACTTGATGACGTCAGCCAACCAAACAAAGCGTTCCTCATCTTAGGTCCGTTCGTTGGTGTCATGGAAACCATATGTCACTTGTTTATTAACCCCTGTTAGCCAAATGATTTATCAACATGACACTTCGGGGTAGTATTATACGATTAAGGGTATCGCTTATTGTTTAAATCGACCGGTCATAGATAATTATCGATTATTGATATTAATCTTGCTAGACTTAGTGTCGCTGTACAGAGGTTAAGAATAACTTTGGGAATTTATCTCCACGGCCGTTTACCGCTCTACGGAGGTGTCGTTCATTAGAGGTAAATCATAGTGCAAAATCAACGGTGGAATTCTAATATGCCGCTCATCGGAGGTTGTCGCTCGTTAGAGGTGCCGTTAGCAATGGTTATACCGTACAAGTTAAAGTTTAACATGCACATTCAGTTAAGGATATAAACTAATTACTATTTAAAATCAAGCATACATAACAGTTTAATGTTCACACTTAATGTACCTCCTGAAATTCTAAAATGTACACTATCTTATAAATTCCAACTTTCGGTTTTCTAAAAAACACATAGAACAGTATTCTTTCAATTCATATAAAATTCATAACGCAATATCGTCTACATGTTGACCTACTTCCGTTTACAGAAAAACATGCGTCTGACAATCCTGATTTTTGGATAAAATCGGCGCGGAGTATTATAGTAAATAAATATTAACCTGACGTTGGTACCCTCATTGTAATAATTTCACGCTTCATTGTCTGTCTATTTATACCTTCGGTAGATTCCGCGTATCATTCATACGAAGAAGCACGTGTTAACTGATCATGTACTTCATATAAGTATGTAATTGTTTGTGAGTTATAAGGAATGACTCTATAGCGCCGATGATACCAAGATGGACTGTGAACTACTGTAGTTAAGTAGGTGTTGGTTCGAGCCCAATCATTAATTTCATTTTTTAATATTTGTACAAACAAAATATTGTTAAAAATCGTCCAAAAAATGTGTTATTTCATACGCTCTTCTATTTTTTGTATTTTTATTCATCTATTACTTAAGTTTTATTATTTTGTAATAAGATCTAATCACATTTGATTTATTACATCAATTGCACGACAAAATACAGAAATACAATAAATATCAATTATCATCTTCGCTGCAATCAGATGAGTCGTGTCGCCAGCTCATATTTTAAATAAAACACAATGCACGAGAACAAAGTCGGATATATGTATACTTTAAACGGTACGATGTATTGCTCTTTACTCACTTCAATTTTTAACTCGCGACTCGTTCAGCTGTATCAGAAAAACGGAAATTATCGAGTCAGTCCGACATTTATCGATGGGAGGCCGATTATTGATTATACCGCGTCATCTCGATTTAATTTTATTCTGCATAAAGGTTAACGTCAGGTTAATATTTATTTACTATATATGTAAAACACGGTATATTTGGAAAATTTCGGACCAGTGCTCGGTCACCATGTTTTTACGAAAAAATAGAAGTAAATATGTGAATTTTTTGTTTTCAATTTCAATATGCAAATAACGATATTTTTTTAATTTTACTTATAATTATTGTATAAGATGGACCTACCTTCTTAGCTGTTTGAGTTCACTTAATGTACAATTGAGTGTCTTCTACTTCTAGGTGTCAAAAAACGTCTCCAACCGTTTATTTAACACTTAAACAATATAAAGAACATATTTAATTGTCAATGTCTATTTACTGTGATTTTTAATAATTTCAATAACTAATTTGATTTATTTACAGTGATTTTCATAAACTAAAACTGACGTTTTACCACACTAATTTATTCCTTTAGACACTGTCCACGCCTCCACTGAGTTGATGTAACAATACTGAAATCAACATTTATTTGTACATGACATGGAAGGCATTCATAATGGAACCATCTTTCACAATAATCACAACTCGCCCAGAAAAATCCATCTCTGTTGCCAACCATACATACTTGACACAATACATCACTATCTGCAGCCTGCTGAGGTGGTGTCAATTCAACAATGTCAGTTCTCTGTTGCTTACTGGGGGTTCATATGCTTCAGAAAGCACTGCAGTTGCTTTTGTATATGTTTTCTTTCCAGACTTGTTGCTGTTTACTGATGGGGCTGGAAGCTGCACTAGAATATTGGCAAGTTCTGGAACTACAAGACCCATAGTAACAAGGGGAATATTTGTTAAATTACCACACTCAGAACATCGCGTTACTGGTGTAGTAACGGTAGGGTCAACAGACGCACATGTTGTGAATGGTTCAGGATCAGAAGGGTTTTCTCTTGATGGTAGTAGAGCAGCAACTGCAGATTTGTTGAAAGGCACTATACCTGTAAATTTAAACGCGGCAGCAACAATTGCACAGTTATTGTGTTAAGGGCCTGGTGTAAGAGTTTAGGAAATATATCCCTTTGCAATGTCTTGATACCCATATACCCTAGTTGGATAGCCATATCAGCAACTTTCTGTTTTACAACATGAAAATACCTACAATCCTGAGGCTGGAGAATGAGAGATGAGTGTGCTGGTAAATAAAATAATTCCACTCTATTATCTCTGGCGGCATCAACAAAAGCCTTAGATACATGGGTGATGTGATTGTCAAGAATTAACAAAATGGGTTGTTTTTCACCAACATGTGCCCTAAAACATTTCATAAACCATTCTACAAATTAATTTGTTGTAATGTAACTCTCCTCTGTTGTTTTGAATAACCAATTATCAGGTACCCCATCTCCATACTGCCTTGGTATACACTGACTATAAATAATCATGGGTGGTAGAGTGGAACCTGAGGCAGATATGGCATTAGCATAGTGATATGACCACTCATGTTTACAGTTGTTTAGTGAGCAAGCTTGGTGCCCCTAGGAACAATCACTTTCTTCGTTGGGTTCAATCAACCAGCAAAACCTGACTCGTCACAATTGTATATACTTGATGGTTTATCTAATAAGTTTAGCCTTGTCAATGTCTGTTTCAACAGTTGGAAGTACTGATCTAATGTCTCTTGTGTGACAGTGGCTCGATCCCGTTGCAGTGGGTGAGCTGTGCGACAGGTTTACTCAGAGTGTCTTTTCAAGTATGACCCTATCCATTAGTCAAAGGGAGAGATATCACTACCACCTTGTTGCTTGATAATATCCTAAGCCAGTCTTTTTACCACTTGCCTTGGTAATGGAACTCTTCTTTTGGTCATAAAAACTGCATAGTTACTTACAGATTGTTCATTTTCATCACTCCACAGCCTGGATGGACCAAACGATGTTTGAATTGATGAATATTTGCCATTTGCATGGTCTCTGAGGGTTTGACATGGAATGTCTGTTTCCTTTGATGCCTTTTAAATTGAAAAACCATCAACACTGATCAGCCTCTTAGCGTAAAAAAACAATTCAGGACTATGGATTTTTGTTTTCTTTTGTCTGACATTTTCTAAAATAAAGAAAATAATAAATAGTCAAATAGATCTATATAAAAAATTCAACAGTCTTGAACAGACATTTGAAAATGGACATTTGGACTTTTTGGTCGAAACACGGACATGGGGTCTAAATCTACAACAGAAATTTACTATTTCAAGATTTATTTGTAATTAAACATTATATTTTTATCAAACAATGGATTTGGTACATCTAAATAATAAAAATTAACTTAAGATAGTTTTAGCAACTCCGCGCATTTGTTTATCCTGTACTCCGCATCGCTTTCAAATTCAGCCAATTATTACATTGACAACGACCGCACTGGTTAGATAAAATGATTGCATATGTCGTAAAAACGAACCAAAACTATGAAGTTTTGAATTAAAATACAGATTAATTATGTAAAAATAAAATGTATTTTTACCTTTTCACCAACTTATTGCAGTTAAAGCACGATTTTCTAGCGAAAAACAGCAAGTGCGCTCCTATCTATCGTATGCATAAACAGACAAACGTCTAGATGATCATGATTTGGGGATTTCCGCAAGCGTTTGACAGATATGACTAAAAATAGACACAATACGCGAGGTTCCCATTTTAATTTATCGAAATTTACAAGGGTTGACCGAGCATTGGTAGTGACCGAGCATAGGTAGTTGACTCTAAATAAATGTACTAGCATGTTATACTGCGTGTAATAACCTCAAACTAAACGAGATCGCTTAAAAAAGATGCAAGTATAATGTATAATGTACAAGTATGAGATAACATTATCATAATACTCTAGTGAGGCATTCACACAATCATAGTGATGTAAAATTAAACTTTGAAAACGAACCTAAATAAACTGGAGAATCATATTAAAAAAGCTTACTTTATCTCATTCATTTATATTTATGAATAGAAAACGAAAAAAATATTTTGTTCACCGATTATGATAAAAGTTGGCAGGCAGATACCTTCATGTCTCCTTTTTGTTTTTCTGGTAACCTTAGCGACGTTGTCGTTTTTTTTTCACGACGTCTTGGACTTCACAATGGTTCGCGCTAAAAACAGGCATGTAAGTACATTAAACCCATATTTTTAGAGCATTGAATGTCCGAGGACAAATATAATTATACCAAAATGTTTTTGAAATCTTGTTGCATACAAATATTTTGTTCCGATTATCCAAATATCACGTCAATCGTAAATATTGTATATTTCATGACTGAATTAAGGGTTTTCACGTCTAAAAGGTTTCACCAATTGCCGAGTTATAATGTTTATTTTCATACTAAAGCAGATCGGTGGTCAAATTCTTAACGCCATTTTAGATATCTACACACTTTTTGTGTCATTTTAATGAAATAAAAAAGGAAAGTGAACGTTCTCAGTTTTTCACAATAACGCGTTCAAAGTAAAATTACCTTCATTTCAACGACGTTAATATAACGTTACGTTACGTTGTGATTTAAGCATTCAGTGCAAAAATAAGTACAAGCGGACTTATGTTAAATCAATTTTGAACAGATCAGATGCTGAGAGTCACAGGAAATTAATTAAGAACTGGAAAGAAACTACAAAATTAAATTTACAAGAAAATTACCCCCCCCCCGACTGATTTTTAACTAATTTCAACCTCTGTACAACAACACCTCTCTCTAACGCCGAACGCCACATAAAAACCGTACGACCGGAATGACTTACCTCTATACAACGCCACTGCGCTAAAAATAGACATAACTTAAAAATTTCCCATGTCTAAATATAGAACATACTGATCACGCGAGTATATCATGGTTACATGTGCTTGCTAGATTGGTTCCCGTTTTCATTGCGGAAAACATCAATTTAGATTGAATGACGAAAGCCAGCATAAAGTACCGAAAACATTCAATTGTGGGGTTGTTTGCACATTTCTGAACATAAAAAGAGCCGCTTTTTTGGAACGATTTATCGTTCCAGAGACATGACAAATCTTAAAACCATTCTGACTCATAAATATTCATATTTCCACGCCTATCCACAAAGACAAAGAAGGCATACTGGCTCATTATCTTGTAACTATACGGAGCTAGGTTGTCTCCCCTACACACGGAAATTATCGAACAACTCCGAAACGACGCAAACTAGTCAGTCGTAATTATACTCATTAATTCTCGTTGTGTATATAAATATATTAATAATCCATACGAACTTTAACCCGACCTGATTATTTATTCTTTACCGTTGGTTCCCGGCTCATTCCGCTTGTGAGCTACCTAGAACGAAAAAGCAGGATACTAAACTTTACAAAATGGCTACTTCCGTTTGTAAAACTGACTCGCCAGTGTAGACCTCGAAAAAAGTCTTGTTTTGACAACATATATTTCTCTTGACAGCATAAAATGATTTTGCACAACATTGCATATGTATAGACTGGGAATGAAGTATAGTACTTATCGTGAAAACGTCTTTATCTCAAAGCAGAAGAATGACCTAGTTTCGGAAAGGTAGCGAGCGATCCGCACCCAGTTACATTCGCTTATGGGCGATTCGCCTGAAAACGATTCGCTCGCACAATAGGGGCGGTCCATATATTTAACCAGTAATTGTGACTATAACGAAGTACGTAAATCCATTAGTTTTAACACTGTTGTACTGGAAAAGCACTGTCAAGACTTACATATTTTTTTATCATTATAAAGGCGGCGGCCCAGGCCTTTTTTCATCCTTTTGACCTTTACGTGACGCCGTTAAACGGCGTATTCCCCATGCAAAATAAGTTTCTTTTTCCCCCATAATAAACCAACTTTTCCCCTCAACAACCATTTTGCCCTTCAAAATATCTTCAAACTTTTTATACATAGAAAATACGGCAAAAGAGAAACCGGAAATTTCACAGGATTTAATTATCGAAACGGTTATTTTGGTGATACCACTGATTCTCAAAAAAGTGCTATTTTTAAAGCATTTTTTTGAAAATTTTGTTTGATTAAAATGTTTAATTTTTCACACAAATTGATGTATCAATCACTAAATCTCGATGAAAAAGTGACCGAAAAGGACAAAAAATCACCAAAATATTTTTTCATATTTTAAGGCTCAAACACCACTGGAGAATCTGTGACAGACAAAATTGCCTTTCTGACGTCAAAATGACATGTGCTGGGGATTGGGTTAATAACTACGTGTTGTACTAGATTATAAACTTCTAAAATAGTTCACTTTGCAGATAGCATTTTTACTTTAAGCCACAGAAAGTTTTGTTCGCACCTACAAATGAATGGGTCAAATGGAAGACTAATTGGTTTGAAAAAATATGCGGTATTTCATGAATCAAAATGGACTACCTTTATATATACAGCATTTATGTCGATGCCACTGATTATCAGAAAAGGACTACTTTTTAAGGCATTTTTTGGAAAATTATGATTCATTAAAAATGTGACTTTTTCACACAAATTGATGTTGATTTTTAATGTCAAATTAAGGTATGACCCAGTAGTGTAAGGTACCTTAAACCATACATCAACTGAACTATTTTTTCTCTTTAAAATGATCAGTTTAAGAGAAATGATACGTTACTTATAAGGAAAAAACTTCGATTGAAAATACCAACCCTTAAAATATCCTTATTTTCCTCTCTTAATAAGCTGCACAGAGTAGGCTCCCCTTGTAATCAGTTTTTGTGACCAAAACACGGTTTATTCATAACTATTTTCACTGTTTTATAGGAAAAACACTGTCAAAGACATACATACACTTAATAATTACAAAGCACCCTAAACGGGGACACCAAACACTATCTGGTGATGAATATGGGGAATTATATGTAAACAGATTAAAGATCTCAATATCGACTTAGATATGACAAATGGAATGGAAATGATGCGAAAATAACATCATGTAAAACATGCAAACGTCACGCCCCCTCATTCACATCTTCATCTGTTAGTCACTTTCATTTTGATATATATATATACATTCATACAAATAATTTCGTGCTAGACTTTCAGCAAAACTTTGACGTTAATTCCCCACAAACCTATATTATACATGTAAGTTTTTGCTAGAAATACAACATTACTTAGCAGCATCAAGATAAAAGTTTGCACAGAATCTACCTCAAAGTTCTATAGAAGAGCAAACTAGTCACAGCACATCTTAAGAAAAGACTATTACTAGATTTAAAGTGTATAATTTTGTTGTGTATTTTACTTTCAATACCGTTAAATTTGCAAGATTTTTGATAATATTATGTTCTTGATCCCACTACTTATTATTTGTGTTAATTATAAAATTATATCTTAGACATGGTACCTACATGCTTTCAAGAATCGTTCCTACAGCACTTTCAGTGCTTTGATTCAATAAATGCGATAATTAAAGGTACGTTGTTTTTAGTTGTTCGCTTGTCGAACAACTATTTACGCCAATTTGAGAAATCGGTGTAGCAACCTTACTACGAATTCTCCTTTTTTTAGGTACACGACGGGGCTCAACTCTTCAAACATATGATATACAGAGTTTTCATTAATTGTTCGAAGAACAACTATAATTGTTTGAAGAACAACTATGTACGCCAATTTTGAGAAATCAGTATAGTAAGCTTACTACAAAATCTACTTTTTGAGGTACATGAAAGAACTCAAATCTTCAAGCATGTGTATGGCTGAGAAAGATTTTAATAACTAAATTGTAATAATTACATTTAACCAAACACAAAATATAAACGACAGTGAAGATTCCCTGTGTCGAACCGCAATTTGAAAGGGCGTGACGCATTAATCTCTCATTCTTTACGTAGACGATAAACATATCTTGGCTCAGACGCTTAACTCATATCGCACAACAACAACGCGCAGGAAGTAGTGCGGCGTATACATGGATATAAAACCGTTGTATGCTTTTTCCGTTTTTTTTTTAAGTAAAATCATGATGATAAAATTGTAAAAAATTCTGGCTTATAACTACAGGAATACTTATCCATATATACATATTAGTAACATATACAATTAATTTGTATGAACATTCAATTGTATTTCCCTGTACTCCTCTATGGTTATTATACCTGTGCAATTATAGGAGTATGCATTGTAATCAATTTCTAAATTAGATTTACCTGAACATTGGGATATCGGTATTTTTGATAATCGAATTAAAATCGGATTTTCGTGTATAGTTTACAAGTACAAATGGCACCATTTTGAAGATATATTTCATACAACGAAAGCTCTGCAGTCTATGTTTCAAGAAACAAAATCTAATTCTACATACAGGGTGTCCCAAAAGAAAGGTAACACTTTCAATTATTGATATATAATATTAAATGTTGTCCGATACATTTCAAAATTTGTACATGTACAGAAAAAGTATTAAACAATTTTATGCAAAAGCAATTGATATCCTAAAGTTAAACTCACGTTTTTTTTATAAACAAAACACTGAAAATACCTAATTCACACTTGGACGTCATTTTAGTAATTTATGACGTTATCCAAGTGGCCCCCATTCATTTTCGTCTCTCCCTGAACTTGCACTATGCAATTGTCAATGACACTGCCACATGTTTCCTTGTTGATTTTACTCACTTCTCATTTGATGTTACTCAATAACATGTCGATGTATTGGGGTTTGGGTTTTAATCGTCACTAAACCAAACATTGCGAGATGCATTAACGTAATTGTCTGCAGGCCAGCGGCAAATGTCAAGTCTTTGCATTTGATCAGTAATGGATAGTTTTTGCATGATTTGAATTTCGTATGAAAACAGTTTCAGGTCATATCTAACTATTGTGTGGACAAATCTTTTCGGAATACCCAACTCATAAGAATATGGTCTCAGCGAAGTTTTATGAATCTCACTTAACAAATCCTGAAGAGAACTCACATTTTCATCACTTCTGCTTGTTCTTGGTTGACTGGATTTCAGGGCATCAGCAAACGATCCGATAAGTTGTAACTTGCTCACAATTTTGTTAACGATTTCTGCTCGCAGTATATTTCTTATATTGATACATAAATTTCCTTTAAACATCAGTAACACTTTTATTTTCGTGATATTTTTCTTCACTAAGATGCGCAGATCTGGTGTCAAACGCGCCATTTAAAAAAATATGTTATTTCGGAAATGACGTCATTAAGTCAAAACATTACAATTTTTAGTGCCAATTTTACAAAATAAAACAATTTCATACTTTAAAATGGTGCATCTAAATAGTTAAATAGAAAGCAAAAGTACAGAGATATCAAAATGTTACCTTACTTTTGGGACACCCTGTATTTTGTCACATGTTTTAGCATATTAAGTGACCGAAGCACAACATGTTTTCTCTGTCGAACAACTCCAGTGCCTTTAGCGCTTTGATTGATATTATTGTTTGTTGTCGTCCTTTTTGTTTACATGCGTTATAATGCTGAGTTATTTGTATGGTCATTAAAATGTGTGAACTAACAGCAATTAACGTATTGATATATGAAATATCGAGTAAAAACAATTAAGTTCTGAATAACGACTGATATACATCGTTGTTTCACTTGGCTGTATCACATTGCTTTTTAAACAATGATAAAATTATATTTTTTTTAATTCAAAATTTAACCACTTATTACTGCTGTTTAGCAAAATGTTTCAGAAAAAAGAGAAAATTTCTAACCCTTGAACAAAGAGTAAATGCTATCAGGTTGTTAGAAACTGGAAAAAACTCCACAATATGTTGCAGATGAAATGGGTTGTAGTAGAACTCAAATAAGGGTAAATATTAAATGGAATTTTCTTGTAGTCTACGTACTGTTAGCTGAGCGTATTTAGTAAGGTATGATTGTATTTAAATGTATGCAAGTTGTAATTAAAGGTAATTTGAATGTTTAAAAATGTTTGATAATTATGTTCGTTGCAGATTTTTTTTGTTTACATTTTATGCTAAAAATTATCTCTGTCTATTTCTTTACAGGATGTCAAAAAGATAAAGGCTGAACTATTGAAGAGTATGAAAAGGGGAATTCAAACAAGAAGAGACAGAGAACGTGTACGCCTACAAATGAGAAGTTGGATGAAATACGTATAACATGGATTAATGATGCCTACCGTCGTAAGATAGGATTGACTGGACCCCTCATACAAGAGAAGGCTCATCCGTTTGCTTTTGAACTTGGGTTGAAGGAATTTAAAGGATTAAACGGGTGGTTAAAGAAATTTTCGAAAAGGTGTAATGTTGTGTTTAAGATTATGAGTGGAGAAAAAGGTGACGTAAACAATGATATTGTTCAACAATGGATAAAGAAGCTTCCTAATATTTGTGAAGGCTACAACCCTGGGGATATGTTTAATATGGACGGGTCAGGGATTTTTTTGAAGCTGGTAGGAGAACCACTTTCAGTTTGTCAGGTAGTGAATGTAGTGGAGGTAAGAGAGCTAAGGACAGAATTACTGTCGGATTATGTGCCGGCTTAACTGGTGAGAAAATAAAACCATTAGTCATTGGAAAATCTAGGAAACCAAGGTGTTTTAGCAAAGTTAATGTGAATTGTGGCATACAGGTTTAACAAACGGAGCTGGATGACATTTGAAGATAATTGAAGAGTGGGTGAAGTCTTTTAATTCAAAGATGAGAAAAAGTGGAAGAAAAATTCTCTTATTTGTGGATAACGCTCCATCTCACCCTCAGATTAGTTTAGAAAGTTAGTTATTTTTTCCACAAAATACAACATCAGTTCTACAGCCCATGGATCAAGGGATTATCCCTGAAATTGAAATTCTACAATTTTCAAAGTACCCACCTGATCAGGAGAATTGATACTACTTCACTTAGTGGTAGTGTGCTTCTGAAAGAAGTCAATGTTTTAGACACAATATATTGGATTAGTAAAACGTGGAATATGGTAGAAACCAGCACAATTGTTAAATGTTATAAGAGGTGTGGATTTCTAGAATCTGTTGATATTGTTGATAATGATGAAAGTGACGATGATGATGATGATGATGATATACCTTTAGCTTTGTTAGCTAAGGCAACAGATATTTACGGATGTAGAATACAAGAAATTATAAAAGATAAGTCGGTTCCAACATGTGACACTAATGTTATTGACTGGATGAGCCTGCTGATGAAATTTTGAAGGAAAATGAGCCCGAGTCAGAAAGTGAGACTGAGGAAAACATAGAAATCAAAGAACATTAACACATAACATACAATGACGCTACTGATATGGTAACTAAACTACAGAAGTATGCTCTTAGTAAGGGTCATAGTGGATTGTTAGGTACAATTATGGATGTGAAAAGCTGTCTTGAATCTATAAACATTGAAACATCTACTCATCAGACAACAATTGGGTTTTTTAAGAAACTGTAAGAGACTAATGGCACAACTGTAATGATTTGGATCAGGTGTGTAAATATGAATATTCATGAAAAATTATGATACTGTTAATATGCTACTGTTCTGTATAACATCATTTTTTTATTCATTGTGCATAACAATGTTCAAAAAATGATTAGATTATTTCAAAGTTACACTGTTGTTCTTATTTCATTTTTAAGTTAAGCGCTTTTTAAGCGCTTAACTTATTACGACCATCTCGACAGTCGTTTCGGGTTTAGCCAACCCAAGTCTAAGACAAAGTAGTTCTTCCGACCTCTATTTTACCACAACCACGCAATTTTCTGTCATAGTATGTACAAATTGTCTCTATTCTACAAAATTACCGACAAAAGTGCATCATATGGAACATAAATCATTCAAAACAAGCTGTCCTAAAGTTTTCCTCTTATTTTGGGCACGTTTCAAAAGGCGAGCGCTAACATGCTACACAAAATTGCTTTCAAAAAGCGCTAGCTAGCGATAGCCTTGTGGAACATGTCCCTTGATATGAATATGCGCAAGGATATCGAACTATTTTTCTATGACGTCACTCAACCTACGGAGATGAATGGTGTTGCCGGAAAGAGTCGAACTCTATTAACATTGAAATTATCGAGGGTAATTAGACGAGATGACCGACATGAATTCGATTGCAATTGATTTGAATATCATCATAGAAGTGTTACAATGATTGTAAAGCGTTTAATAATGTCTGCGTGGCTTTATAAATATGATGGCGAAAAGTCGAGTTGTTTGCATACTTTCTTTGCATCATAATCATACCTATTAATCCGGAATTAGAATTTATGGGGTTTTCCGTCCGTGCACAGGCTGTACAGACATAGTGTTTACGAAAGACCGGTAGTGCCATTTCAACTTCATGATTTCCCGACTTCACGTTTTCAACATACGGAATTCACGAATGCACGATTTCAGCTTCATGAATTCACGATTTCAACTTCACGAATTCACGATTTCAACTTCATGAATTCACGATTTCAACTTCACGAATTCAACTTTGTGAATTCACGATTTCAACTTCTCGAATTCACGATTTTAGCTTCATGAATTCACGATTTCAGCTTCATGAATTCACAATTTCAACTATGAAGTTGAAATCGTGCATTCATGAAGTTGAAATCGTGAATTCGTGAAGTTGAATTTCTTACGTGGACTCCGTGAAGTTGAAATCGTGAATTCATGAAGTTGAAATCGTGAACTCGTGAAGTTGAAATCGCTTCAGAACATTACATTGTACCAATCCCAAATGGAAGCTTCGTGAAGCACGTGTATTTCCAAGTAGCTTGTGAACAAAACTTGGCAAGCAAACAATGTTGGTTAGTTTAAAAAGAAATATAATTCTCACATAAGTTGATAGGTACATGTAACATTCTTGTTGAAAAATAAAACAGCAGTGAGATATAACATTCATGGTAAAGAAATGGTGAAATACAGTAAACTACCATGTTCAAGGAACATTGTGAAATCAATAGTTAATTTTGTTTGCTTGCAACACTCTGAACTCAATAGATTTTGTCCAATGAAAATAAATTTTAACGTCACGGAAACTGGCGATTAAATTCTGGTTTGCTTCTCACGACGGCCCGCACACTTCCGACTCAACAATATCTGCATTTATTGTGGTGTTTGAAATCTGCATATTTATATAATTTTCGACGTTCGCAAGAGACGTTGGTGTCATTCGAAAGAACAAAGCTTTGACTATGTATAAATTGAACACCTGATTTGCTTGAACTGAGGTGCTTTTTACAAAAATTCTTACTAAAAAAATCTTCGTAAGTCAGTAGTCATATAATTAGCACTTCAAAGTAGGTTGACTGACCGCAGTTATTTGATCTATACAATGTGTTGGTACGGCGTTAAACCCAACAAACAAACAAACATTCAATCAAACATCCCAACTTATCAACAAGTGACAAATGCTTATATATATATTTCATTTATTATAGTGGCATGGTACATAACATTGTACAACATAAATATACGAACAAAACAAGCAGACAAACATACCCAGCCTAACAAGGCTTATTTAGTCACTTATACTAGAACATAACGTTAATTCATAGAAATTACTTATGTTGTTGCTTTATAAAGAATCTAGTTTTTTTGGTATGTTCAATCTTGCTGCAAATGCTTTTCTTCAAAGTTTACATTTAAACCAAGAGAACAGCCTATGCGTCATGTGGTTACTTGAATTTATTGCATTTCAGTTGTGGTGTAGCCACCCAAATATATTTCAGTTAAAATAATTATTCGTTATTTCCATGTTGGGTCGTACGAATATTTAGCAAAGAGACAAATAACTTACTAGTGATTAATTCTTTGCACTATTTAAATTTAATATTATTAGATAAATGCAGCTAAGCCCTTGATTAAAATTATGAATCTTAATCTGTGTTTCTTAAGCAAGAAACTGATTATTTAGTCATAAGTACTGGGTGACCAGGAATTGAATTAAGGTCAAGTAGTCCTATTTCTTTGATGCAAGAACATGTTAGCTTGATGGAATAAAAAAGACTCAAGGATGTCTTTATTAAAAGATGACGCTGTTGCTGTTATATAAAAGAAAATATACAGATCTGTTAATCCAGAAAACTACAGAGATTACACTATTACACTCAAATATTCTACCAAGTTGTACATTAAACTTAGTACCTCCAGCATCCAATGAGTATGATAGTACTATAATATACTGAAAGAACAACGCAAGCTTTCACATAACAAAAACTCAACATAAATTATGGCTCGACTAAAAACCTCCATACAAAGCCATCCTCTCTACAAAGCCACTTTATGGATTACCGGAAATTGGCTTTGTGGAGAGGTTGGACTGTACAAATAAATGCCAAATCCAAAAATGATAAGGATCATTACAGCCACATTAGATAAGAAATTCAAAAGTAGAGCTATCAATATAAAAATCAACATTATAAACAAACAAGTTCTTAAATAAATATTTAATATTTACCAGCTTGCCTGTCAATTTCCAAAATAGAATTCACAATCTAGATACAAATTAGAATTTAACTAAAATGAAACTTCAATAACTAAACTATATTAAACTAATTTAATATTGTCTTGAGATAACATATATGAATACTTTTTCAAAATTTGAGAAAGCTGCAGAACGCCAAAATCAAGCTGTGCATCAGTTTATAAGACAAAGACAGGTGTCTCCTGATTGGTCAGTTCCAATTCTAATTACATTTTAATTGGCTGTCACCAATTAAGAAAAGTTGATTAACAAAAGTAAGATGCTAATAAGTCCCGCCTACTGAACGGACATATGAGTCATTCAAGCTTTAAAGGTTTTTTTATTATGTAACCTCTAAATTCCTTATGTAAAATGTACAAAATCATTTTTGATTGATAATTCAAAAACTGTAAACGATATCTAAAATTCAAGATTATCAGTGAAATGAGCATATCATTATCTACAAAAAAACACTAAACTTGACAATATTACTATAATTTATGTAATATTGATAATCTATAAGCCATTGAAATTGTTAATTTTTCATAAATATAACAATATCAAAATATTATTTACATTTTCATGATCTATGCATCATTTTGATTTAAATGAACCTATGGATGAATGTTTTATCTTAAGAGATGACTTTGATGAATATTTGCTATTAAATCTTAAAAGTCAACATTTAAGCAAAACTAACTACATATTATTGATCTGTACACTATTATGAACAAAGTTAACCAATTGATGGCTATTCTACCTTAAGAAATAGTAAGAAAGTGATTTTTATGAAACCAATCATTAAATTGCTTATAAAATCTTAATAAACAATATCATTACAAAAATAAGCACATATTATTCATCTATAAGTCATACCGATCAAAACAAACATATCGATAGATAACTTATCTTGAGAAACAGTGAAAATGAAATTTTGTTGAGTTAAAATCATTTTAAAAGTAAAAATGCTAATAGCCTGATATTGACAAAATCAAGCAAAATATCAATATATATAAGCTCATCTAAATATAGTATTCTGGTTACTAAGGAAATAGCATCCTTAAATTTGCCTATAACTATGTTATGATCACTGAAAATAAATTTTTAAGACATTTAAATATTTAAACGTTACAAAATTAGTCTACAAAGTCACAATTTTCTATATAATTTATCATATCAGTTTCCATAAATCTACAATATATTCACCCCTCCAAGTGCCTATTGGTATTACATAACATTTGGGTGGAACAAAGATACCCTGGTGAGCTCCAATTGACTTGGACATTGGTTGAAATAACTTGTAGTGTATTCATTATGTAATACTTAGATGGTCAAAGCAAAATCCAGACAATATCAAGTAATATATACAGAAAAATATGTAAATCAAAGAGTCAAAAAGACACCATGCTGAGTGCTAGAACTTTGAGATGCTGACATCTGATAAGATATATATAAAAATGTTGCAAAATATCTAATTGATAATACAATAAATGCTGGTTAAATTTGTTAGATAACAATTCCTAGTTTAAGTTAAAATATGTTGGAGCAAATTACAAAAAGAGAGTCCACTGGCAAGATACAGGTCCTTCACAATATAATGAACATTTCTAGTTTATAATACAAGTACTTGATATAATGAACATTTCTAGTTTATAATTCAAGCACTTGATATAATGAACATTTCTAGTTTATAATACAAGTACTTGATATAATGAACACTTCTGGTTTATAATACAAGTACTTGATATAATGAACATTTCTAGTTTATAATACAAGTACTTGATATAATGAACATTTCTAGTTTATAATACAAGTACTTGATATAATGAACATTTCTAGTTTATAATACAAGTACTTGATATAATGAACATTTCTAGTTTATAATACAAGTACTTGATATAATGAACATTTCTAGTTTATAATACAAGCACTTGATATAATGAACATTTCTAGTTTATAATACAAGTACTTGATATAATGAACATTTCTAGTTTATAATACAAGTACTTGATATAATGAACATTTCTAGTTTATAATACAAGCACTTGATATAATGAACATTTCTAGTTTATAATACAAGTACTTGATATAATGAACATTTCTCTCTGTTAGCAACAAGGAGTGTTTGTTTATCTTGAGATGTAACTATATAACGTGGAACAGATATATCAACTGTTATAGTTGACACATGGTCTCCAGTATGTGAGAGTACTTGTATACCATTCTTCTGACAACATACATATATATGATCATGTAAACCAACACATACATCAGTGGGTGTCCACTCATTCACAACTTTACATTCACCAGATATAATATCATATATATAAACCTTGCTATCTGAACTATCAGTAAATATAAGTTTGTTATATTTTTCTAGATATGTACATTTAGTAGTTGCCACAGGAGATCTCTTCTCATGTATGTTAAAGTCAAATTTCTTCTCCTTGCCTGACAATGTCACCATACAGAATGGTGTTATATGTCCTATTGTACTAACAACAAACTTATCATCTGACATTTTACTGATGGAGTTATAACTACGAGTAACTGATATTTTTCTGTTTAATGTTATTAGTCCAGATTGATCTATATCAAGTATATACAACTTTAGGTGATCACCAGTTGTTACTATGACTTCTCTTTCATTGATAACAGCCACTCCGAGTGGAAACACCCGTAGAGGTAACACATATGTTTTCTGACTCACAAACTTGCTGTCAAGCACTATAACTTTCCTATTACTATTGTCTATGACTACAAGTCGACCATCGGGCAGGAAATCAAATCCACAATATACAGGTTGTTGCAAGTCGATTCCATTTTTTTCTATGTCGAATGTTTTCAACAAAAAAGCATTTACTTTAGACTTCATATCAATCTTTTTCGCATCTAATTTTAACTTTTGTATCATCTTCAAGTCTTTATCACCAGGCTCCAACATTGATATCAACTCATCTGTTAACTTTTCTAAATGTGTATCAAACTTATATTTAAAGTTAAATGTTTTAAGTTGTTCTCTAAGTTTATTTGTTTTACCAATACCTATATCTATCTCATACTTCAATCCACGACTTATGATAATTATCTTTGAATCTTTCATACAATCTAACTTCATCATGAAATCTTTTATAATTTCTAACACATCTTTAAACTCTTGTAATGTTCTAGTCAGATCATCTCTCTCACCTATTATATTGTTACATGTTGTATCAAATACTCCCAGTATCATCTCTTTAAACTTACTTATATCTTCTAACACCGTGGTAGTATCACGTGATACACGCTCTTCTGCTTCATGTAGCACGCGTATTACTTGATTTGTCTCATTGAAAACTTTATCTAATTTATCTTTCAATCTATCACAGCTATCTATACAAGCAGCTGATGGAACCAGATCTACCTCTCGACATTTTCTGTGATCAAATATGGCACAAGCAGAACACACAGATATATCATCATCAACACAGTAATACTTTAAACTTTTATGATGTTTAGAACACTTCTCAGATTTACTAGTCATGTGACCATTCTTAGACACGTGATTATCCTTGTTATTTATATCTGCCATTTTGTCTGTTTCTACAGTAAAATGTTCTTATATTCCCTATATACAAAAAATCAAACATGTTGTTCAACTCACTATATGTCTTGTTATAAATCATAGAATAAATGTTTACAAGGAAAATAAAGTGTTCACGTTTGGATAAATTATTCTCTACGTCCGTTTAAGATTGTCTTCAAAGTAACAGCCACTTGTAACATAATTAACATATTTCCTGTAGTTATAAATATTCGTACATAGTTAAATAACTAACATAACAAACACAATCTAAATGTATCTATTACAAGTTAAAGTTTACCTTGCATATTCACAACGTTAATGATATAAACTAATCACTATTTACAATCAAACAGTTTAATGTTCACACTTAATGTACCTCCTGAAATTTTAAAATGTACACTATCTTATAAATTCCAACTTTCGGTTTCATAAAAAACACATAAACTAAACATAAATAAATGCACTAGCATGTTACACTACGTGTTGTAACCTAAAAATAAATGAGATCGCATAAACGATGTAAGTAATACATGTATGAGATAACATTATTATACCACTCTAGTGAGGAATTTACACAATCGTAGTGATGTAAAATTAAAGTTTAAATCGTGTACTTTGCTCATACTTTTCCTTCCTTGCATCACATGATGATTATAATTAACAGATTGTTTGTTAGTCATATTTTTATACAAATTAGGCATTTGACCTATAAGAAATTGCATTAAAGGCGTCATTTTAATGTTTAACTAATACAAGATATGTGCATGTAGCGCAACCATTTTAACACTTGTGTATTCGTTCATACTGAGTTCAAGTGAACAGCAAAATTTAAACTCTAACTTTTTAATTGCATTTTATTTTTACATATACATTCACAGTATTATCAATATATTATCGGCATAAAATATGTACACAATAGTGCAATACGAATTTGAACTGAAACACAAAAGTGTGACATCAACGAGATAAGGTGACGTCAGGACAAGATTAAGTCTATGTTATTGCAACTAAGTTTCATAATCAGCCTGGCACAACATAGATGGGTATAAATTTGAATTCAAACACGTAGACAGGCGAAAGGAATCATTAAGCATACCATGTGCATACTACATATGGTAGAGAAGTTATGCATAGTGTAATATAGCCACTGAATTTATCGTACCAAAAACTACTGAAAGTACTTATTCAAAATTAAGTTGGATACTCAACCCGTGGACCATTATATCATTGACCACACTAATATTTTGAGACTGATGTAACAATTTTGTAACAAAATAAAGACAAAAACAAATTTGTAATGTAAATATGAAGTAAATACATTGTATGTATATGTCACCATTCACAACAAGGCGAATTTACTCACCAAACCTGACGTCTTAATATGACGTTGCCTTGCGCAGCGTTTTCATACCTAGTGTCTTATAAATTGAAGCAAAACATTTATTTTGTAATTAACCGTCTTAAAAGTTAGCATACTTGCTCAAAACACATGCATTTAATGGCAGTTAAAAGTTGGATCTAAAGTTGCGCGTATTATTTTCGCAACAGAGTCCACGATTTACTGGGACACCCCTCGTACATGCAGGTGTGATCTAATAAAACATATATACATGTGTACATGAAAAAGATGATGTCAAGTATAATGCAGCTTTTTGCTTTACGTAATGTTGAAATGTTTTCTTGACGTGTACAAATCTTGACTGTCAAGGGCGTTCTTTTTATCCACAGGAGCAAACAAAGCCTAGAGATTACGACGTTTGCCAGGCAGAAAATCATTGTGCAGTTAGCTCATAGTTTGTATGAATCTCATCTAAAATGTACCTAGTTCTTTCCTTGAGCAAGAAACGTTATTCTACTAGTAAAGTACTAGGAGACCAGGAAGCTGACTCAACCGTAGTTGATATAAATTGCAAAAATATTCTTCACCAACTAGCTAAAATTCTCACGTATAAAACCCAGACCTTAAAATGTAAAATTTGCGTAAAGTTAGATCACCATTGTTTATACTTGTCAGGGGCGGATCCAAGGGGGTCTAAACTTTTTCTATGGGGGGTCCAAACTTTCGAACCACAACCATATTATACACTGTTTGCAGAATAAGGCAACATATCAATATCTAGCTTCTATTTACAAGAAGATGTATTTCCAAATTACTTTTGTTTTCTGTCGTTTCTAACAAAAAATTCGAAAACTCGCTAAACTCCAAAAAGGCACTGGTTTAGATGGTATTCCGGTTCGTTTTATCGCGGACAGTGCAGATGTCATAGCTCATGTGATTAACCTTGATCCAGGGGATTGTACCGGATGAACCGAAGACAGCTAGAGTTGTTCCTCTTTTCAAGAAATCTGACAAAACTAAAGTTGACAATTATCGTCCTGTCTCTATTTTAGCTGTTGTCTCTAAAATCTTTGAAAGGATTCTATATGACCAGGTAGAATCTTATTTTAAGGAACATAACATCTTGTATAATTTCTGATCTAGATTTAGAACGACGTTATCAACAGACACCTGTGTCGTTCATTTATCTGATTTTATAAGATTTCAAATGGACAGTAGAAATTTTGTTGGTATGATTCTTTTAGATTTACAAAAAGCTTTTGATACTGTCGATCATGTTATTCTAATATAAAAGCTTGAAGCTTTGAAGGAACGAACCCGTGACCTCTCGATTCCTAAGCGCTCGTCCTACCACAGGACCACTGCTACTACTGTTATATGCAAATGTTTTGTCTACAGACTATAACGGTATAAAAATGCTAACAATAATGTTTGTAATCAGTGATTTCTTGTGATACCCAAACATATAAAATACATTCAGGTTTTGTTACAATGTTTACACGTATTTTCTGAACACATAATAGTCAACTTTAATGTCAAAAATAAAAGGCTCATTATACTATAACATGTTTATAAGAGAGCCATGGTTTAATGTCTTGATCATAATAGAGCCATGGTTTAATGTCTTGATCATAATAGAGCTATGGTTTAATGTCTTGATCATAATAGAGCCATGGTTTAATGTCTTGATCATAAAAGAGCCATGGTTTAATGTCTTGATCATAAAAGAGCCATGGTTTAATGTCTTGATCATAATAGAGCCATGATTTAATGTCTTGATCATAAAAGAATCATGGTTTAATGTTTTGATCATAATAGAGCCATTGTTTAATGTCTTGATCATAATAGAGCCATGTTTAATGTCTTGATCAATGTCATTTTTCATTAACTAACAAGTTGAAAGTAACACACACATTATGAGTTTGCTTGTATTCCTAAAGTTGAATAGTAATTACGTGAAATTCCTGACTTGGTTAAGAATTGTGTGTAATTTATGGTTACATAGATACACACTAGAATCTATCAGTTCAATAAAATTATCCACATCTAAGTATTTTCAACACACTGTCAGACTTGACATTTATCTGATGGTGCGTTATGAAAATAGAATATAAAAGTCACATACAATGTGTAAGAACGTTGAAGTATTAGTAAGAAAATAGATCGGACAAGAAAAAGTGCCTGAATAGGTAAAAAAGAGAAGAAAAGAGATACCCAGTTACTTCATTATCATGGTATAGACATAAAATATATGGATAAATATTAAATATTCAACACAATATATCTACCCATGTAGCTCTTTATTACTTATGATTGATATATATTGCTGTCAGAAAGATATTCAATTCATTATATAACACATATACACATAGTTTATAATACAAGTACTTGATATAATGAACATTTCTAGTTTATAAAACAAGTACTTGATATAATGAACATTTCTAGTTTATAATACAAGTACTTGATATAATGAACACTTCTAGTTTATAATACAAGTACTTGATATAATGAACATTTCTAGTTTATAATACAAGTACTTGATATAATGAACATTTCTAGTTTATAATACAAGTACTTGATATAATGAACATTTCTAGTTTATAATACAAGTACTTGATATAATGAACATTTCTAGTTTATAATACAAGTACTTGATATAATGAACATTTCTAGTTTATAATACAAGTACTTGATATAATGAACACTTCTAGTTTATAATACAAGTACTTGATATAATGAACATTTCTAGTTTATAATACAAGTACTTGATATAATGAACATTTCTAGTTTATAATACAAGTACTTGATATAATGAACATTTCTAGTTTATAATACAAGTACTTGATATAATGAACATTTCTAGTTTATAATACAAGTACTTGATATAATGAACATTTCTAGTTTATAATACAAGTACTTGATATAATGAACATTTCTAGTTTATAATACAAGTATTTGATATAATGAACATTTCTAGTTTATAATACAAGTACTTGATATAATGAACATTTCTAGTTTATAATACAAGTACTTGATATAATAAACAATTCTAGTTTATAATACAAGTACTTGATATAATGAACATTTCTCTCTGTTAGCAACAAGGAGTGTTTGTTTATCTTGAGATGTAACTATATAACGTGGAACAGTCATATCAACTTTGATAGTTGACACATGGTCTCCAGTATGTGAGAGTACTTGTATACCATTCTTCTGACAACATACATATACATGATCATGTAAACCAACACATACATCAGTTGGTGTCCACTCATTCACAACTTTACATTCACCAGATATAATATCATATATATAAACCTTGCTATCTGAACTATCAGTAAATATAAGTTTGTTATATTTTTCTAGATATGTACATTTAGTAGTTGCCACTGGAGATCTCTTCTCATGTATGTTAAATTTAAATTTCTTCTCCTTGCCTGACAATGTTACCATACAGAATGGTGTTATATGTCCTATTGTACTAACAACAAACTTATCATCTGACATTTTACTGATGGAGTTATAACTACGAGTAACAGATATTTTTCTGTTTAATGTTATTAGTCCAGATTGATCTATATCAAGTATATACAACTTTAGGTTATCACCAGTTGTTACTATGACTTCTCTTTCATTGATAACAGCCACTCCGAGTGGAAACACCCGTAGAGGTAACACATATGTTTTCTGACTCACAAACTTGCTGTCAAACACTATTACTTTCCTATTACTATTGTCTATGACTACAAGTCGACCATCGGGCAGGAAATCATATCCACAGTACATAGGTTGTTCCAAATCAATATTCTCTATGTTGAATGTTTTCAACAATAAAACATTCACTTTAGACTTCTTATCAATCTTTTTCGCATCTAATTTTAACTTTTGTATCATCTTCGAGTCTTTATCACCAGGCTCCACCATTGATATCAACTTATCTGTTAACTTTTCTAAATGTGTATCAAACTTATATTTAAAGTTAAATGTTTTAAGTTGTTCTCTTAGTTTACTTGTTTTATCTACAACTATATCTATCTCATCCTTCAATCCACGATCAATTATAATTCTCTTTGAATCTTTCATACAATTTAACTTCATCATGAAGTCTTTTATAATTTCTAACACATCTTTAAACTCTTGTAATGTTCTAGTCAGATCATCTCTCTCACCTGTTATATTGTTACATGTTGTATCAAATACTCCCAGTATCATCTCTTTAAACTTACTTATATCTTCTAACACCGTGGTAGTATCACGTGATACACGCTCTTCTGCTTCATGTAGCACGTCTATACTTTGATTTGTCTCATTGAAAACTTTATCTAATTTATCTTTCAATCTATCACAGCTATCTATACAAGCAGCTGATGGAACCAGATCTACCTCTCGACATTTTCTGTGATCAAATATGGCACAAGCAGAACACACAGATATATCATCTTCAACACAGTAATACTTTAAACTTTTATGATGTTTAGAACACTTCTCAGAATTACTAGTCATGTGACCATTCTTAGACATGTGATTATCCTTGTTACTTATATCTGCCATTTTGTCTGTTTCCACAGTAACACGTCCTTATATTCCCTACAACTAATCTTAAACTATTGTATTGTTTGTTTATATTCACATCAATAAAATCAAACATGTTGTTCAACTCACTATATGTCTTGTTATAAATCATAGCATAAATGTTTACATGGAAAATAAAGTTTTACATTTTGGATAAATATTATATTACCTACATCCGTTTAAAATTTGTATCCATGTAACATAAATATCTCCCGTAGTTTATACAGGTCGTCCACGTAAATATTGCGTATATTAACATGTCCAGTTCAATTACGCACCAATATTTAGGGGTGGATTATTTATACAATTTTATAGTTTGGTTAGTTTACACTTGGTTTATAAACACATATTTATAAAACATTAACAAAGAAGATATACATTATTTAAAATAAAACTTAAATATCCATCTGGTGTGTTTAAATCGGTAAAATGCTGTTCATGCATCAGTTTATTCACCAATTTAGTGAGCAAGTCCATGGTTTAAAAGTACAATAACACGCATGGCCTAGAATACGATCTGTAGTCAACTAACACACAAAATGTAAATGTTTATTTTACAAGCTACACTATCATATTAACGCCTTTGTATGTTTAAACAAGTCACTATGTAACACCAAGCATAATTATAGCACATCGTAATGTTCACGCCAAAAAATTCCCTCCTTTAAATTCCCCTAAAATTTACACCATTTCATAAAGTAATATCAACTTTCGGTTTCATAAACTACCACGTTAAAACACATTAATACTAGTATTTTACTACGTTTTATAACCAAACGAGGTCACATTAAACATGCATGCATAATGTACAAGTATGTGATAAAAATTATATCATATAACTCTATCTAATGTGAGGTATATACATGTCGTCGCCTCGCTCTAACAATGATTTTTGTACCAATCTTTTTATTTTTTGGGAAATAGACTTCAAAAGTTCAAAGGATCATATCTTCATTGTTTAAATCTGTATAATATCAACATGTGACTTTGCATGCACATTAACAATGTATAGAGTCAAGATATGTTTTAGAAGATAGAACAAGGTTATACTAGTCGCTTGGGATGTTTATCTCATGTTTAAGACATTGATGGATTCAGTCGACGAATTGTGTACTCATACTATCATATTTATGTAAATTTAAAGCCCCGATATTAGACATTTACAACTTAATCAGAAACAGAATATGAAATCTACAATTGTAAAATGAAAGGGGTCTTCTCAAACTAGTCAGAAATTTGTTTTCATTATATAAGGCCACTGATAAAGAAACGTTGGGTTTCAACTGATATAAAAATAAAACTTAATTTCAATTACCAATTTATCATGAAATAGACACAATGTAATTATACAATTCAGCAGTCACTGTCATACTCTTCAAAGCATCGGTTCGAAAGATTCACTCGTTTCACTGAGCAGCGAGTGGAGCGTATTACTGTCGTAACCAAAGTCACGCATCACTTGCAGACATTTCTAGTGATATATATCAATTCTATCAAATCACGGGTGAAACACCGGAAACCCTCATTGATCTACAAAATTACCTGAATTTAGAAGTTGAGACCTCACGAATTATCATTGCGAAACCGAGTATTATTGTTTATTCTTTGGTTGAGGTATTATCCTACTTATAATATGTTGGCTGCAATATTTGGTGTTTCCGTTGCAACGATTGAAAACGAAATACAATAATAAATTCCTATCTTCCACGAGAAACTACATAGTTTCATTAAATGGCCTACTGATGAGGAATGGCTAAGTATGGGTGGTGTATGGACGAACTTACCTATTGTTTTCGGCGCCATAGATAGTACTTCACTTGAAATATATAAAACTTAAGTCAAGCCACAGGAGGAATACTACCCTGGACACAGATATTATCATGCTATTCATACACAAGTGATTGTGGTCGTAAATGGTGTAATTCGGTATGTTAAGAGTGGATTCATTGGGCATACAGATGACGCTCAACAGTACCACTTGATGAGACGGATAGGAATCGATTTGAATTACTACTTTTATCTTTTGGGTGACAAAATTTATCATAATCGTTGATCAATAATTACACCTTATACCTCTGCACAGAAAGCCCGGAAACACATAAATTTGCACCGAAAATGTTTAGAATTAAACAGAATAATACGTAAACACGTACGCGTAGAACATGCATTTGCTTTTTATAATCATACAAAATTATTGGATCCCTGTGGCGTCATCCAAGGACCAATGCATTTATTGAGTGTAAATGTTAACACATGTGCGGCACTAATTTGCAGACAATGAGAAATCGAAATACATGTAGATTTATAAATGTAAGTCTTTGGTGTGTTATAAAATTGTGTGTGTGATAATATAATCTGTGAACGTGACAAATTGTATTTGAATAAACCATAACTTAGTGTCATGTTGTCTTGTTTTCATAACTGAATGACGTACGTTGCACTTTTGTTGTGGCACTAATGTCTTTAAGATCGATAGGCGAATTACCCAGACATGCATAAATCATCTATTTCAAAAACTCATTCATAGATATACCTGGGTCATATATATAAACTTGATACACAACTCTAAGGCTTAGTGTGTAGTTACCAAAATCAGTTTGAGAAAACCCCCATAAAAATACATTTGTAGACTTCATATTCCACTTCGGATTAGGTTGTAAATGTCTATTAAAAGTAACACTTTTTTAACTCAGAAGAAAAAGGACATATATCTATTTCTACCTCTAATGATCAATTTTTTTAAAATTAAAAACAGATATTATGCAACTATGTTCATGTTATTTATTGCATTTTAAAGTAAGAGTAGATCGAAACCGAAAGTAGAATTTGGTTGTCAGTACTTGAAACAATAGTTTTGATCACAGTTTATTTAAGATGAAGTCTAAAGAACTATTTTGGATTTGGTACATTGAACATTAAGATATAATGAATATAGCGGCTTATGTAAAACTATCCCACTATTTACGAAAAGGGCACTTAGTCAAATTCAAATTTACAAAGTAGAATGGTAGAATGAACAGTTTTTTTGTGTCTCAAATGCATGTTATACTCTGACAAATTCATGTCTTGAAAACAGTTTTGAAGTCTACTGCGGATAAATATGTCTTCATATAGAAGGTTATGGGTTAAAAAGATAAATAAACTGAAAACAATAACATGTTACAATGCTCACTAGTTTCATAGCAATATATGTAGACCGGGGGCCACTTTCACGAAACAACTTAAGTTCATTTTTAAACTTAAGTTGTTGCTTAAGTCTAGTTTTTATCTTATCACTGTTTCACAAAAAACTTAAGTCGATTTTGAAACATAAACTTAGGACAAAACTTAAGTCACCTAGGGAGATCACTTAAGTCTAAAACAGGTGATTTAAGTCAGAAATTTCAATATGGCTGCGCCCAATTTTTTAATTCGGAGATGTCATTTATGTAGGCCGCGAATAATTAGAATATATTTAATCCATTAGAAGTGTTTGATGACCAATACGTAATAAATACGTATGTACATGTTATTCAGACCAGCAAGTTACCTACAAGCAGGTCACATAGTTTACCAGTTTACATGACAATTCTTGTTGCATTAAAGTTCAATGCTACTGTCAATTATAACAGAATTCAAATTGCATGACCCTTAGAATAACTGGCATTCAAATACATATGTACCACTATTTCTATGAAGAGGCGAACAAATAAAAAAGCGTGTAAAGACGATTAAAGCTACCCGACAACAAAATTTAGGTTTGAATGCAAAACAAAAGCAAACAAATTAAATTATGTATCAGTGAATGTTAAAAAGCAACGAAATGCAGAATTTAAAAAAGAAAATATCGATTTACCTTTTCAGAGATAGCCTCACAAATCCAATTATTTGGCTGCTTTCTATTTAGTCATGAAAGCTTTGCCTGCCGAGTGATTTTGTTTTGTTTTTCAAACTCTACGTACATATATTACATAATCCTCGTTTTGCTTTACTTTCGTTGCCTGCTTGTACAAGGATGACACGAAGACATCGTGTATTGATATCTAATGTGTTTGTGTGATGTGTATATAAGTCCTTGCTAAAAGATTGTACATGTATTACATCATACTATTGACGATTGACACATTACCGGTTTAAAATTGACAGATTTAACAGCGTAGCTATGAAACATTAATATAGTCAAAACTTAAGACCAGACTTAAGTCAGGAACAGATAAGATTGTCTCAAGTTTTTTCGAGAAACTGACTTAGTAAAAACTTAAGTTCACCACAACTTTTAACTTAAGTCCAAGCTTAAGTCTTGACTTATGAAAAAACTTAAGATTTTTTGTGAAAGTGGCCCCTGGTCTAACACGCCTGGATTTGGAATTTGGTGTCCCGAAGGGTAACGAGTTCGAATCCAACCCGGGAAGATAAAAACTTTGTAATATTTGTAAAATTACAGTGTAATATGGGAAGAAAATCTTGAAGGTAAAATAATAGACAACACACAAATAAAGTTTCTATAATCTATTAATCTAAAGATGTTAAAACATGTGCTCTCTAATACTATCATATTATATACTTAACTAATCTGAAACTCTCTAAGACTCTATAATGAGGTGGGTGGAGCTTAACTTAAACCCACATGACCATTGGTCAAGTAGTTAAATACACTGCACCCTGCCATGAAAATTTGACAATAATGTCAATTTTCCTCCATTGATCAGATAATATGGAGAAGTTTGAAGAAGTGACCTAAATTGTGTTGACACGGCGTTAAACCTAGTACAAAATACATGAAGGTGTGGCTAAATAATACATATACCTCATGAAAAAAGATTATGTAAAATATAATGCAGGCCTTTGCTTCAACTGATGTTAAAATGTATTTTAATGATGTGTAAAAATCTTGACCGTAGACAAAGTCCTTAATTTTTATCCACAGGAGCGAACAAAGCCTAGTGGTTACGACGTTTGCCAGGCAGATAATCATTGGGTAGTTAGCTCATAGTTTGTATGAATCTCATCTAAAATGTACCTAGTTCTTTCCTTGAGCAAGAAACGTTATTCTACTAGCACGGTACTGGGGGCGGGAAGCATGGTTAATATATAATTATAAGACATTGTTTCACAAATAATAAAACATTAAGTAAAATCCTGACTTTTAAATGTAAGTTTTTTGCATAAAGAGAGTTCATTGAAATTTATACTTGTTGTCTTCCACATAATGCTACTATAGATATTAATTAATATATACCAAGTAAAAAAATAAAAGATCAGCCGCCCGACTAGCTCAGTTGGTAGCACCAAGTCTACTGGTCGAGGGGTCGTGGGTTCGATTCGGGCGGGGCATACTTTCGTGGAGAATGGTCATCGCCTACCAGTGATTTTTAATTATGTAGGGCAGTTGCCAGTCACTGACAAAAGCATTTGCTAAGTAGTTGGTTCACAGCTAAATCCAGAGATTAAGCCTTTCCTGGAGGAGTTAGTAGGTTGACTGACCGCCGTTATATGACCTATACAATGTGTTGCTACGTTGTTAAACCCAACAAACAAACAATTCAGAATACTTATACTTGTTTGTATAAAATTATGTCATCATAGTAAAAGATAGACTATAGAGGTCACAACAAGTTGATGATGTGTTTCACAGAGGCCACAACAAGTTGATGATGTGTTCTACAGAGGTCACAACAAGTTGATGATGTGTTTCACAGAGGCCACAACAAGTTGTTAATGTGTTCTACAGAGGTCACAACAAGTTGATGATGTGTTTCACAGAGGTCACAACAAGTTGATGATGTGTTCTACAGAGGTCACAACAAGTTGATGATGTGTTTCACAGAGGCCACAACAAGTTGATGATGTGTTCTACAGAGGTCACAACAAGTTGATGATGTGTTTCACAGAGGCCACAACAAGTTGATGATGTGTTTCACAGAGGTCACAACAAGTTGATGATGTGTTTCACAGAGGTCACAACAAGTTGATGATGTGTTCTACAGAGGTCACAACAAGTTGATGATGTGTTTCACAGAGGCCACAACAAGTTGATGATGTGTTCTACAGAGGTCACAACAAGTTGATGATGTGTTTCACAGAGGTCACAACAAGTTGATGATGTGTTCTACAGAGGCCATGTTCTACAGAGGCCATGTTCTACAGAGGTCATGTTCTACAGAGGTCACAACAAGTTGATGATGTGTTCTACAGAGGTCACAACAAGTTGATGATGTGTTCTACAGAGGTCACAACAAGTTGATGATGTGTTCTACAGAGGTCACAACAAGTTGATGATGTGTTCTACAGAGGTCATGTTCTACAGAGGTCACAACAAGTTGATGATGTGTTCTACAGAGGCCATGTTCTACAGAGGCCATGTTCTACAGAGGTCATGTTCTACAGAGGTCACAACAAGTTGATGATGTGTTCTACAGAGGTCACAACAAGTTGATGATGTGTTCTACAGAGGTCACAACAAGTTGATGATGTGTTCTACAGAGGTCACAACAAGTTGATGATGTGTTCTACAGAGATCACAACAAGTTGATGATGTGTTCTACAGAGGTCATGTTCTACAGAGGTCACAACAAGTTGATGATGTGTTCTACAGAGGTCACAACAAGTTGATGATGTGTTCTACAGAGGTCACAACAAGTTGATGATATGTTCTACAGAGGTCACGTTTTACAGAGGTCACAACAAGTTGATGATGTGTTCTACAGAGGTCACAACAAGTTGATGATATGTTCTACAGAGGTCACAACAAGTTGATGATGTATTCTACAGAGGTCACAACAAGTTGATGATATGTTCTACAGAGGTCACAACAAGTTGATGATGTGTTCTACAGAGGTCACAACAAGTTGATGATGTGTTCTACAGAGGTCACAACAAGTTGATGATGTGTTTCACAGAGGCCACAACAAGTTGATGATGTGTTCTACAGAGGCCACAACAAGTTGATGATGTGTTCTACAGAGGTCACAACAAGTTGATGATATGTTCTACAGAGGTCACAACAAGTTGATGATGTGTTCTACAGAGGTCACAACAAGTTGATGTGTTCTACAGAGGCCACAACAAGTTGATGATGTGTTCTACAGAGGTCACAACAAGTTGATGATGTGTTCTACAGAGGTCACAATAAGTTGATGATGTGTTCTACAGAGGTCACAATAAGTTGATGATGTGTTCTACAGAGGTCACAACAAGTTGATGATGTGTTCTACAGAGGACACGAAAAATTTATGATTCAGCGAGGAAATAACTTTTAGGTTAAAAATATCAATTAAGGTGCGAGCGAAACCATAGAACATATGATCAACTTGTTGAGATCTCACTGCGTATAAATATAGTGTAAATTTGAATCAGTGTGCTATTGACATGTCATTAAGATAAAACAGTTCAAGTTACATAATCATGTGTATAAAGCCTTTTATAATACAATGTATACATAGATTTAAACTAGATACAATATGAGACAAGTCATACATGTTTTATAGTACAGGTCATATTTTAAACTAGATACAATATATGAGGCCAATCATACATGTTTTATAGTACAGGTCATATTTTAAACTAGATACAATATATGAGGCCAGCCATACATGTTTTATAGTACAGGTCATATTTTAAACTAGATACAATATGAGACAAGTCATACATGTTTTATAGTACAGGTCATATTTTAAACTAGATACAATATATGAGGCCAATCATACATGTTTTATAGTACAGGTCATATTTTAAACTAGATACAATATGAGACCAGTCATACATGTTTTATAGTACAGGTCATATTTTAAACTAGATACAATATGAGACCAGTCATACATGTTTTATCGTACAGGTCATATTTTAAACTAGATACAATATGAGACAAGTCATACATGTTTTATAGTACAGGTCATATTTTAAACTAGATACAATATATGAGGCCAATCATACATGTTTTATAGTACAGGTCATATTTTAAACTAGATACAATATATGAGGCCAATCATACATGTTTTATAGTACAGGTCATATTTTAAACTAGATACAATATGAGACAAGTCATACATGTTTTATAGTACAGGTCATATTTTAAACTAGATACAATATGAGACCAGTCATACATGTTTTATCGTACAGGTCATATTTTAAACTAGATACAATATGAGACAAGTCATACATGTTTTATAGTACAGGTCATATTTTAAACTAGATACAATATATGAGGCCAATCATACATGTTTTATAGTACAGGTCATATTTTAAACTAGATACAATATATGAGGCCAGCCATACATGTTTTATAGTACAGGTCATATTTTAAACTAGATACAATATGAGACCAGTCATACATGTTTTATCGTACAGGTCATATTTTAAACTAGATACAATATGAGACCAGTCATACATGTTTTATCGTACAGGTCATATTTTAAACTAGATACAATATGAGACAAGTCATACATGTTTTATAGTACAGGTCATATTTTAAACTAGATACAATATGAGACCAGTCATACATGTTTTATAGTACAGGTCATATTTTAAACTAGATACAATATATGAGACCAGTCATACATGTTTTATCGTACAGGTCATATTTTAAACTAGATACAATATGAGACAAGTCATACATGTTTTATAGTACAGGTCATATTTTAAACTAGATACAATATATGAGCCAAGTCATACATGTTTTATAGTACAGGTCATATTTTAAACTAGATACAATATATGAGGCCAATCATACATGTTTTATAGTACAGGTCATATTTTAAACTAGATACAATATAGAGACAAGTCATACATGTTTTATAGTACAGGTCATATTTTAAACTAGATACAATATGAGACCAGTCATACATGTTTTATCGTACAGGTCATATTTTAAACTAGATACAATATGAGACAAGTCATACATGTTTTTATAGTACAGGTCATATTTTAAACTAGATACAATATATGAGGCCAATCATACATGTTTTATAGTACAGGTCATATTTTAAACTAGATACAATATATGAGGCCAGCCATACATGTTTTATAGTACAGGTCATATTTTAACACTAGATACAATAATGAGACCAGTCATACATGTTTATCGTACAGTCATATTTTAAACTAGATACAATATGAGACCAGTCATACATGTTTTATCGTACAGGTCATATTTAAACTAGATACAATATGAGACAAGTCATACAGTTTTTATAGTACAGGTCATATTTTAAACTAGATACAATATGAGACCAGTCATACATGTTTTATAGTTACAGGTCATAT